>CM052811.1:70610061-70947382 GCA_028533885.1 Nasua narica
TAAATAAATAGCTAGAAGTGGAAAAAAAAATAAAAATAAAATTTCATTTTCTGATTGCTTATTGCTAATAAATAAAAACACAACTGAGTTTTGTATGTTGACCTTGCTTAGTTCATTTATTGATTCTACTAGTTGCTTATTAGATCTCTGAGGATCTTCTCTATACACATTCTTTTCAACCTTTATGTTTTCCAGTTCTTTTTCTTTCCTTATTGCACTGACTAGAATCTCAAGTACATAGTTGATAGAAGTGATAAATGCAGACATCATTGCTATATTTCTGATCTTAGGAAGAAAGTGTTTTGTGTTTCATCATTAAATATAATGTTAGCAGTGGGTCTCTTATTGTAGGTGCCCTTTATCAGGTTGATTAAGTTCCCTCCTTGTTCTACTTTGCTGAGATTTTTAGAAAATCATGAATGGGTGTTAATTATGTCAAATGCTTTATCTTCATCTATTTAGAAGATCATATGGTTTTTCTCCTTTATTCATTCTATTAATATGGTGGATTACATTAATTTTTCTGTTAAACCAACCATGCATCGCTGTGATGCACTTAGTCATAGTTAATCATATTTTATTCATATATCATTGGATTATACATGCTAATATTTTGTTAAGGAATTTTGCAATGTTTATGAGGCATACTGGATTATTTTGTTTTCTTATAAGATTTATGTCAGATTTTGGTATTGGGGTTATACTAGCCTTTTACAATGAACTGGGAAGTTTTTCTTCCTCTATCTTCTGAAAGAATTTGTGTAAGACTGGTAGTTTATTTGTTGGCATAAACATTTTTTATTTAAAGTTTTGATAAAACTTACCTGTGAAGCCATTTAGCCCTGGAGGAATCTTCCTGGTGGAAAAGTTTCTATCACAAATTCAATTTTTAAAAATAATAATAAGGGATTCAGATTTTCTAAATATTCTTTTGGCAGTTATGGTAAATTGTGTATTTTCAAAGAAAGTGATTATTTAATCTAAATTGTCAAATCAACTTGCTAGAAGTAGTTCATAATATCCAGTTGTTATTGTTAAAATTTTCTGTAGGATATGTGTTAATGTCCCCTCTTCTCATTGCCGATGTTGCTAATTTGTGTTTTCACTCTTATTTTTCTTAATTATTATCATCGGTGTTTGTTAATTTTATTAATTTTTTAAAAGAACTAAATTTTGGCTTCATTGATTTTCTCTATTATTTGTTAACTTCTATTCCTATTTTTTATCATGTACTTCTAATTATTTCGTGTTTATTATCTTTTTAGAGCTTCTTAAAGTGGGAAAATAAGTTATTGATGTTCAACATTGTTCTTTAATACAAGCATGTGAAGATGCAAATTTCTTTTTTGTGTTTATTGTTTTAGTGAATCCTATAATTTTCATAAATAATACTTTCATTTTCAGTTAAAATTACTTTCTAATTTCCCTTATGATTTATTCTTTAACTGAAACACTATATACAAATGTTATTTAACTATAAAAAACCTAGATTACTTCTTTATCATTGACATAATGTAATAATGCTGTGATCATAAATTATACTATGTAAGATTTTAATCCTATGAAATTCTTTGATATTTCTTTTATTGCTCTCAAGAGGGTCTGTCTTGGGCAAATACTTTGTGTGCACTTGATAAGATTCTGTAATTTACACTTGTTAAGGGCAGTGTTCTATAAATGCCAATTAGGTCAAAGTGGTTAATAATGTCCAAATAGTCCATACACTTGCTAATATTTTAAGTTTTTTACTGATTACTGAAGAAAGGGTGGTTAAAAATCTTAACTATTATTAAAGATCCGTTAGTAAATACATACATAATTATGATTGTTATGTTTTCCTTATTAACTAACCTTTTTAGCACCACTTAAAGGGATTTGTCTGAAGGTCTACTTGGCAATATTAATAGTGTCACACTGGCTTTTCTTACACTTACTGTTTATACTCTATCTCCTCCACCATCTGGCTTCAAACTTTTGTGTTTTTATATTTAAATTGCTCATCTTGTTGACAGCAGAAAGTTTTGATTTATGACAGCTTGACAGTCTTTGCCTTTAACTGGAGTGTTTAGTCCATTATATTTAATGCAAGTATTGATATGGCTAGGATTAGGTTTACAATTTTTCTGTTTCTTTTATATCCATACCTTCTGTTTTTTCTTTCTGTTTTTCTTTCCTTTCATGTGTTGTATTAACCTAATTTTTTTTTTTTGCATTTTAATTCCTCCAATGACTTAATATTAGCTATGCTTTTTTGGGATGTGTTTGTTTTTAGTGTTTTTTCTAGGTATTATACTATGCATACTTTTCACCAAACTTCAATTTAATATTATACTAATGCACATAAAATGTAAGAAACTTGTAGTATGCAATTCCACTAGCCTTTCTTATTTTTTGCGCTATTTTTGTCATATATTAACATATATAGAGAACTGACCATTGAACAAGAAGGGTTTGAACTATGCAGGGCTACTTATATGAGATTTTTTTTTTCAATAAATACAGTACAATACTATAAACATATTTTCTCTTCCTTATGATTTTCCTATTTTTCTCTAGCTTACTTTATTGTACGAGTACAGTATATAACACATATAACATATAAAATATGTGTTAATTGACTATGTTATCTGTAAGGCTTACAGTCAACAGCAGGTATTAGTACTTCAGTTTCTGGGGAGTCAAAAGTTGCATGTGGATTTTTCATTGCATGGCGGGGAAGGAGTCAGAGCCCAACCCCTGCATTGTCCAATGGTGAAGTGTACATTGCAAATCCCACCAAACAATATTTTATTTTTTTACATTAATCTTTTATGTTTACACATATATTTATTTTTTCCTGCCTATACTTCCTTTTTATAGGGCTGAGTTTCCATCTGATATTATTGCCCTTCAGCTTGATAAATTTCCTCTATTATTTGTTGTAACATAGGCCTACTGGAATATTCCCTTTGATTTTGTGTGTCCAAAAGTCCTTATTTCACCTTCTATTTTGAAGGGTATTTTTTACTAGAGTTAAAATTATGGCTTGACAGTTCGTTCTTTAGCCTTTTGTTTTTCAGCACTTTAAAATTTGCATTGTGTTCTAGCTTCTGAAGTTTCTGATGGAAATCCTTCTGTTAGTTATATTACTGCTCCCTTGCACATGTCATTTTTTCTTTGCAACCATCAAAAGCTTCTCTTTATCTTTAGTTTTTAGCAATTTTACAGTAATGTTTCAAGATGTGGTTTTATGTGTATTTATCTTCCTTAGGGTTAGTTGAACTTCTTGCATTTATAAGTCAATGTTTTCACCCAGTTTAGGAAGCTTTCAGATATTATTTTTTCAAGAATTTTTTCTGATCTCTTTTCTCTGCTCTCTTCTTCTGGGACTCTAATTACATGTATATTAGACTACTTGATATTATCCCATAATGGACTGAGGCTCTGTTCATTGTTTTAAAATCTTTATTCTCATAGTTTTTCATACTGGATAATTCTTATTGGCTATCTATTAAATTTTCATTTCAAATATTGTTCTTTTTAGTTCCAGAATTTTCTTTTGGTCCTTCTTTATAGTTTCCATCACCCTGCTAAGATTTCCCTTCTTTCAGTCATTATGATAATTCTTTTTTTCCTTTACAATCTTGAACATGTTATAATAGATGATTGAAAGTTTCCGTCTGAAAATTCCAATATCTAGATCACCTCAAGGTCTATTATAGTGACCACTTTTTCTCTTGATTATCAATCACATTTTCCTATTTCTTCATATATCCTTTAATTTTTGATTAGATAATGAATATTGTCAATGATACATCATAGAGAGTCTTGAGTCTGTTTTCTTCTTTTAAATGATACTGACTTTTTTGTTCTATCAGACAAATTATTAGCTCATCGCCTGAAATTTGTGGGTACTTAGTGTTAACTTCTGGCCATGATCCATTTTGGTTTTGTCTTTAGTTTTTAGGATGACTTCTTTATTCTTAAGGCATAGTCTCTTTGAGGTTTCCAAAAACAAAAAAAACGAAACTCAAGGTATTTACTAAGCTGTTATAATTGGATGGGATTCAAATTCTAAACTGTATAGGAAGTAGTTGTAGGCAATAGGCAGCAGTTGAAATCTCTGCTCAGCTTTTCAGCTTTCTAGTTATTGTTTTCCACTGGGCTCACTGGCATCTCGCCCACACATAGGCAGTTTAGGGGTCCTCCAAGGATTGAGAGAAATTTATATAAAGAAGTGGAACTCTATTCTGTATGATTCCTTGCTTTCTAGAATTTCCTTCCTTAAAGCCCATCTACTCTGGCAGCCCTGAATTCCACTTTCTGACACTTCAAGCAAATATGACTGTGGCTTTCTCCTTGAATTCTAGTTGCTCTTTGTGGATTGAAAGTGCCCTCAGGGAAGAAGCTGTATAAATGTAGATCTCAACTAGTCCATTTCCTTCTTTCAAGAAACAAATTCCCATTATTATCTGCCTTCTTTTGGTCAACCTTTAATACCTTCAAAGAGTTTTTTAAAAGAATATTTTGTTCAGAGTTTATGATAATTATCACAGGAGAGTTAATCTAATATAACTCTTCTATTAAAAAAAAAGCTCTTCTACTATGATGTAACTGGAACTCTCTCACAGAAATTTTAATTTATGGGTTCGTGTGTGTATATGGTAAGAATAAATTATACCTCTCATCTTTATGGATACTCATAGGATCATTAAATAATATATCCTGAGAGATCCTCAGGTATTAACCAGACAACTCTGTCCTACCAGGCAATGACTATCTAAATCTTGTCATGATTAATCTCCTGTTTTTATTTATTCATATATTAGTTTCAGGTGTACAACATAATGATTTGACATACAGTTGATCCTTGAACAATGCAGTCAATGCCCCAACCCCCATACAGAAAAAATCCATGTATAACTTTCGACTCCCCCCAAACTTAACTACTAATAGTCTACTGTGACTGGAGGGCTTACTGATAACATAAATAAAAAATAATATTAACACATACTTTGTATGTTATATGTATTATATACTCTATTTGTACAATAAAGTAAGTTAGAAAAAACAAAAGGTTATTAGGAAAATTATAAGGAAGAAAAATACATTTACAGTACTGTACTATATTTTATGAAAAAAATCCACATTTGAGCAGATCTGTGCATTATAAATCTGTGTTGTTTAGGGGCCAACTGTATGTGTACACTGTGAAATGAGCCTCACATTGTCTAATTAACATCAACAGCCACATATAGTTAAAATTTCTTTTTTGTTTTGAGACCTTTTAAGATCTATTCTCTTAGCAATTTTCAAATATACTACAGAGTACTATCAACTACAGTCAGGATGTTGTTCATTACCTCCCCAAGACTTACTTATTTTACAACTGGAAGTTTGTACCTTTCAGCTACCTTCCTCCATTTTCACCCCCCACCCCTGCCTCTGGAAACCACCAATCTGTTTTGTTTTGTTTTGTTTTTAAGATTCCATATATATGTGAGATCATATGGCATTTGTCTTTTTCTGTCTCACTTATTTCACTTAGCATAATGCCCTCAAGGTCCATCCCTGTCGTTGAAAATGGCAGGATTTCCTTGTTTTATACGGTCAAATAATATTTCTCTGTGTGTGTGTGTGTGCACACGCATGTGTGCATGCATCATCTTTTCTTTATCAATTCATCCATTAGTGGTCACTGAGTTTATTTCCATGTCTTGGCCACTTTAAGTAATGCTAATGTCTTGCTTTTAAAAGAGGCCAGGGAGGAAAGATGCTTCTTCAGGAAATGAGTTCCCTGTTTCGAGACTCCCTAATATATACTATAATTTAAACCCCTATAATTGCTTTAAATGACTCACAGGGTCACTGAATTATACAGAAACATAGATGTATAAGCATTACCGAAGCTGAGTTTGTCCCACTAAACCATGAATGTGAAAGAGGTATTTTTCCTCATGTTTTATGTGTATGCTGTTTACACTTTTCTTTGTTCTGCTTCTTCACCCCTTCAGCTCCCATGGAGTTCACCATTTTTGGTCTGTTTTACTTAGGTTTTTTCACTTTGTTTCATCTTCTGGCATCTATACACTCTTTGTTCTCCCAGCTTCACTTCTGAATCATTCTGGTTGCTCTGAACCTTAACATTATGAGTTGAATCATTTCCCCTCAAAATTCATATGTTGAAGCTCTGGCCTTCAGTACCTCAGAATGTAACCTTATTTGGACACAGGGTCCTCAGAGGGGTAATAAGGAAAAAAAATGAAGCCATTAGGGTAGGCTCTAATCCAATATAACTAGCATTTTTATAAAAAGGGGAAATTTGGATACAGACACACACAGAAAGAAGACTACTTGAAGAAACACAGGGAGAATATGGCCAGCTGTAAAACACAGAACAAGGCCTGGAACAAAAGATCCTTTCTTCACAGAAGAAACCAACCCTACTGACTGATCTTAGACTTCTAGCCTACAGAACCGTGAGACAGTAAGTTTCTGTTGTTTGTTATTTAAGACACCCAGTTTGTGGTACTTTGTTATGGCAGCCTAGTAAACTAATATACTTACCACTTAACAAATGATATAATCAGTTTTTCTACTTGATTCTGACTCAAGGCTTTGTTTTGTCTCTTAAGATCTACTCACCCTCAGGTTGGTAAATGGGCAGAAAAGCAAAATATCTGATTTGTGTCCTAATTTTTTCATTGAAGTTGAATGACTTTCTAATCCTTAGAATCCTTGTATATAAAATAAGGATATTGTCCCTACCCTACCTGTCTACCTAAATAAAGCTCAAATAAGATACTGCGAACAGCATATAAAATGCTACACAAATCTCAGGCATCTTGAGTCCTTGTTCTTTGTTCATAATATGCTCCTTCTCTTGCTTAATTACAAGAAAACCACTGTTAGAGGGCTCAAGTTCAGAATTCTCCACTTTTTATAAAAGATTAATCTATCTATTTGAGAGAGAGAGAGAGAGAGAGAGAGAGAGCAGGGGGAAGAGGGGCAGAGGTAGAGGGAGAGAGAGTCCCAAGCAGACTATGCTGAGCACGGAGCATGACCCCATATTGGGACCCAAGCCAAAACCAAGTCAGATGTTTAACTGACTGTGCCCCCCAAGCATCCCCAGAACTCTCCACTTTTTAAAGAGAAATCCTTTCAACCTAAGACTTTATTTCACTATTTCTAGTTCAAGAGGCAGAATGTGAGGCAGACGATGAATATGGGGTGATGTTTCAAGCTTTTAACATTCTGACATCTCTAGAGGGTTTATAAGTAATTCCTCAAGCAGTATATTTATTTTTATAAGAGACTAACATATGGAAACCAATTTTTTTTTAGAGAATAAGCTTTTTAGAAATGCTTAAGAGAAGAAGAACTAATATCATAGCAAACTGCATTAACAAAATTGGGATACGTATTAAATGTGATTTTAAAATTTGTAAAATTAAATGTGGAAGGTTAGTTTTTCCACATATTTTATATGTTCTTCTGTTTTTTTAAAAAATGATTTTGTTAATGAGAATTTGAAAAATTGTTGTTTCTACAACTAGCACTTTTATAAAAATTATTTATAAAATATAATTTATTCCCAAATAGCTTACATTCTAGTTGCATCGATTCTTATCCAGTTTCAAGTGTTACTAACCCTTTTCAGTTCTCTAGAATGCCTCCAGATGGCATTAAAACCCTTTTTCCATTATATTTTGTAAAAATTAGTGCTATTTTAACCACTTAAGACTAGTCACATTTATTACATCATCAGAAATCATGACAATAGGACTATTTAGAACTTTTAAGCAATATCTTAAGAAAGACAAACATATAATTACATCCTTTCTGAAACACATAGCCTTCTTACAGAAGCCAAAGGATCTTCCTAGACTGAGAAACAGATCTTGGACAAAATAAGATATTCAATAATATCCTATCACAAAGTGTGATTTCTAATGAATAGCATTTTAGATGCTGAGTAATATGAGCACTGGCCTACACACAGAAAAATTCACAAAGCTGTCTTATATTAAGAAAACATATCTCACCACTCAGAGTGATAAAAATAAAGATTCTTAAGGAACCAACCTGTTAACTGATTCCTGTGAACCTAAAGTAATTTGTTAACTTGTGAATTATTTAAACTTTGGTGGAAAAATTTGGTAACAAATTAATCATTGAAAACCCATTTGGATTCTTTGAGGACCGAGAGGAAAAAGACAAAATAGGGAGTGAGGAACACATGCTTTCTAAGTGCTTTTTCTTATGTTTCAAAACTGCATTTGTGAATTCAAAAAAATAACAAATTCTTGGGATTCCAGAGAAATTTATAATCGTATTTTTCACATAATTCCAAGGTGAGGTTGGTGGTGGCAGGCTTTTAAAATGACATTGGTACCGCACAGGTATGTAGGACAGAGTATCTCCCAGTATGTGTGAAGAGTCCTGTAATTATTTATGACAGTGCTGAAAGGCTCCAACAAAATTCTAAAGGGTTTGCCTCCTTTCTCCCTGACAATACACATCCTGAAACTTTATTACATTTCTATTTTATAAGGAGGAGTATTTGCATTTTTAAGATTACTCTTACTGTGATAAAGCATAAGAAAGACCTCAAATTGCGTCCGCACCCAAAAGCACTTAAAAAGACATCATCATGAGAAAGAGAACCACAAGCTTCCTTCCATTATTATGATTACTCTTACAAGATACTCGCACTGTTTCATATTACAGGCATATTATCTGGATAGAAACAGGAAAGAGACTTACGATGTGTTCGATGTGCCATTGTCTGGACTCTCTGGCTCAGCATCACCTTTCTCTTAAAAAGGAAGCAGAAAAAAAAAATACCAACATGTGAATGTTATGGTCTTTAAGATTTAAGAGAGATTAAATATATTTCCATGCTCCTATTAAAAATCTTTCAAAATGTGCAGCAGGAGGCTTTTAAAACATCTTTTTTATTGTCTGAGAACCGGATTTGCAGGTAATTTCTTCTCTGTGTTCCATTTGCCCAGGCACGGATCTGTGAGTAGGTACTAAGGAGCTGTTTGCAAACAACCAGAGGTTCAGAGTGGAGACCTTGCCAAAAGATGAATATCTTACAGATGGAACCTGTTTCCTTCCACTACGTTTTACAGAAAATTTAAGGAAATAAACTCCATTAGCATTCTACAGGCAAGGCATTTTGAACTTTGATCCCTTCTGCTAACAAAAGCCAAACCAGAGCAGGCTGCCCAAGCACTTGGAGGAGAGAATTTTACAGAACACTAAGGCTGCACCGCAGCTCACAAGATCCCCTAAATTTCTACCCTACTGAGAGCCCTGGCAGCACCTTTTGGGAACCCTGCTTTAATGCAGAATAAAACAGAAACCAGAAATCCTTTCAGACCATCTGAAAGTCTAGCTACAGAAATGTTTTTGCGCTCTGTGGTCATTGAAGACTTAATAGGTTTTAATTAAGGGAGCCTGGAACCATTTCCCTTTTTACAATCTTTAAAAGGGCAAATTCTTCTCCCAATACACATAATGTAATTCTTAGAACCTTGACCATGGAGGGTTTGAGCCATGCATCTCCATTTTGTAAGGTGCTTCTTTTTATTTCCTTGAGGCTGAGGCTAGGGGATGGAAGGAGAAGGGTCAAGACTCCCAAGTGTGAGTCAGTTATGGTTACGACAGTTGTAGGGTGCTAAGAACTGGGTAAACTCTAGAGAAGGTTGTGGGATGTAAGAAATGGGCCTGATGGTGGCAACTTGCGTTGCTTTGTTCTTTCAAGTCAGGCCTGAACATCCCATAGAACCTCAGGCCTATGGCATAACATTAGCTTTGTGGTCATCGAATCTCAGGAATGACCCCCTAAATTACACAATAAACACATTCCAAAGATACCATCCAAACTGAACTCCAGAGGAAACATAACAATTTCTCCTCTTTTTCTTACAGGAAATTAAACAGATGTGAGGAAGAGAAGGCACAGTTATATAGGTAGTTCATACATCTAGCTCAGATATAACTCGGTGTTAATATGTCTACACGGTGTCAGAAAAACCACGAGGAAGAATCAGTCACTCTTTTAAAAAGCCACAAAACTGATTTAAGTGCCTTGATCACAAACACTGATGAGACGAGGCCCCAGCACAGACAAAATCATACTGAAATAAAAGTAGAGGCAGTAAATTCACAAATTTGCTTTAAAGCTCATACTTTTATACTATATTTTTGTCTTCCAGGCCAGTCCATGGTGCGCTTATGTAGGAGACATGTAAGGCCTCATCAACTGGCTTTAGTCCTGGAAAATAACCTAATTTAGTACTTTCCAGAATCATTTTCCTGCTAAGTAACCATGATTCCTGCCAGGATCCCCAAATAAGAGCTGTAACACCTGCATTCTGTAAGACAAATCCAAATGGAGGTTTAATTTCTCAACCGTATTGATCTATTTTTTTTCCCTTGAATTTGGAACAATTGGTTACTTTCCCAAGTCTACAGCCGCCAGTAATAACCCCACATACAATCATAATCAAGAATGTAAAACGGCAGCTTCCGGAGCAGCAGGCAATGGTAAATAATTCTAAACAACTTCTGTCAAAGACACAGGAAATGAGTAATATAAACAGAGACAGTTATTTGGATGTCTGAATAAGGATGCTTTACCTTGACCAACAATGCTGCCAAGTAACCTGTAGGTTGAGAGGGCACAGGCCTTATTGCACATGAGGTCTGGGGGCTGCAGGAACTGTGGGCTGGATCAGCGCAGGGACGAAGCTGCAGCCGACTACCTCTGCTCTTAGCAGCACTGATGTTGTGGCAACCAGGAAAACAGAATAGGAAGGACACAGTGGGGCCAAACGGGGCATTTACGGACGGCCTAAGAGTGAGTGTTCTCAGCAACTTCAGTGCTGATAATGAATTAACCTTTCAGAGGAAAAGTGAGCTCAGAATGGAGACAGGGATTAAAGCTGTGTTTGTTGTTCAGAAAGAATAAAAATGCAAACTGTCCCCAACATCTTGAAATTTTAGGTGATGCAATTTCTGAAGTTCACTTGAAACGTTCAAGTGCATCAGCCATTTAGAATCATACTCTCTTTATCGGGACCCAAGGGGGAAACAATCAACGTATACTAGAAAACTCCCAACAAAAAAATTCTTAGTTTGGGTGCTCAGGAGAGGTTTCCCTGCAGCCAACAAAGAAGACTGTTTGGGGTCACCCTGGTTATTTCAGCTGTTTTCATGATAGATACCACACTGGTCTCTTTGGAGGAAATCTGCATTGATCATTAAGAAACTGAACATAAAAAAATGGTTCAGGAGCAGTGCGGTCACTTTGCATGTGGAAATATAATTACAGAGAGGAAGAGGGCAAAAAAAAAAAAAATAAGCCAAAGGATATATCTATCTCTACATACACGTAAATGCATAGGTACATATGTCTGTATACACATGTGTGCTTTCAATTTGATGCTCCATATTTGTCCTCTTGAGTCTTCTACAGTACCTAACATAAACTACATGCTCAGTGTAAGTCTTCTGTCTCATAATCTGTCATAAATCATAAATACAGAATCCCTGCTGCTACAGTGGGAAAAGAGGAGGAAGGGGCACTCACCACAGAGGTGAATATACAGTTTGAGGTATGAAACAGCTTGATGGCCCCAGTAGGCCACTTGAAAAAATTACAGTAGCTACATTTTTTAATCCAATCAATGCACTGAGGACTTATACACTGGGCACTCTGGTAAGCATGAAGATAAATAATACCTAATTCATGCCCTTTAAACACATAACACGACTGCACTGCTAGAGTATGCACTCTCCATCCACAGGGCTACGAGGTGGACCGAAGACTGTTGAAAAAGGATAAAATATAGCTGCAGTAGCCTCTATTCTTCTGCAGAGCAAACTTTTGCTCTACTATGATATTTCTTTTTTAAAAAATTTATTTATGTTTATTTATTAATTTTTATTGTTATGTGCAATTAGCCAGCATATAGTACACCATTAGTTTTTGATGTAGCGTTCAACCATTCATTTTCTTCATAACAAAAGTAACCCATGTTCATGGTAATGACTTGGCTTGCTTTTGTTTTGAGTTCTGTCAGCCCTTCAACCACTATGGTAAGCGATATACTTGTTTCTAGGTATATCAACTTTAGACAGCACGTATTGATTTCTGATATAAAAGGTGAGAGATAAGGTACTTAAGATACTACCACCTCTGCTTACAATTCTTACAATTCTGTTATTACTTTTAATGGCTCTAGTGGGTATACAGAACTTTAAGTTTAACCTTCTGTTTCTTGGTTAATCAACTGCTGACAGTATCTTTTCTCTATACGATGTGAAATGAGGAAATTCACTCATTTATTCTTCTCTCCCTTCGCTGCACACAACTCTGCAGAGCTATACCTTTCCTTCTACATAGCCAAGATTTAAAATATTTATATTCTGTTCAGTAATTATTAATGAGTCACCCTCATTAATATTAATTTGATTAATTATTTAATTTTTGGAATTGCCTATAGACCCATTAGAAAAATTACAAACCAATAATCAGATTATAATATTATAATGATTAAATATTAGTCACTAAAGAACAAAGTAGTAAGACTAGACATGTACAGAAGGGAACATCACTAACTCTGCATGAAGGCAAGTGTTCCTGGCATTTAGGTCAAATGTACTTCCATTCTTATACTTCATCACGCCACATGTTAATCTATCTCAATGAAAGGCTATGCTTCTCCTAAAAAAATGTTAAATAGAGATGCATGTGGGTGGCTCATTTGGTTAAATATCTGCCTCCAGTTCAAGTCGTGATCCCAGGGTCCTGGGACGGAGCCCTCCATCAGGCTCCCTGCTCAGCAGGGAATCTGCTTTTCCCTCTCTCTCTGCCCTTCCACCCCCCCCCCCGCCCCGCTCGCGCTCAGTCTCAAGCTCTCTCAAATACATAAATAACGTCTTTAAAAAAATGTTAAATAGAGCATGCATTTAGGTCATAAAATGTATATGTCTATGAAAGTCTATATATGCAGTTTTTAAAAAGTTAAAATGAGTTAACTATGAAAATATCTTCCAGGCCAGGAAATCGGCATTGCCAAGAAATAACCCAGAAACCTCCTGGGCTTACATCCTCTTTCTGCCCTCCCATCCAGATATCTAGAAATGGAATTTTGTGTTAATCATTCCCTTTCTTTTTTGATGGTTTTTACCACCTAAGTATTTATTAGTAGATAAAATATTCTTTAGTTTTTCCTGATATAAATCTTACATAAATGGAATCACACTGTATGCATTCTTCTGAGACTTACTGTCACTCAATGTTATGGTTTTTAGATTCAGCCATCGCGATGTATTGTAGCCTTGGTTCACTCATCCTCACTGTTGTGCAGTATCTCCTTATAAAAATCTACCATGATTTTCTTATTCATTTGACTCTTGATGGACATTCATTTTTTCATTATGAATAACGTCATTACAAACATTGATGAACTTCCTTTCTTGTGCACACATTAGGAGTTCTGGGACACAGCACTTACATATTCTTGACTTTACCAGGAAATCCTAAACTGGTTTCCAAATTAACTTAGGGTTACACTTTAAAAGTTTTTTCCAACTTAGTAATGTAAAATCCAAATTCATTCTGGTGTTTGCATTTATGAGCGCCAATGAGGTAGATATTTTGTGCTTGTTATTTGTGGCACTCCCTGCCAATTCTTAAAAAAAATTTTGTAGTATTTTTTTTTAATTCATAGAAGCATTTTATTTTCTTGATACAAATCTTCTGTCACATATATACATGCACACACACACCCCAGGGAATAACTGTGCCCAGTATGAGTCATTTTTTTTTTTCCCAGTATGAGTCTTTTTACTCTTTTTCTGGAATCTTTGGATGATTATAAGTTCTCAATATTAATGTACCTGAATTGATCAACATTTTTCTTTATTTTGTTTTAAGAAATACATCAAAAGATGTTGCATGTTATCTTTTGAAAGTGTATATTTTTTCTGTTAACATTTAGATCTTTTGGGCACCTGGGTGGCTCAATTGGTTGAGCAACTGCCTTCAGCTCAGGTCATGATCCCAGAGTCCTGGAATCGAGTCCCACTTCGGGCTCCCGGCTCCACGGGGAGTCTGCTTCTCCCTCTGACCTTTTCCCCTCTCATGCTCTCTCTCATTGTCTCTATCTCCAATAAATAAATAAAATCTTTAAAAAAAAATTAGATCTTTTAAAAGTACAAGGAATGGGTGATTCAGTTGGTTAAGCGTCTAACTCTTGATTTTTGGCTCATGTCGTGATCTCAGGGTCGTGAGATCAAGCCCTATGTTAGGCTCCATGCTCAGTGGGGAGTCTGCCTGATATTCTCCCTCTCCCTTCCTCTCTCTAAAAATAAATAAAATAAAATAAAATAAAAAGATATATAAATAAATCTTAAAAAATAAAAATAACGAGGAATGATTTTTGTATGTGCTATAGGATAGGAGTTAATTTCATTTTTCTCCCTGTAGATAACTAATTATTCTGGTACTATTTATTAAAAAGCCCATTATTTCTCCATTGGTCTACATCATCAGCTCTTTAGTAAATCTAGTTTTCATACATCTGTGGGTTTGTTCCTGGGTCTTCTGTTCTATTTCATTGCTCAATGTGTCTATTACTATCTTCATTACTTAGCTAAAGGTAGGTATTTATTTTTAATACTGGTAAGGCAAGTCTCCAACCTTGTTCTTCTTTAGGAGTGTCTGAGCTACTCTTGGCCCTTTGTTCTATCAAATAAATTTGAGAATCAGCTTGTCAATTTCCACATATATGCAAGTGAAGTCATAAATTTGCTTTCTGCTGGATCCCACTGTCCACTGCTGCTATTGAAAAGTCAATTGGAAATCTAATTGTTGCTTCTCTGAAGGTATTAAAGGTTATTTTAAGATTTTTGCCTTATCTTTGTGATTTGCATTTTAGCTATAATGTGTCTAGTGTGGACCTCTTTTTTTAATTTATTTTGCTTAGTAATCATTGAGTTCCTTCAGTCTGTGAGGTAGGTCACTTTCTCCTTTAATATTTCCTCTGTTCCCTTATCTCCTTCTGGAACTCTAGTTAAGTGTATGTTAGACCTCATTTTATCCACCATGTTTCTTAACTTCCATTTTGTATTTGCCATTTCTCTAAGCTGTACTCTAGATAATTGCTTAAGTCCAATTTCCCAATTCATTATTTTTTTTCTTCAGTGAAGTCTAATCATCTGCTGTTAAACTTGAGTAAGAAATCTTATTTCCTATTATTATTTTTTCATTTCTAGAGATTCTGGATAAGTACTTTTTCAAATCTTCTCATTCTTTACCACATTTTCAATCCTTTTTTAATTCCTGGAAATTAAAGAAAGTACTCTTGTTTTATATTTTGGGCTCGGTTATTCCATTTGATCTTAGCCAAAAGGCTGAGAAGCAATGGGTTTGTTAATTTCAATCTCTCAAATCCTTGCGGGTCTAATTCTCTGCTATCTGTTTTTCATTGCTCTTGTTTATGGTCTCTTGTTTTCCTGTATATGAGTGGTTCTCTCTAAGTATATTTACTTAAGCAATCTCATACCCAATGCTGGGCTTGAATTCATGACCCTAAGATCAAGAGCTGTATGCTCCACTGACTGAGCCAGCCAGGCGCCCATATTTTTTTAAGTTTAGTATAGGAGTGCTTCTGATAGTTAGTTGCTCACTTCCCTTAGAATTCTATTATTCTTTATCCTTTACTTTTTTTTTTTTCCTTTTTCTGGTATCCCTATTAGCTGGATTTTGACCTTTCTATCCTGATTGATTTTCCAAAAATCTTAGCTTCCTGTCATATTTTCCATCTGTCTTTTGCTTAATATCCCCCCAAAAATGTTTTCAACCTTATATTCTAGATTCCAGACTTGAGCTATTACTCACCATTTCTATTAAATTAAAAATTGTATTGACCATATTTTAACTTTTCAAGTGCTCATTTATTCTGCACCTACTTCTTTTTCATGCCAATCTGTTCTCTTTGTATTTAATACAAATAATTTCAGTTTTTTCTGAAGATTGTGATGACACTTTAGATTTTTTCTTCTGTTCTTTGAGTTAATGAATTGATTCCCTCAGGGCCATTCCTTCTCTTTGGTGCTCTGTTACATATTCTTATTTTTGAATGATAATGGGTTGATTAATGAAGGTAATTGGTGTGAATTTCCTGTATTAGTATATTGATCTCTTTTCCTAACATACCTCTGCCTTGTAGAGAAGGGCTGATTTAGAGCTCTCTGTATCCAAGTGCACCGGGTACTGTGACTGGAAGGTTTCATTTAGGGTTCAGGAGAAGAGAAGCCTCAAGGTAAGCTGGGAGCCCTGACCCTTCCCCTATAACCCAAAAAAATAGGAAGTACTTTATTTGGAGTGTGTAGTATTTTTATTTCCTTCTGGAGAAACGTGACTCTTCTTCTACCACCCATAAATGTCTATTTTTAAGGTCTGGTATCATCTAGAATCTGCCCTGCTTCTCTCTTAGTTACCAGCCCCCAACTAGGACTTCTAGTCAGCTGTTCATTTTCTTAGTTAACATTACTTTTTCTTTTTTTGGGAGGCATGAGGGGAGAAAAACCAGACTGAATGCTCTCTATGAGAACCACTTAGGATGGATGTGGAGGTAATCAGGGGAAGAATAGTCCAGGTGCCTGTCATTGCCCACAATCCATGCCTATGTATTCTTTCTTGGGGTTGAGTGGAAATATGTAGTCTCTCCTAGAGCTCCCTAGGAGAGTTGCCACCACTACTAGAACTTGTTCCCATTTGTTTCACTATTTTCCTTTCTTTCTTTCTCTGGGTCATGATTTTCTCCACCAGGATTATTAAACAGTATAGTCCTTTCTGCTTCTGTTTTCCAAAAACTCAACTGTTTGTTGATGGCATCCCTTCTTGTTCTCAGTGCTATTATAGATTTATTTCCATTACTATAGCTTTTGGTTATTCAAATGTGGATCCTGAAGAAAGGAGAAGAAGCGCTTATGCGTAGTCTTCCTCTTGAACAGGAGGCACTCAGAACTTTTGAAAAACATAGACATATGTCATCTATTTTAATATTTAATTGTCTTAAACTTAATAAACTTTTATAATATTAAATAAATCGTTAATTTAACAAATTGACTAAAGTATCTACCTTTTAAGGATTTGGATTGAAAAGAATTTCTGTTCAACTTACATGCTCTTTGCCCTTAGTTATGCACATAACATACTTTTTCTAATTTCAAAAAGAAAAAAAAAGCACTGACCAAAAGTAACAGTCCATTAATCCACACATACACATTTTTGTTTGTTGTCTTTGAAATTCAGTTTTTTCTCTTTTCTACATATTTGCTGGAGTCAGAATTCCAAACATATTCCAAACTGTAATGATTCCAAACCAAATATAAGAAATAGCACTAGAAATGCTGATGGCATCAGCTATCCTAAAGTTTCAAATGTGCTTTAATCTACAGAAAAAGCTCAGACTTTGAAATAGCAATATTACCTTTTATAGATGACTTTGGGGGGAAGATTTATTTGAAAAGAAAATATTCCCCTGTCCCTAGGAAAGAGGAAGCCAATCACAAATTTCCATAGACAATGAAATGCCAGAGAGTATGCCACACAAGGCAGGTACCTCCATGCATTCCTGTAGAAGATGGGGTCTGTTGACATAATCTACACTGCAGTTGACATAATCTACACTGTTGACACAATCTACATAATCTACACTGCAGCACGTGGATTTATGACATAGCCATAAAAATACGCTAGATACATACACAAATCACAGTATATAGTTCTTGGTCAAGAATTTAAACTCATAGTGAAATGACAGAAGCAACCTTCTAGGGGTCAAGGTAATGGGATACTGTCTGTTGTCTTTGGGGTAGAGATTCCAGAATACAAATCCTGGCAGTCATTTTTTGTTTCACCATGTGAACCTGGATTAGTTATTAAGCTCAAAATCTCATTTTCATTACTTGCAAAATGGGGATGGTAATGCCTACCTTTTGTGCCTGTGGTTAGGATTCAGTGAAATTACATATCACGGCGCTACAACACAGAAGAGACTCAACAGCTATATCCTTTGTTTTTTATGTCAAAAACTCTCAGCACAAGCAAGTACAATGAATGTACATCTTTTCCCTTTACCCTGAACTGTTTAAATTCAAATGGAAAGAAATAGTGAGGAAAGTAATGGCACTCTTAAGTATGCTCTAGTTTCTAGTGTGTTCTTTAGTATGATCACAGGGCATGTGATACTGATACTGCACATCTCATGGACTTAATCAGGCATTTTTTTAAAGTCCTTTTCTTACCATTGAATTTATCATTTTCTTTAGATTTCAAGTCCTTTGGCCTTTCACCTCTTCACCAGTGCTTGTGCTCACAGCAAATCCCAAAAGAGGATGGGATAATTAAGTGATATTGCCTATGCATCATGATGCCTCCATCCCCCAACACAGACCTTTCTCTAGCTGTACATTAAAAGTCTGGGGCTTTCTAATATATTTGTCTGGACGTCTTTTCTCCTCAAGCTTTCTGCCTCACAGATGCTCAGTGGGTGAGCCTCCATTCCAAAGACACATTTACTAGCTCAGAGTGATTTTCATGTTCAAACGTAGCTTTGTAATTGGCAAGGGGTGCTCTCAGCTGAGTGGCTGGTCATGAGACTAACAACGCCCAGTCTTGGTCAGTGTGCTTTCATGACATGAATGGGGCAGCATATGCATTTTTAATGCTCAAGAAGATATTAACACCAATTACTAGTGCCAAAGAAGAGAATTAAAACACTACTTCATGGAATGATAACATCCTCTCTTTGATGATGAAGCCCATGTGTTTTATTAGATACTGGTTTCAGTAAGAAAATTGCTTCCTAGAAGCAGCCTGTCTATCTCTGGAAGAGGGCATGATTTCTTCATGGATTCTAAGGTCATTTATCTTGAGGTCTTCTGATTGGTTCTCTTGGCCCACTCATTTTCTTTCAATTTAGATAACTTGCTAGTTGCCTTTAAAGATTTTTTTCCCATCTACATATACCAGAGACCGAGTGTAATAAAGCAAAATGTTCTTTCCACCCAGGATTGCTTTGAAATTTACCATGTTTTGGTACTCCTTCCCTTTGAACAAAGCTAGAGGAGCACTCCAGAATCTTACCCATTTGGGCGATAGTTGAACAAATGGCCCTCTTTTTCCCCCACCTGATTTTGCTTCTTAGTGAAATTCTTCTGAACCTACAGTCTACTGCATGCATCTTCCCCTTCTCACCCCCTCTATCTTCCACCCCCCACAAATGAAGCTGTAGAGAGAAGTCTTTCTTACTTGGATTATTGTGTCCGGAGGAAACAAGCTGAGAGTCCTAAAAGAACAAGAAATATCAATTAATTTTCTTATTTTGACTTTCAAAATCTAAGTTGAATATGAGACATACTATTGGTCATTCGACCCTATTCACTAATTGTGATCTGTACCAGGGACTGTAATGAGAAACATTTATATCATTGTGCTTACTAAGCAGTTCTGGAAACGTAGTTCACAATCTCTTCACTTTTCTATTGTAGACTTTTTTTTATTGAGCTGGAGTTCACATAACATAAAATTAACCATTTTAAGGTGAGCAATTTAGGGACGCCTGGGTGGCTCAGCCGGTTAAGTGTCCAAGGTTTTGGCTTGGGTCATGATCTCAGAATTCTGAGATCGAGCCCCGCGTCAGGCTCCATGCTCAGTGAGGAGTTTGCTTGGGATTCTCTCTCCCTCTGCCCCTGACCACCCCTGTGCACTCTCTCTCTAAAATAAAAATAAATAAATCTTAAAAAATACTTAAAGTGTACAACTCAATGGCACTTAGTACATTCCTAATGTTGTACAACCACTACCTCTATTTGGTTGCAAAGATTTCCATCATTCCAAAATAAAACCCCTTATCCTTTAGGCAGTGTCTCTTCATTCCCCCCCTTCCCTTAGTCCCTGACAATCACCAATCTGCATCCTGTCTCTATGAATTTATCTGTTTTGGATATTTCAGGGAATGGAATCATATGGAAAGTGTCACATGGAAAGTGTCTGGCTACTTTCATTTAGCATACTGTTTTGGAGGTTGATTCATATCATAGCATGTATCATTACTTCATTCCTTTTTATGGCCAAATAATAGTCCATTGTGTGTATATACACCAATTTGTTGAGCCATTCATCCATTAATGGATATTTCAGCTGTTTCCACCTTTTGGCTATTGTGACTAGGGCAGTTATGAACACACATGTGTATGTATTTGTTTCAGTCCTGTTTTCAAACTTTTTGGGTATATACCCATGAATGGAATTATGGAGTCATATGGTAATTCTATATGAAACTTTTTGAGGAATTGCCAAACTGTTCTGCACAGTGAATGAATCATTTTGCATTTTTACCAGCCATGTATGAAGGTTCCAATTTCTCCACATCTTCACCAACAGTTGTTATATATAATATATATATATATTCCTTTAATCTTGAGAAATTTTATGATAGCTGTCTTAGCATGTGTGGTTACTCACTGTGGTTTGATTTATATTTATATTGTCCTAATGACTGATGATGATGAGCATGTTTTCATGTTTTTTGTTGGGCACTTGTATATCTTCTTTGGATAAATATCAATTTATTAATTATTATTAATTATATTTATTTTATTAAATACATTTATTTTATTAATATCTATTTATATCTATCTAATATATATTTAAGGACTTGGCCCATTTTAAAGTGGGTTGTTGGCCTTTTTGTTGCTGAGTTGAAAGAGTTCTTCACATATTCTGGATCCTAGACCCTTATCAGACGTCTGATTTGCAAATATTTCCTCCCATTCTGTCAGCTTTCTTTTCACTTTATTGATAAGATCCTTTGATGCACAAAAGTTTTTTAATTTTAATGAAGTCCACTTTATTTAATTTTTCTTTTCTTTTTTTTTAAAGATTTTATTTATTTATTTGACAGAGAGAGATCACAAATAGGCAGAGAGGCAGGCAGAGAGGGAGAGAGGGAAGCAGGCTCCCTGCTGAGCAGAGAGCCCAATGTGGGGCTCGATCCCAGGATCCTGAGATCATGACCTGAGCCAAAGGCTGAGGCCACTCAGCCCACTGAGCCACTCAGGCGCCCCTATTTAATTTTTCTTTTATGGCTCATCCTTTTGGTATCATATCTGAGAATCTACTGCCAAATCCAAAGTCATACATGTCTCTCTCTGTTTTCTCCATGAGGTTTATGATTTTAGATCATATATTTAGGATTTATGTTACTGACTTTTAATCTAACCCACTTTCCTTTGGATGTAGCTTTACTCTCATCAACTTTCTACAGATGAGGCTGGCAACCATCTCACCAGGGACAATCACTGAACAATCCACAGTACAACGTTGTCAGCCTCACGTTGGTGGATGAAAATATCACAGATTTTCACTTACCTGCAATGGTGAAAAGTCAGGACTACATAGTATTTTGAGTTTAGTTACTGTTTAGGTAAATAGCAATTGAATCTGATTTTACTTGCACTAAAGTGAAATGCTAACTTTTGTTTTGGGAATTCACATCCTTTTTGTTTGCAAAATTCCCATTTAGCGTGAAATATAAAGGAGAGTTAAGAAAGGATGAATTAATCGAGCTGGTAGGAATGTAAAAGAGTAAGGGGCAGCACATAAACTCCAGTGAAACTCCTTTATAATTTTAGTGCATGGGACAAAAATCCAGTGAAATGGAATTAACTTCTATTATATAATTTAATGTATTTTACTAGAGTTTCGCTCCATGAATATGTTTGTCATGGGACAGGAGATGTCCTTTATGACTTGTTGCATATTCAAATCAATCTGAAGTTTTCAAAAGGAATTCCACTGAACCAGTATAAAATCAGACAGACTGTAAGGTAGGAGCTGGGTAGGAAAACAGGGAAGGGAAGGGATTCCCCCTCTGTTAAACAGACTGAGTCATACACAGATGCTTTTAATGTCAATGCTGGTAATGATGAACTATTCATATGAAGAAAAAGAACAAGCTCAACTCTCAACCTGAGATTCAAATTTTGGAAACAGTGTATTAAGATCAAATATTGGTCCTGAAATGATGGGCTAAAGTATAATCCTCATAAATAAATAATTTGGGCCTACTTTGGAGAGTTGTTATTAAAAGACATTCATGGTTAAATCCTCTAAATGGACTGGTATGTTTTCCATCTTTTCTAATTAATTTAGTTTACATTTGAACATAAATTTAGTGTTAGCTTTGATACGGGAAAAGTACTTGGAGCCCTCTGTAGTGGACTCCTCTGAGCTGTCTGTAGATTTTGACATTTTGCAGGTGTCTTGTACTAGACAGATAAACATCTACTTACCATCAAACAGACAAGAATGGTATTTGAGGTAGTTTTCAGTGTTAAGTTCATTTTTTTCTTTCTTTTTTTTTTAATTGTATTTATTTATTTTTAAAGATTTTATTTATTTATTCGACAGAGAGAGAGATCACAAGCAGGCAGAGAGGCAGGCAGAGAGGGGGAAGTAGGCCCCCTGCTGAGCAGAGAACCCGATGTGGGGCTCGATCCCAGGACCTGAGATGGTGACCTGAGCCGAAGGCAGAGGCTTTAACCCACTGAGCCACCCAGGTGTCCCTTTCTTTTTTTTTTTAAGTAGGCTCCACGCTCAGTGTGGAGACAAATGCAGGGCTTGAACTCATGACCCTGAGATCAAGACCTGAGCTGGAATCAAGAGTCGGACACTTAACCGACTGAGCCACCCAAGCACCTTGCATTAAGTTCATTCTTAAAAGAAAAAGTAGGAATTTTTGTGAGACCGTTTGCTCACACTTTTGGGAAAGAAATCATTTTATTTCTTGATGCACTTTAGGCATCTTAAAGCTCAGATGATGACTACAGACTGCAGACTCTTGAGCAGAAAACCAAAAATAAGCCTACAGATAACCTGAATTATAATTACATACCAAAAGGTCATGTATTTCAGAGATCGCCAGACTTTGCATTTTACTTAAAATACTTGCGTAATTAATGGTGATTACTATTTCAATTTTGTGTGGGCAGTCAAGAGAGGCAAAAAACAAGTTAAAGTAATTGGGAAAAAATTACCATAAAAGTCTGCCCTTCTAGAGAGAAAGACACTTCTGGAGAGGCAAAATAAAACAAATACTTGGTCTTAATATGTAATACTGTGTTTGCAACCGATGTCTTCTGGGTGGTGCACTGAGCCAACAAATACTAGCTTGAAAATATTGACTCTAACCCCAGTGTTTCTAGACCATGCCACTCTGTGGGTATGAATGATATCCCATTATCATTCTCATTGACATTTGGCCAGCACGCAGCCAGCGGGCTGGTGGAGAGGGTGAGTTACCTTATGAGGCTCCTCCTAAGATTACGTCCACAGGACCCTGTCTTCACTCTGACTAGGTCTCTGCTGGCCAACAGCAGGGCCGGTGGCTGCGACTTCTTGAAGGAGTCCTGCCCTGCGAGGCAGCTGCAAAACCCTGGGGCTGTCACAGGATGTACAGACCCTTCATCTTTCACTGAGCCAGGGCCAGGCTGGGTTCAGAGCAGAGGGAAACAAAGCCCCTCCCTCCTAACAGGCCCAGGCACTTACTTAAGTCCTTCCCATTTTGTATTTTCTGCCACCCAGGAACCCATACACCTATAGCTTCTGTCTCAATGGTGTTCTCTTTTTCTCTTCTCTTCTTTCTCTCAAAAGCCCTTGCTTTCTGTAAGTAGATGCTTGGGGAGCTGCTAACCCCGTCTGCACATTCTTATTTTAGCCCCCTCTGGGAGCACTCTATGAGGCCCGCAAGGTTCTGTCAGGTACCTTAAGGGTCGCAGAGTGAATGTACAAAATCCGTGACTACAAGGGACCGGGGGTCCAGTGAGTTAGCAGTGGAGATGATGTGTATACAAAATATTATAACCTAGGGCTGAAAGGGATGTCACAGCAGCTCTGCAAGGGTACTTTAAGCCTTTGCATCCTTTCCTTGTCCTTGGGATGCATGTCCTTGCCATTTTCTGTTTTCTGCTTGGCAAACTTCATTCTTCAAGGCTCAGAACACAAACGCTCAAGGGTTACCTGCTCTTTGAAACCTTCCTGAATCTCAGAAGGATGCAACTGCTTTATGTTTTCATGGCACTGTGTCACACTGCCACTGCGGAAATTATCTTTTCAACTATGACTCTTTAACAAAAAAAGACAAACCCAGTTTATTAAGGTACACATTACATGATATAAATCGTGCATATTTAAAGCATACCACTGGATAAACATCATAAAAAGAAATGCTGCTATGATTACTGTCTTGATCTTGTCTCTTGATCAGGAGTCTCTGTCTTGTTAAGGAGCATTTACTATTTGAAGAAACAAACAGCAGTGATATCTACATTAAAGAAAATTCAGAAAAGCAGTAAAGTATACATAAAAAAAAAAGTCGCCTATCATCCCGTAACAGGACACCGCTAAGGTTGATCGACTGCTTCTGGTTTGCCAGTGTCATTCATCGAGTGTGTGTCATTCCGACACACGCACAAAGGGAAGAGCCACTTCTGGTTACTTGCAAGAATATCTACAGATGGGAATTCATTCTTCTCCACCTTTGAGTCCTGAATTCCCAACACCTATTGTTTGGTACGTGGGGATCCTAAACCTTTTTTTTTTTTTTTTAAAGATTTCATTTATTTATTTGAGAGACAGAGAAAGTGAGAGAGAGCATGAGAGGAGAGAAAGTTAGAGGAAGAAGCAGACTCCCCGTGGAGCTGGGAGCCCGATGTGGGACTCGATCCTGGAACTCAAGGATCATGACCTGAGCCGAAGGCAGTTGCTCAACCAACTGAGCCACCCAGGCGCCCATTTTTTTTTTTTTTTTAAAGCTAAATCTTTAAATGTGGTGTTTAGCTGGGAAGTAAAGTTTATACACATTATTTGGCTACAGATAAAATAACCAAGCACCCTGGTATCTGAGAAATCCCTTCAATGAAGCACTATAATATTTTGTCATGGGTAACCTGCCATTGGAAACTGTCCGAGGCTACCTTCCCTTCTGAACTGCTGTGAAAGAGCACTACTGCCAACTAATTCTAAAATGCCATCAACTATGAAACAGATCCTGATTGTAGGGAACTTAAGATACATATATATATCCCTTAGATCAGTAAAATAGAGTAGTTCTTAAGCCATGTAGCTTAAAGACGATCCTTTTACTGTGAAGGTTTATTACTTAAAATGGCTCTTTGGAATCAATGAGGCCTGCTCCACTCAGCTCTCTCCTTGCTGGTCTCTCAATCCAGCGTTAGAATTATAAAAGGCAAGAAACGGAAATATATCTTTTCTTATTTTCAGACCCAAGCATGAAGCTAGTGACTACAGAAAAAGGAACCTCCTGACTTGGGGGGGGGGGGGTCTCCCTTCACCCCCATCCATCACTTTCTCCTCATTTTTTTCTATAAAGCTCAAAAGAATTGAAATAAGGTAATTTATAATTAATTCAAATGTTTGTTTCAAGGTAAGGCTAAAACATGAAGTTTTAGTCCAAATACTTTGTGCTACAACTTAAAGCATATTAGGAACACCAAGAGGGAAATAGAAAAGGAACTTTCCGTCTTTAAAGCACTTTCCTTCACACTTGCTGCCTTTCTTCTCCTTCTAGTATACAAAAAGGCAAATAGGATTATCATTTCTAAAATGATGCCAGAATTCCTCTTGTATAATGCTTGGAACACTGGTCAGTAAGAATAGTTCCAGACCAGGTTTGTTCCCATCAGAGCTAGCATCCATTACCACATGAAATGTTTGGGAAATGTCATTAGGTTTGCACATATGTCTTCTGAGGATAGAAACTCAAAGTTCTACAACTTTGGGTCCTTTATTTGCATTTCAAAATCTATGAGACTTCTACAGAAATGAGGAGAAAAGGGCAAATCAAATTCAATTTTTTTTTCTTGGTTGAAATATCTGATAATGGCACACAGTCTTTTTTTTTTTTTTTTAACCAAATTCATTTACTTTTGAGATTTAAAGAATGAGGTGGACATGTCTGGGTAGTTTTTGTTTAGGGAATTGTGACTTCAAATTAAGATTTCAGAGAACAGAAAAATGATATCCAAATTCATTATCAATGAATTTTACTATACATTAAGTCTTTTAACACTGAGACAAATTAGGGAAATTCTCAGAAGTATTTAGCTAATTAATTTAGTGGTACTGGTAATTTAGAATGCTCACTTAAAAGGACTTCCCTTGTGAGGTCAAATTGCCCCTTCAATCTTAATGAGGGCCTTGTTTTGTTATTTATTAGTCATTTTAGAGATTTTGCTCCTCAAATTCCATAAATAATTCTAACTCCTGTAAACTAGCAATATTGATAATCTAATATTTAATTATTAGACATTAATAATCATTAATAATCTAATGAATGAACTATAAGCCTCCAATTGTCAAAACACTAATTAGTTGAGATACAGGTTAAAAGAGATGCACTGCGTGTGAAAATTAGCAACAGTCTTTGCAGTGGACAGAGTAGGGCTTCCCCAAAGATGTCTGTATCCTAATTCCTGGACACTGTGAATATACTGGGGCTCATGGCAAAAGGGATTTGCAGATGTGATTAAATAATAATTTTGAGATGGGAGATTATCCTGGATTATCCAGGTAGGCCCAACATAATCCTAAAGGTCCTTATAACAGAGATGAGAAGAAGGAGAATCAGAGAAGGAGATGTGACAAGAAGTCCGAGGTCAGAATGATAAAAGCCATGAACTTGTAGAAGCTGAGAGCGACAAGAAAATAAATGCTTCCCTAGAGCATTCAGGAGGAACGCAGCCCACCAAGACCTTGATTTTAGCTCAGACTTCTGACTTCCAGAGTTGTTAAGACAATCTGTTTGTGTTGTCTTAAGTGTAGGAATTTGCTGTAGCAGAAATAGCACACTAATCCAGTCTTATTTCTTCTGTACAAGAATTAATAGTACTTACAAGCTTTCTGGAAGAACAGCATTGTTAAAATCATGCGATGTTCTTACACTTTGTAAAATGACTTACTCTTTCTTTCTTGAGCAAGGCCAAAGGATCTAGGGGTGACATAACTCCACACAAATCCTATAAAAATCCTAAGTAACATACAGTTTTTAATTTAAATTTGAAATTCTGTGCCCTATCTGATGTTTGATAATGTATCTTTTTGGATGGAAGATAAGATTCTTATCTTATAACTTAATTTCTGTCTTGAAAAATATATATTTGCCAAAATTTGAGATAAGGTCTCAATTTTACTGTAGAGATTAGTTATTACTTAAACTATACACATTCAACAAAACAAATTTGTATAATCTTTTTGGAAAAGTCACAGCCAAGTGTGCCTTGGGATGTGTGCTCAATTACATCAGAAATTGTACTTATACCATGGATATGTTTATATAACTAAAATACGTATTTGGTTGTATTTTGGGTGAAGTCATTATTTTGGCCAGATTATATACAAAAATTATAAGGATTCTGCATTGTATTTTGTGTGGCAGTATGCCACTGAGGAGTGACATGCATGTTCTGGTTAAAGTCATCGGAAGCTAGGGAGAGACAAGGAAAGATTCTTCCTTAGAGCCGTCAGAGGGAGCACGGCCCTGATGACACCCTGATTTCAGACTTCCAGCCTCCAGAACTATGATAGAACAAACTTCTTTTATTTTTAAGCTGCTCACTTTGTATATTTTGTTACAGGTATGTTAGAAAACAAATACAGATGATTCCAAGGGTTTGGGCCTGAGCCAGCTGCAAAAATGGAGAAATCACTTATAGAGAAACACTAGGATAAAAGGCTTGTGGAGGGGATTAAAAGCTCAGTGTTTGATATCTCAAGCTTAAGATGTTTGTTAGGTATCCAAGTGGAGATGGAGAGTAAGTAAGCAGAAATCAAGTATGGAGTTTGGGGGATGGAGAAGAGAAGAGGAGAGGCCAGAGACATAAATTTTGAAGTCATAAGCTTGGCATAGAGTATATTTAAAGCAATAATTAGATGAAATAATTAGATGAAATCACCGAAGGAGTGAACAGAGAGGAGATGTGGAAGGATTACAGTTAAGTGTAGAAAAGGACTATCAGAGACTCTAGGTCATGTCAGGACTGAAAACCTGCTTGAAAATATACTATAATAAGCAAAAATAATAAGCACGTCTTAAAAAGAGGAAGACTTGAGACACAAGAAACAATGACCAATTAAGAAACTAACAAGTAATTGTTAAGGCATAATGCTAAAAATGGTTAGAATAATGACAGTTTGAAATATTGTAATCTCAAACTGAGAGATGATGGTGACGGAGATCAAAGTAAAACTGTTTATATTCATTATAGAAGGCTATTACGTTCCTGATGTCAAAACTGAACAAGCATACACAAAAAGATACCTAGACTGAGGTGACTTACAAACAGGAGTAAAATTTCTAAGTTAAATATTGGCATATTGAATCCAAAAGTGTATCAAATGAACAATCTACTCAAGGAAACTAATCATAGGTGATGGAATGTTTCTATATCTTGAGTGTGGTGGTCTCAGGAGCATATGTGTTTTTCAAAACTTGCAGGATACTGTTTGCAAATTATACCTTAAGCTTTAAAAATTAAAAAAATCAATCAATCCATGAAAACGTTCAGAAAACTAGAAATAGAAGGAAGCTACCTGAGCTGGACATACAATACACAATTCTTATACCTACTGATCACAACTACCCTCGATGATTAGAAACATCCTTGTTAATGTCATGGATACGGCAAAGATGTACAGCTTCTCGTCGACATAAGAAGAAGGGTAAAATGAAACGTATTTGTTATTTGCAAAACTCTTTAACAGCTTCTCAGTTCACATAAAGGGCAAATCCTTTCAATGGTCCTACTGTCCCAGCACAATGTGACTGCATTTACCTCACGGTGTCACTTACTGCTCCTTGCCTGGTTCACTCTGCCCTGACCCCACTGTTCTTGCTGTTCCTCCAGCATCCAAGCACTTTCACCTCCGTCTGCCAGAACTCTCTTCCTCCACTGGTCTGCACGACTTGCTCCTTCTCTGCCTTCAGCTCAAGTGTCACCTCCCCAGCAGGGTCTTTCTTAAGCTCTTTACTTAAAATTCATCCTCCTCATTCACCATCAGCATTCATTATCTTCCTCTCCTGATTTATCTCTCTTCACTACACACCATGATCTTACATGTCATATATTTTATTGCTACACATTCTGTTTTCTCCCATTTGGAAAATATAAGTCCACCAAAAAAAAAAAAAAAATCTCCCATAACCAAAAGGAGTTCAGTAAATAAATATATAACACCCAGCAGCATTCCTTTTCAGTTCTATTGGGTATATACCTGGGAGTGGAATTGCTGGGTCATATGATAACCAGATGTTTAGCCTTTTGAGGATATGTTGAAGTATCTTTCAAGGAGGCTGCATCATTTTGGATCCTACCAGCAACTGATAGCAGGTTTCCAATTTCTAAGTTCTCTTGTCAACACTGGTTATTGTTTGTCTTTGATTTTAGCTATTTAAGTAGGTGTGAAGAAGTATCTCCTTGTAGTTCTGATTTGAAACTCTAATGATTTACAGGGGTAATAGTGTCTTTTCATATACGTATCAGGCATTTTTTGACCTTCTTGGGAGAAATGTCTATTTAAATCCTTTGCCCATTCTTAAAATGAGTTATCTTTTTATTGTTGGGTTGTAAGAGTTCTTACTGAAACTGTAAGAGTTTCAGTAAATAAAATTATCTCTGAGCATAGCCACATTTATTCATTTAGGTATTATCTGCAAAGCCTAAATTATTTACAACCTGATCCTTTACAGAAAAAGCTTGTTGACCTCTGATTTAAAAATGAGTTATTGGGAAAGAATTAGATAAATATACTGAAAAAAAGAGGCTGGACAGGGATGAAAGAAATCCATGTATTTATGAGAAATTCAATTGTTGATTTAGGTGGTATTTCAAACCACTGGGGAGAACATGGGCTAACCAGTTGATAGTGTTACAACAATTTACTAACCACTGAAAAGAATAAAGCTAGAATTCTATGTTATACCATCTATAAAAAACTGTTTTAAAACCCAAAAATCAAACTATAAAAAATGATAATAAAATAGAGAACATTGTTAGAATGTTGGAGCAGGAAAAATCATTTTTCTCTTACATAAAAATTAAACACTTTGCTAGCATAAAATGTACATAAATAAGGTTGCAAGAAAATAGTTGCATCATCTATAACAGACAAATGAATAAGATATAAGGAGTTTGTACAAATCATTTTTTTAAAACGATAATAGATATGAATGGGCAATTTGTAAAGAAAAAATAGTCAATGCTCAAACTCAGAAGTAATTGGAGAGATGCAAATTAAAACAATGAGATATCAATTTTTCATCCACACTACAGACACAATGATATAAAACCAGATAATATTAAACATTGGCAAAAGTGCATAAAGAAGTACTGTTGAAACACAGTCAAGGCTCAATATGGCTTCTCATGCCTCCAGTATCCAATTCCTCTTCTAGGTATCTATACTAGAGACTCTCAATAAGAGGCATACAAAGAGGCATTTATAGAAATAATGTTGATTGTAATAGTGTTTGTGATAACAAACCCTAACCAATCTCAGTGTCCATCAAAAGGAGCTTGACAAAATAAACTACAACAAATTCATACCACAAAATATTTTGCTGCAATTAAGAAGAATGAAGAACATCTCTATATATTTACTTGGAAAGATCTCCAAATACATTTTGTTAAGGGAAATAAAAATCAGCTCAGAATGAAATTTACCACTGTGATAATTATAATGAATTGTTATTTTAATAATTCACTTTAAAAGGTTGCAATGTTAATATTTAGCAATAATATGCATTCATGGTATCCAAAAAGAATCAACTCTTAGAAGAAATGCTTTTAGAACTATACCATCTAACAATTTTTCTAGATGGTATATAGAAATATACCATCTAACATATGAACATTTATGTCTATTATGCACAGGGAAGATGAGTGGAATGGTATTCACCAAACTCCTGAGAGTAATTCTGGGTAGGGAAATAAAATCTGGATGAGGGTTCTGGACACTTTCATATTTTGTTTCTTCTATCTGCATAATTTCATCTTTATGAACGTAGTAATGTATTAGTTGTATGGTTAGAAAACATAAAATAAAACCTATTAGACTCATGTATAATTTAAATATATTGTGGGTAATTCTTTGAGTGTTTGTCCTTAGGAAATGGAAATTTGTTTTTTAAAGTCCTAGAAAATATTTTAAGGTTTATAAAAGATACCAAAGAGGAATTATTTACTACATGTCCTCAATTCTAAGACACTGATTTTAAGATACATCATTAATTTAATAAGTTTTTCAGGAAAAAAAAGACAATCACACTGAATGTATAAGATGATTGTATGGTGCATTTCAACTTCACAAACATTTTTAGATAAAATGACAATTATAGAGCACCTGGGTGGCTCAGTTGGTTAAGCAACAGCCTTTGGCTCAGGTCATCATCCTGGAGTCTCAGGATCAAGTCCTGCCTCAGGCTCCCTGCTCAGCAGGGAGTCTGCTCCCTCTGGCACCCCCCCTCATGCTCTCTCTCTCTCTCTCATTCTCTCTCTCTCAAATAAATAAATACATAAAATCTTTTACAAATGACAATTATAATATGCATCACATTTTGCCGAAAGTAGGAAAGTGGAAGCTTAATTTTCTCCTTTTGATGAATAAATACACGCTTGCAAACTGTTGAAAATCAGCCATATGTCTCTGGTAGGAATATTTATAGGGGAAAAAAAATCAGGGAAAACCCACTACACTAGCCATTACAAAATCTCTGTGTGAGTAAAGCATATTGCCCCTGAGTGGTACAAGATCTCACCTTATTTGGAAATGGAAATTTGCTTGGTTCCACTTTGCCAGGTGCTGGAATCGCAGAAAGTGGTGGGAGCCAGGTCATCTCCTAAATGGTCGGAAAAAACAAATAGCATTGTAATACAGGGAGTATTTAAAGTCAGTAGCTATCCGAGCCTGCCTTAATAGCACTGGGAAGGGTTTGGAATGAAGAGATGAATAAAGAATGAAAGGGATTTTTTTTTTTTAAAAAGGATGTGAGATCCGCTTTCATGATTTCTTTTCTTAATTTTACCAACTCTTGGTTCCATGGCTATCCCCATGCTCCCTTTATATCTTAAAAAGGTCTGCAAGGCTGTCCTATTTTCACTTCATTTAAGCTCCTGAGTAAAGGGACAACCTAGTAGTAAAAGTTCTATGGGAAATGATGTACAAAAGGGGCTGCTTCTCTTGGACTCAATCCCACAAAATTTCACAGGGTGTTTCTGTAGGAATGTACAAAGGACTTTTGACGTTAGGGTCTTTATGAGAGGAGTCTTTATTTTAGTAGAAACTAGTATTAGGATGAGTTTCCAATAAGCCCCACACCTTCCTCATTCCTTCACGGAGAAGTGAAAAAAACAAACCACATGTATGAAATAGAGAGAGAAGGAGGGAGGGACAGAAATAAGTGTCTTATCATTTTTATAACACAGTATTAAGAATACAACTTTAGCTCAACACACAATCATCTGTCATCTGCTTTCTCACATATACTTTCACTAAACTGTGAGAGAGGGGGAGCGGTGTTTAATCACTTGCAGTTTTCTTCTTCAGTTCCATCTCCTGGAAGGTAACTGCATTCACTAAATGACTGTACAATTAAATTGAATCAATCAATTTCTGATTACCAGGAAACCTACTTGGGAGTTTACAGATAGGTTTTGAACGCTGTTTTTTTTTTTTTTTAAATTTTCTTCCACTTTCAAACGTAAACAAGCATAGAAGCAGTAGTTGATCCATTTCAGGAAAAGTGAGAAATTCTTTTTAAGTGAAGACATTTTCTCATCTCCCTTGGGGAAAAGGGATTCTGTCAGGTTTTTCAAATCAAAGAGATGCTTGAGGGTGGTCTTGTGCCTTTTCTTAAAATTTAATTTTTATTTTTATTAACATATAATGTATTATATGTTTCCGGGGTACAGGTCTGTGAATCATCAGTCTTACACAATTCACAGCACTCACCATAGTAGATACCCTCTCCAATGTCCATCACCCAGCCACCCTATTCCTCCCCCCACCCTCCCAGCAGCCCTCAGTTTAATTCCTGAGATTAAGAGTCTCTTATGGTTTGTCTCCCTCACTGGTCTCATCTTGTTTTATTTTTCTCTCCCTTCCCTCTACAAACCTCCGCCCTGCCTCTCAAATTCCTCATAGCAGAGAGATCATATGATAATTGTCTTCCTCTGATTGACTTATTTCACTTAGCATAATACCCTCTGGTTCTACCCACATCATTGCAAATGGCAAGATTTCATTTTTGATGGCTGCATAGTATTCCATCACACACACACACACACACACACACACACACACACACACACACACACACATCTTTAGCATTATCAATTCATCTGTTGATGGACATCTAGGCTCTTTCCATAGCTTAGCTGCTATAAACATTCAAGTGCATGTGTTGTGTTTTTTGTTTTGGGGGTTTTTGGGGTAACTCTCCTCCTTCAGCACCTCGGATAGTGCAGAGCCACACAGAGAGGAAGCAGAGGGAAAGGGAGAGGTCAAATCCACCCTGGAAGGATTTACTATTATCATCTCTCGCCCGCCATGACACCTGTGCCGTAGGTGGGTTAAGCTCGTAGGCATTTGAGATGTTCCTTCTCCATTCTGCTGTTACAGAGGTCTCACCAATGGAAAGCAAAGGAAGATTCAGTGAGCTTCTCTATCCCTCTCTCCTCTTACCTCTGCTCTCCAAGCCCCAAGGATCTTCCCATTCTATCCTGTATCTATCCCTGTTGTCTCTTTGGAGGAGGCTGTTAAGCAGGATTGCCGAGTTTGTGTGCAGGAACAAAGTGGGTGCTCAGTATATTTTTGAATGAATGCCAAATTGAATAGTATCTCTGCAGTGTCTCTGCCATCCTATCACACTTTCACTACTTTTAACCTGAATTACTTTAATAGATCCCTGATTGGTTCTCTCTCTTTTGTTATTATTGATCAATCCACTATACTCCAGCCAACTCAATTTTCCTAGACTGTAGATGCAGACAAAAAGCTTTACTGCTCCAAAATCTTCACATACCATTACATATACATGATGAAATGATGGTGACCATGACCATGATGCCTCTTATTATGCTTTGCAGTTTTCAGAGTACTTCCATACAAGGTTTTGGCTTTTTAAAAAGATTTTATTTATTTATTCGACAGAGAGAGACACAGCAAGAAAGGGAGCACAAGCAGGAGGAATGGAAGAAGGAGAAGCAGGCTTTCTGCTGAGCGGGGCTTGACCCAAGGACCCGGTGATCATGACCTGAGGCAAAGGCAGATGCTTAACGACTGAGCCACCCAGGCACCCCAACAAGTTTTTAAATTTACACTCAACCTTTAATTACTACTGCACCCATCCTGCAGGTGAGGGAGTCAAAGCTCAAAGAGATGAACTGATTTGCCCAAGTTCAATCAATTCATAAATGTCACCGCTGAAATTTGCACATATATCTCATACTTCCAGCCCAGTATTTGTCTTTCACTCCACTACATTTGCTCTTAAAGACTTCACCCTAGTATTCGAGAACTTCTACAAGGTCCTGGTGTTTTCTTTGTTAGTCTACACACACTCTCTATATAAGGAAAACCAACCACAGTCTCTGTTTTCACTTAAACTCTACCCTTTGTGTGTGAATGGCCTATTCTCACATGTTTTTTGGGTTTCTATCTATTCATGAAGGCTTATCTCAAACATCACCTATGTCTGAGGCCTTTGCTGAGTCCCCTTCTACTCCAATATGATATGACAATTTCCTTCTCATGCTCCTTCAGTGCACTTATTTTTCATAGTAACTATTAGATTCTTTTTTGTGTTACAGTTTTATGAGTATACACCTCAGTCTGCACTCAACCATTTCTCCCTCTTCTGATATCCTTCTCCCAAAACAGAATAGAAATCATACTTAGGAATCTCAATAATCTCTTTCAATTACATTCAGATCTATTAAACATAATCCTGTAAAGAAGGACTGAAAATTTCTTCAGAGAGGGATACTGCCTACTTATCTTTGTGTAGACTGAAGCACATTATATACTAAGCACTCAAAATTAACTTGCTGAATTGAACTGAATGCCCATATTTCAATGCAAAATTTTAAATCTAGCTAAGTATTTCCATGTGACTTTTCCATCTAATGAATTCTGCCAAATATATGAAGGAATGGTAAAGACAACAGGGTTGCTTAAAACATTTAAATCTTTAGAATTTCCAAAAACTTAAGAATATATTTACATTATTTCTACTTCTTCTTCTGTCACTTACTAGTTCAGTGAACTTAGGTAAATCACATCTTCAGTAAACAGTAGCGATTTCAAACCACAGACTTAGGAATCAATCGAGTTTCAGCTTGTGGTATTTTAGAACCAGAGGAAATAGAGATATTAACAATCTCAACATTGAATCATGGAGATTAAATGAGATAATACATATAAAGAGCACAGCATGGGCTCCCTTATGTTTAACCACTCAATAAAAGACAGTACTGATTAATACCAAACTGAGTTACAGATTTTTTTTTTAAGATTTTATTTATTTATTTGACACAGAGAGAACACAAGCAGGCAGAGAAGCAGGCAGAGGCAGAGAGAGGAGCAGGCTCCCTGCTGAGCAAGGAGCCAGATGTGGGACTCGATCCCAGGACGCTGGGATCATGACCTGAGCCGAAGGCAGCTGCTTAACCAACTGAGCCATCCAGGCGTCCCACAGAATTCTTATCTCTAAAATGAGAAACAGAATTTCTCTTTGAGCTTTAGATATTGGGAAACTGAGATAAGAGAATATATGGGAAAGTAATTTTTTTCAAAGATTTTATTTGTTTTTGAGAGAGAAAGAGAGAACACAAGCAGGGATAGGGGTAGAAGGAGGAGTAGACTCCCCGCTGAGCAGGGAGTCTGATGTGGGACTCGATCCTGGGCAGGGAGTCTGATGTGGGACTCGATCCTGGGATCGAGTCCCACATCCAACCTGAGCCAAAGGCAGATGCTTAACCGACTGAGCCACCCAGGCACCCTGGGAAAGTGTTTTTATAAAATAATGAAGATTATGCAAATGGAACCTATAATTAAGCTAGTAATTATTAATACAAACTATGAAGTATTAAAACAGTTATTTAAAGTGACTATTATGGTCCCTAAATATATTCTGTACTCTACACTGGAGAAAATATTCCTAAGCTTTCTCATGGGAACAGAGCCCTGACATAGTAACAGTGAGATTAAGATTTGGTTAAAAAAAAGTGCTTAATTTGTGCCTTATTTCTAGTAGTTTAAAATGTAAACAAAGGTAAAATTTTTCATAACTGTTAAAATTTCACTTAGTTTATCTCACAGTATTCTCTTCACAGGAAAAGATTCCTGTCTATTGCTCGGTGATCAATCCCACGCCACTGTGCCCATTGTTCCCCACCCCCACTCACACTCCTGACTTCTCTCATCTTAACCAGCCCTTCATCACCGTGCTGTTCCTCCTTCCCCCACTGGCTGTCTGGTAGCCACTTCCCTGACTACAGGCTGTGAGTGTATCTAAGACAGGATGGAAATATAATATAAGGCCAATTACTCCAGAGTTTAGGGAGCTACCTTCTGATCTTCTAAAGTCCCTTGCCACTTATTTGATCTGCCTGCCTTTTTTCCTTTTTGATTTCTTGTCTCTTAGGAATGAGGTCACACCCTATTCCTCAGCACTAAGAGGGCCCCAGTTTTGAGCTTGGGTTCCTTAGCCAACTGGAAGGATTCAGAATCAGACATATCTGTCTTAAGACAGCCTCACAAGTCCCATCTCTTGAAGCAGATGTCTAGTTACCCAAGAGACATATTTCAGGGTGTCTTCTTATTTCTTAGATAAGCTTCAAATGCCAAGTCTCTTTATAGTAAACACACTCACTTTTCTGCTAAATGAAGGAACAGATGGTTAAATGATAACAGTATAGGATATTGCATTTCATTAACTGTCCAACTTTTCTCTGTACTCTATATACCAGTTTTCAGAAGGCCATCGGACACATGGGCCAGTGTCCGTTTTCATGTCTATTGTCCAGCAAGATTGACCCTGAGTCCCAGGAATCCAGAATTTCAAGGTGAGCAGACTTTCATGTACTCATTTTGCACGACCCTCTCCCCTCCACGTAGCTACCCACTTACTCTGGCATCACCTGCATCAGCCTGCCCGAAGACAAATGCTCAGAGGTTTGGGGATCTATTCATTACATACTGTGATCTTTGTTATTCGAGGTAAGACGAAACAAAAGTTGAATTCTAGCCTGAAACCTTAAAAGTTCAAAATATATATGTTGTAGTATAAAGATCTGCAAAGTATATTAAGTTTGCAAATTGAGTAAATTAGAAAAATTCTGAACATTTAAATTTTCCTATTAAAATTAGCGAATAGAGAAATAATTTCCCTGGTCTCTCTCCCTGTCTACTGTCACAATCTATCTTGATCACTGTCAACGAAGTGTTTTATTTAAAATAGTTACTATGCTTGTACTTGCTCAAAAGCTTCCAGGGACTCCGGTCCAAGCATTCAAGATGCTCTGTCATATGGCGCCATCAAGAAACACTGCAGTGTTACTGCTTGTTACTTTTCTATACGGTCCTCCCCTCCTCCCTGCCAGATGGGCTTACTTCTTGTCCTGCCCTGCGTTTTCCTGTCCCAACATTTTCTGCTTTTCCTTTCATGTTATTCCAACTTCACTTACCTCTCCCTGCTTTTTTTAAAAAAATATTTATTTATTTGAGAGAGAGAGAGAGAGAGAATGGAGGGACGACGGACAGAGGAAGAGGGAGAGAGAATCTCAAGCAGACTCCCTGCTGAGCAGGGAGCCCAACACGGGGCTCGATCTCACGATCCGAGATCATGACCTGAGCCAAAATCAAGCTTAATGACAGAGCCACCCAGGCATCCCTTACCTCTTCCTTCTTTCTCATACCTCGTCTCCTTACGAAGGTTACTGACCAGTGTGATCCTTAGCAAACACTCTGCATTACACAGGATCTGTGTCCCTTATTTCACATTTCCATGTTACCTGGGGCTGTGAGTTTATCTTTCATGTGTTACTACTACTGGACTAAACATTTTTTGAATCCCCTATTAGATTATAACCTCTTTGAGGGAAGGGATTGTGCCTTTGAAACTCTCTTGTAGCTCTCTGGAGGCCTAGCACAATGGATAAAATAATAGGCATTCATTTAACTCCTAGGATTCTCTTTTCTCTCCTTTTAAAATGATGGCACCAATGAGCTACACTTGTCCTACCAAATACATATGATGGTTGCCAGAATCAGGAGAGACTGAGTTTCTTCTTTCTCTTTCAGCAATGTTTCAACATCTGCTGCCAACTTCGAGGTCTGCTAAAAAGGGGTGTCTATCCCTACAGGCCTGGCAAATGACCACAGCTAACTCCAGAATTCTTTGTGCTCAGAAACTCACTCTTTTCAAAATAAAACACGGGATTAATTCTGTCACTTGGGAATAAAAATATAAAATGCCAAAGTCAATTTTTATACGTGGCAGTGGCTGCTGCAGATCAGAGCCTTACTTTGTTTTCAGTTTCCATATCAGAATAATCCCTCCGCTTTTCAGTTCTTTCACACATATTATTCATGTTATGACACTCTTATCAGATAAGTGCTGCCAACAATAGAACAGTTTAATTTTTATTACACTGCGTAGCCTTTAAATGCGGGTAGCTAACAAGAGCACTGTGTCTGGTGAAGGGAAATGCTCCTACAGGCCCATACCTGGGAGTCAGAGCACCAACCCTGGAGTAAGAAAAATTGGAAGGAACACCCTCATTCTTTCCTCCTGGGGCTGGGGAGTGCATTCTAACTTATGTCAGTCCATCCCTGGGCTTTATTTGTTTTGTTTTGTTTTGTTTAAAGGTTTTATTTAATTTATTTGAGAGAAAGAGCAAGTGAGAGAGAGAGCATGAGCACAGGGAGGGATAGAAGGAGAGAGAGACACATACTCCCTGCCAAAGGGAGCCTGACATGGGGCTTGATCCCAGGACCCTGAGATCATGACCTGAGCTAAAGGCAGATGCTTAACTGACTGAGCCACCCAGGTGCCCTGCATCCCAGGACTTCAAACAGACTCCAGGGGCAGACTTGAAGGCTGGGCAGATTGATGCTCCAAACAAGCAGGTGGAAGTCGCCCCCTAAATCAACAAAACTTCAAGAACATCCTCATTTTGTTACTATAGTAGAAGGACCTAGAGTTTGCAAAATAATAGTAAATATAGTGTATTCATGTCCATTAAGAATAACAACAAACATTATTTTGATGGAAACACGACTCATGGAAAAGCTTTTAGAAAAACAGTGGCTGCTGGAAAAGAAAAGTACCTTCTGTTTTTTTTATAGTACAGCTTAGTCTGCTAAAATTACAAGTAAGCAAATAACTAATAAAAATGTCTAATTGCAGCATACCAAAAATCATAGTGAAAACTTGTTTCCTTATACTGAAAACCCAGGAATATGTCCAATTTGAACTAAAAGTGGCCTGAGAAGGGGATTCCCAGGAGCCATATATGTATTTTCTGGTCTCATACACATTCCCTGGTAAGTAATCTCAGCCAGTGCTTTTTAAAAAAATTTTTATTATTTTTTAAATTAGCAATATAATGTATTATTTGTTTCAAGGGTATAAGTCTGTGATTGATTAGTCTTATACCATTCACAGCACTCACCAGCCAGTGCTTTTTAACTTAAGGCTATCTCATGGCTCTCAATAAGGTTAATCATTAATGGATAAAATGGAGGGCACACCAAGTAGGTAAAGATTAATGGAATCAAATTGAGAAACAGTTTCCAATTCAGCTTTCACAGACTAAACAAGACAAAGAGAACGCATGTATTAGATAACAATAGGACCCCATGCGCTTATGGTGGGAATGGAAAAACACAAAAGTAAGCCTTCAAACTGGAAATTCCAAGGGGGCCTAAAGCCTCTGCATCACACTTCCTCTTTGGGCCTTAAGATTTTCAGTTCTCCCAGGCCACATAGTGTCTGGCCTTTCCTTATTTCCTTCACATGTATAGAGTGACTGCTTGTAAGGAAATCCATCTCATGCACTATAGACCCATCTCATATCCCTGACTTCAGCATCCCTGCAAACCCTGGACTCTCCAACAAAAGGATAAGAGCTTGGACAGAGGCCAAGATACAACTGCTATTCCAAAAAAATGATTTCATGCTAGACCCCTTCATTTTAGACTTTTCTGAAGATTTCTTGTTCTAGATGCAGCTTTGCCATTTTCCAGTTTTCCTTTGGGGCAAGAAGATGGATGTGACCTGTCTTACTCTCTTGTCCCTCTGTGTTAAGTGCATTCTGTTTTATCTATTAACGTGGGGCCTTTTGGTACAATAAGAACCATATATTTCTATAATGCATTTTTAGATTCACCTGGCTTTCAATATTCATTCTTCCTCCTGGGCTTAAAAATATCATAATTCCTCTTCTTTAACTGTGGATTGTTTTGAGAACTGAACATGGTGCTAAAACACTAAAAGTAGTAAAATCTGGGGCGCCTGGGTGGCTCAGTCAGTTAAGCATTTGCCTTCCGCTCAGGTCATGATCTCAAAGTCCTAAGATCCAGCCCTGTGTCTGGCTTCCTGCTCAGCGGGGAGTCTGCTCCCCCCTCTCCCTCTGCTGCGCCCCCTTGCATGTGTGTGTGGGCACATGCTTCCTCTCTCGCTTTCTCTCTCTCAGATACATAAGAAATCTTAAAAAAAAAGTAGTAAAATCTACTTTGGGTTCTCAGAATTTAAAGAAGAGGGTTTTGATGTTGAGTGTACAGCTGCAGGAACTTAATGACTCTTGTTAAACCCAGGTGTCAACTTCACCCCCGAATTCCTGCTGCAACACACAGACACCTGCCAGTTTCCTGCGCTCTTAAGAGCCTTGTGCTCCTGTTGATAAGCACTGATTAGCCTAACTTTAAAAGATGCTTTTAAAAAATAAACCATTTGGAGGCAGTAAGAGGATTCCCCCAAATTCTGAATGTGGGGCTGGTATTTTCCTATATTGCTTCTAAGAATAAGTCATATAAAGTCTCAGTTTAGAAGAACTGAGCCAAATTCGTGACCAGCTCATGAGAAAGGTCATGTTATTAATGATATCACTGTCACCTTACTTTTGATCTACATTACACCTTTCCACGATAGCACAAATACCAGAAATAAGCCCTCCTAGTAGATGTATAGATTGTAATTAATCTCGGAACTAGCTGTGGTTTGCAACGATCAAACAGCTCTTTCATATGGAGAGAAGGTATTTTTTCATGGTAGAGAAGATATTATTTAGTACAGAGAGGAAAACTATGGCAGCTAGAAGGGGAAGAGAGTGATAATTGCATTCTTATCCATGTTTTCCTCTTACCATGTTCCCAAACCCTTTCCCATGGACAGATTATCAGAAACGTGCATGAGACAAAATCCGTCTTTCAGTTACAGAGAAGAGGAATGGCAGACAGAACAGGTTTGGAGTCAGCATCTGGGAAACCACGTGTCATCTTGGCCCTGCTGTGAACCAGCAGAAAGACCCTGGGCAGGTTTCCTTTGCTGATTATTGATGTCGTCGTCTGAAAGTTGGTGTTAATCATCCTATCTTGCAGGATTACTAAAAGGGTTAGCGACAAACAAACAAAGTACCCAGCACAGCGTCTGGCACAAAGTAGGTGCCCCTCAGAAGGTGATCCCTGCCGTGTCACTACCTTTATAATTACTGTTGGCAGCTTTTGGATTGGACTTTGGAAAGAGAAGGGGATGACTATAGGAGAAGACATTTATGAGTTTGTTTTTTAATCTATTTCACTCCGTTAATTATTTAATATTTAACTGGTTAATTATTCATAGTCAAATAGAAGGCATAATGAAAGTGTGCTTATTAAACAATAATTTGCTTTCCTCACTCCCTTTGCCACTAGGGCACCATGTGCACAGAGGGGAGGGATGCTGTCGCATTGTCTGGTATTTTTCTTAAATGGGACAATTACTAGTAAGCAGAATGCATTCTCTTTCCGAAAGTCGGGTTGGGGTTCTTAAGAGTTTAGAAGCTTTGTCTTTATGCCTACAGACTAACCCTGGGCAACATTTAGGGCAGTTCAGCTGGTACACTGGCCTGAGAGCTCTTCTAAGAAGACCTGAAGGAGCCAACGGGGAAAGGTGAATATAGGGATGGAAAGTGACCGGGCAACGGGGGCAGGAGTTGGCCTGGAGGCAGGGCACAGAGCAAGGCAGGCAGCCTGCACAAGAAGAGACCCTGCGAGCCACTGGGGCTGAGATAAAAAGTCCCTGACACAGCAGGCTGTCTGGTTCCCCAGAGGGAAGGCAAGTCTCAGCAGCTGCGTTGCCCTTGGTACAACCTTGCTGATGGGGCACGTCTTTCTCCCTTTCAAGCCCTTTCCCAGCTAAGTTTCCCTCCACCGTGCAGGTTTCTATGAACTTTACTCAAGTATTTATTCTCAGTTTGAGAGGTGATTTATAGAAATCACTGAGTGGCACCGCCCTAGTCTAGCAGGGATGTCTCCTCGTCTTAGGGATGAATGTAAAAGGCAGGATGATTTTACAGAAGACAGGAAATGTCTCCTAATGTACTCCAGATACAGACAGCCCAATCCAGAGGAGGAAGGAAAGCTGGGGAGCCTGGGAGAAACCATCTTTTTTGCTTTCTTTCTAAACTATGAGGTTAAAATATCCTTAAAGTGAAGAAGCAAAAGATCAAAATATTTCCCCCCAGAAGTCCATAGGTTGGTGAGAAAAGAGAAGTTAGGGCCAAAATGAAAACAGGAGGATAACCACTTTTATTAGAAGAAAAGCAACAAGAAAGACTGGGTTAGTAGAGCCTGGTAAAGAGCTTACCCCTTGGGAAAAAATATTCCCTGAGAACACAAAAATGAAGATAAAAGAGGAAGGCACCAAATTAACGATGTCTAAGGAAGATAAGACCCTGAACTGTGCTGTGTCTTTAAATGGGGAAAGAAAAGAACTTAAAACGAGGAAGCAAAGATGATCTCACAGATGTCTCCATGGAGAGAAAGTGAGAAGGAAAGTTTAGAATACACAAAAGCAAATGGACAATCTACAAATTTGAGACAGATGTTTCTATTCCTTGATCCTTGCTGACAACACCAGGCATAGTTTCCTGTCTTGAGAAGGGATCTGCAATCATGCTGAATAGTTTATGACTTAGTTAGACCAATCAATTCAGTTTCGACCAGTGCATCCAGATGTCCATCCAACTGAACTCATTTCTGAGCATCCACTACGTGGTACAAGGCAATGCAACACTATGTCCTGGGGATACAATACGGAGTACAACGGACATGGAACGGTAAGTACCAGTGGGACAGACAAACAATGCATGGTGAACAATGTAAATACAATGCATCCATATTCCTCGTGGTTGCCATATTTTTGTTTCTGGTTTTATTTCTCATGGAGTCACCCCAGCCACCAATGCCCATCCTGGCCTTGATGGAATCATATTTCTCATAGTTACTCCATTGGTCTCATGTGTCTAAGCAGTTTGGCAAAAAAAGAAGCCTAAGTTGCTGTGTCAGATGTCCAAGGGCCTACCTTGTGGCTTATGGAGATAAGCAGTCATAATTAGAGTCTACTGGTTAAAGCTACCAGGAAGAGTTTGGGTTTTATAAATTTTCTAACAATTTCTGACAATATTCCACAGGCACTTTGTGCTAAGCACTGCTTTAAGTCCTGGAGATACAGCTGCAAATATGGTCCCCGTTCTCAAGGATGCTACCTTCTGGCAAAAGTGAGATAGACAGTAACCATGTATACAACTTTATACAGCATTATATAACACAACATGATGCGGTTTAAGTTAGCATAAAATAATGTGATATAACGTAAGAACCATTAAAACTACTCAGTGGTCAACTGGCAATTTCTTAAAATGGTGAGCTACTTATCGTGGAAGTATTTGAAATCATAACAACGAGAGGTCTCTGGAATACCTACTTCCCTTCTGACTTTTGTGGGGCCACATAGGGACATGTGAGGCAACCCTTGGCCTCTCTGTTTGTCTCTACTTGTGACTCGGTGAAGTTCTTAACTGTACGTGTATTCTGTTAGGCTAATGACACATAATTTCACTTTAATTTTTAGTTTAATTGGAAAATTATCTTCACTGTATCTTTCTGCTTAAATAAATAATATATGCTTCTTGTTAAAAAGTTAAACACTGCAAAAATACAAAATGCAGGAAAGTGAAAGCCACCCAGGATCCGAACACCTATGAATAATGCCCAAAGTGAACAGTTTTAAGCACCAGGTACTTATCCAGTTTATACACACACACACACACACACACACACACACACACTAACATAGGAATTATACATATATTTTTAATGAGGTCATACTGTTTGGTGACTTGATCTTTTTCATTTCTCATTTCTTCTTTCCCAACACAACATATTAATGTATTTTCTTTTGAAAGGCTACATAGACAATCCATTGCCTGGAAGTATCATAGTTTATTTATTCTGCCTGGAAGTATTATAGCTTATTTAATCAGGTGATGGAGAGTTGATTTGTTGCCTTTTTTCTTTTCATGACTATAAACCATGCTTTGGCAAAAATCCTTGTACATCAATCTTTTCATGGTTGTGTATGGCTTCCAGAGTATAACTTCCTTGTACAAAATTTCTAGGTCAAATGGCATAAATATTTTAAAAGCTAATATATTGTCAAATTGTTCTCCAAAAAGGGTCTATTTATTTACATATCCTATAACAGTATATGAAAGTCCCCATTTCTAAACACTTTTATTAATACTCTTTTTAAAAGTCATATTTGCAGTGGCTTCTAGACCAAGATGGTGACATAGGAGGCTACTGAGTTTCTCTCCTTTCATGGACACACTGAATATACATCTACACATGGAACACTCTCCTCTGAGAAAAATCCAGGAACTAGATAAGCGAATCCTACATATCAGGTGACAGACAAAATACACACATTGAAACAGGTAGAAAAGACTGAGACTCGTGCTATAAATCCCATCCCTAGCACAGCATATAAATGGGAGGGAACCTCCAAGTCCCAGCTTCTCTATGAGTAGCAGAGGGTCTCGATCACAAATCTGGCACTCCAAATTTGAAGACTGCCACCTGAGGAATGGACCCCCAAATCACCTAGCTCTAATAGCCCATAGGGCTTGCATTCATGAGTCCCACAGGATTATAGAAAACGAAGAAGCAGTCATTAAAGGATGCAGGAGCATTTGTATCTATACACCTGGGCACAGTGCAGAGGTGGCAGGCAAAAATGCCCATCTCCCAGTTTCTCCCTGGAACGAGTAAGAATATATACTTTCCCTGTGAGAAGGGCTGGCTTCTGATCAACCTGCATCTAAGTGCACTACAATCCTCCCTTTTGCGACACTGAGAAGTCTTGGCACACTCTGAACTACTGGGAGCCACTAAGAGCAAATATGGCAGCTTGGACAATCACAAATGTTTGAAAAGTAGTCAAGAGGTTGAGCTCAGCTGGTTAACGGATTCATCTCCTATACAAGACAAGTCTGTCAAGCCAGGGAGAAGTGGCTGTTTTAACTAATGTACAGAAACAAAAACAGAATATCTCAGAAATGAAGAAACAGAGAAATATGTTCTGAACAAAAGAAGAAGATAAATCTCCAGAAACCAATCTTAATGAAGCGGAAAGAAGTGATTTACATAATAGAAGGTTCAGAGTAATGTTCATAACCATGCTCACTGAGGTCAGGAAATTAATTTATGAACAAATAATCTCAACAAAGACAGAAAATATTAAAAAGTATGAAAAAAATCACAGAGCTGAAGAATGTAATAGCTGAATTGGAAAAAAAATTTAATAGAGGGATTCAACAACAGATTAAATCAAGAGAAAAAAATCAATGAACTAGACGACAGGGCAGTGGAATTCATCTAATAATAGGTACAAGAAATAAAAAAGAATAGGATAGCTTAGGGGACTTCTTAGACACTATTATGTGTACCAATATACATTCTGGAGATCCCAGAAGAAGAAAAAGCAAGAAATGGGCAGAAAACTTACTCAAATGATAAACCTCCCTAAACCAAGAAAGGAAATACACACCCAGATCTAGGAATGCCTGAAAATACCAAAGAAGATGAATCCGAAGAAAGTCATGCTGATGCACATTATAATTAGATTGTCAAAAGCTACAGATAAAGATAGAACCTTAAAAGCTGCAGGAAAACTTGTTACATACTAGGGAAACACCATAATTCTTTAAGAGATTTTCGCAGCAGAAACCTTGCAGGTCAGAGGGGAGTGGGATGACATAATCAAAGTGCTGAGAGAGAAAAAACAACCTACCACCTGAGAATACCCTACCTGAAAAAGTCCTTCTATCATCACTAGACCAGCATTTCAAGAAATGTTTAAGGGAGTTCTTCAAGCTAAAGGAATGCTAATTAATAACGTAAAAATATATGAAAGCATAAAACTCACTGGTTAAGGTAAATATGTAGTTAAATTCAGAAAACTCTAGGGGCACCTGGGTGGCTCAGTTGGTTGAGCGACTGCCTTTGGCTCAGGTCATGATCCTTGAGTTCCGGGATCGAGTCCTGCATCGGGCTCCCGGCTCTACAGGGAGTCTGCTTCTTCCTCTGGCCTTCTCTCCTCTCATGCTCTCTCTCACTTTCTCTGTCTCTCAAATAAATAAATAAGATCTTTAAAATAAAATAAAATAAAATAAATTCAGAAAACTCTAATATTATGGTGGTGGTACACTCTAGTATAAAGGTTAAAAGACAAAAGTATTAAAAATAACTACAATAATTTGTTAGTAAATGCACAATATAATAAAAATATAAACTGGAAAAGAGAATGTAAGACCTGAAACTCCTAGAAGAAAACACAGGCAGTAAGCTCCTTGACATTGGTCTTGGCAGTGATATCTCAGTTTTGACACAAAAAGCAAAGGCAATAAAAGCAAACTAAGGCTTCTGCATCCTTCAATTTTCCTTCAGTTTGTAAAGAAATGATAAGATCATTCAACTGGGGTTTGATGAGAATTAAATAAGATACTATATTTGATATTATTTCATAAGTATCCTACTTGATGTAGAACAAGTTGTAATCTCAGTATTTTTTTTAAGATTTTATTTATTTATTTGAGAGAGAGAAAGAGCACAAGTGAGGGGGGAGGGACAGAGGGAGAGGGATAAGCAGACTCCCGACTGAGTGGGAAGCCCAAAGCTGGGCTTGATCCTAGGATCATAACCTAAGCCAAAGGCGATGCTTAAGTGACTGAGCCACCCAGAGAACCCATCATCAGCAGTATTTTTTTATACCAGGGTGATATTTTTATTTTACTTTTATTATTATATTAGTCACCATATAGTACATCATTAGTTTTTGATGTAGTGTTCCATGATTCATTGTTTGCACATAACACCTGGTGCTCCATACAATCCATGCCCTCCTTAATACTCATCACCAGGTTAACCCATCCCCCGACTCCCCTCTCCTCTGAAACCCTCAGTTTGTTTCCCGGAGTCCATAGCCTCTCATGGTTCATCTTCCTCTCTGAGTCCCCACCTTCATTTTTCCCTTCCTTTTCATTAGCAGTATTTTTTAAGTGTAAATGTAATCTATACACTACTCTAGCACTATTTGTTCTCTTAATGTTTCTTACTCGAGCCTAGTCCTCTCTTTTCCCACCTTTGCTCCACCAAAAATAAACAAGAAGTGGGACAAGAGAGAAAAAAGGGATGAGGAAGGAGAAAGCAGAGATCAGAACTAAGTGAAATGGGCAGGTGAAGGCAAGTATACTAGGAATCAGGACACCTTGCTCTGCCCTTGACCACGATGTGTGCTTGATTTTGCTAGGTCTTTGGTATCTCATCGGTGAATACTGTGAGAAGAAATGCAATCATCAAAGAGTTTTTAAAAGGAAGGAGTTAGATGGAGCCTACCCCACTCTACCTCAAGAGCAACTGTGTACACACATAGCAAGATTTTTGCTGGAAGTTTACACAGAAATTGCCTGGCTACACAGAAATTGCCTGGCTACATTCAGCTCTTCTGAGTGATAGAAACGGAAAGTATTTACTCTGGAAACCTGTTTTCAATACACAGCCAAGGTCTTAATGTTCTCAGATTCTCTGGCATTTGCCTCTTCCCTCTTCTTGTTATTTCTTTCGTATCTCTTCAGGACGACATAGTGACAATTTTTTAAAAACAATTTATTTTGATCAGTGTCAAGGCATGTGCTTAAGCCAAGCACCATTTTTACTCCAGAGTTAAAGAATCATGCTCTAATTCTCATATTGCTTCCCCACCTTGGGGAACTTCATGACCAAGTCTCTGACATGTAATTCTAGAACCATCTATCATGAAATGTAGTTGAGCACAAGGAAGTTAGGGCAACTGCAGCTAGGGGAAAGGTTATTAATCTCGATGCCACATTAATCTTCCCTAAACACCTTTTCTATCATGCCACCTGCCTCCTTAAGAGTATCCTCAACTGAGAGGGTTTCTGACTGCCCATTAGAGCAGGTCCCACTTCTCAATCTTGTCTCAGGCCCTTCCTGACTGTGATATTCCAGCATGTTCTTCCTAGGAGTGTTCATTTAGGCAAGCTGGGTTTCCCTGGCCACTCACAGTAAGGAGACTCTGTGCATCTCACCTGCAGGCCTTTGCTAGTGTTCACCCATCTGCCTTCACTTCCCCGTCCACATTCCTACCCTTCTAGCCCATATCGGTTCATGACTAACTAAGGAGAGCTGTTTTGGATAAAAAACCAAGTAAGGATGTTGATTCTTCTCTGTTCATCCTCCTTGATGTCCTCCTTGCTCTCAAGAAGAAATAGTTCTAGGAATGCCCAAGAGATGACATAATTAGAACGAGTATTTAATTTCCCAAAATGACTTTTTGAAGGACAGTGAATGATGCCTTCAAAGCATTAAAAATACCCCACATATGAACCTAGCTACTAAGCACATAGTAGGAACTAAATCAACACCCACTAACCTAATCTTAGTAATGGCTATAGTTTGTTTCTGTGCAAATATGAACTTTAAAATAAATTTGATGCTTTAATGGGGCGCCTGGGTGGCTCAGTTGGTTAAGCGACTGCCTTCGGCTCAGGTCATGATCCCGGAGTCCCGGGATCGAGTCCCATATCGGACTCCCGGCTCTGCGGGAAGTCTGCTTCTCCCTCTGACCTTCTCCCCTCTCATTCTCAGTCTCTCTCTCTCTAGTAAATAAATAAAATTTAAAAAATTATAAAATAAATTTGATGCTTTAATAATTCAGTTTCTATAGTCGAACAATAAAACCACCCAACAGTAGGAAACACAAGAAAAGGCATGGCTACCTCTTGGGAGGAAGGAAAGTGTGGGGAACTTTTAAATTACAATTCTCAGAGGGGTTTCAAATTACACAGAGAAAAAAAGGAATGTACTAGATGTTTCTGGAGTTCTTTATAATTGTATCTTTTTGGCTCCACACAAAGAACCAGCAGCAGAGTCAGGATTACTTTGGACAAATTTCAAGAAATTAAAACAAAGGTTAAAAAAAAAAAAAGAACAGAGGTCAGTCTGTTTACCTAGTACAGACAGATGGTTGTATTTATGTAGTTAGACTAGTAATGCAGAAAGACATCCAAAGTTCTACGATGCACATTTGCCAAGAGAATGCTTCAGGTTGGCAGAAGGTAGAAACCCTGTATTGGGTAAATATTTAGCAACACTGGCGAATTTTTAACACTAATATCTCATTTGCAGTGGAATATGCTTTATGGTCTGAAATCTCTTTCCCCATTCTGTTTTATAAGTGATAATAAAAATCAAAACATAATCACCTGTCGAGGATGAATCCTGCACCTGTGAAACTGTATTTCAAACAAGCCAGCTTCCTAATTACAATGGAGAGCGAACTGGCATAAGGAAGCACACTTTTCCCCACCATTCCTGCAGTGGGCTTCAGGCTCTCAGTCGAAGGGCTGTTGGTACAACTGCTAAAATCATCTTTTATTACTCCTGTCTGCACAACAAATAGCTTTGTCTGGGGCCCTGTGGTAGCCTCCAGCCAAAATGAGAGGGCTCAGCTCGGAGGCATCTAAGAGCGGCCTCACCTAAAGTAGAAACCAGAGCACCAAGAGTGTCATGATCACGGTCTTCGGAATCAAGGGAGAGCTGGCTGGTGCAGGGCACGGGGCTGAGCATGGCAAAGGGCATGGTAAGTGGGAACCACGGGCTCTGCTGTAAGGGAGCTTACAGTATGATTGGGAGGGTGGGAATCTACAAACACACGTATACAGAAACAGTACAGTCCCTGGGCATATGTGGCAAGCTCCAAATGTAGGATGCTTGGAACCGTGATGCTTGGAACCCAGCAAGGGAGCAGCGCTCATTGCGAGCTGGCGTGTTCAGGGCTGCATGAAGGAGGTGAGCCGTGAGCAAGCCAGTAACAGAAGGTGAGACGTGAAGGCCGATGGGGAACTTGAGCAGGGTGAAGGGATGCGTGGAAGTCACCAGGGCTCAAGCGGAGAGCCGAGGAGATTGTGCCATGGAGGGTGGGTGGGTGGTGGTAGGTTATGAGGGTTTGAACCTGGAGGGTCCGACATGCCAGGTGCTGTTTTGGGCAGAGCGACCGGGCAGTCCTGTGCCAGACAGTCTGGATGGGGGACAGCGGGGGAGAAGGAAGCCTTCTAGGAAGAAAAAGCTTTTTAAAACAGTTGAGAAGTAGAACTATAACAGGCGAGGAATGAGGAGGTGATGTGCTCAGGAAATATCAGATGTTTTAGCACCAGAATCAGGAACTGCTTTTAGAGGACAGAGAGTCTGCAGGGCCAACTTCTGACCTTAGAGCAGGTTTCTTCAAAGGCAGTTTTAAGGGTGTACAACACCCAGGCTTGGACGGGTCCTGGCCCCAGCTCCCAGATCCGGGCACCGCCAGGACGGGGTGGGCTCCCCTGTGCTCCCCTGAGTTCTCCAGCTACTACTGCAGAGGGGAGTGGACCTGGTCAGTCTGTACTTGAGTTCAATAAACAAGAGTGATACCAACCCACCTGATTTATTCAACTGCATTTAGAGGCTTAGTATGGTCTTTGCCTGGCTTCCAGCCATACAGAATGTGTGTAAGCCGCTGTCCTTCCCCTAAGACTTGCATTGAAATCTGGAGGCCCGGTGAACACACATCAGTTCCTGAGCATCACAAAACGGCATGTAATTTATGGCAACCTTATGTATTTTAGATCAGAGGGGCTCTAGGACTTCAAAGTCATTCATAATCTATGACCAAATAATTTAAAAAAGCATAAAGAGCCCCCAAAGGAGCAGAGCAGCCTTGTTTAAAGAACTCTTGTTCACCTCTTATTGAAGAGTTTAAAACAGAAGAAGTGTTGGGCTTGGAGGAAGAGGGACTGTGGACATAGTACAGAGAATGGCTAGTGCGATCACTGGTCACCTTTCACTGCAATTGTGATCACAGCTAAAAAAAAAATCCCAGCTCAAGCGTGAGATTAGCAAGTTCAGCTCCTTGGGCCACCGCTGAGCAGAGCACAGATACCTGACATTTTCAAAAGCACCGTGAACTGAATGGTCACGGAGCGCCAGGAGCCGCGCCAAGCACTTACTCTACATTTATCTCATGTCATCCTCAGAGCTGTGAGGTAAGTGCTGTGTGAAAGATAAGGAAACTGAGAATTTGAGAGGTTAAAGAACATGCCCAGGGTCACAGAGCCAGGAAGTGAAGGACCAATGTCTCTACCCGCCTCTGAGCCACCCTGTCTCTGTGCCTCCTGCCGGTGGGGGTAGGAAGCGGGCTGCTGACAGGGCTCCCACTGCCCTCAACCGATGCCTTCTGTGACCGACCAAGCCCTGGACATAGCTGTGGAGCAGAGGAATACAGGGGGAATCTCTCAGGTTCCACAGGGAATGCTTCCAGAGGGGACACAGGCCCCATTTTGTCACTCACTCTCTGAAACATGGAGAATTTGACTGTTCTGGGAAAATCTGCTTTCCACAGTTGCAACTTTATAAGCATAGCTAGCTGCAGGGAACTCGGTACTTTCCAATAGAGACTGTTGGGAAGGGGGATTGTGATGGTAAGGGGGAGTCTGGCCATAAAGTTGTCTCTGGCCTAGAGGAAGGGCCTATGATTTTCTGCCACAATTGGGCTTTCAAGTAAGCTGCAGCTTTGGTGCCTGTTTTCACACTAACATTTATGTGAGGAGAGCCTCACGTGTGTGAGGCCCCACGTAAGTTCCTACACAGTACACGGGTCATCTCATTTACCTGCCTCCTTCCCAGGAACATCTTAGGAAAGGAACCAAAAGTTGTCCATTCTTTCTGCACAGAGAAAGCCTTCTATTATTCCAAAAACATTGTCTTGGCCCTAGCTGGCCGCACACCTGATGCCTGAGTCTCCTCTCTGTGGGCTTTAAACGAGCTGAGGAAAGACAGTGATGGGTACAACCCCGAGGAGCGGCTGTTTGGTACAGTGTGCCCCGGACTGTGGCTGTCCACAGACGGACCACCCTGCGGCCTGGGCCTGAGCGCCGAGTGGCGGGGGAGTGGTCTGCCAGCTTTTCCTCACGGGGGGAAGACACGGCACTGGATACCCGTGCCTCTGCTTTGTCAGGTTGGGTGAAGCATTCCCACTGCCTGGCCTTGTAAGCTTCTCTGCTAAAGGACACGCCTCCTCCTTCAGAACTCTTATTTTACCTCAGATAAGGATTGCTAGCTTGACACCTCCAGCATCTGGCAGGCCTTCTACTCTGTTCCTTTCTTTTCTGCAGCCTGAGAGGGCCCTGAAGAGCTGGTTGCTGTCAGGCACCCTCCCTGCGGACACGGCCTTCACGCACACGGACAAGTCAGCCAGCTTCACCAGGCCCCGCGGCTGCGCAGAGGAGACACACTGCAGCGGGAGACCGGCCCGATGTGGCCCCTTGAGCTCAGGCTCAGCTCAAACAGCATTAACAAAGCAGGCCCCGGTGGTTCTTTTAAAACCCAAACCCAAACCCAAACCTGGAAAAAATGAGTTCCGGGCCTGCCAGTTCCAATGGGCAGCTTGCGCATCTATCCGGCCCAGCCCCTGCAGGTCTGATGGTGTCATAAAGACCCATTTCAGTTGGTTTGCCGGAGAGCAGAGGGCCAAACGCAGACCAGTAGCCGAAGCACCACAGCCAGAGTGACCCCTGGGCTGGCCTCCTGTCCCCTGCTGGGCTTTCCCTCCTCCCCACTGCCTGGGCACGCTTCCCCTTCCTTTGTCTTCATCCAGCCTCGTCCTGTCCCTCTTCCTCCTTGGCTCTCACCTCCTAGAGGTCCGTGGCTTTTCTCGTGCATCTTACACAGTCCCTGGCACAGAGTGAAGGTCCGCAAATGTTGGCTTAGTGAACGAAGGAATGTCCCAAGGACACCAGAAAAGGATGGAATAGTGGGTGTCCCAGAAAGGCAATGACTGGGATGGAAGAGGGGAAACGGGGTGGGAGGGAGAAGCTCGGGGGGATTAACAGCAGATGTAGAAAGCAACAGAAGTATTCATGTACATATCCCTAACTCTCAACAATAACTGGCGGGGACAGGGCTGGCACCTCCATCTTTTCTTTTATGTGAGTATCAGCACGATCCATATGGCTGCCCATCTGTCTGTGTATCTGTGTGTCTATCTATATATCTATGTATCTATCTGTCAAGAGTGTTCTGTGAGAGCATCTCTGTATAATGTGTGTGTGTGTGTGTGTGTGTGACACACGCACACAGAGCTGAGAAAGCCATCTCCATTTTAGCAGTTCCCCCTCAAACATTTCAGGGCAAGGATTTTGTAAGACCGTCACTTTTAGGATTTCTTGACAAGGAAATGACCCTCCTCCTTTTTTTTTTTTTTTTTTTTTTTACACTCAGTATCACCTTTAAATGAACACGCCACATTTAATAATCAGGAAAAAAGGACATTGAAAACAGTATAGTCCCTCCTTAGGGATCACGCTGAATTTAGCAATGAGAAAAGAGGCACTGAGAAAAATTCTCCCTGGACTCTCACTGACGAAATGGTGGGATGAATTAGGGCCTCCACTGGTGGCTAACTTCACAGGTCCAGCAGGGACATTGTTAAGGATCTTAAGTCATTTCCAATTCTAATTGCTACAGAAAAACATGTTGATTCCTGACTTGGATTCCAGAACTTGGAATTTAAATAGGCTTCAGGGGAAGGGAAAAGATGATAATGAGGTTCTAAGACATAATTGACCACATATGGTTAGGGCAAAAGGCACTTACCACAGAACTTAACTATATTTCCTATGTGAAAGCTCTTTTTTGCTCTTTTTTGGTCTCAACTGTCTACCTTCATGATCAAAAGAAAGAAAATAGTAGGAAAGAAAAGATGTTTATGGTTTGTGTGTATCCATGTGTGTATGTGTTTAGGAGAGGCCCGCCCTGGAGAACTGGGCCACTTCCCAATAAAGGATGTACTGCTGTTGCATTTTTCTGTTACCTCAGTGTTTGAAATTCCTATTATGTTACTTTGACTGGGAACTACAAAATAACTTTGTAAAGACCAAGGTTAAAAATTCACTATTTTAACCCATTTAAAAATGCACAACTCAGTGAGTTTATGTTATTCACAATTTTGTGCAACCGCCATCTACATCTAATTCTAGAATATTTCTGTCATCTCACAAAGAAACCTTGTACCTTCCAATTCCATTTTCCTCCCGCCCCTGGCAACAACTATCTAGCTACTTGCTGTCTTGATGGATTTGTCTATTCTGGGCATTTCATATAAATGGAAACATACAATATGTGGCCTTTTGTGTCTGGCTTCTTTCACTTAGCATAATGTTTTCAAGGTTCATCCTTGTTGGAGCACGTGTCAGGATTTCACCCCTATTTACGGCCAAATAATGTTTCTATATTATAGCACAATTTTTTTTAATCTATTCATCAGTTGATAAATATTTGGGTTGTCTCAACTTTTTGGCTATTGCAGGTAATTCTGGTAATAATATTCATGTACAAGTTTTAGTGTGAACATATGTTTTTAATTCTCTTGGATATATATTTCAGAATGGAACTGCTGGGTCATATGGTAACTCTATGTTTAACTTTTTGAGAAACTGCCAAATGTTTTCCATAGTTCCCATACCAGCAACATATGAGGGTTCTGATTTCTACACATCATTGCCAATACTTTGTTCATTTTAGCCATCCTCGCGGTAGGAAGTGGTAGCTCATAATTTTGATCTATTTTCCTAATGGCTAATGACAAACATCTTTTCATGTGCTTATTGGCCATTTGTATTTCTTCTTTAGGGAAATTTAGAGAAATGTCTATTAAATCCTTTGCTCCTTTCTTGGGTTGAGTTTTCTTTTTATTGTTGACTTTTGAGAGTTTTTAAAAACATATTCTAGGTACCAAACCCTTACTAGATACATGATTTGCAAATATTTTCTTTAAAGCACAGAAGTTTTAAATTTTGATGAGATCTAACTTAGGTATTTTTCCTTTTATTGGTTGTGCTTTTCATGTCATATTTGTGAAAAAAACTGCCTAATTCAAGGCCACAAAAGTCACTTATGCCTATGATTTCTTCTAATATTCTTTTTTTTTTTTAAAGATTTTTATTTATTTATTAGAGAGCGAGAGACTGAGAATGAGAGGGGAGAAGGTCAGAGGGAGAAGCAGACTTCCCGCAGAGCCGGGAGTCCGATATGGGACTCGATCCCGGGACTCCGGGATCATGACCCGAGCCGAAGGCAGTTGCTCAACCAACTGAGCCACCCAGGCGCCCTTCTTCTAATATTCTTATAATTTTGGCTCTAAATTTTAGGTCTTTAATCCATCCTGAGTTAATTTTTGTATGTGGTGTGAAGTAAGAGTCTGAATTCATTCTTTTGCATGTGGATATCTGGTTGTCCCAGCAACAACTGTCGACAAGACTCTTCTTTTCCCATTGAATGGACTTGATATCCTTGCCGAACATCACTTGACCATAAAATCGTGGGTTTAATTTTGGATTCTCAATTCTATTCTATGGATCTATGTGTCCAACCTTATGCCAGTACTATACTTTGTTGCTTCGTAGTAAGTTTTGAAATCAGAAAGTGTGATGTGAGTACTTCAATTTTGTTCTTTTCAATATTTTTCTTAGGTTTTAGAGGTCTCTTGCTCTAAATTTTAAGATGAGCTTGCCCTTTTCTGCAAAAATAGTGATTGGAATTTTGATAGAGATCGTACTGAATCTGTAGATTAATTTGGGTAGTATTGCTATCTTGACGATATTAGCTCTTCCAATCCATGAACACCAAATGGCTTTACAGTTATTTAGGCCTTGAATTTCTTTGAACGTTGTTTTGTAGTTTGCAGTTTAATTTTATTTCTAAGTATTTTATTCTTTTGATGCTATTGTAAGTGGCATCAAAATTTTTAAAAATTTCCCTTTCAGATTGTTCATTGCTAGTGTAAAGAAATACTTATTTTAGTATATCTTATATCCTATAATTTTGTTGACTTGTTTGTTAGTTATAATAGTTTTGTGTATGAGTTGGAGGTGGGGTTCTTTCGGGCTTTATATATTGAAAATGATGCTATCAATGAATAGAGATAGTTTTTCTTCTCCCCCAATCGGAGTGCCCTTTTTCTTGCCTAACTGCCCTAAGAGTACTTCTAATACATGTTGAATAGGAGCCATGAAAACAGACATCTTTGACTCGTTCCTGCTCTTGGCTGGGGGGGAAAGCTTTCAGTTTTTTACCATTACATGTGATGTTAACTGTGGGTTTTCCACAGACATCCTTTTATAGGTTGAAGAAGTCTGCCTCTATTCCTAGTTTGTTGAACATTTTTTTCATAAAATGGTGCTGGGTTTCTGTATCTCTTGAGATAATCATGTGGTTTTTAATCATTTATTCTACAGTTATTATATATATTATTTGATTTTCATAAGTTGAACCAACTTTGAATTGCTTAGAATGAATCCCTAAAAAATAATTCTTAAAACAGCAGGAAGATAATCGATATGCATTTAGCATCACATACCAGTGTGGTCATTCACAGTTTTCATGGAATTTGCACAAACAAAAAATCCTGGGAAAGTGACTGCATAGTCATTATTGTTATTATTAATCTTCATTTTACAAGTAAAGAAACTGAAGCTCAGAAATTTTCCCAAGGATAACACTGACAAATGGCAAAGCCAGGTCCAGGCTCCAAGCCTTTTCATTTCCAGTCTGTATATTCAGCCACACATATGTGGAAAGTCTCCTTTAATTTTACTGAAAGGATAGCCACAGCATCATTACATGAAAAGGTAAGGAACACCCCATTCAAAACTAGAATCCCAACATCTGAAGCACCACTGAAACATTTAATGGTCATCTGTTCATAATCCTTTTCTTTTTTTTTTTTTTTAATTTTATTTATTTACTTGACAGAGAGAAATCACAAGTAGACAGAGAGACAGGCAGAGAGAGAGGGGGAAGCAGGCTCCCCAATGAGCTGAGAACCTGATGCGGAGCTTGATCTCAGGACCCCGAGATCATGACCTGAGCCGAAGGCAGAGGCTTAACCCACTGAGCCACCCAGGCGCCCCTCATAATCCTTTTCTATGGGTCATTCCTATCACTATAGAAACAGCAAAAAGTATGTCCCATCTCCAAACACTCTTCCTTGATCTCAGCACACAAGCCACTGTTCCATTCTTCTGCTCCCTTTTACAGCAAAACTCCGTGGAAAAGCTATTGATACTCTCTGTCTCCATTTCTCTCCTCAATCTGCCAATTCCAGCCACACTGAGATGGCAGTGCTCTGGCATTCTCAATGCTGAGTTTCAATCTCCACCTCATTGGACCTCTCAGCACTCTATTTCAGTCGAGAATTCTCTCCTTCAGGAATCTCTCTGCACTTGGTCATTGAATCACCTTCCCTTAGTTCTCCTTCTTCCTCAGCAGCCATTCTTTCCCAGTTTCCTTGGCAAGAGGAATTGTGTGAACCAGCGTTCCCAAGTATACTTCTGTTCTAGGTGATATCATCCTGGCCACATTTATCCTGCTAACATGTATTTTTCTCCTGAATTCCAAACTTGTATCTCGAACTGCTTTCCACTGACCGCCACTTGGATATCAGAATAGCGCCCCAATTTAATGCATTTGAAACTGAGCTCTTGATTTCCACCACAGGCCTTTTTTCCCCACAGCCTTCCCAATCCGAGTTAATGGCAACTTCATTCTTTCGGCTGCTCATATCAAACCTTGGAGTCATTTGATTCTCTCACACTGAACATTTAGTCTATTAGCACACCCTGTCAGCTCAATCTTCAGCTTATCCCCAGAATCCAACCACTTGTACCATACACTGCTACCATTCCGGTACATGCCACTTTTATTTCTTATTTCATTTTTACTAAGTTGTTGTTGTTTTTTGTTTTTTGTGTTTTTTTTGCTTCCATCCTTGTCTCCTGACAATTCTCTTCTCTATACATCAGCCAGAGGGATGTTTTAGGTGAACGTGGTAAAATTACACTATGGAAATATAGATCCGAAATAGATCAGAGTGATCTTCAAAAAGCACAAAACCAATCCTGTCACTTCTCTGACGAAAAACTTCCAATGGATGCCTATCTCATAGAGATAAAACCCAAGGTCCTTACAATAACCTCTAATGTCCTATATGATCTGGCCTCTGGTTCCCTCTGTGATTTAATTTCCATTATTGTCTCCCTACTAATTCTACTCTAGCTACAGTGGCCTCCTTGTTTCACCAAACAAGTTCCTGCCTTGGGGCCTTTGCACTTACTGTAATTGTAGCCTGCCCACTCTACTCCACAATAGCAACACCATTCCCTCATTTGTTATGTCTCTGCTTCACTGTCACTTTCACAGAGAGAGCTCCCTGCCTGCCCTATCTTAAATAACACTTGCCCTACTGCTCCCCATCCACTCACCCTGCCTCTTTCTCAGCACTTAAGACCTACCCAACATTTATATATTTACTGGTTTGTTTCTTGCCTCCATCTAGTAATTTGTAAATTTCCCAAGAACAAAGAATCTTCTCTTTTTAGTTCATCACTGTATCATGGAGCAGGTGTCAATAAATGATGACCTCCAGACGAAAGTGACCTGTCACCTATTTTTGTAAATGATGTTTTATTGGGACACAGCTAATCCATGCAGTCATAATGGCTCTATGGCTGCTTTTGTGTTCTAGGGGCACAATCAAGTAGCTGTCAAGGAGACTGTAGGACCCGCAAAGCCTAAAATATTTACTACCCAGCTCTCTATGGAAAAAGCTCGCTGACTCCTGTTTTGAGGCCTAGAAGTCTCTGCTAGCATATGGTAGAAGATACTGAACACACTTGCTTGATGAATGAATGAATGAATGACAGGAAAAAGAAGCAAAGAAGTGGGGTTAAGTAGTCCCATAGCAAATGGGCATTTGCATTTTGTTACTAGATTAGCCAAGTACAATAAAATATAAACAATGATTTAAACTTAATAAAATCCAAATATATACAAAAGATACTTTAGAATTCTGTGTTCTGTACATTGGGAATACAATATATTTTCTCTGATGTGACGAAGAAGTACTGAGATGAATACCGCTAGCCTGTGTGACATTTAAGGCCATGCAGGGCTTTATTATCTGGGTGACTTTGGTCCAAATAAGTGAACATGCACACATCAAAAATTATGGCTTCAGAAATCTTGAAGGAAAGGGCTCTTTTCTCTTTTTCTTCTTTAAATTATTCTGGCCTATGTTTTGAATTTTCCATTTCCCTTTGGGCATGAAGACAGTCTTCTTTTGGATTTAGGGTCCTCACATCGTAAGACTTGTAAACAGAGTGCACTTGAAAGGCTTAACATAGATGTTACCAAAAGCCCTGTGGCCCAAACATCTTTGTAAATACTAGCAAACATTATAAAATAAAGAAATAGGATCCCAGGTTTATGATGTTATTTTTTAAGGCGCTAATTCTGCCAGCATGAGAAAGAGGAAGGAACAGAATCCAAAAAGGAAAGGTCAGTGCTAGAATTTTAAAAGACAGTACAGAGTCCCCACTGAACACTTAGGGAACATACTGCCTGAGCTGTGACCTTTGTTGCCGTTTTAGGACAAGGGACTTACGGTGACCCTGCAAAGGTTTTCCATGGTAATCCATTTGAAAGTACTCCTGAAACTTTTTAAACCTTGACCTGCAACAGTGGTTTTCAAATGATCCAGCTTGAAAAGCATTTGCTAATTTCCACCTGTGCCCTTTTTGTGTAACATCAAGGGCTCGGGCTTCTACCAACATTTGACCATGGTTTATGGACCAATACTTCTGCTCCTAAACACACACACACACACACACACACACACACACACACTCACACAAACAGCACTCATGGCAAATTCAAAGACAAGACTTCTGAAGATAAAATTGGTGCTATACAATCCCATAATAAGACTGAAAATACTTTAATGACATTTGGATATCTAGAAGCAAAAGGAAGGAAGGATGGAAGGAAGGAAGGAAGGGAGGGAGGGAGAGAGGGAGGAAGGGAAGGGGAGGGGAGGGGAGGGGGAGGGAAGGGGAGGGGAGGGGGAGGGGAGGGGAAGGGAGGAAAACCACAAATGCTTATATTGGCCTGTGAGTACATAGAGGATCTGTTTTCTTAAGTTTGAATATATTCTAGACAAATAATTTTCAACATCCAAAAGCCTATTTTGCCTTGTTGTTTCAGATAAATTTCTAGGGTATTTGCCAGAGTTACATAGAGTACAAGGACAGCGAATGACTGCTTGGAACCCTGAGCCCAGGCTGGCTACCTCTTCTCTCGGTATCTTTTTTGCAGAAGATAGAAGATAAAATCCATCCCTCTCAGGAGGAAAATAGACAATGAGTAGAGATTTAAGTGAGAAAATGCAAACAATTACATCACAATGGCAATAAAGCTTTTGTTCTCAGAGTTTGATAACTGCCATGCATTCCCAACTCTCATCTTCCAAATATTCTTTAATGTCCACCCCCCCCCCCCAAACTTGAGGCATAGAAATTCCCTCTGCCCTGGAACCTAACCATGGAGATTCTGAAAAGTGGCGGCAGACCGAGGGGGTTCTGTGTGCTCTGAGGGTGCCTGCGTGCTGTCGTTGTCCAGGGACTCTGTGCAGACGATGCACAAGGTGAGGGGACAACAAAAACTCTGCGATTTTTGTGCCAGCACCTCTGCTCTTGCCCTGCGATGTGGCAGAACCCTCCCCACCTCAGCACGTGTAACTCGGGCCCTTGACATCTACCGGCCGCCACCACCACGCGACAGCACACGGCGGAGCCGCCTGAGAGGGTTCACTGCAACCTCACGCTGCCCTAAGGACTAAGTCAGGCTTGGTCACTGACAACATCCATGGTCTTTTCTCCACCAAAAATCTCTGTAATAAGTCAGTTAGCCTGACTGTCCTTCTAGAACCCAGGCATGCTTTGTGATGTGGAGGGTGCCATTTTCAGAAATTTCCAGAAAAGGAAAGAATGGTTAAAAGAAGGTATAAAAGCAACTTCTTTTCTAGGATATCTTATTCTTGCTGATATGACCAGACGGGGCCCTCCTGGAAAGGGAAAGTTTTTCAAGAGGGTCTTCAGGGCAGCAAATCAATACTCTTTTGAGCACTTAAAATGTGCGAAGCACAGATACTGTACTTCATCAATCACATGCCATCCATTGCAAGTCCTTTTGGGAGCTACGTTAACTTTGACTGAAAGGCTACTTTTTAGGTGTACCCAAGCACTTCCCAATAATCCTCAAAGGAGACACTCAAGGTAGCCTCCACAGATGCCTTGCTGAGAAGCGTGGATTTATTTCACCAGCTACTCTGGCCTGAATGATTAGCAAGGGGTTTATTTAAGCCCCAGGCCCCTCAGGGAAACTGAAGGAGTCCTGAGAATCTGGAGACAGTACCTACTGATCACAACCAGGCCCACACAGCCCAGACTTTCCAGGACTTTGTCGTCGTGGCTACTTCCCTGCCTAGAAGTGAGTCTTGGGGGAGCTGCGGTCTCCAGCACCCTCTGGAGGGTCTGAGATCTCAGTGTGTGTGTGTGTGTGTGTGTGTGTGTGTGTGTGTGTGTTGTACTAATACTCTGTCAAACCTGCAAGTTCCAAATTTGATAGAATGCTGGGGGTCACACCAAGGGCCCACAAAATAGAGATGATAGGCACAAGGCCTGGGACTTACATGTCTACAGGGGCCAGAAACAGACTCTGAGCAAAGGAAAGATCAAAGGCAGATGGGCTGGCAAACAAAGCTGCGTGTGTTAGCACATACTCTATATTAGCACACTAGAAAAATATAATGCTTTGTGCAATATTAAGATATTCTGCTTCTCAACTTTAAAATCCTAGGCTATTGGCACAAGGGGAACAAACGCTATACATACATGGCACTAAATACGAGAGCAATTTTTTTTTAGTGAATGTGAGGACTTCGATTTTCTGAGCCACTTTTAATCTCAGGATCTGAAGAATATACCAAATATAATGGTACTGCCCTAAAATTTAGTCCATATCCTTTCAATTACCTTCAGAAGCTGTTTCTGTGTTATTAGAGTTTAAAACTTCGTAATAACCAATAAGACGGCTATGATAGTTTTCCTGTGAATATGTTCTCAGTGGTCTTTTGCGTGTTTCTTCCCTCCTCCGAAATTACCTGCTGAGGAAATTCTAACTGGTTTCTTTTTTTTTTTTTTTTAACTGGTTTCTTAAACTGAATCTTGTTCAGTGTTTATGCACAGAGGTGATGCTGGAACCCTCTGAGGTTTTATTCACTTTCTCCCCACTTGCTTCCCTGCTTGTGTCCTGGGCGCCAAGAGGGCGTGGAGGTTGGATGAGGCAGAAGAACGAGTCAGAGTTACTGCAGGTTACTGCAAACCACCCTGGTTTGTCTGTTCCTAATAACACCCTGGCTGAGTCATTCCAAGTCCTAATCTACGTGAACCTGTATTGACAGGAAGAGGGTAAAACAGAGAATGGAGAATTACAGTAATGGAGTCTGTGAATAATGAAATTATATATCACTAGCTTAGTGCCACACTCACATTAAGCGGCCATTTCTAAATCTAAAATAATAGCACAGAGGTGGATTCCCCCCGCCTTTAAAAGGACAGCGCTAGCTCAAAAATTATATCCAAATCTTTAACAATTACCTGTAAAGGTTACAACTACTAAAGATAGGAAGACCAGCTTAAAAAGAATAAAACTTTACTCTCCCCTTATTCCTTTTCTCTCTTTACAGCGGAATCTTATCAGAGGTTCTATAAAGGCAATAAAAGAGGGACATTTTATTTCGCTTCGGGTTTCAAGGAGAGACTTAAAAGTTCTAAAAAATATCATAGATGAAAGGTGTCTCTGCTGTATCTTCTTCTAGTCTTTAGAAAACTAAGTATTTCTACACACTCCAGAAATTCTGGGAGTTGGAGTCAGTATAAACTTTTAAGGAGTTATTTAAGAACTTGAGTTCACCTAGTGCAATACGCCCCGAGTACATATTCTCCGCGCTCCACTCCACACATATTCACTGAGGACCTATTCTGAGCCTGCTCTGAAACGTTATACTCCACGATGTCTGGTGTGTGAGGCAGAGGGACAACACGGAGGCCAAGAGGCTGGGTTCTACAATCTGACTGGTGAGGTCTGAACCCCAGCTCTGCCAACTTCTGCTCCGTGCCCTTTGGAAAGTTATTTTGACTCCAGGTCCCGTTTCCTTGTCTTTAAGTGGGGAATGAGAATAGTACTTGACTCGTGGGGTCGATGGGAGGCTCAAATGAGATGTTAGTCCCCAAAACACACCAGCACACTAGTTCCTTGTATGACCTTAGATATGAGTGGTGGCTACAAAGATCAAAGTAGTCATAAAGTGAAGGATGTAATATTGGATATCCAGGTAAAAAATACTGTGTCATCCTCAGAATGACAGATGTTTAAAAACGAAAATCAAGAGCTCCCATCTTCTGTTGCTTGGTCTTATACGATAAAATGGTGAGTGTCACTGAGCGACATGATAAGGCAATCGGGCAGGTAAGTATCTTGGACTGCCCAGAAGGCAGGGGTGTGGGAGTCGGTAAATAGAACCGACCCTGGAAAGCATGTGTGGTTTTTATGTCATAGCGCTATAAAGTAAGATAGTTAAAATAGAAACGATAACTTCAAATTAATCCTTTTATGCCAAGTTGCTGTAAAACATTTAGAGGATTCGGGCTGGTTTTAGTGACAGATTCAATGTGCCATGGAGCTTTGTCCTTTACCGTACTTTAAGTGCCAATGGCTGGATTCCCACCACACCATCTGTTCCTGACACTTGGTCTCATTAGCACGACTATTTTTATTGATACACATAGCAGTGCTTCTCATACCATCTTAGCTAAGCATTATTTATTGTATCTATATATACAACAATATTAACACAGTCAAGCATCAGGATCGGGACTGGAGGGCATCATTAAAATCAGCCAGTGTTCAGCGAGAGATTTAATGATGGATTTAATAGTATTAAATGGGAAAAAATGCCCTTGGCCTTTACATTCTCATTTAAAAACATATAAAAGAGCAGTAATTCAGGCAGTTATGCTTCTCTCAAAGATTTTGCTCTAAATCACAGATGGCAATAGGAGGCCACGGCTGCATGCTGGCTCACACCCACTCACTCTGACCAAAGCCAGAAGTGCCTCGTTGGGTCGTAATTAGCAAACTGCCTGCAAACTCAACTCTTTAAATCAGAGGCCAGGGGGTGCCAGGCTAAAGCACAGAGGGTAGAAAACCTACAGAAATGATGGTCTAGGTATTCTCTAGAGACTACATCCTTCGGATAGCTGCAACTCCCACGTTCTTACTGGGTACCGCACCTGCACTCATGCACTGCAAAGTGGTGTACTTTGCTAAGAAAGCCTCACAGTTTGGCTCTTTAGTTTATAGGGCTTCAAGGCAATATACTTCCCCCAACCATCTCCTGCCCTCTCCTCACCCCTTGCCACAGACAGGTCATAAATTTCTGTCTTGGGGGGCGCCTGGGTGGCTCAGTGGGTTAAAGCCTCTGCCTTCACCTCGGGTCATGATCTCAGGGTCCTGGAATCGAGCCCCGCATCGGGCTCTCTGCTCAGCAGGGAGCCTGCTTCCCCCTCTCTGTCTGCCTGCCTCTCTGCCTGCTTGTGATCTCTCTCTCTCTGTCAAATAAATAAATAAAATCATTTAAAAAAAATTTCTGTCTTGGGAACACAACATTTAGCCAACAAAGGATCAGTTCCCCATGATGGATCTCCTGGAGGGCTCTGATCGGGGCTGCTGGTCTGCAAGGCTAAACATTTTTGACTAGAGATCATTAGGCTGGGCTTCAAATTTTGATGGAGATAGTTTTGGCAGAGTGAAAAACAAAACAAAACAAAAAAACCAAAAAAACAAAAAACAAAAAACACAAAAACCCTGGATTTTACTCAGAGCCTTGGTTTTGAGTTTGCTGGGTTAGGTAGCAGCTCTGTGATCTAGAGCTAGCCATTCCCTGAGTCTGTTCTCTCAATTACAAATTGCCTCCTAGAGTTGGTATGATACTTCTCATCATTGCAAAGGACTCGGGCCACTGGCATTCTTTTCTAGGAACCCTTGTTCCTTTTTTTCTAGGAACAAGGGTTCCTAGAAATGACAAACTGGCTCTCAGAACTTCCATCACCAGAATGTCACCAGAATGACAAACTGGCTCTCAGAACTTCCATAAGGCCTCTCTGGACTCCAGCAGGATTAATAGGCAATGGAAGGCAGCCATGCCTCGTCTTGCCTCCCATGTGAGGAGAGACTAATGTTGACCATCGGCACTGAGAATGGGTCATGCAGGAGAAGCCTGGAGAGGGAGAGTCCATGGACTCAGGCTGCTCCCACGGCTAAGTTACAGTGCTGAGTCCTTCCCACACTTTCTAAAGTCTTGTCAGGAAAAAGAAACATCAGTGGCAGAAACACAAGCTCTGCAAATTAAAATATAGCTACAAAATTATCTTCTTTGCATTTTAAAGCAAATTACAGAATCATTCAACTAATTTCAACAATGAAAGGAATGTAGATACTGTCAAAATTACACAGGCATGGACGCTGGTGACGATACCTAAAATTAGATGCTGGGTGGCAGCTCCTGCAAAAATAAATGCGAAGTGATTGCTCATCAGAAAATACATACGTTTCTATGTGAAACTCTCTGGCCTGGGATAAATTCTTCCAACAAAGTGACTACTCAAGCATTTACCAACCTGCTTTAGGAAATACTGCAAGCTAATGTTTCTTGGCCAAAAATGTGTATGCAGCACAGATATGGGAAGAAATGGGACAGCAACATCAGAGTCTTAAACTGTCTGAAAAGTCTAGACAGTAAATGAAGTGCCACAAGAATGGCCCGCAACAGGACTAAGTTACCTGTGGTAACTAGAGGGTCTACCAAGAGCAAGCATAGTGAAGCTACTGAAAATTTAATAAGAGCACCATGTGCTTTTTAATATCTAAACACGATGGGACTAATGCTTTGGAATTTTTGAATGAAATACACTAAATAGAATTTTCTGTGAATGAATGAAAGATCTAAGATTTGCCTCTCCCCGGTAAAGGAACTATGAGATATATTTATGCATCTGAGGATAAGATATTTCCTTTACTGAGCACTGTTTGCTTTTACAATTTTATTATCAATCCCCACTAAGTGGCTACCAAATTCTACAGTGGTTCTCAACCAGGGGCAATGTCCGGAGACATTTTTTGGTTGTCACAATTGAGAGGGTGTTACTGGCCCCTAGTGGGTAGGGGACAGGGGTGCTGCTAAACTTATCCTCCAATGCACAACCCCCTGAAAATAGAATTATTTGGTGCAAAACTTCAATAGTGCCAAGTCAGAAACCATGATCAACATATAATCCAGCAACTCTACCCTTAGGTTCTTACTTACCCAGGATAAAGGAAAACATATGTCCATGAATGAACAGCCAGAGGAAGAGATACATTAGATGTATTAGATCTCATGTTCATTAGATCCTGAGCATAGGAGCTTCTGTCCCCACGAAGTTTGGGGTGTGCTACTCTCCCAGCTACATGAATGAGTTCTAATTCACCAAGCTGGAAGCTCTCTGAACTCTGTCCCTTTGGGTTTTTATGGAGGCTTCATTACATAGGCACAATTGATTAAATCATTGGCCACTGGTGATCACTCCAATCTTTAACCACTCTCTGTTCCCTGGTAGTCAGGAGGTAAGGCTGAAAGTTCCAACCCTCTAATCACAAGGTTAATTTTCCTGGCAACTAGCCTTCATCCTTAGGTAATCTAGGGACTTTCCAAAAATCATGTCATTAACAAACCTAGATGTGGCTGAAAGAGATTTATTATGAACAACAAAAGAAACCTGTATCTCTCTGATCACTTAGGAAATTCCAAGGATTTTAGGAGCTTTGTGCCAGGAATTGGGATGAAGAGCAAATATAAATATTCCTTATTATAATTCAGAACATCATAGGGCTTGCCCATGAATTGTTCAATGTTCATGTTCCCAGCTGAGGTCCAATAAAGGCGATGCTTTGCCTTCTTTCAGCTCTTATACTATAAACAAACGTCCTTTTTGTGGTATATTTAACACCATATTTTTTGCAATTTTGTGCTTTTTTTGTTCGTGGTTTCACTGTTTTAAATAGCCCCAAGCGTAGAGCTGAAGTGCTGTCTAATGTTCCTAGGTGCAAGAAAGCCGTAATGTGCCTTCCAGAGAAGATATGCGTGTTAAATAAGCTAAATTCAGTTCGGAGTTAGAGTGCTGGCCATGAGTGCAATGTTAATGAACCAACAATACATATTAAATAAGGTGTCTTTAAACAAAAACACATACAAAAACAAGGTTATGTATTGATGGGGTTGATAAAAGTGGTGTGACCGGAGAGGCTTGCAGGAACTTAACACTGTACTTCCCTGAGGTTCAATATTTGCAAATTCCATATTCATGGCAACTTTATAGAACCTAACTACCATGAATAATGAGAACTGACAATATACATGGGTCTTTACTAGACTCTATTACACTTGCATTTCTATCTCTATGTTAGTGTCTGCTTCCTGAAGTGCTACAGTTTAGCTCTCCATTTATTTAGGTGTTCCTTAATTTCCCTTAGTAATCTTTTTATAGCTTTCAGAATTATACTCTGAATTTTATCAATTTAAATTTAAGCAATTTTATCAATAAGTACTTTGTGATTTTGATGCTATTGTCAACTGCCTAGCCTATATATACAAGATTGTTATGTACTTCTGATCACTTGCTAAAAACAATTTTCTTTTTATCACTTTAAAACATACCACTACATCCCTGGCAATATTATTCGTCCTGAATTCTACTTGGGCTGATATTAACATAGCCTCTCAAGCTTTCTTTAGATTAATATTTGCATAAATTTTTCAACTTTTTACTTTGCCTATCTCTCAAAATATAAAGCATGTAGACAGCATATGGCTCCTTTCTGCTTTTATTATATCCACTCTAACAATCTCAGCCTTTTAATTAGGGTGTTTAGACCATTTCATTTAATGTAATTATACAATCACATTGATTTAATATTAAGTATATTTCATTAGTCTTTGGTTTAAGTATATCATCTTGATAGTTGTTCTCTATGTCCCTGTCCATTCTTTGTTCCTTTTGTTCTCTTTTCCCGCCTTCTTTTGTATTAATTCAATCTCTCTTGTATTTTTTTTCTCCATTATTGGTTTATTTGCTATACCTCCATTTAATTTTTAAGCAGCTGCTCTTTAGTTTACGATATACATTATTATCATGGTCTGTCATAAAGTAATATATCACTCTATTTCTGATGTAAACCTTGCAGCAGTAACCTCTACTCCCCCTTCGGTCTGTTGTACTAATGTCATTTAGTCTTTTACATGTATTAGGAACACTTCGATAAATTGTTGTCTTTTTGCTTTATTTATTTCATTTTATTTTTTAAAAGTTTATTTATTTGAGAGCAAGAGCGAGAGCGAGGGAGCACACATGTGCAAATGGGATGAGGGGCAGAGCAGGGAGCCCACCGCAGGGCTCAATCCCAGAACGCCGGGATCATGACCTGAGCTGAAGGCAGATGCTTAACCTACAGAGCCATCCAGGTCTTTTTGTTTTAGATTGTCAGTTATCTTTAAAATCAGAATAAATTAGAAAAATATTTTATATTTACTAGTATATCTACCATTCCTGGAGGTTTTCATTCTTTTATGTAGCTCCAAGTTTCCATCTGGCATTATATTTTTCAAGCACGAAAAATTCTTTAATATTTGTCCAGTTTGTTGGAAATGAATTATCTCATCTTTTATTTGAAAAGCTCTACCCTGCATTCGTTTTTGAGATATTTTCATTGGATATTAATTTCTAGGTTGACATGTTTTTCCTTTCAATACTTAAAAAATGCTGTTCCACTGTGTTTTTGTTTATATTGTTACTGACAGTAAGGTTGTAATCATGTTATATTTGTTCCCATGTGTATAGTGCTCCTTTTTTTCTCTCTAGTTGCCTTAAAATTTTCTGTTATTATTAATTTTTAGCATTTTGAATATAATCTGCTTTGAAGTGATATTCTTTGTATTTATCCTACTTGGGATTTGTTGAACTTCCTAGATCTTAGGAAACACTTTCATGGGGCGCCTGGGTGGTTCGGTTTATCCCTCTGCCCCTGCCCCCAATCACACACACACACACTCCCTCTCTCAAATAAATAAATCTTTAAAAAAGTATGAGACTTTCTTCAAAATATTTTTTTCTGCCCTTTTCTTTCTCCTCTCCTTTTGTAATGGCAAGTATGTATACATATGATAAATACCTAGATATTGTGATGCAGACCTGTTAAGATAGTTTTTTCTCTTGAGACCTTATTTTGGGTAGTTTCTATTATAATGTTCTCAGCCTCATTGATCTTTATTTTCTGAAGTGTCAATATACTGTTAAATCTGTCTAGTGAATTTTAAATTTCAAAAAGTATGTTTTTAGCTCTAGAAGTTCCATTTCTATATTTTTAATTTTTTTCCTTAGTATATTTATCATTTCCTTTAAATCTTTAAGACCATTTAGATTAACTATTATAAAGCTCCTGTCTGATAATTCCATTATGTCTTTCATGTCTAGGAATGCTTTTATTGACCTTTTTATTTTCCTTTTGTGACAAGTCACATTTTGCTGTTTCTTCTTTATGTTTAATGTTCCTTTGTATTGGATGCTTAACTATGTGAATGTTACATTGGTAATTGTTTTTCAAATTTTTTTATTGAGGTATAATTAACATACATTATATTAGATTCAGGTGTACAACATAACGCTTTGATATTTGTATATATTGCAAAATGATCACCACAAGTCCAATCAATATCAGTCACCATAAAGAACTTTTTTGTGATCAGAACTTTCAAAAGTTGTGAAGAGAGTAAATCTTAAGTATGCAATACAGCACTATTAACTGTAGTCACCTACTGTACATTACATCCACATGACTTACTTATTTTGTAACTGGAAGTTTGTATCTTTTGACTCCCTTCATCCATTTCACCCACTCCCATCTCAGCTCTGGCAACCACCAACCTGTTGTTCTCTGTATCTATGAGCTTATTTCTTGGTTTTGTTTTTAAAATTCCTCATATAAGTGAGCTCATACAATATTTGTCCTTCACTTAGCATAATGCCCTCAAGGTCCATCCATGTTGCTGCAAATGGCAAGATTTAATCCTTTATTTATGGGTGAGTAATATTTGTGTTGTGTGTGTGTGTGTGTGTGTGTATTCTTTATCCATTCACCTGTCAAAGGGGATTTAGGTTGTTTACACATCTTGGCTATTATAAATAATACTATAATGAACACGGGGGTGCATATATCTTTTTGAATTGGTGCCTTCTTTTGAATAAATACTCAGAAGTGGAATTGCTGGATCATATGGTAGTTTTATTTTTAATTTTTTGAGAAACCTCCATACTGTTTTCCATAGTGACTGCACCAATTCACATTCCCACCAACAGTGCACAAGGGTTTCCTTTTCTCCACATCTTTGTCAACACTTGTTATTTCTTGTCTCTTTGATGACAGCCATTCTAACAGGTGTGTATTAGTAATTGTTTTAATGTTTTTCTTTCTTCAAAGATGCAATTTGTTACTTGTGGATCAGGTTTATCCTTCCACGGCTTAATTTTAAAGTTTGTTAGGGTGGGTCCAAAGTCGCCTTTACTCTGGGGATATTTTAGCCTTATTACTAAGGCATGACTTTTCTGGTGACTCTACTTAATGCTCTGGTTTTTTAATGAGATTTCTCCATTATGGCTTGTGAGAATTCAAATGTATCTCTGCCCTATGAGAGCTCTGGGAATTGTTCAGTTTATAGCTCCACGGAAATTTTTATTTGCATGGCCTTGTGGAGTTTTCACATTATGTATGCAAGGATTAGTATTCAGCCAAAGACTCAAGGGGCTCCCTCTGCAAATTTCTGGAACTCTTTCTCTGAATGCCTCTACTTTTGTATTCTGCCTTGCAAAATCGAGCTCCCTAGGTCTCTCCAAACACGGTTTCTCTTTCCCCTCATCTCAGTGATACTTGTAGGTTGTGCCTGAAGCTACCTCTCCACACTGTAATCCGGAAAACACCTTTGCATATAAATCTGAAGGGAATATGCAGTAGTCACCTAAGTTATTTTCCTTCTCATAAATTCACAATTCTGAACGGACTATTTCCCCATGTCTGAAAATAGTTCTTTTATATATTTTGTGCCGTTTTCTATTTGTTTATGGCAGATGATCAAATTCTATGCCATTTATTACTGTATCAGAGGAGCCAGATTAATAATTCAAAAATACAAACCTAGTGATATCACTCTCTAGCTTAAAATCTTTCAAAGCTGACTACATATTTTATTGTCCATAATGGTATATTTTTGGAAGTACTAAAATGTTCATCAGAAGGGGGTACTATGAAAATAGACATAAAGCAGGATGGTCACAGGAAACCTGGGACCTCTGTCCTTGTTGTGCATCTTGGCTTAGCTTCTAGGGTCTCATTACACAACCCCCTCCCCCATTTTCCACCAACTTTTGCACCTTCTGCTTTAATAGTTTGACAGTTCTCTTTCCTCCACTTATGGCTCGTCTCTTATCTTGTCCCTCTAGTAAATTCCTCTTCCTTCCTTCAGGTAGTAAAAACATCATCTTCCTCTATGTCTATATAGTGCTGTATCTCATTTAGCATGTACCTCATGGAATTCTGTTAATTTGTTTACATTTTGCCTCTAATAAACTAGGTTTTTGAAAAAGTGCAAAATCAAGAAGTATGTTTTAGAAAATTAATTGAGAAGCAGTATTTGTTAAAAATTGGATAAAGGATATGTGATAGAGACAATTTAGGGGATCGTTTGATATCTATTATTTTATTTAATGTCAACCTTCAACACTAAAGCAGCCCAAAGTCCTCTTAACATCAAATCATCCTAGTTTTCTTGTTAGATTCTCAACTACAGTCAAAACCTATTCAGAAAATCAGAATTTTTAAATGTGATATTCTCAGTATGCAGGCTCTTTGTATTTTATGATCTAAGCAAACCTGCCAAAATTTGGTGAATTTTAATGCTGAGAAAATACCCGCAATTTTCCCACTTAACTATATTGAACATCCTACTGCAGTACCTATCGCAACTGACATATATGAACCCACTGTGCTCACAATCATATTATTTGACTCAAAATTCTGCATCTTAATATTGTGTCATAATTTCTTTCTCCTTTTCAGAGAGCTGTAGGCTTCTAGTTATGGAATGAATGTCATGGTGTCACAGGGATGAAAAGTACAGCATAAGGAATATAGTCAATGGTATTGTAATAGCATCATATGGTGACAGATGGTAGCTATACTTGTGATAAGCATAGTAGAATTTACAGACTGTCAAATCACTATGTTGTACACCTGAAGCTAATGTAACAATGTGTGTCAACTACACTTTAAAAAAGAAGGAACAAAAACCAAAAAGATATATTTTAATCCAAAAAGTTTCCTATTTCGGATAAATACATGAAACAGAAGTTTTCAAGACATCTGTTAGGCAACAAATGACACTGATTCTTGGGAGATGGAAAACTAATGGGGCAAACTATACAATCACCCCAGCTTACTGCATTAAGAGTTGCCAGGCTATGGTACAGAAAAGGGAATCCAGGTAGAGCCCAGTGGACACTCTGAGATGAGTCTGGAAGAGCAAGTTGATTAGAGTTTGCAGAACAAAATGCCAGAGAGATTCCTCCACAGAGAGAATCCTGGAGATCTGCAGATGGTCCTTTTGAGTATTCAACAGGGTGGTGAGTAGTACAAAGTTGAAACAAATTGGGGCTAGGGAAAGAATCGTCTGAAAGGATTAGAAAGAAGACATCAGGTGCTTACCCAAGGCCTGAAACAGTAGTTGTTTCCACTAGCTAGAATAGAAAAACTCATAAATGATGGGGCATGGGGAGAGAACTTGAAAGAACCTTGCCTTAGTAGTGGGCAGCAGACTAAATGCTGCTCTTTTCTCACCTAACAGATTTTTAAAATAAGACCCCAAATGATCAAGTTGCTTCTAAACAACTTAAATGCACCCCCAAAACAAGGCTCAAGATTTATAGAAATACAAAAAGGCAGAATTCTCACGACCTGACAACCTACCAAATATTACCAGACCTAAAGAAGCAAGAAAATGCAACCCATCGTGAAGAGAATAATCAATCAAAACCAATTCAGAACTGAAACAGATGTTAAAATAAGTATATGAGGATAAATTAAACAATTATTATAATTGTAATGTATATGTCCAAAAAGATGAAAGACATAGAAGATACACAGATGACCCAAATCAAACTTCTAGACATGAAAACTACCACTTGAGATGAAAATATACACTGAATGCAATTAATGGCAAAATAGAGATTATAGAAGGAAAGACTAATGAACTTGAAGACAGAGCAACAGAATCCACACAAAATAAAACACAGAGGGAAAAAATAGTTAAACAAAATAAAACAAAACAACCAGGAGTATCACTGAGCTGTCAGATGACTTAATGTGTCCTAATGTACATGAAATTTGAGTCTCTAAAGGTGAACAGGGCAATGGGGAAAATGTCTGAAGAAATAGTAAAAAATTCAAACTGGATAAAAATTATAAACCTGTAGATTCAGGAAACTCAATGAACTCTAAGCATGAGAACCATGAAGACAACCATGTGAAGATACAGTATAATGAAATTGCTCAAAATTAGCAATAAAGAGAAAATATTAAAAGCAGCCAGAGTAAAAGGAAATGAAGATAAAGATTACAACAAATTTCTTTTTTTTTTTTTACAACAAATTTCTTATTGGAAACAATGTAAATGCAAAGACAGCAGAGCAATATCTTTAAAATATGGAAAGAAAATAAACACCAGCCCAGAGATATATAACCAGGAAAAATATCTATAAAAAACTAGGGTGAAATAATGACATTTTCAAATATACAAATGCTGAAAAATTCATTATCAGCAGATCTGTACCATAAGAAATGTTAAAGGAAGTCCTTCAGGCAGAAGGAAAATGCTAGCAGATGGAAATGCAGATATATTCAATGGAGTAAAGAGAACTAGAAATGGTAACCACAGAGGTAAACATAGGAAAATATATTTAATTATTTAAATGCATTGAAAATATAATTGGCTATTTAAACAACAATATTGGCTTATGAGGAGTTTATAACATAAAGAAGTAAATATATATGCCAACAATAGCAAACAGGTGGCTAAGAGGGGAAAATGAAAGCATCCTGTTGCAAAGTTCTCAGACTATGGGAAATGGGATAATGTTGCTGGAAAGCAGACTATAGTAAGTTAAATGTGTCTACTGTAAACCCTAAAGTAACCACTGAGAGAACAAAACAAAAAGTTATAGTTACTAAGCAAACAAGTAAATAAAGTGTAATAATGAAACAATTCAATACAAAAGAAGGCAGAAAAGGAGAGAAAAGAAACCAAAGATAGGATGAAGAGAAAATAGCAGGACAACAGACTTAATCTTAACCATATCAATAACCACATTAAATGCAAACATTTTCAAATCCCAATTAAAAGACAAAAATTGTGAGACTGCATAAAAAGTCAAGACCCAATTATATGCTGCTTATAAAAACCACACTTAAAATATAAAAAACCAAATTAAAACAAAATGATGGAAATGGAAATTACATACTAACATGAATTTAAAAAAGGGTAGAATGGCTACATTAATATCAAAGCATATTTCAATGTAATGAGGGATAAAGAGATTATATCATGTTTAAGGAATCAATCCATCAATAGGACATTACAGTCTAAATGCCTACACCTCCCATACAGAGCTTCAAAATCCATGAAGTAAAACCGATACAACAGTAAGGAGAAATAGACAAACCCATAATTATCTTCAGATTTCAATATCCTTCCCTTAGTAATTGACAGCATAAGTAGGAAGAGAATCAGTCACAATGCAGTCTTGAACAGCAACCCTACGACATGTCTTATGTAGAAAATCTAATGGGATCTACAAAAAAGCTACTACAATTAATAAGTTAGTTTCACAATACTTCAGGATATAAGATCAATAGAGATTATACCTACATGCTAGCAACTAATAAACTAAACATAAATTGAAATTAAAAAATAAATGCCGGGCCCCTGGGTGGCGCAGTTGGTTGAGCGACTGCCTTCGGCTCAGGTCATGATCCCGGAGTCCCGGGATCGAGTCCCACATCGGGCTACCAGCTCCATGGGGAGTCCGCTTCTCACTCTGACCTTCTCTCTCTCACTCTCTCTCTTTCCTAATAAATAAATAAATAAAATCTTTAAAAAAAAAAAATTTTAAAAAATAAATGCCATGTATAGTAGTATAAGAAATATGAAATACTTAGGGATAAATCTGACAAAAGATGCTTATGCCCTATACACTAAAAATTCTAAACATTGAAGGGAGAAATTAGATTAGATTTAAATGAATGGAGATATATACTGTGTTCGTGGTCTGGAAGAATCAATACTCTTAAGATGTTGGTTCTTTCCAAATTGATCTGTAGATTCAATACAATCCCAATAAAGATCCCTGTAGGCATTTTTTTTTAGAAATTGATGAGCCAATTCTAAAATTCATGTGGAAATGCAAAGGTATAAAAATAACCAAAACAACTTAGAAAAAACAAGAATGAAATTGGAGAACTAACACTACCTGCTAGAAAATCTTATTATAGAGCTACAGTGACCAAGAGAGTGTGATACTGGTGTAAAGATTGATATATAGGGACAAAATAAAGAATCCAGAGATATATCACACATATATGGACAGCTGATTTTCAGCAAAAGTGCAAAGGCAATTCAATGGAGAAAGGACAGTGTTTTCAACCACCTGTGCTGGAACAACTGGATATCCATGTACAAAAACTGAACTATCCATCCACACTTTAAAGTGGATCTTAATGGGAGAAGATATTCGCAAATGACACTACAGACAAAGGGCTGATATCTAAGATCTATAAAGAACTCCTCAAACTCAACACTCACAAAACAGATAATCATGTCAAAAAATGGGCAGAAGACATGAACAGATACTTCTCCAAAGAATACATACAAATGTCTAACAGATACATGAAAAAATGTTCATCATCATTAGCCATCAGGGAGATTCACACCAAAACCACATTGAGATACCACCTTATACCAGATAGAATGGCCAAAATCAACAAGACAGTAAGCAGCAAATGCTGGAGAGGATGTGGAGAAAGGGGAACCCTTTTCCACTGTTGGTGAGAATGTAAGTTGGTGCAGTCACTTTGGAAAACAATATGGAGATTCCTCAAGAAATTAAAAACAGAGCTACCCTATGACCCTGAAATTGCACTACTGGGTATTTACCCCAAAGAAGCAGATGCAGTACAAAGAAGGGCCACATGTACGCCATTATTCATAGCAGCAATGGCCACAATCGCCAAACTGTGGAAAGAGCCATGATGTCCTTCAACAATTGAGTGGATAAGGAAGATTTGGTACATCCATACAATGGAATATAATACCTCCATCAGAAAGGATGAATACCCAACTTTTGTATCAACATGGAAGGACTGGAAGAGATTATGCGGAGTGAAATAAGTCAAGCAGTGAATGTCAATTATCTTATGGTCTCATGTGTGGAGCATAAGGAAAAACATGGAGGGCATTGTGAGAAGGAAAGGAAGGGTGAATTGGGGGAAATCGGAGGGGGAGACGAAACATGAGAGACTGTGGACTTTGAGCAACAAACTGAGGGTTTTGGAGGGGAGGGAGTGGGGGGTTGGGTGAGCCTGGTGGTGGGTATTGAGGAGAGCATGTATTGCATGAAGCACTGGGTGTGGTGCATGAACAATTAATCTGAGAACACTGAAAAAATAAAATAAAATTTAAAGTGGATCTTAAACCCAAATGTAAAACCTCAAATAGCAAAAGTTAAAAACATTAGTGAAAAGTCTTTGTGATCTTAGATTAGGGAAAGATTTTGTAGTTATGACACTAAAAATATGATCCATAAAGAAAAACAATGAATAAATTGGACTTCATCAAAATTAATTTTCAAAAAAACCTAGCAGTGTCATCTTTGAAAGACACTGTTAAAGAGAATGTGAAGACAAGCCCCATACTAACAGAAAATATTTGCAAAGGATGTATCTGCAAAGTGTATAAAAGATTTGTTTATAAAATATATATAAATTTCAAAACTCAATAATAAAAACAATTAAAAAGAACAGAAGTTTTGGATACTGCAGCAAAGAAGATGTATGGATGGAAAATAAGTGCGTGAAGAGAAACTTGAGATAATTAGTCATTAAGGCAACACAAATGAAAACCATGATAAAATATAATTGCATACATTAGAATGTTTGGAATTAAAAAGACCAGGTATTTTCAAGAACGTAGAGGCACCACAATCCTTATATACTGCTGGTGGAGATGAAAAATGGTGCAAGCACTTTGGAGAACAGTTTGGTAGGTTTTTTAAAAAGGTCAAACATACTTCTATCATTTGATTCAAATATTCCACTGGTAGGTACTTACTCCAGAGAAAAGAAAGCATAATTTCACACAAAGACTTTTTTTTTAAGATTTTATTTATTTGACAGAGAGACCACAAGTAGGCAGAGAGACAGGCAGAGAGAGAGGAGGAAGCAGGCTACCCGCTGAGCAGAGAGCCTGATGTGGGGCTTGATCCCAGGACCCTGGAATCATGACCTGAGCTGAAAGCAGAGGCTTTAACCCAGTGAGCCACCCAGGTGCCCCTCACACAAAGACTTTTTGTATGTTCTAAACATGTGCACAAATATTTATAACAGATTTATTTGTGCTAGCCAAGACATGGAAACAAATTAAATGTCCTATGAAAGTGAACGGATAAATAAGTGGTAGTATAGCCATACAGTAGATTACTACTTAACCATAAAAAAGAATAAGCATGAAATATGGATGAATCTCAAAATAATTATGTAGACTGAAAGAAAGCAGGAAAGAGTACATATTATATGATTCCATTTGTATAAAAGTGTAAAAAAATACAAACTCCTCTATGATGACAGAAAGCAGATGAGAGGTGGCCTGGCGACAGGGGGGGCATTCAAGGGTAAGGGATGAATGACAAAGAAGTGTGATTGCTATGTTCATAGTCTTGATTGTGGTGATGTTTTCACATCCTGAGCTTCTCTTTATACACTTATGTGAAAACTTATCAAGCTGCCATTCTAAATGTGCACAATTCATTGTTATGTCAATTTTACCTCAATGAAGAAATGCACAACTAATATTTCCTATTTCCTTGCAAATCTACACAGTTTAGACTTTATACACATAATCCTTTCTGTAAGCTCCTAGCAGAGTTTCTTTCATCAAAACCAGCTAAATAATTTTGAGAAACTTTTCAGAAATTTCAAAGTATGTCGACATCAATTACTTCTTATATTTGTATAGACTACCTTTTTTTTCTTTTTTTCTTTTTTAAAGATTTATTTATTTATTTATTAGGAAAGAGAGAGTGAGAGAGAACATGAGAAGGGAGAAGGTCAGAGTGAGAAGCAGACTCCCCATGGAGCTGGGAGCCCGACGTGGGACTCGATCCCGGAACTCCGGGATCATGACCTGAGCCAAAGGCAGTCGCTCAACCAACTGCGCCACCCAGGGGCCCGACTACCTTTTTTTTCTAAATTTCATCCAACTATGCTACGAGGAATTTTCTCATGTTTTCATGAACCTGGTCTTCAATGTCAAGGATTTTAGTGATTGTGGATATTTATAGTCAAGAAAGTGAAGCCACTGGCACTGCTAATTGGAAAGGTGGAAGTGATCCCTCAGTAAGGCAGACACTGACCCAGCAGGGGACTCAGGGGCAGGGAGCAGAAAGTTCCTCTCACTGAAACACAGGGCCCGTATTTCTTTCCTTCAGGACAGTCTGGATAGAGGAGCCATCCAGAGCCTGCTCTGTTAGGAAGTTTTTACCAATTATGCTCCTTTCCTAACATTTAGTTACAGGGTCTCTCATTTTCACTCATCCCCCTAAGTCCCAACTCTTCAGTTCACATGTTTGCCTGTGACAAGAAAAGTGGAAATTGTGAACACAGATGCTATAGCATGAGTAGTTTTATATAAGTGCAGGATGGGTCTCCATATTATCTCAAGTTATTAATTAGCCAAATTCTGTAAGTCAATCCTTTTGCAACTCTTCCCGTAACTATCTTCCTCAGAACTATTTCCTTTGTTAAATACATACTTATACAGGTTTTTACATGTGTATTATGTATCAATTATCATATAATTACATAATTACTGTAATCGGATTTAACTGCATAATTAGAATGTGTAATTACATAATTAAAACATGTAATTACCAAGTTTAAAAAGTTATGGAAATTATTTTTTTAAATGAATAATGCATGTACAAGTAGGCAACTGTTGAAGTTCACATCTTAGGACTTCTAAAAATCATTTTAACTGAAAAAAGAATTTAAAACCCAGTCGCCAGTTATTTCACTTGATGTCCTGGATACTTTAAAATTTTTAATGGATTTTTATTTTGTTAAAATATTAAAAACCTTCCAGAGCTCAGCATCTGAGTGTAGGATAAAGGAAAAAAAAAAAAGGCAGCTTTCGTTAAGTGTACGTGAGGTCTGACAGCATTATTAACCTATTCCCACAGATATATTAAAAGTTTCCTTAATGTAATTGACTGCAAATAATAAGCAGTGATGACTCACATGAAAGTCATTACCCAGCTGGTGTTTCGGTAAATCTAGGAAACCATGTACTCCATTTCCCCCCACCGTCCCCAAAATCTATGCTTGGTCTCAAAGGTGTAATGTTACTTTTAAAATAAATGTTGATTATATATCTGCTTCATAATAAGAGAAATCCACCTCTATTTATATGGCTTTCACTTAACGAATAAAAAAATTTTAAAAGAAGCATTTTACATCATTGGTATTACGATAATAATTCAACTATGCCAGAGATGGGCAAGAGGAATCGGATGTGTTCTCTGCACGTAGGTTGTTCAGACAGACACACAAGCCAATAAACCAAACACAGAGAAGCTGGGCAGGAATAGCTTTTGAAAATTTTTTTTTTTATTTACTAAATCATAATTTGGTGCCCGAGGAAACAATCCTCTTCCTCTAACCCAGCAACTGATCTTTGATTTTTCTGATCCGTATCAACCCAACGGTTGATTACTTTCTGTTTTAGGAAAATCTCTGCTCCTCTTCAGGCCCATGACATTTCGTACAGACTTCATAATAAAGCACTTATCCTATAATCTCAGAATTATGTATATGTCGGCTGCTTCTCTAGAATGTGAGTTCCAGGAGGGAAATTGCTCAGTGCAGGAAACGTTTTCTCACATGTGTTAATGCCTGCAGGGTAATCCTCTCTACACATACATGTACACACACACAACAAAGTCACATTCACCTGCCCTTTTCACGGAAGCAGAATATGCGTCTCTTGATAACACACATAACCAGCATATCTTTCAAAACCCCCAACAATTTAACTTGCAAATATTCATAAAGATCTCTGTCAAATGATGTTATTCTTGGATCAAAAAAGGAAACACGTGCACAAAATAAAGAATATGCCTCACAGAGATGGCAGGAAAAAAATGAGAATATAGTCAACCACAGCCTGGCTTCTAGAGGAACCCAGTTTCTGCAGACTGTTTTGTCACTGATCATCTTGTGAGTTCATCTCCATCCATCATTAATTACTCCCATCAACGTGTACGGAGCTTCTTTCTGTCTACTGTATGTGAAGTAGTATGCTGTGTACAGAAGACGCGATAAGGGGCAAGAAATAACTTCATGGAGTTCACGTTCCCGGGATGGGGCAGACACAGGAGCAAATCTAACAGTGCACGTGCTCAGCCCTGTGATGACAATATGGGGACCTCAGGTGTCTGGGGAAGGACGGGTACTCCTTAACAGAGTCAACACAGCCCACTGGGAATCTAGCTCCCCATGTGTTACTTCTAGACAGCCACTCCAGATTTAATGGGGGTAATCCGAGTTGAACTCATACGATAGAGCAAGTAACTCAGAACAACCCTGATGTCTCAGAACCTGGAGTGGACCTGCTAGTCTTGGAGGAGTCCCATTGCTTTCCATATACCTGCCTCCACCCACCCACCCTTGCTGCAGATAGAAATTCACAAACATTATTCTCAATGTGTCTTTGCTGGGAAATAAACTGGTAGGCTGGGGTCCAGCAGACAGCCTGGCAAATAGTAAGCATTCCATGCTGAATCCATTATAAGTTACATGGGTATCACTTATAATCTATGATATAATACATGTGAGTGGTTTTTTTCAATATTTTTTCATCATTTCTGAAGGAAGGGACACACCACTGAAATGGGGTAGTACATAGAAATCTTCTGGTTTATCATAGATTGTGGACTTGATCAGGACCTCAGGAGTTTATCAGAGGCATGTTTAAAGCCTCAAAGCTCCACTGGAGAAGGCCTGAAAAGGGGGACGTAAATCTTAGCCTAACCCCCAAACGTTCCTTGCTTTGTGTGGCATTACTGGCATCACTAGGTTTCCTCCTTGCATTTGTCAGTGAATTCTGATAGAAGGCCACTATTGATATGTGTATGAACTGAAACTTATCACCTATGAATGTAAATTTGGTCCATCAGATTAGTTGGTGTCACCTTAGAAATGAAGAATTAGGATTCTGGAAGGAAGGGGATAGAACACAGTACCGGTAAGAGAAAATGGCTTTGTTTTTGGATTGCTTCATGGTTGGTTGGTTCCTGAAGTACTGTAAGATCTAGAATTTCCAGTCTCAGGACTCTGGACCAGCCATGAACCTAATGCATGAATCCCTACCAAACACCCAGCCTCTGCTCTTCCCAGGATGGGAAAATGTTATACTCTCAAAAAGACACTTAGTTTTCTGATATCTTAGCTGACAGGTCCTTCCTGATAGGCCCCAAACTACAAATTCTACTCCTTGGTCCTGTTTTTTCACACTGATTTCAGAAGAACCAATGTAATCATCTGCTGCTGTGGTGTGAGACCTAGAATTAAGATACAATATTATGTGTTACCTTGACATCTGTTGAAACCGGGGTGGGGGGGGGCTCACATGGTCTAACCACAAATTCCCCAAGCCCCTGTGGCTAAGGTACCCTAGCCAAACAACCCTCTTTATCAAGGGGAATAGGCACAGTTCCTGCTCATCCCTGAGTAGTGGATTTAGTCCCCTGCCAGCCTGCGGAATTATTCCAACAAGCCAATCTCACCCCTGTGGGGGTCTGGGGACAGTGCACTCCCTTGTTACTATGAAGCCTGCTTCTCACTGTCCCTCTGGTTCGCTCTGTCACAGGGGGTGTTTCTGGGTGGCTCTGCATCCTCATCTGCTGGGCTGTGAGCGCTTGAAACTAATAAACGACCGTCGAGCTCATCTGTCCAGTGTCAGGTGTCGTGTGTTTGGTTGTTCCCATTCCTCTGGGAGGGGGATCCCTCCTTCAGCCACGGGGTGAAGTAGAGACAGTCAAAGCAGCTGTATGTGAGTAGGAGGCCTTATGGACCTGGGAAGAGTGGGCAGATTAGAGGCCAGAAGAACTCGATTTCATGCGAATTTAAAAATAACATTTCCTCACACATTCCATCTTCTCTAAATACCACTCCTGAGTTCTCTTAAGTGATTGTGGGTATGGCTGCTGATGTGGCGCTGGGTTAGGAAACAAAACGAGTGAAGAGAGGTGGAAAAACATGAGTCACAACTGAGAAAAAATAAAACAAAGAAATATTCTGGGGTCTCGAGACCATCGGTGACAAGAAGTATATTCTAGAAAATGTGTAATTATGCATTTAATTCACCAGCAGATCCCATCCACATCCTACTCAAGTTCACTAGCTATCACATCGCAGAGCAACAAAACTCTACCTGTCTCTGTATGAAAACAAAGAGTGACGAACAAGAGAACCAGTGATTAGTGCTGATGTATGTGTTCAAGTTACAGACGCAAATCTGTCTCCCCTCCCCCATCCCACACCAAGCTAATGGATGAACCTCAATCAATACACTCAGGAAAGACCACAGAATCAATAACAGGGCTAATTTAACAGAATTAAGAAGTGGCGTTTTTTTAAAAAAAGCAGACACATTGGCAATAGCCACATTCTTAATGTTGCCTAGCAACAAGATATAAAAATGATATACAATGTCAGTAACTTATTTTCACGTACAAAAAGAGCCCCCTGCCTTGGCAATGCTGTAATGTACTTTTCCCTAACTAGAACTCCGCCGAGACTATTAACGCTACCATTTTCCATAATATACTCTGTTAAACAATCATGTGTTTTAGTGCATTAAAACACTGAATTTACTTAATGACTACTCAGTGAAACAGCAGCTACAGAAAAGGGAGGAGTTTTTCTCTTTCCATTTTAAGCACACAGGTTCATTCCCTGGCCAAGGGAATTCAATAGATAGCAAACATAATGAATCCAAACATTGGAATTCACGTATAAAAGGGGAGAGAACAGGGCAAGGAGTGGTCTTGTGTGTGTGTTAAAGAGAAAGTAGACAAATGAAGTTAAAGGACAGTATTAGTGCTTCTGGGTGATTTTAAAATTTTTTCTTTGGAATGTGAAAGAAGTTTCTGGAAGGCAGAAAGCCTTTGAGGTTGCAAGGTAGGTCCTTGGCCACATGGGCAAGCCCTCAGTGCGGGGGGACCCTCACTCCTATGCAGCTATTGCTCTGGCAGGTGGGAAGGGGAGCAGGTCTGCCCCGAGCTGGGGCTTTACATATATTATCTCATTTCATCCTCCTATGGTTTCATTTAAAAGAAGCAGAAAATAGGCTCAATGAGATTAAGTGATTTACCCAGAATCGCTCGGCTAGTAAGTGGTAAAACTGGGATTCAGAACCAGATCTGCTCTCAAAGCCACTGCTCATCTTTGCCCCACTTGGCTGTTACTGAGTTCCTGCCGTGGGGGATGTTCCGGGATTGCTGCCCCTTAGTACCAACGTGTGCAGGAGGAAACCCATTTCCCCAAAAGGGACAAACAAATGAACAAAAACCAAACTTTCCTGATAAGCCTCCAATCACACTGCACTGTATTTATGTGCACATTTGTTAACTTACACGCTCCCAGGGTTTTTGGCAAGTTTCTTATTCACTGTTATGTGGGGTCATTAACTCCTTACTTTGGGGCCATGTAACACATAAAACAAAGACAAAAACCCAACAAACTATTTTCTGCTGAATAGAGCATCTCATTTAGGAGACCTTTGGTAAGTCCTGCTGGGCAACTTGTGGGACAAAGGACATTCAGTTTTATGACATCTTTAGAGAAATGGATCTATGATAGTCATTGCCTGTGTTGGAATATAGTAAGTGCTCAATAACTATGTATGAGGTCAACTCATGAATTTCACGGTTTCCCTTGTGGGCTGATTGACCAGTGATTTTTACTCAGGATCCTCTGGGGCTTGAATCGATACTGGTACCTGTAAAACAGCCTGAGATGAGCAAAATGATCCAGTATCACTGGATGTGAATCTGAAGTATTGTTTAGTGGGAAGTCGGGTGATTACAGGTGAAGACTACTTGAAGGCAGCCGAGCATCCTCCTGGTTGCTATGCAACCCCAGACCAGACCCTTGTCTTACCTGGCCTCTCTAACCTCACCTGTTTTCTCATCTAGGAAATACTTACGACACACTGTCTGTCAACAAGCATTTATGGAATACCCACAGGGCACAAAGCAATAAACTTACTGCTTATTTAAGCCAGGAAATAAAGCTAAAGCAAAGCAGAGGATTAGCTCAAATACCTGGGCAAATGAGGCACAAGTAGAAGTATTAGGCTCTGAAATCCTCCAGGCGATTGTGGCCCTATGCAGTTGAGGCTTTGGGGCATTTTAAATTAATATCTGAATAATCTTGTCTACTGACTTTAGTTAGAATATGTGTGTGTGTGGAGGGGGGTTCTATTACTGCTATAAATAAATCATCTCAAATTTAGTGGCTTAAAACAACACAAATTTATGATCTCACAGTTCAGAATCTTAGAAGTCTAGATGGGCTGAAATCAAGTGGGGCTCTGTTGTGTTCTGAAAATGCTGGTGGAGAATCTGTTCCTTGTCCTCTCTGGCTTTAAGAGACTGCCCGTGTTCCTTGGCTTGTGGTCCCTTCTTCCATCTTCCAAGCTCGCCATGTCAGTTCATATTCTGATCTCTTCTGCCGCTCTCCTCTACTCGTGAAGGACCTTATTGATTATATTCGACCCACCCAGATAATACAGGAAAATCTCTGCATCTCAAAGTCAGCTGATTAGCAACCTTAATTCCATTTGTAACCTTAATTCCCCTTTGCCACATAATCTGATATAGTCACATGTTTTCGGGATTAGGACATAGACATTTTTTGGGGGGTAGGACAGTATTCTGCCTACCACAGTGTTTTTGAGTAATTACTTATCTATCAAGCGCAATAGTGGGTTATAAATTTTATGGTTATAGCTCAGGGGTCCGTATCTGAAGACTATTATCTTCAGAGCTTTATGTTCTAAGGAAGGCAATGTGTACATAAAATATTAACCCTACAATCAAAACCAACTCTGACATTTATAACATGATTTATGGTTTGCAAAGCACTTTGACATGTGTATTTTTCTATTAGACCCAAATGACTACTTTGCAGAACAGAAAAGGAAAGCAGTGTTATCTCTCATTTATAGATGTATAAACTGAGGCACAGAGGGATTTCCTTAAGGCCACAAAATCAAACCCTGGATTCAAACCCAGGTATGCGGAGTTCTAGTCCAGTGTTCTTTCTATTACCCATGTTGCAAAGCCTTCATGGCATGTGTCCTATTAACATATATTGCCCAAAGAAGTAGTAAGAGAGCTTGCTTCTAATCTACAGAAGGGAAAATAGATGTGAAGTTGTGCAGAAACTTAATGAAGAACGCAAAGCATGCCTCCACAGAACTGAGGAGATTCTCTCCCCAACATTTCAGAGCTGATCCCTGATGTGTGTTGAGGACAGTGACACAACAATGGACAGAGAGGACAGGAGGAACGGCTCATAAAGGCAAAGTCGCCGTCGCGCGGAGGTACAGCAGAACAATGTGTGTACATCACATCTACAGTTAAAAGGAATTGCTCACTATGGTTCAAGGTTTTCTGTTTTTTGGTTTTTTGTTTTGTTTTGTTCTTGTATGAATAAAAGAACGAACCCCAGAGGATAGCTGTGGCCTCTGTGCACATTGGCGACTATGTACACAAACACACATGGCCAGAGAAGTTGAGAAGTTTTGTTAAAATCTTGCATGCCTATTTGCTATTTTATTCTCCAAAAAGGTACATCATTTTTTTTTAAAAAGATTTTATTTATTTATTTGAGAGAGAGAGAAAGAGCATGAGCAGGGGGAGAGGCAGGGAGACAAGGAGACTCACCACTGAGCAGGGAGACCCCACAGGGGGGCTCGATCCCAGGACCCCGGGATCATAATCTGAGGTGAAGGCAGTCACTTAACCCACCGAGCCACCCAGGTGCCCCAAGGCACATCATTGTCATGGAGAATCCAATATCAGAAACTTGTTCATTTTAACCATGATTTCAGATTTGTTCTGTTTCACATCTTAAAAAAAGAAAAGGAATGAATCTTGTTTCCTGCTAAAGGGATGTGCTGATGATTGGTGAGTGTGGTTGCCGAAGACTGGCCTAGGCACATGGGCTAGAGGTAGTCTAGGTGACGGCGTGGGGTCATTATCTCCCACTCTCTCTATTTAGAGGCTGCCCACGGTAGCCTTTCCAGGTCGGGTATTACTCTTTCCCACCTATTAACCTCTGAAGACACCTCTGAAGGTGAGACACTAAGAGAAGCTGGAAAGTCACAATCTCCTGCTGGCAGTGCCTGATAAAGGCGTGTGGTACCCCCTGGCCAAGCAGTGTCCTGACGCAGCACCCTCTGGAGGGCAGACCTTCCAAGCCCCAGAGCCCCAAATGCTCACTACCTTGAGATGTGACTCTAATGGTTAAGCTAGTGAGAGATGAGAAAGATAGTCCCTGGTATTGAATACAGGAAAATACATAAATGTAAATGCAGCATAAAGGGAAGTCGAGTGTGACTCCCTACCTTAATTGCCTAACACAATTCCCACTAGATGCATAAATTATAGTTCCTATTAACAGCACTATGAATAATAATCAGTTTACTTTCTGACTTGTATCTAAATATACTTTCTATATGATTTCATCTTTTATTCAGCTGTTTAAAAGCAGAACATCTAATTACAGTTCCTATTAGTCAACATTAATTTTTTTTTAAATTTTTGCTATGGAGCATGTGTGATGACTGATTTTCTAAAAACAGAATTCTTTAGCATATGGAACAAATCGTGTTATTATTAATGCATTCCCAAATGACTCTGCATTTCAATTCCCTTAATTATTTAGTCATTGCTGATTATGTCTTTTTACAATTCATTATCTCATTTCTTGCCATGTGGGCATTTTATTCATTAAGTGTCAAAATGAAGGGTTTGACCTAAAAAAAAAAAAAAAGATAATCAGGAAATACTGGCATATTTTTTAAAGTCTGTGTTTCCCTCCTTCAACATTTTCATGCCATGTGATAACACACTCTAAACAGCAAGTATTTCAAGGACATCTTAGGGAGCAGGGCTAATCTGTGTACTGTGACAGCCGTTGTTGGCCCAGGCTGGAGAAGCATCGTGGAGGGGAGGCAAGTGGTGCTGCCTCCCGGAGACATCTCTAAAGATTAGAACGTACTAGTTCCAACTATAGCTCAATCACACTGTGATGTTCTCGTTTTAAACAAAGATACTATTTGTGTAAGTGGATTGTTGTACTAGTTTTATTCCAAAGCTAAAATGATCTTTTAAAAATAGCTCTTTAAGTAGTGCTGGGAAGCCCAGGGTAAGAAACATTTACTAAATTGAAAGAGAACTAGCTCTTAATAGGAATTAATTTTGTCCTCTAGCTGGGTCTACTGAAGTCACAAAACCAGATTCTGACTGGGACTACTTAATAAGGCCTGCGCACTCTGGCCTTCATGCAGATGTTGGCTCATTATTTCAGGGAGGTCTGTGTACCCTGTCTGAAACCAAATTCATTGTAGAAATTTAAAAAAAGGCAAAGGGAAACTATGAAAGGATTAAGAAGGCTGAGGATGTGAGAAAATCAGAAGAGAACATACTTATTTCTACTTGGCTAAAGCCCCTGTCTGTCTGAGATGTCCGGTTTTCTCAACAAAACTGTGCTTTGTAATCTAGGTGGTAGATACTACATACAGTAGCATAGAGCAAAATGCTAAACCTCTTACTAAGTGTACCTTCTAGCTAAACATGTACCTCCTGATCATGCTAAAATTGAGTACTGCGGAACACGATGTGAAAAGGGAACTCATTTTTGTTTTTTGATTTAGGACAAATGATAAATGTCATACAATCAAAGGAAGGTGCATCCAGGCAAGATAAAGCAATAGAGGGCTCAAAGAGAGTTACTTATCTGAGGCCCGGAAAGAGAATTTCTTCGGAGAAAGGTATTGCAATACTGTGATGCTTTTCTCCCCCACCTGAAGTGGGGGAGGGGAAGGGAGTTAGTTTTTCCTCACCTCAAGCCCAAGTAAAAGGGCTTTCATACACACATCCGTGTACTCATCAACAGCTCTCAGAGAATTTAATATTTGCTCTGGGCTTAATATTTGCTCTGGGTGTTTGGGGATACCTAACTTAAATTATGAAAGTTATGGCTGAAAAAATCATCATGGGAGCAGCCAATGGCTGACATGGAGGCACAGAAGGCTCTGGCACATGTGGACTGAACTTTGACCTACAGAGAGACAAGACATACACTAGATGCAGAAGTTGGGTTGGGCAAGAACATGGAGAGAAGAGGGGGTCATATGGAAGACGAAAAGAGGCACTACCATCATCAAAGGAGCTAGAGGTGGCTGTTCGGATGCGGAAAAATCTTTTTGGAACTGTGAAAGCACCCCACAAAGAACCAGTGCTCTTTCCCAAAGAGAGAGAGCTGCCAACTCCACAGAGCACCAGCGCCAGCTCCTAAGGACAGCCAAGTATGACTTCTTGGGCCCTTAGCACTTTCTTGTCACCCAAGCTCTAGCACTGAAAGCTCTAGGGCTGAAAGGAGCAATGCAAGCCAGTGGAATAGAGAAGGAACACCCATGTCCCTCCTTCCCTCCTAGGATTCCAGCCTGAAGGAAGCCCAAGTTGAGGGAAGGAAATCTTTAACTTTAAATGAGTTCAGAGCTTTGATGATACTCTATAACTGGGCATTTTAATTATTGAAATGAGATTTTTTTTTTTTTTTTTTTGTCACTAAGAGTGACTGGAGGGCTTCTGAATCATCTAATAGTGTTTGGGAAACTAGTAAGATTGAATTTAAGGGCAGGAGAAGAAGTAGCCCACAGAAAGGATTTCAAGAGATCCCGTGATCAAAACCTTTTGGGCTTTACGTTTGCATCCTGCTGAGTACTCCCTGGATGAAACAGATGCATTTTTTTTTTTTTACTGTGGTAAAATATATATAACATAAAATACACCATTTTAACCCATTTTAAAGTATATTGTTTAGTGGTATTTACATTCCTATTGATGTGTAACCACCATCAATCCACAAAACTTTTTCATTTTTCCAAACTGAAGTTCTATTTCCATTAAATAATATGTAATTGCACTTTAAAAAGGAAATAAAAGAACTCGGCGTAAGGCCTGGCTCTTGGCCATGGAATTTACTACGTGCTTTTGTTGCTATTTTACTTTTGCTTATCCCATTTCTGATGCTCTTATTTGTGTGTATGTAGATCTGAGTTTCAGACCACATCATAGTCCTACTGCTTACAGATTTCCTTTAATATTTCTCATGAAGGTCTGCTGGTAATGAATTCCTACATTTTTTTTTTGTTGGTCTATGAAACTCTTTACTTCCCTTTAACTTTTAAGGAATATTTTTGCTGAGAAGTCTGGGCTGACAGCTTTTTTCTTCTTTCCCCACTTCAAAGATGTCACTCCATTGTTTTCCTGCTTCCCCGGCCACCATGGGAAGTCTTAGGTCATTCTCATCTGAATTCTTCTCTTGGTACTTTTTTCTCTGGCTGGCTGACTTTAAGATTTTTCTCTTTGTCTTTGGTCTCCAGCAGTCTGAATATGACATACCTTGGGGCGGGTGCATGTGTTGGTATTTATACTGCTAGGCATTCTTTTAGCCTGAGCTTCTGGGATAGGTGGGTTGGGGGTCTGTCGCCAATTCTGAAAGTTCTTGGCCATTATTTGTCTTGTTGCCTTGTCTTCACCCTCCTCGGATTCCAATTACACGAATATTTCACATTTACTATAATCCTACAGAGCTTACTCTTTTTTTTTCTTACAGTTTTATCTTTGTTGTCATTTTGAGTAATTTCTAATGACTTATCTCCACACTCTGATTCTCCCCGCAACTGTGTCCAGTCTACTGACAAATCCATCAAAGGCATTTTACATCTCTCTGCCTTTTCCATTTCCCCTATTTTTTCATGTGACTCGCTCCTATAGTTCCTGTCTCCCCGGTGAAATTACCTATGATTCTGCATGCATAATTTTGGATTCCTATCAGAGGGATAAACTTCGTTAATTCTAGATGCCTTTTTCTTCAGAGCCATTATTGTATTAATTGCAGCTGTTTAAGTTCTAATATCTGTGTCACACTGGATTCCGGTTCTGATGACTGCTTTGTCCCTTCACACTGTGCTCTTCTGAAGCTGTTTCACTGGTCTCCTAAGTTTGGTTTGAAAGTCATGCATGTTGCATAGGGCAGCAAACTCTGACGTAAGCATGTTCTGTGCTTGCAGATGAGAATGCCTTTCCCTTTGTTAGGTCTTTAGCATGAAGGTTTGTGTTCATCTAGTCAGGAGTTGTTCTGGATATGAAATTTGCTCTCTGCTTGGCTATGAGTCTCCCCACTTGACTTTGGGTCTTCCCTCTGCATGGCTCTTCCAGTTGTATGCTACTGTTACTTTACTCAGTGCTTGCTAGTGTGGTGGTTGGAGAATTGGGGAGGGAAGACGGACTCTGATGTTCTGGTTAATGCTCGGTTTCAGGTAGGCACTATGAACAGGAGTCTCGGTGGTATAGCCTTCCTCCAGAAGTAACGTTAGGTAGCACATATTCCTGTGCCTTCCCCAGGGGTAAAGCTGTTTGTTTTCTCTTCCGCAGGTATAGTGGGTCTCCCCTACTGACCTCAGGATACATTTTGGTTGTCCTTCCTCCTAGAGATTAAGGCTCTTGTTTCTTAGGAATGAGAGGAAGCGGGGTCTCAGTTCAGTTTCAGAGGTGGGTGCCATGCCCCTGCCCCACCAAGGGATCCACCAGAAGGGCTGCAGTTTTGTGCCCTTCTTCCCACGTATGAAGGCTTCTAGGCAGTCAGAGAGACAAAGGAGTTGGGTCTGGATGGAGGCTGAGCAGTGACTGCTATTCCCCTCCCCTAACCAGCACCATAAAAGAAGCTTCTCAGTATGCTCTCGGTCTTTCCTATGAGTGCCTGGTGGAGGAAAAGACTGCAGGAGACCGCAACCCTCCCGGTGTTTGCGGCATTCTCCTGTAAGCCCACATTCGACTTCAGCAATTCATTATAGGTTTCTAGCTGAATTGTCTTGCTGGTTGATATGGCTTTGGGTGGTGTCCCAAATGAAAAAATGCTCAGGTCCCATTTCTTTCTGAAGGTGCTTGGCTCTTATCACGTTTCAGGCTCATTGTTTGCCCTACAATGTCAGTTCTTTCATGGGTTAAATAATTTCTCTAGCTTTTTTCTTGTTTTGAGTGAAGCAATGTATCCTCCAGCTCTCTCTCTTGTGTCTGTAGCTTTGAGCGGAAGCATTACTGTTTTTAATAGCTCCATGTTGCGTGCAATCCTTAATCTTCTTTGAGCTACACAACCAACCTGGATCAAGCACATGTTACGGCTGCCACAGGCAGACAAGATAATCGGCTAGAAAACTTACTATTTACTATGAGGAATATGGATGGCCAGTTCTTCATTTTCAAGTACTGACAGGTATCATTATAAACGCCTACTTCACTCAAGAGTAGATTCTTATCAGAGGTAACACTAAGTTTTTAATTTTAGATGCTTCTGAGTTCCCATGAAGCCATGAATTTCTATATATAAAATTCTGTTATTCATTTCTGGACCCTAGAATTCTCTGGTTTTCTTAATAGTAAGAACTCAAGGCACTGAATACAATTTAACAAGTAATATGTCCCATACTTGAAAGTATATAAGATGCCTTTAAAAATGAAAAATCCATTTTTTCATGAAGTTAGATTTTCAGTAAACCATTCAAGTACTTATTGAGTTGATTGCTGGGTGCTACAAAATCAAATGGAAATGTAGGCAATCTCATTCTAATGAAATTAAGTCTGCACATTGCTGAAAAATATTGAAAAGAAATAATCCTTCATACATGGCATAAAAATGCCAATCCACTTTCCTTCTCATGTCTTCTTTTAAGGGTCTATATAAAAGCTGAGTATTTTCTGAACCCACCCCTTTGAAGACTTCCACTATTTTAATTCACTGTCCTTTCAAGTTCGAGTAGATTTCTGGGTTTTACATTGCTCTCCTTGGTTGAATAAGTATATGTGGAAAGGATTTATATTTAAGTAGGAGGGTTCTATGTCATTTGCCAGCTGTTCTAAGCAATGTACCAAGTGTATTTCAATGTGAAAATACTGCTCTAAGTTAGAAGTTATGCATGGTTTTTAACCCTCTGTGAGCTCTCAAAAGGCATCTTTAGGAATACAGTAGACTAGAATACATATTATAAATATTACTTTGCCTGGATAATTTGATTTATAATTAGGCATACTTAGTAAAACCATGTACTTATAAAAGTAACTTATAGGCACAAGTTGACATAGTTTTATAATCAACCAAAAAGGCAAAGAAATTTAAGTAAGTACTCTAACCGTACTTAACGAGATAAAAAGCTATCAACCACCTATCAAACAAATGTTCCACCAGGGGGTGTAGTCTGCATTTATTCCCTTTGCAGCCACTTTATTTAGTATATGCACCTGAATGGTTGTATAAAAAACTCTATTTTTGTAAAGTGATTTATAATGTCCTACTGGCTTTTGATTTCATTCCAGGCTTTACTGTTTGTCAGTCAAACTCAGTGATCTCCAACACTTTTGTTTTCCTATTAACGCTGAGTTTTAAAGAAACTGTAAACGGACATCTAGGTTCCTTAGGGGAGTTTGCTGTTAATTCTAGGTCTACCTTTTTCTAAAGCCAGGAATGCTTTCACAAAGCAATTGTTTCTTAGCAGTAAAGATAATCTCACAAATATTCTACAGCTAGATATTCTAGATAGAAATTTCTTTAAGTGAACCTCGTCTCTAATGAATTTGAAAATACTCGATTATCCTAACAACAAGAAAACCAGCAGCTAACAGTCATCAGTTCCAAAATAAAATGTTTATTTCAATCACAGATTTACAAAATTGGTTTACCTCCAGAACTGCATCTGATGAACGAAAATATTTTGTTAGACGCTGACTCACTTAGATGTGTGTATTCACAAATTTACCCAGCAAGAGATGTTACAACCATATCAAATAGTGAGAGAGAACAATAGCTTTTTTTTTTTTTTTCTGGGCAAAAAGTACACTGTCTTGAAACCTACATTAGCTCAGTGTTACCTGGCCAGTTGGTGGCAGAGCTATTGTTGAACACAGGAGTATCTGAAAAAGCTCAAGTTCCGGGGCCATTCACGCCCGTGCAGTCAGGGGTGCCTGGGCTTCTGTCCCTGCGAACTCTTGCTGTCTCTCGACTCTCCAACTTTACCCACCCCTGTCCTGGGGAGGAGGACAGCCCTGACTGTTGCTGCTCATACAAAGGGTAATAAAGGCAGGAGGTGTCAGTAATGTACAGCTCTATACAAGGCAGCTTATAAGGCTGATGCAAAAGAACCATATTCTCAGCAACACAGTATTTCGTAACTAGCTTACACATGAATACGCACTCGAGCTCACTCTGTAAGAAACCCTAAGTGGTCATTCTATGCTCAACGCACATCCCTCATGCCACTCGGCAAGTACTGATCCTCAATCTAACTCCTTCCAGACGCTTTGCGGCTTCTTAGCACTGCGGCAACAACCGCAGCCATCACACACCTCTTTGTCCCTTCAAGGCTGTAAGAAAGAGCTAGTACGATGCAAGCATCTTGATGCACCCTCACAAGAAGAATTGGCTCAGTCTTACTTTTTTTTTTTTTAAGATTTTATTTACTTATTTGACACAGAGAAGGAATACAAGCAGGAAGAGTGGGAGAGGGAGAAAGAAGCAGGCTTCCGGCTGGGCAGGGAGCCCAATGTGGGGCTCGATCCCAGGACCCTGGGATCATGACCTGAGCCAAAGGCAGATGCTTAACAACTGAGCCACCCAGGCGCCTCTCAGTCTTACATTTTGAAAATATTCAGAGTTTTTTAAAAAATTGCACTGTATGTGTTTATGAGGTTGGGCTCTGGAGACCTGAGTTTGAACCTTAACCCTGTCTCTTAAGTGCTCTCTACATCTCTGCTGCCTCTTCTGTAAAATGGGGATGACATCATATAGGGTTACTGCGAGGATTAAAAGAGGTAATAGATGTGAAGGGCATAGCTAGCCATCAATACATGTTAAGCGAGGCCATTAAGATGCTTTCCGATGCTTTAAGTCACGTAGTTTGCTCTAATCCAAGGAGCCAATTCAAATCCCTGCGCCTTAAAGACAGGAAGGCTATGAAGCAATATTGATTTGATTAGCTCTTCCTCATTTTCAGTGATAAAGGTCTAGCACACATCCTGCAAGCTTTCCCAATGCTCCTAAGATACTGGGTGCGGGGGAGAAGAAAGGGAGAGGGAATGCATTTTTTAAATGTTCAAAGCAAAATTACTGCTCATCTGATTTCCTAAACATTTGCTATAATTCGCCAAATATTTTGCTCACTGCTTTGTCTTTCCTTCCTCTGTTTGCATGTGCTTCGCTTTTGATGTGGCACACACTTTAAAAATACATTATTAAGCAGACAAGCATGTAACCCTCAGAGCTAGCACTCTGTCCCCTGCTCATTCTTAACCAATCTCCTTTTGTGTTCTTTTGTGCTGAAGTGATTAATCATTTCAACTATTCAAGGGTTGCTGATGATCTTTCTAAATGATGCCAGCTACGATGACCCCTCCTCCCCCACCATCCACACCATTCTAAACATGCTAGGAATCTGCTTTGGAGTCTTTATTCCTGTCACAGTGGGCTCCTCATTTCATACAACAATAACTAGTGGACCTTTAAAAGAACTCGATATTCATTTCTCATGTTTTTCCAGAGTTGGTGAGAGATGTTGGTAGAAAAAAAAAAAAAAACCAAGGAAATAGGAAGTTAAGAAGTCAGAATGATAAATGCTTATTTTGCAGACTAGAGGAGACGTTTTTTGCTCACTGTCTGGAGAGAACCTGTTGCACCTCATTGTTTGTGTGGTATCATCTACCTTATTGCATGTGGCTGGATTTTCTCACCCCCTCCCTGCCTCTTTCTAGTTATTTGCAATGGTATTTTCAAATAGCTTTTGAAGTTCAAGTTGAGTTTCAGACTTACCAGGGTCTCAATCTGTAATTTGATTACAGAGAAGCAGCCTGGGCAGGTTTTCAGGGATTGGTCATTTTTTTTAGAAGCTATTACTAACATTTTTAGCTAACTTTAAAGGTTTTATTTTGAAAAGCCTACTCTTCACTCCCCACCACACCCCCAGATATACACCATTAAACTGAATTCAAAAACATGCTTAAAAATTGGCCCCAAATACTGTTAGGTCACAAGGTATTGCCAGGGAAAGGAAGACTAAAATGATTCATAAAGGAAATATGTAGATACAAGTATTTCAATAATATTAAATGAATTAATAAGAATCCCAGGGTAGGGGCCCCTGGGTGGCGCAGTTGCTTGAGCTACTGCCTTCAGCTCAGGTCATGATCCCGGAGTCCCGGGATCGAGTCCCACATCGGGCTCCCAGCTCCATGGGGAGTCCGCTTCTCACTCTGACCTTCTCCCTTCTCATGCTCTCTCTCACTCTCTCTCTCTCTATCCTAATAAATAAATAAATAAAATCTTAAAAAAAAAAAAAAAAGAATCCCAGGGTAATTTTAAAAGAAATATATACTTTACATACAGAATTAATCTATATGTGAGACTATTAAAAAGATATTTACAAGTAGCTGAGGATAGCGTTTTAAATTATGGCAGAATACATCAATAATAAGCATGCTGATCTTAAGATTTTTAATCACCTTTCAGAAGCCCAATCAATGTTCATAGATAAATACTTCATTTAAAAAAATAACATAAAATCTTTAATATTCTTAATTCCACAGAACCACAGACGTCTAATTATTTAGGATTACCACGCAAAAATAAGGCACTGAAATAAAAACTATATTATACTAAAAATCTGTAATAACAAACAGTGTACTGCCCATTGGTCACAACTTCTGTGATGTCCTAGGAAATTCAAGGGGGAGAGAAAGATACCCATTTGCACAAATAGGCACATCCTTTTAGGGAGGGGAGAGACAGAGGGACGGTATATTAGAGAAAATAAACCTCCTACTGTTAGCATATGACAATTGGTCTCAAAGCTAATAACTGGAGGGACAGGAAGAGGTTCACCTTTCCTGATTTATCATCAGAAACTGAAATTGCTGAGGAAAGCAGTATTTGGTAAAGGGCTGGTGTCCAGAGAGTGGTGTGAGAAGTGGTACCGAGCACAGCACTTCTCCAGAACTACTGAGGTCCAAGTGGGGCCAGGAATGGAGCTATGAGCAAACGGGACAACACGCCACGCGCAAAACCCAGTTAGTGTGAGGGGTGATAGAAGGCCGACGCTAAGTTACCTATTCTGAAATTATGGCCTGTGTGGATAGCTTTCAAAATCAGAACAAAATAAGATGCCTCTAAGTATGGGAGCATGTTTTAAAATTTATGCAAAATGTCTAAGTTCCAACTCCTACATTTAAAAAATACTTACACTGCATTGCATCCAACCAACATAAAAACAAAAGACTTGCACACCTACAAATCACATTTTTCAGAACTTGTAAGACAACATACAAATGAAATGAAAAGGGAAAATTAGGTTTCTAAGTGTTTTCAAGTTATGCTCATCTAAACAATTATGAATATTAGGACTACAGAAAATGGAGATTAATATCTAGATAGACGATCTAATTTTTTAAGGCCCTTATCTCTCTAATCTACAAATTATCATCTTCTATTTAAGAAATTATTTTCAACTTTCCTATCTGGATACAAATTTGTAGCAAATTTGTAATTTCACACCCTTCAATTAGAAAAAGTAAAGGAAAATACTGTGTGTGGTTTTCATGACAATAAATACAATTTTTAAATGTGTGTCTTGAGCTGATGGCTTTTAGGTGGATGTGTTTTAATTGTTCTAAGAACTGCTTTCCACGGAGCATATTAGCAGTAGAAAGAACTTTGACTTCCAGCCCTTGATGCTATGAGCAACAAAATGGTAATTAACCAAATTATCCCTGCAAATTTATTATCTTGATTTCTTCAACTTGTACATTACACTCATTATCTATCAAAATGAAAAACTCTGTCTCCTGAAAGATAATCAGAATACAAGCAGGAGATAGAAAGGGCTGAGCTCTCCTGACGTATACATCAGCAAGAGCTGCTGGACTCCTTTTCACTTCCAACCCCCAGGAGTTAGGAGGTGAATTTTCACCTCTTTTGCATTTGTGCTAATCAAAGGATATGTCCTAATGCTCCCAGGTCACAAAATAGTCTTGGTTGTCCTTCGAGAGCTGATGTTCTAGGGGGGATAGCACCTCAATATTTTTGTTGCAGGACTGGAAGGACAATAAGGTAAAAAGAGGAAGAACAGACATTGAGCAAAAGGTCAAAGTCATTCATTCATTATTCTCCATCCATTTATTCAGTATTTATTAAACATTCATTATGTGACAGTCATTTTGATAGTCCCTGGGGATAGATGGTAATAGCCTAATGAAGGCTATGAAAGACAATTATGACTCAATGTAATAAGTGAAGTGATAAGAATAAAGGGTACCTTTCCTGGGGAAACTGAATAGGAGTGTCTAGCTCAGTCTTGGGAATCAGGAAGGCTTCTTGCAGGGAGTGACCTCTCAATGGAGGCTTGGAAACAGTTGAATTTGGGGTGAGAAGTAGAGCATATTCTGTAGACAGCCCAGAGGCAAGGGAAAGGTGCTTGATATCACTCTTGCAGAAGTAGAGTACAGAGTGAGGTGGGCAGTGGAGAAAGATAAGGCTGGAACACAATGCAGTGTGGCCCTCCCAAACCACATCCATGCTTTGGAAAGTTGATACCGCCCACGCTGGGGGAGCTGACTAGAGGCAGCCAGTACGTAGGTGGCCGGGAAGAAGGTATCTGGAATAATCTACTAGGTGAGAAAGGATGGTAGACTGAACAGGGAGGGTAGCACGGAGATGGAAAGAAGTAGACCTATTTGAGGGAGATTCAGAAGACAGACTGACAGACTTCGCGTGGACTGAACGTGGCGAGTGTCAGGAGGAGCGTGCCGCGGACTGAGCAGCGGGGTGCACGAGGATAGCGCACGCTAGAGGCAGAGCAGCAGAGGTGTGAGACGGCATGAGGGTGGAGGTCCGCGACACATAGAAGGGGAGCAACTGGGGCCCTGGGTGGCTCAGTCGGTTAAGCATCTGACTTCGGCTCAGGTCATGATCTCAGGGTCTTGGGAGGAGCCCTGTGTCAGGTGTTCTGCTCCACAGGGAGGCTGCTTCTCCCTCTTCCTCTGACCCTCTCCCTGCTGCTAGTGCTCTCTCTCTGTCCCTCAAATAAGTAACTAAAATCTTTTTAAAAGAACTGGAGCAATTCGGGGGCAGCTGATAGATGAGCATGAAACTCGGGAAACAGCTGAGGTCGAGATACACACTTGCCCCGATCACAGCACAAATGCCACCAGAAGCTGGACAAGCTGTAGCCTCTAGAAAATTAGAGAGCTGGGACAGAAGTGCAAGGCATACTGACACGTAAGGGGTAGTTACAGGAAGAGAGGTGCATGGAAGAGCCAAGAAGAAATGACCACGCGGTGGGAATAAACCCAGGAGAGTGTGGTGAGAGAGGCTAAGGCTCGAGCATTTCAAGGTGGACGGTGTGGTCAGCACATGGGGCGCCCGCCAAGGGATCACGCTGGGAACGGTCTCTGTGCTTAGCGAGAAGAAGCCAGCGTGGAGTGGGACGCTGGTCAAAACGGTTGCAGGGGAGCACGGAGGAGGAACTGGACAGCTGTAGGATCATGAGAAAGTGGAGGTGAAGACACACAGGGGGCTCTGGCTGAGGGAGTCAACCGAGGAAGGGGAGAGAACTGCAAGGATTACAGCAGCAAAGAGGCTCTCTTCAGAAGATGGAAAGCAGGAGTCCATGTTTACCCTGAGGACAAGACACCGTGAGAGCTCCAGGATGGAGACCTGAGAGACAGGGCACTCGCCAGCTCCTGAACAGCTCGGAAGTCAGGAAAGAGGGAAGGAGGGGTGCATGAGATGCAGGTACGTTTCCAGGTCTTTCAGCAGGTTGGAACGCAAGAGGTCTGGCAAGACGGAATCTAGGCCTGTTTGGTTCACTGCTGTACGCCCAGTGCCTAGGACAGAGCCTGGCACGTTGGCTAATGAAACCAGCAGGCCAATGTGCTCATGCTAATAGCGTCTGTCTCCTCAGCATCTGGGTCAGTGAAGCTCCTGCTGAGGCAGGAAGGAGGTCCGGGTGTCAGAGGTAGAGCAATGGGGATGGTTTGGCTAAGACAGATTAACCTGGTTCTTGGGGATGAAAGAGTCCTTCTCTGTATAAATCACAGATACATATACCATACACAGATGTACAGTATATTTGTGCTCTTAGGATTTCTTGGGGCAGCAATTAGAAGGAGTGTCTAAAGATTCGCAGGAAGGGGAGAATGGGAAACAGCACAAGCCAGCTACCATGATCCTGCCCCGAAAGTGGGATTCAGCATAAACAAGAAGTCACAACTGGCTGGATGCCTAGAGGGTTCCATGATCCAGGCCCCAGAGCTGGCTGCTAGACAAAAAGTTTCACTGCTCCATCCTGGAAGTCGTGGAGGGACTGAGGGGTGGGGTAGACTCTGAAGGTGGACAAGAGACCAAGCACAATGGTGCCGTGTTAATGGGGCGGGGGACATCAAGAGAGGACCCATTTCAGAAGAACATAATGCTCACACATAGCCGTTCCAGCCACGGGCTGAAACTGGCCAGCTTTCTGGGGGAAGGATGGCTGTGCCCTTAGAGAATTTCATGGGGCAGAAACAGTGGTAAGAGGTCTTCAGTGACCTGTACTTGAGGACCTGTTTGCATGGACCAGCTGCCCGAGAGAATTTCTAGCTTAGAGAGAGAAGCAAAAAAAACGTAGGGTAGAGATGAAGAAGGTCACAGGGCCCTTTATGCTAGAAATTTTCTGACACAAAGGTTACAGACATGCCTACTCACATTCACAGTTTAAAAATAATTTGGCAAACAAGGAGGATCTTATTTGTCTGTATGTGTTAAGTACTAATAGCACTTCAGCAAATATTCTAATGTTTTTGTGCTTTTTAATTAGCACTCCAAAACATTCTTTATTAAACGACTTAATATAATCATTCCATTAATAATTACCATCTTTGGTATGGTTTTCAAAGTCCAATAAGCACATATGCTTATGTTATACTTAAGTATAGAATTGGGACAGAGAAAATACAATTGCATTCATTCTGTTAGGTAAATTTGGCAAAGGACATGAAGCAAGTCGAGTGGCTAGCACGATTAGCATTTCCCTGCTGAGGAGCAGCACTTAAGAGAACCCAAGATTAAACATAAGTATGTTCTTTGGGAATTTACACATTTGAAAGTACTATCAGATATTATACTCTCATGTGTTGATTTCTCTAGGAGTAAAATAAGAACCACACTGCATCATAAACTTCATTCATAGATAAAGATAACATGCTTTGTTCTAGGTGATCCAAGGTTAAGCAGTTATTTTTCTGAAAACAAGGACTCACAGATATACAAAGAAGCAGAGGGTGCTGTGAAAACCTGAGTGGCATGCATGGGTGACAAGTATAGTCCAATGGACCACATATGCTCTGTCAGGCAGCAACTGTCTCTGCTTCTGTCCCACCCTCCTACACTCTTGTGTTGCTAGGGGAGGACTCTGCAAGGCACCTTTCAGAGAAACACTGGCATCGAAAGGAATGCATCTCTATTTGATTTCCTCCCCACATTCTCTCTCTCACTCATTCTATAAACATCTGTCCCTTTTGCCTGTCTGGCAGGTATTTTAAGGCATAGCATAAATCTTACTACTTTTTGAGCTACATTCAATCTCTTATTTCTTTGTTCTGTTGATGCCCCTTGTAAGGGAAGAGCAACAAAAAACTTACAAAATCAGGTATTTTTAATTCCTCGGTCCTCTAATGGAATGCTGAGCTTCCCCAAGTATCCTCATGAGAAACTATGAAACTGGGTCTTTGATCTTGCTGAAGCCCAGGCCTTCATGCATTCTGGCTGGCTGACATGCTTCCCTTGCATATCTCCAAGTCTTCACTAGCCTGGCTACAGCAGGAGGCACACAGTGCCATTAGCTTCCAGGACATCCAGTGGCATCTAGGAGTTGTTAACATGCCATCTGCATATCTCCTCTTTTCTCTCAGTCAGCACCTTCTGAGTAAAACAGTGACCAACACCCATGAAAGGATATCAAATGAGGTATCAGAATTCACTCTTGATTGTGGGGCAGAAAGTACATTCCCACAGACCTTTAGCTACATGGGCTGTTAACATTGCTTTGGTCTTCTATCCCCATAGTTCTGTAAATGCCTTTGTAATTTCTAATGGAATGCATCAGAATGAGACAGGCAAACAGGGTTATTCGTGGCCAATAGGATCTTCCGGACCTCTGGGGTTCCTTTGGCCATTACCCCCAAAGTCTCTGGGCTCAGAACAGATCCTGAATTAAGAGTGGTCTCTTGCCCCACCTCTGCTAGAAAAACTGGAGTGATCACAAAGTCTACAGAGGGGAGCCAAAGGGCCCTGGGATATAGGAGCAGGCCACTGGATGCCCCTCACGCACAAGGATGCCCTTGGCAAGCAGAGATGGAGTCATTTAAGTAGGGCTTTTGGGTTTCAGGCAAAAGGACTAGCATAATAACATCTCCTAAAACTGCATCTATGGTTGTAAAATAAGATATACATTGTGGTATTTGTTTCTAACCATTCAGATGACCAAATGCAGAAAGAGAAATGAACACAAAACACTACCAGCCAATAATTCGTCTTGAGCAAGACTTAGAAGTTTTGTCTGGTGAATTTCTTAAGGTCTACATCAGGTTTACTCTTGCTTTGATTTTATTTCACTGCAACAAGTAATGGGACGTATTAATGGAACTCCACTGCACCCGCACCTGGATTGATTTTGTCATTCGTGGGCTTCATTTTGTCACTAATAAAATCTTTACTGTTTGAAACAAATGAAATAATTGATAAAGGAATGAGCATGAGCTCGAAAAAGCCTGTCTGGTCTGAAGCAGGGGAGATGTGACTGAGGTCCATCTCTGCAAATGACCCAAACAGGTCACTTAAAGCAAGTTGTCTCTTTGTCCTCTATTTTCTCTATAGACTGGTTAACATAATCTCATTTGGGTTAAGGAACATGTAGACATTTAAGCACAAGGGTTGTTTTGCCCACCATGTGGGTCTTAACAGGTGAGAGGAACATAATAATGGGCACTTCATATGATGGTGCTTTAAATGCTCTCCTCACTCACAGATCTCCCAGAAAAAAAAAACCGAAAATCTTATCCAGCAAGCTCCTTAGTATCTAGAAAAAGAGTTCCTTCATTTGCTGGAAGTCTCTCCAATTGTAGTGTCAGGAAACTGACTTGGGCCCCCAGTACAAGTTACCCCCTTCCTATCAACGGAAATGCAACTCTATGTAAATATTCACTCTAAATATTTCATAGGAGATTGGAATTAAATTAGTGACTAAAGGTGAAAACCAAGAAGATAATCTGCTCAGATGTCACCCTGAAATTATCTTTAACTCTATCTTTTAAATCCAAACCAGAATCTCCAACACTGGTCTCTTATTAGGAAGGCTCACTATGCTATGAGTAGAGTGCCTCTCAACTACCGCTATCTAAAGCTGTCTTGCATAAAATTTGTGTATCCTAGATTCTAGCCCTGCACAACCCCATTAGGTTGTAAACGGATTTTATTTGCCGAACAAATGTTAATGCCATTCTACGTTAATGGATAATGCTACGAAAAGCACCTACGTATTACAGCACTGGAACCTTTAAGAATGAAAAATAGTATAACTTCCAAAACTGTCTGTTACAAACATATGTCAGCCAGGAGGGCTCCTAGCTCTTATCGCCCATCTTCATAGAACTCGGTGGTAATTTCTCCCTCGGTTAACTGAGTTTTGCAATAATACACAGATTTATTAGGTCCCAGGATTAGAATTCTCTGAGTAAGAGTAAAAAATAATTACACTTTAGAATACAATGTAATATTCAAATGGCTTGAAAACAGACACCTCAGCAAAAATAAGAGAGGGGAGAGGAAAAAGAAGTTTAAGGATGAGGCTGATAACATTGGCCATCAAACCTCTGGGAGTTCAGGTGCACAAACGCATGATCTGGCACTTCCAAACCATAAACACGTGGAAATGGGAAACCTCCCTTTCACGGCAAAATGCCCGAGTGGTTTCATTATTGCGCCAGGGGGATTTCTTCACTTAACAAGATAGCTTAGTAGAGAAGATAGAGAGGGTGCTGGGGCCGGACGGTGCTCGTGAAAATCCCAGCTCTACCACTTTCTAGTTGTATGATCTTGGGCAGGCTGTGTTTAGATTTCTGTGTCTGTAAAATGGGGATGTTAACAGAATCTGCCTCATGGGGCATCTGTGATGGTTAACGGAGCAATACGTGCAAGAAACGGAGAACGGTTCCTCATCTGTAATAAGCACCCCATAAATGTTAGCTCTCCATCGCTTGGCACTCGTTCCTACCTACAGGACTGACCGCAAATGGAGAGGCCCTGGATGGAAACTATGGCCTCTCCTCACGGAAGGTCTCTCGACTCACCGACTTTGTATTCTCTGTCTTCTCCTGTCCAGACGCTGCTCCCTCTACTGCACAGAAACTGCGCTCAATAAAGTCACTGATGAGCTTTTTATTGTCCAGTCCATGGAGTGGTTTTCAATCCTCATCCTTCTTGCCCTCTCAGAAGTCCTATGTACTGTTGAGCTTGAAACTCTCTTTCCCTGACTTCCATGGCCACCATTATCCCTCAACTTCCCTAGTTGCTTCCTCTCCCTTTCATTTGTCAGTGGACCTTACTCTCCCTGGCCTTTAATGTTGGAATTTTAGTTCTCACTGCTTCTCAGTCTCTTGTCTCTCTCCAGGCAAATTTACTCATTTCTACGATCTTATTACCAATGTGCTAATTAGTCAAAAGCGTTGGCCTGCTGCTTAGACCTCTGTTCTGAACCTCAAACCAATGTATGCTCATCTACATTCTCCATCTTTCCTGGACTGTCCCAGCAGTACTTCAAATTCAACATGTCAAAAAATTAATGTACGATTTCATCCCACCCCCTACAAACTAGAATCACCCTTGATGTTCCCATGCCTGTGAGTGCCCCACCGAGCATCTCTCATCCGGGCAGGTACAACAGCCTCTCACTCCTCTCTTCCTCCATTCCCCCCTCAATCCACTCTGCATAGCAGTCAGAGTAGAGTATCTAAACAGCCAATCTGATCACATCATTCTGGCTCACAGTCCTTCACTGCCCCCCTAAGCTTATCTTGGACGGGGCTGAGAAGGCACAGCCCTACCTGGCTTGTCCTGCCTGGCTTTTGCCACTTATTCCCTAGCCACTCTGGCCTCACTGTCCTTGCTTGTCCCTAACTAGCCAAACCCTTCCTGTTCCTCTGCCTGGAGCCTCAATATTCTTCTCCTTAGGTCAGTTTCCTTTTCATTCTCCAACCATTTGTCCAAATGTTGCTTCCTCAGGGAGGTCATGTGCCCTATGGTGGGCTCTTATAGAACCCTGAGTACTTATCACAATTAACACTAGACATTTATTTATAAGATTACAAATAAAACTTTGTATCTTCCAGCACATGGTTGGTTTCAAGAGGTCATGTCTGTTGGGCCGAGCCCACCATTATTTTCCCAGCACTCCCCATATGGAAAGAGCATGCTAACACTTGTTAAATGACTATCTCAATTTTCATTATTTTAAGGCACCTTCATGACCTGCTCATTCTCCACAAGACGAGACAGCCATCACTTAAGTGTGACAGCTCTAAGTAACGAGTATCTTGGTGAGCTTGACCACATCAGGTTTACCTGAGCTGATCGGAAGGGGAGAGAAAGTGATAAGGAAGACTGGCCTCCATAAAGACTATCCATGGGAACCCAGTGTTAGAAAGGCCAATAAGTCACGTCCATGATTTAGAGCAAACGGAATCTCTTTGTGAGCTATCATTCATTCTCCCTTAGAGGATGCCTTTATTCCTTCACTCACTCACTCATTTATTCATTCTACAAAATCATGAACTCTCAGTTCTAGACATTAGGGCCATAGTGTGGGAGGAAGACCGACGTGTGGCAAATGCACAATAAATACCATGGAGAAGGAGCCCCGTGCTTGGGTTTGGAGGGGAGGAAATGCTTAGGACAAGAGAAAAGACAATCTTGGAAAATGACTGGTGTGTGTGAGACAGGGAACAAAGAAGAAAACATTCTGGGCCAAACTGGGAGCACTGACGTGATCCTCTAGGAGCTCCCTCAGTACCAACTACTACTACTAACACGTCTGGCTGACAGGTGAGAGCAGAGAAAAGGCCCACCTGAATACCACCATCACCTCTGCTTCCTCTAAGTCTATACCATTTTCCATTCTGGACCACTCCTCATGGGTTCTGGGAATACCAGAACTCGGAGAGGGATCAGCTATCTTCTGAGGAAATCATCATCTCCATTGCCCTGAACCTTGCCTGTCCTTCCAAATCAATTATCTGCTTGGTCCAGGCTTTCTCTTTTGTTCCATGCCTGATTCAAAGTGGGCCATGGCAGCACCATGGAATATTAGGGTCAGTATCGGGAAGTAGACGTGGGACCAGGGGGCATAAGGCTTTCATCAGCTCTCTTGAGAAAAAAAGTAATGCTTTAAACCCTTGACTGCAGCATTCATTTGTATTTTAGGTGAATTTCATGTTACCTCAACGATATCCTTTTACTGTGTGAATTGCTCAAGCCCTTATTCAAACTTCAGGCTCTGCTTGGAGTACGAAAAAGAAAAATCAAGTGATAGATTTCTACCATATCCTCAGAAAAGGGAAAAAAAGATAAGAACGGGTAGGATCTTATAAATTGGGAAACCAAAGAGGGATTGCTGTGCTCTGGTATTACCACTTTGCTGACATAAACACCATAACCAATAAACCAGTGTTTAAGAAGACTTAAACACTGAATATTTGGACTCCAAACATGAAAGTATGTCAAAAGAGAAACAGGAAAATTATATTAGCACTTTACGCTATTTGTTGATTAATCTGAAACAAAGCCCCAGGTTAAAGATAACACAGATACAAAATACATTATGTATTTTAACATGTATTAAATGCCAGAAATGAAGTTACCCATTTTGACAACTGTTTTCTATATAAATCTTTGCCAGAAAAACAAATATCATTATGAACACAACAGATCAAATTTCAAATCCTTATTTTGGTCAACTTGAAAGTTAAAAGATTTATTTATGAAATAATGCTTTCCAGGAAGAAAAAAAAAAAAACCCGGCCTCTGAAAACAATTTGATGATAAATGCAAATTTTTAAACCAAATAATTATATTACTGTCATTCACTAGCAATTCAAAAAGTGTGTAGGATGTCCAAAAGTTAGAAACATATTAAAATAAAGGTTTTTTCTTTATAGGGAATTGCCATCCCATCTGGTCTAATTTGTCTTGGTGTTTTGCCCAGCATAATATCAGTTCTCTGAGAATGTAAATTATTAGGTTACTCCCCTGAAAAAATATGAGTGAAGAAAAAATATGGGTTGAAGATGACATCCTGATTATAAGTTTGAGTACTCAGGAAAATACTAATATGGTGGAAGAGCCCAACCTAAGTAAATCTGGGTGTGAAACTGGTTCACAGAGGGTATCTACTAGAGGTGATGAGGAGGAAAAAGACAGTCTTACAGGGAGTAACAGGCAACACAATAAGACGGAAAACAATATGGAAATAAATTTTCAGGCACCGAGCATTACTTCTTTGTCAGAGTGCTCCTGATTCTAATTAAGTTTAGGAGAAAAATAACAAGGCAACCCTTGCCTGACTGGAAAGTACAGACTATTAAAGGATGCTTCTAAACAGGAGGGTGATAAATGGGGGCATCTAAATGTGTGCACAACCATATTTTTCATCTCAACTCTGTTCTTCTGTCTCTCAGCCTATCACTTTAACACAGTGTCACCTCAGCCTGTACAAAGGCATCAGGTTGATGGGTAGCTCCTAGATTTCAAAAAGAAGCAATGTTTTTGTAAAGTGGCATTTAGGCAACTTCCAAGATTGCCCTCAGAAAAGGTAAGCATCAAACAGGAAACAGACAATAGGCTTCTCTGACAATGTAGCCACGTGCCTCTCTATTTGGAATCTACGTCCAATCAGTTGGTAAGAATTGCAAAAAAAAAAAAAAAAAAAAGGCCTTACCCGAATTATTTCTTCAACACAGCTGTTTGTGTCTCCAGATCTACTCTCCTGAAAGCAAAGGAAAAAAAAAAATTAAGCCTGATAGCATAGATTTACGGTTACAAAGAAAAGAGGACACATAAGCTCCTAAACTTGAGTTTGGACTGGGTGTGCCTGATGCGGATCTTAGTGAGGAGCTCCTTTACTTAACGGGGCAGCCAGAGTCGCAGCTTTGCCTGCTCCCCTCCCTGCGGCGCCGCAGACAGGTGAGCCAGGAGCACCGCACGCACCTGCGGTCAGGCTCCTAGGAGGCCAGCAGCCAACTGGCGGAGGGCGTGAGCTCTGTTCCCGCCCCGCCCCGCCAGGCTCCATCAATATGGGGAAAGGCGGCCTCCACTGAACAGTGGGACCAGTTCACCCACCAAACGCGTGCAATGGCTTGGCCGAGTACAATGGCTGTGAAGGCTTAAGCAAAAGTCTGTCCCCACTTTCTAAGTAAAAGTCTGGTAGTTCCACCATCCTCAAAGCCTAGATTTACTGGTTTGATGAGCCGAAAACTGAAAGACCAAAAGGAGAAACATCCTCTCAACAGTCGCACAGCATGCTGGGTGTCACACTCCAGAGCCACTTGTTCTGTGACCCACACTGCCCTGTGCTGTAGAGATGTTAAGGGCTCTGAGGAATGGTGGCTTCGGGTCGCAGTCGACACTGGGGAGCACTTTCAGTTCCAGAGATTCTGTGTGGTTACTGCTGGTCCCATAGCTCGGAACGCAGGAAGTGGTATGGTGGGGACATGAAAGGGGCGGCTGCTGGTAGAAGTGCCTGTGGTGGTCTCAGGGAGATACTTCCCCTGGCCTTTTAATTCAATGACGTTGGCCACAACTCAGCATGACATTCGAGAATGAGGCTGTATTCACAATCTTCTCCAAGCCCATTCTCTCGTCCTCTTCACAGTGCTCTCCCCACGAGGGAAGCAAATCTGCTCCTTTCCGCATCTCCTGGTTAATTCCAAGTCACACCGCAGATCACAGGTCACTCAGGACTTCCTCAGTGCAGCTGTCCCTAAGCCTAGACTACTTCTCAGCATCATTTACTTCATCTTCAGAGTACTCACCACATACAATACTTAACTCTTTAATGATATCTCCTCCCTCTAGAACATACACGCCACAACTTTAGGGGCTCTGCGTCTTTCAGCTGTGCTTCTCACAGTCCTGAGCGTGTGCTGGAAGTGGCTGCTAGCGGACACTGTATGAAGAACGAGCTTCTTCCGATAGTCTCAGGAATGTGAGGACTACCACAATCAGCTTCAGGACTTTGGCATATTGCAAAGGCTCTACAGAAGACACCTTTGCATCCTCCCCACCCTGTGTGCATCATCCCATCCCCTTATCCTGGTAGAAGAGCATTCTGTCTGAAATATTCTACCCCTCACACTGAGTAAGGGGCCAGGGTGTATAAAGTTATGTGAAGTCTGAAAAGGTTCCACACATGATTGAGAAAATTTGTCCAAGTCCCCTAACCGAGGCCCTAAAGTTTACATGACTCATCCTGTACCACATAACAGCAATGCCTGGACCAGAACACAGGCATGCACATTTTCACTTCCAGAAGCTTTCCCCCCAACCCGAAAGCAGTGATGGAAATATATCTAATCCCTTAGCAAACCTAAACTCATTTGTCAAAGGTATTTCATTACCAGGGTTTCTACAAGGTTTATATGGTTTAGGAGCTTCTCAGGTGTGTGGTAAAATGCATACAACAGGAAATTTTCCATTTTAACAATTTTAAAGTATATAATTGACTGGCACTAAATACAGTCACAATGCCACCACTATCTAGCTCTAGAAGGTTTTCATCACCCTGAATGAAGTTCCCATGCCCTTTGAACAGGAACTTCCCATTCTTTTCTCTTCCAAGCTCCTAGTAACCACGAATCTACTTTCTGTCTCTATGGATCTTTCTATTCTGGATGTTTTATGTAAATGGAATCATACAATATGTGGTCTTTTATGTCTGGCTGACTGGTTTCACTCAGGATAATGTTTTCAAGGTTCCTCCATATCATAGCACGTATCATGTTTCATTCCTTTTTATGATGAAATAATATTCCACCATGTGGATATACCACATTTTTAAAAATCCATTCATTAGTTGATGGACATTTTGATATTTCCAATTCGGTTATTGTGATAGTACTTTTACAAACATCCATCCATACGCAAGTTTTTGTTTGAACGCCTGCTTTCAGTTCTTTTGCATATATAATTAGGAGTTGAAATAGTGGGTCGTAAGGTAATTCTATGCTTAGCTTTGTTGAGGAATTGCCAAACTGTCTTCCACCCTGTCTGTACTATTTTACATTCTGATCAGCAATATATGAAGGTTCTAATTTCTCCATATCCTCACACACAAATACTTATTATTTTTGGTTTTGCATTGTTTTATTTGTGATAGTAGCCATCCTACTGGTATAAAAATGGTATCTCATTGTGGTTTTGACATGCATTTTCCTAATAACTATTGATGTTGAACATTTTTACAAGTGAATGTTGGTCATCTGCTTATCTTCTTTGAAAAAATGTCCTTTGCCCACTTTTTAATTGGGTTTTTTGTCTTCTTTATTGTTTGTTTTAAGAGTTCTTTATATATTCTGAGTCCTAGACCCTTACCAAATAAATGATTTGCACATATTTTCTTGCATTCTGTGAGCTGTATGTTCACTTTCTTGGTAGTTCATGAATGTATAAAATTTTTAATTTTGATGAAGTCCACTTTATTTTTTTCTTTGTTCCTTTGCTTTTGATATCATATCTAAGAAAGCACTGCTAAATCCAAGGTTCTGAGAGATGTGCTCATGTTCTCTTTTAAGAGTTTTATGGTTTTAGTTTTTATATTTAGGACTTTAGTCCATTAGTTTGAGAATTTTTAGGTGAAGTATATTTATTATTTTTATAATAATATATTTATTATTATCCTTATTATTTGGTAAGTTTTAGTTAAAACAGGGACATTATCTTTGTATAAATTACTCCACACTGGTCCCATCACTAAAGATTAATAACAAAATATTTAAGGCACATCCACTGTTGCTTATGATACCTCAGCATAACATACATGTCCATCCTTAAAATCAAGAAAAAGTGTTAAATAGTATGACAGGATTAGGAGAACCCAATGCTTTTACTAATATTTCATTACCCTTTCCTACATCCATCCCTCCTGTTTCCCCAAAAGTTCCAGTTTGATGATACAATGTCATAAGCCCCTCCTCCCAACCCTAATGCCTTATCTCAGGAGTGCTCTAGAAATGTCACCATTCCTTTTTTTTTTTTCTTTTTTTAAGAGAGCAAAAGGGCTGGGGGCAGGGCAGAGGGAGAAGGAAAAATAGAATCTTAAGCAGCCTCCATGCCCAGCTTGGAGACCGACACAGGCTCGATTTCACAATCCTGAGACCATGACCTGAGCCAAAATCAAGAGTCAGATGCTTAAACAAATGAGTCACCCAGGTGCCCCTGGAAACTTCAGTATTCTAATACTCTAATCAAATTGGATCAGAGAGCTCTTTTGGAACTTGCCCCAAACCTACTTCCTTTCCAGGGAAACCTGAGGCAATCATCACAAAGGCTCTATGGGAAAGTCTCCCTCAGGGTCAGGCCAGGGCTCAATGGTGTTTAGAATTATCTCCTTTGGAGTTCAGTGGTGGAGATGAGTGGTCTCAATAAGCATGTCTTCAAATTTACAATCACTTTTCTTACTCTAATTCCAAGTCCCAATTTTTCCCTACCATATTACATACTGGCGGAACAAATGCTAAGTTCCCATGTACTTTCTATTTTCCACTTTTTTTTTAAGATTTTATTAATTTATTTTACAGAGAGACAGCGAGAGAGGGAACACAAGCAAGGGGAGTGGGAGAGGGAGAAGCAGACTTCCTGCCAAACAGTAGCCTGATGTGGGACTCGATCCCAGGACCCTGGGATCATGACTTGAGCCAAAGGCAGAGGTTTAATGACTGAGCCACCCAGGCGCCCCTCTATTTTCCACCTTAAAACTGTTGAGCAAGAAAAACTTCACTTCATGTTCGCCTGGTAGACTCACCCAGGTACACAACATACTAAAAAGATTCTTCAAATTAAACTTTGGGTTTGATTCCTTAAAGCCATATTTTCCCTGATTACCATACTTTAATTTCATTTGAAGGGATTTATATAAATGACAGGTTGCTCTACTGAATATCTCTCCCTATCATCCTATAAATTTCCACTATCCTACTCTGAAAAAGGGAATCCACTGAGGGAGACATATAGTATAGTTGTTTATTTAAGTAGTTCCCTTATCACTGTAGATGAAGTATGTAATATTATTACATTGCGTCATGTCAATGATTGCTCCAACCATGAGTTTTGATGGTCTGGACAGACATCAGGTCATTCCCTACTGGGAAAGACCCCTATAAAGCTGAGAAAGTGTCAGAAATAGAGCCCAGACAAAGGACTTCTAATAACAGTCTTAGGAAACCCTGGTCTTACATCACAGTATGGAGAGTCCTTGGGCCCTTTCTGGAACATTTCTTACTCCTGAGCACCTGTACGGACCTAAGAAGGGTACTATGTTGAATCTGAATCTGCAGGACCCCATTTGGATTGAAGTGGATCTATGAGACACAGAATTATAGAAAGTTTGAATTGGAAGGGATCTTAGAGCTCATTTTAGGCCAACTCAATGACTTTAACAGATGGAGAAACTGTGGCCCAAAGAAGTGAAAGACTTTTCCAAAATCATTCTGGCAGTACAAGGCAGTCAAGACAGAACACACATCCATTTATTCAATACCAGTTCAGTGAATTTTCTGCTATGTCATAGTTTCTCTAAGGTCAACCCTTAGAACTGGCTCAACTTAAGGTCAGTGTCATGCTTGAAGTATGGAAATAAAAGAATCTAGAGAGTATCAGGGTAAATTTCCATATTGCAAATCATCCAACACTTAGTCACCTATGTGTCCTACTAACCTCCAATATCACATGCATAGACAAAAGGAGGAAGAGATAGGAGAGGAAGTGGAAAGGGTTAAACCCACTATCCCTCCTGTGACATTAACCGATTAGAGACGAGCATTTGTGTCCCCTGAAATTGGAGGACAGAATCCCACCTCTTCTTTCCCAAATACGCAAAAGGGGCTTGGCAGGTAGGATCGGGGTGGGCAGGGGGTGAGGGCTGGGGGAGACTGGAGGGCCTTTCACTTCTTCGGGTCTTTCTCAAATCGGCTATTAGTTGCAGTTGTGTGCTTTGATTATATTTACATTTTTAAAACTTTCAGTGTTTATGAACAAGATTAAAACATGCATGTAATTTACATCCCTAAATTTGTGTTTATATTTTTCACAATAAAGTTACTGCTTTCCCTGGAAAGGTACCCACTGAGGAGGACTGCACAATGCAAATTTTAATTACTCCATATTTTTTTGCGGGTTTGTAGCTGTTGTTTCATGCTGAGTTGCTGAGCCGTTGCTCCGTATTTACTCCGACTTTGATGAACCCAGCCCATTTCCTATCATTACATTTTGAAATCTGTCATAACAGTCTCACCTCATTGAACCTCCGACTAAACTTCAATTAAAAGCTAGCAACCCCAGCTGATTCTCCGGCTCTACATCCCTGTCTATCACGTTCCTTCTTCATAGAACTGCTTTCCCCAAATCCTACCACTTAAAAATACACACCACGCACCCTGCCAGGGAAATGTAAGGAGCTAAGCAGTGGGAAAGTTGAGCTGGAGAAATAGCCAGGAGCATCCTATCACTGAGAGCAGAAGTCCCTAATTACCATGCCAAGCACAGAGCCCTGGAAGAAGCAAGCAAGGTTTAAGGAGAAAAAGGCTCAATCGAATCAGTGGGAAATGGCATTTCACTGCATAGATGAAGCTGTACACGTCCTATTTTCAAAAACAGTTTAACTCTTCATCAGACACACTTAAGGCAGAACTTTCATTCCAAAATAATGTTGGTTCACAGTCACAATGCCTTTGTTTGTCTGCAAGCACTCAAAGGCCCTCAAGCATTTAAATATTGTTTATCACATGCATACTCTTCAATACTTCCACAGAAGTATTTTTAAATAAGTCTTACTATCCTTGATTTACAAAAACATTGAGTTACGAAGAAATGAGATACGCTGTCAGTACCACCAAAGCAGTGGGTGAGGATCTAAGCTGGAATTCAGGGATCACTGTAATTCTACGTGCAGCCCCGAAACGAGCTGCATTCCCAGCCTCACCTGAGGCCAGCGTCACCTACGGACAGGGAGGAAGCCAGCAGTTCTCTCTCTCAAATTCAACCTGTCTTACATCCAACCTACTATCTCCCCTTTGGAGGCTACGCTCTGCTCCCAACCACCCAAGCTGAAAACCTGCTTCAGCCCTCAGCAGTCCCCTCTTATCCCCTGAATCTGCTCAGCAAAATGGGGTACAGTTTGCTCTGCTGCTCACATCCATGCCTTCCTCTCTGACTCTACTGTTACGCTATTGCCAAGACATTTATGCACTGAGAGGACAAATAAGCCAAGAGAGTAATAAGAAAAGAAAGATGTACAAAGATAATATCGTAAATATGCAAACAAAATGATGACAGGTACTAGCAATATTAATTATCAACTAAAGGACAGTTCGGAGCAAAAAAAAAAAAAAAAAAAAGAATTGGAGAGCAAAAGACAGAATGCGGAAAAAATAGTCCAGGCATCAATAGAGCATCAAAATAAGGTATGCTAGGAGAAAGGCAGAGATATAGAATTATTATGGTTGGAAATGTTTAATCTACCCATATTGTTCATAATAGAAGAAGGATGTTGCACCCTCCTCTGTATAAGCAGATAGAAGATCTGAAAAATTAAATAAAATGAAGAAGCTTAAATTGTTAGACATTATGAATGTAGGCAGGATCCCCAGCTTTTCAAGCACACATGAGACAGTTACCATGGTGGCAGTCACTGCGGGAGTCATATAATGAGCTACAAGAGGGCTCAAAGAAATTCCAAAAAAGTAGTTGTTTTATAGCCCAGATTCTTTAACCATAAGTTATCAAAACGAGGGAGCTATAAATTAAACACTGTACGGGCATAAAAATCTCCTAGAACTCTTGGAATAAAACAAATATCGCAAACATAAATAACTCTTTATGGCCCCAGAAAAGTAAACTTAAAATACCACAAAAGAAAAATTATGGGATACCCCAAAATATTCTTATAGAAAAATTCACAAACAAAAAAATTTCATTATCTTTTAAAAGAAAGTTTAGGTGCTAGGCAATCAACTAAAAATTTAAAAATCGAAAGCGATACAAAAAGGAGGAAATAACACATAGAGAAAACCAATGAAATATTTATAACATGAAAAATCAGTAGAGTTTACAAAGCCAAAATGTAATTTCTTAAAAACAAACACACCACCTAAAACAATAGAAAGTCAATTAAAAGTCTGTTCAATAAAAAGAAAGCCCAAATAAACATAATTTGATATAAGAAGGGGATAGAGTATATGGAAGGAATTATAAGAGGATACTAATATTGATATTAAAAAGAACACAATACTAAGAAATGAAAAATTTGATAAAATTAGCAATTTTCTAAAAAACAAAATAATGCACTTAAGAAATAAAGAGACTGTACCCACAACTGTGAAAGTGTAGATTATATTAAATTTAAAATTGTCTTCAAATATGGCTTCAAGTCAGATAGTTTTAGAGTGAAGCATTTCAAACTTTCAAGGGAACCTAATTTGATATATTTTGTCTTCCAGAGTAGACAGTAATGGAAAGCTATGAATGATTTTATTAAATTAGTATAAAAACCTAACATAAGAGAATCAATACCCCTTATGAAGATAAATGTAAAATCCTCAACAGATTATTAAATATAATTCAATAAAATATAATAATTAGTGGGATTCATCCTAGGGAATGCAAAATGGTTTAATATTTAATATTAGGGAGCTTTTAAAGTACTGTATCACTAAGGAAAATATGTAAAAACTGGGATCATCTCAGCTTAGAGATGTTTGGTCGTATACCTAGAAATCCAAGACTCTACTGAGTCTTATTAAAAAAGGAGATTAAAATATCCTGGATGTAAACTAAAGTGTCAGAGCTCCAGAGCTCTCCTATGTTGCAGCAATAAAGAACTTAAAAATATGAAAAAATCCCACTGACAAAATCAAGAATAAGTGAATAAGAACCTTCACAAGAAATATTTAAGACCTGTAAGAAAAATCTTCAGAGTTCTATTGAAAACTACAATAACAATAAAAATACCTGAAAGGGACTAAGCTAGACTTCTCCACTCCAATATACATTACAAAGCCAAATAAATATATGAAGAGAAATAAACCATAAACTGCATTAACTTGAAAAAACTGAGATGGAAGTCACATAACAGCAATCAGCCACGTTAGATAAGTATACAATTCAGTGGCATTTAGTACAAACACTTAGGGCACAATGCTGTAGATCACCATCACCTCTGTCTAATTCCAAAACAACTCTATCAATTCAAAGTAAAATGCTGTACCTACTAAGCAGTTTCTCCCCACTCCCCTTCACATTAGCTTTTTAAATATGATTTTATTGTATTAGCAAATATTTTACTGAACTGAAAAGAATAGAATGAGAAAACCATTGATAAGTATCATTTACTTATATGAGCAGATTTTACACTGGAAATAGTATGTCTCACTTATGTGTTTCTGACAAGTTCCTAGCAGAGAACTTGGCACAGTGTGATAGGCGAACGTTGATGTCTATTAAATGAATAAATAAATAAGAGGCCAATATATTTTAAAAAGAGACTTTTTAAAAAATTAAAGTCTTGCACTTCATACGTAATATGGCTAGTCATCTACATTACAAAGGAATGTCTTTGCTTTATCTCTCCCATCCCTCCCAAATAAATCACCAGAATTATCTTAGAAACAAATTCTCAGAACATCAATGTGTATTCGCTTCATTCAAATTAAGCTTATGCACATTACTGCAAAAGCCCTTAGTAAGTTATGTGACTTCCCTAATCTCCGTATTGGTATCTGTAAATTAGAGAACAAGTATTAGCCTGCTATGAACAGGCAGTATTATTAAAGAGTTAATAATTGATTTTCTACCAGATTCTTTGAGGACAAGGTCTTTCAATTATGTTATTATTTTTATAATGAAAATTAGGGACCTCAATCAGAGCTTGTAGTTAAAAGTGCATTTGGTTTTCAGAAAGGTAAGTGGGTCTGTCAGTGCACTGACCTTGTCAAAAATCTACTGATGGCATAAAGAGATTAGAACCAGAGACAGTGGTTTTTACATCCTGATCACTGATTGATATTGAGTGCTTTTCCATGGGGTCATGTCTCAATAAAGTGCCTGAGTCATGTATATCAGAGCCATCTTCCACCGTCCTGTCAAAGCTGGGCAAAGAAACCACGTAACAGTAACAGTGAACACGTGCCTTCCACCTGTAATCTGACACTGACAAGAACACTTCAAGACCTCTGTGTTCTTTCATCTAAAACTGTGCAGTCATTACTTTGGGCGAGAGGAAGACCACACAGGCTCAGGCGAGTGACAATGCTGACGTTATTAACCCTCACACGATAGGCAGACGTCTGTGAGACTTCGGAAACATACCACTTCCTTTTTAACATCTTCCTGAATCTTGTCCTGTGCCCCATCTATATAATCTAATAACAAATCATGCATCTTTTTGTAGGTAACAGAAGGTTTGCTAATAAGCGCATCCCTATAACATCTCCCCTCCCCCCCCCCCCAACTTAACTGATGGAGGAAAATGTAGAGGAAAAAAACACATCTGAGTATCATTTATAGTTGGGAGCATGGTTTTCTTTTCCAATCAAGAAATTCTGAACACAAAAGCTCACAAGACGGAGAGAGTAATCTGATGTGGCTGAAGAAATTAGCCACTTAAAGATACTTAGAGCTGCTCTACCCTGTGTCCCACACCAAGAGAGATGATCAATGCTCTTTCAGCCATGAATTGAAATGACTGTTGTAAATGGCAGAAGCGGCACGATGTATTCAACAATATTCTGGTTGGCACATTCTATTAATTTTACTTATGTACTTGGATAAAAGAAATAAAGGACAGATTCACAAGTAACTCTTAATATGTCATGTTTCTCCATAAATCTTTCTCCATTATCATCTCACCCTTTCACAAAGGTCTCAGGTCTGGCTGACCCCTAGAACAGAGTTCATCCTGTTTGCGTCTGATATCAACTCTTTCTATGTATGCTCAGTGAGAAGATAGGCTATAAATAAAAGCTGAATGAAGAAATCCAGCTGAAAATGAGGTGACCTGAGAGGTGGGAGCAGGCAGCCCTGAAAAGCCTGAATGAGAAACTGGTATATATTTCTATTGGCTGGTGAGGATTTTTTTTACTACTCAAAGTTTTAGATTTTTTAGAAAAAAATCCACCTATAATGCCATTCTTTAAGATTTTCTTCTTTTTCACTTGTGCACATTTACAGCATTTTCATTCTGAACTCCTCTGATGTAGCTTTAACTGTTAGTCTTGGAAAATATTTACAGGCTATTGGGAAGAGACGTATCATAAAGGCAATGAATTTTATCTTTCCCCTTCCACTCCTAGAAAATACTCAGTTCCTTCAAAACCTATATGTCTGCCCCAGTGTAAGACAGAGTGAGTTTGTTCACCTGTGGAACTTGGTGCACCTGGGGCTGAACCTAGGACATTAATCCATACATCTGCCCTTTCTGCTATCAAGGCAGGACTCAGAAGGTCCCTGAAGTGCCTGCTGACACTTGAATTTCCATGAATTTCCATGCTTTATCACCAGATAAAGCATCCTCTGGTGGTCCTTGCTGGGGAATTCAGGAGAGAAGAGACAAGTCAGCTCCTGTGACCCTACCATAAAGATGGCAGAGCTGTTTCTATCCCAATTCCAAAGCTTCTGCGTGAAGCCCTGTGAGAAGACAATCTCTCTGTAGCTTCACACCCTCACTGGTATCACAAAACCCCTTGGAGCTGTTATCCGTAGGGAGGAAAACAAAAGTTTCCCCAAAGGGAAATTTCAATAAGGAATAAAAAGCCACATTCTAAATGTGCTGCAATCATTATGGCAAGATTCTGTTTGGACAGAATGTAGATGTTCCCTCTTCAATGTTAGCTAATACTGTGTGTGAGATCCTTCAGATACTGGGAAACATCGGGAAGAAGACTCTGTATCTAGGTCACTTTTCATTTCACAACCTTTGGCTTCTTAGGCTTTTCTTAGTAGACTGTTAAGAGTATAGAATTGATCCATAAGGCAAATTTCTGCATCAACAATGTCTCTCTACTCATTAGAGAAAACTTTCACTGTCTGTATATATTTGTGTGTGTATATTTATAAAATAAAAGGTTCAAAATCTAATTAAAATATACCCAAGATAATGAGGAGGGCACGTATTGCATGGAGCACTGGGTGTGGTGCATGAACAATTAATCTAGTAACACTGAAAAAATAAAAGTATTTTGGGGAAAAAAATATACCCAAGATTATGTTGCAACAACTTTACCAAAAATGATCATTTTGTCACAAAAACCAAGAGCAGTCAAATTAAGTCAAAGTATGAATGAAAATCAGTCATGGTTACATTCTATTTAACACCATGGCTTAAAGGCAAAAAGAAAAAATCATTCAGTTAAGCCCTCCTTTCTAATATAATACCAATCAAGAATGTGCCATGTTTGATTATGGACTTGATCTCTAGCACAGGGAAAGTAGATGATATTTAGAAACCACTTTCTTTAGGCCATAGGAAAGGGATACCCAGAAACTTAACAGTTGTAAAGGACTAAAAGATACAGACTGTTTAATGTAATATGCAATCAGAGAGGGACTTGAAAAACCTGTAAGGTAGTGTAAAGAGTAAGAACAGGTGGTGACAGATGGTGACTACAACTTACCGTGGTGAGCACTCAGTAAAGAACTGTTGAATCAATATGTTATATACCTGAAACTAATGTAACTGTGCATCAATTATACCTCAATTACTTAAAAAAAAAAAAAAGAAAAGAATGGTCACTGCTTAGGGAGATGGTGTTGTGTGAAAAAGAACAACATCAACAGACGCCAGAAAAAAAAAATAATTCAACTTCTGTCTTGCTTCTGCCTTCACATCAAGCACGATCTTCAAAGTGATAAGGAGTAGAAACAACTAAGAGGGAATTTAAGTGCCAGTTAGGAGGCAAGATTAAGACAATGCTTTTAGTCACTTTACATCTGTCCTCCGTGAAGTTACCTAACTTCTCTAGACCACACTAATCTCATTGGTAAACAGGGATGATACTAGGACTTCCTAAATATGAGGACTAAACAAGGTAAGGACCAAATGAGCCCATACATTTATACAGGTCACTGAGCAGGGTTCCTTCCACATGAGAGCTGAACACTACATATGAATAATTATTTTACGTTAGAATTACAAAGAGAGTATTTTCATACTTAGAAAAGAAAGTAATGATTACCAGAAGCCAACATGAGTTGGCAAAGACCAGATGATGTTATCTCTACAAGTTCCTCTGATCTTAAATATAATGTATCAGGATTTCTGTATGGCATCTTTCAAGGTCTTACAAAAGCTCCTAGTGGGTGAGATGGAAACATATGAATTAGTTGTTAGTTTAGTTAGATGGACTGGTAGCTAACTGAACTGCCATACCTAAGCAATAAATACTGTTCAATAAATATTTGTTGAGTGCTTGCTATGCGTCTAGTATGATCCAGATGCTAGGGATTCATAACTGAATGTAGCAGAAAACATTCCTGCCCTGATGGAGTTTAGATTCTAATGAAAGGAGACAGTAAAATAATAAACAAATAAATAATATAGTATACTAGAAGATGCAATGTTATGCAGGAAAACTAGAACAGGGTAAAAGGACTGGGAATGTGGGATGGGGCATTATGTTTATAATCTGTTCATCTGGTATGCATGTTATCTCTGTTGACCTAGAGAAGTTTTAAGACAGGGCTAGGTTAGCCCCTTCCCCACCTCCTTTCCTACCCATAAACCTGTAGTATTTTTTCTGTCCACTAAGAGAATCTCATTACTTTTAGTATTGTGTGTTTATTATTTCTGCTGAGTGAAAGCACCATGAGTCTAGAAAAGGACAAGCCTGATGAAAGGTCTGAACATTTGAGGAATACCTGAAGAAAGTAGAAATAATCTGTCACGGAGAGAAGAGTTAAATGGGCCACACTAGACATCTTACACATCTAAAAGGCATTGTAATGGAAAAGAGGTTAAACTTATTCTGGGTCATTCCAGACATGAGAGTATGGGCCAATGGGGGTAAAGGACAAGGGTCATTTTAGCTTCCTGAAAGTTTCTTTTTCACAATCAGGACCATCCAAAGAGAATGGGTATGATTCCGCAATTGATTACATGTTCAACCAGAAGTTAAATGACTCTGAATGGAAGTTAATTGTTACCTCACACCTCTCAGTGTGAGATTCTTTCCACCTTTAAGACTATAATTATGGGGGGTGCCTGGCTGTCTCAGTGGGTTAAAGCCTCATGCCTTCAGCTCAGGTCATGATCTCAGGGTCCTGGGATAGAGCCCACCCCCCCCCCACCTCCCGCGCGCTCTTTGCTCAGCAGGGAGCCTGCTTCCCCCTCTCTGCCTGCCTCTCTGCCTACTTGTGATCTCTCTCCTCTCTGTCAAATAAATAAATAAAATCTTTAAAAAAAAAAGACTATAATTATGGTCATTTCTAACCAATTTTTGGTTAATAAAATGTTGAGCAGTAAATTTCTATACCTTCTGGTTTAGCACAGTACTTTAAATCTGTATGAGTGAGTTATTTATGAAGAAATTCTCTTAAGAGAATAAAAAGAATATTCCACAAGCGCAATCTACAAGTACAGAATCAGGGTTATTATAGTATCTAATAAATTAAATGGATTAATTGGGTAGAGATCAGAGAAATTTTAATTAACAATTAATCAATAAAAGCATTCAACATGAAAATCTATTACAACTTTGTTTACATTCTTTAACTTCAAGCACTTCAGTTCTGTGTGCTTATAATTAGCAAGCTAGAAAAGATGTCATCCAATGGAACATAATGAGAAGAACAGTTTATAATGATAATTAGTATTCATTTTCACAGACGGGAAGGTTACATGGCCACAGGGTGCAGCAAGCAAAGGGTTAAACTCATTGAGGAAACTACTACACTTAGGCAGTACTTATTATACACTTAACCCTTTAATGCAGAGCCCTGCCTGAGGAAATACATCATAAGTAAAGCTTCATGTTAAGACAGATGAGATTGTCCAAGGTGAGGCGGTGAGTAACAGGGAGCCCACAAAACACCACACTTCCAGAGGACTTCACTAATCCTACTGTATTGGTAAGGGCTGAACTGCAGCTGCTGACTTTCATGTTCTCTCCCTGCTTCCTCAAATCTTACCCACATAAATGTTTTATGAAAACCATTTGGTGTATTGTGAAGGCCAGAAAAAAATATTAAAAAAAAATTTTTTTTCATGCCTGCATTTGGCCTGGAGTTTGTTCTCTATGGCACTTTATCTCCTACTCCGAGCTCCGTTGGAGGTTTCTCACGAGCTTGCCTGTGGCAAAATCTAGGCTCAGAAGTGGGAAATATAAACCCACAGTACAAAGACCCTCACTTTTAAAATCCTTTTGTAATTCTGGCTTTAGAAAAATCAAAGTTTTCATTCAGCGGAGATGAAGCTCCTGTCCCTTTTCACGGAAACTCTAATATCTATAAAGACCTACTTGATGAAGCCTAAAATGCTTTCTAGACACACAGTTGTACCAATGAAAGTGGTTCTTCACCTCCCACTGCACCTCTGAGCTGACAGACGGAATTTGCTCCTTGACTGACAAATAACCTGTCAACACTTCGCAATAATTAGAGCCAACGATCCTTTTCTAGATACAGCATCGTGCGACCTTCCATATTAAAATGTTCTCTATTTGTTCTATGTGCAAAGCTAAGACTGAACAAATCTCAGACTACTTCCTAGCCTGAAGTCACAGAGATATTTAATGCAGGTCATGGGCTGGGAACAGCAATAGTCAAAGGCGAACCCAGATGAATGTGAACCAGGAAGCCAGCAGTCAGACACAGTATGGCCTCCTGCATTAACCACCCTCTGAGCCAAAGAGGCACCCTAGCAGTCTTCATTTGAAAAGAGAAAAATCAAAGAATCTTAATAGAGATATTGGTGGGCTTATTTTTCAGCATCGCATGCCTTTAAAAGGAAAGGTCTACAGTCAGCTCTGATCAATACAGCTCCTCTTGCTTCCTGTGTCTTTTCAATCTGTTAAGCAAGAAAATGCCGTTATGTTGGCACTAATCACAATGTGCCCCCGAAGTAAAACAATAAAAATAAAAAACCCCTCACAAACCTCCTACCTGTTTATATGCACATAGCCATTTTTTATTAAAAAAAAAAACAAAACAAAACAGCAACCATAAAAAACAAGGAAGTAAAGACTGTTAGGGAGCACTCCTGGAAAAACCTTCTTAAAAATATAGCTAAGTAAAATAAAAGTAAAAAAGATTAGGGAAAGCAATTATGTTCACGGAACTCATACTCTGCTTGTGGAAGAATTTCAGCATGTAGAGAATTACTTATTAACGACTTCATTAGCTCATTCATTCATTCACAGATGATTACTGGGCACCAACACTGAGCCAGCACTGGGGACGAGGTGGTAAGTGGTAAACAGACCAGACAGAAATCCAGCTCTCATGGAGCTTACATTCTATGGAAAAGGTGGACAACAAATAAAGGAAATAAACAGAACAGCTTCAGACAGTGACAAGCAATTGCTGGAACAGTAAACAGGGTGGCGTGAAAGGGCTGGCTCGTATAATCTTCAAGATTCCTTTCAGCGCTGACATCATCTCATTTTTACTCGTATCACAAAGGTATGATGAGGACTTGTAGTCACTTAGAAGAAAGGGGCGGTTTAAGACGAGAGAGTGTACTAATAACAGTAGGTATAAAACCCCAAAATATAACAACATAAAATTGCAAAGAAGAAGCAATATGCGATCCCACTTTCTACTACATCCCCAAGACTCTGGGAAGAACCTATTTACAGTTTCATCGCAGCCATTCTGAAAAGGTAGAGAAAGAATCACAGGTTTTTGATAAGAAATTTTGCAAATAACATGGCAATATAGCAAAATGCAAATGTAGATGCTGCTGAGCCATCTGTTCAATATTACGACAACGTTGGGGGAAAGGCTCTGAAAGAAATGATGTTTGAAATCATTAAAAAAATAACATGTCAAGTTTAAAATACTCAAGAATCTTAAAACCAGCATCAACACATTCAGCAACCATATGGCCCTACAGCAGGTTAAAAAAAAAATCACCCTGCTTGCATTTTCTACTTCAACCCAATGGTTTCCAAAACATGTTTCTTTTTCGTATTTGAGTACTTTTTTTTCCTGTTAAATTCCTTGGTGTTTACAGCTTCTTGAATTATACCTAAAACCATAATATTCATTTCACCATTTCTGATGCAGGAGATAATGTAGTGAGGAAGACTGAGTCAACTCCTCCAGGAAAAGGGACATGTAGGTGACTATATATAACTTGTGGAACACAAGTTTTAGGTTTATTGATTTATCCCTACTGATCTCATAGCCTCAGTACTGATAAGCTAACTTCATTGAGTATCGCAGTTTTCTGGGCACAGTGCTAAGTGCTTTATATTCATCATATCATTCAATTATCACGATTTTACAAAGTGGATACTATTATTATCCACATTTTATAGAAGAGGAACTTCTGGGGCCCCTGGGTGGCGCAGTTGGTTGAGCGACTGCCTTCGGCTCAGGTCATGATCCCGGAGTCCCGGGATCGAGTCCCACATCGGGCTCCCAGCTCCATGGGGAGTCCGCTTCTCACTCTGACCTGCTCTCTCTCACTCTCTCTTTCCTAATAAATAAATAAATAAAATCTTTAAAAAAAAAAAAAAGAAGAGGAACTTCTTCCAGGTCATACAACTAGCATGTGGAAGGGTCATAGTCCAAATCCAATTTTGCGGGCCAAGTTTGAGCTCTCAACTGCTATTATGCGCAATACTTTATTGTGCAGATGGGAACAAATGAATTGACTTTTCAAGGTTAAGAAATGAACAATATATGTTGAGGGTAGAAGGAGATCTCTTGTCTCATCAAGAAGAGATTCTTGGAGAAGTGCCTGAAACTCTAAAGAACAGAGGTAGTGGTCTAAGGGCAAACTCTTCCAGAAGCACATGACACAATGATAGTCACAGAGTTGGGAAAACTGAACAAATGGAGGATACTGAGTGAGTTAATATGGCAAGCGTGGTTTTTGAGAAAGCAGTTAAAAGATTAAGATTAACAAAACTTAGCCTGCCCGACAACAGGTCAGAGAGCTAAAATTTTAGGCTAACTTTTAAAATGACACTTACAAAGCCATCGCTTACATTGTCAGAACAGAGGATATGCCTTACTGCTTAACCCAAAGCACCCACCACCAGAGAAATGAGTTGATTCAGTCACAGAAGCAGAGTTTATGTTAGAGAACACTTCTCGCATTTGTCCAAGGACGGGCCAATGGCACCTAATACAGTGGCTGACTAGCACTGAGGATCTGAGTCCGGCAGGTCAAGAAAAGAGCTTGTGATAAATATTTCAATCTGTGAGATGGAAAAGCAACCTGAAGCCCATTGGTTGTATTATAGTTCATAACTCATCTCATAAACCGATTCCACTGTTTGGTCAAACTATCAAATGTACAAAGACTTAAAGAATTACAAATTTATAATGGAAATTCCTGGGGTGTCAAATGAATTAAAGACTAACTCCATTCAACTCAACAGCTTCATACAGTGTCTTATGGATACAGTGGGGCCCTAATATATGATTATTGGATTACCAGTATTAACTCATGTGTAAAAATCAGTGTTACCTCAAATGGTCAGGGTCTGATGGATACCTTTTTAAATGCTAAAGTTGTTTTTGTATCTGGAACATAGAATCCTTTTTAAAATAACAAAGCATATTTACACAACTTGTTGAATAGTTTAGGAAGAACCCAAAGGAAGTGAAGCGGTAGGAACATTTGCCAAATACTTAAGTTCTCTAAATTCAATGATATAAATTACAAACATAACCTTAACAAATGCAAAAACTGCAGTAGGGATAGATTTGCCTGTATTCAGTGATTTCCAATAATCCACAAATCTACACTGCTCTTTAGTTGTGTCTATAAATCAGACACCAAAGGAGTTCCTGATGCACAGGCATTAGTGTCAGTGGAGAAAGTTCTGTGGTCTTCTAAAACTTTTTCGTATTCATCTGTCTATTGCTTTTGATGAATGATTTTTTATCTCTTGATTGATTAGCAATCTTGACTGTCTATAGAAACCCTTTAAGTCCCATGCAGCCAGAGTAATAAATGGAATAAAAAGAATAAATATAAAAACAATAAGTTAGGCAAGACCAGTCAGCATGTTAAATAGCTGTGGTTATAAACTTATTGCAGAAAAATCCACACGAACACATAAACATCAGTTACAGCTCACAAACTTCTATCACTTTTGCCTTTTGTCCCTTATATTCAGGACACCTGGTAAATCTTTGGCCTAGAGTGGCATTTTATTTTTGCAGAATTCGAAACTATATAACCAGAATATAGTTGCCTGTAGATAGAGCTTGGCCCCTTTCTTCTCCACTAACCAGGGAGTCCCTACAATAAGAATGATAAGGTTTGGGATGCCAGAATTGGAAATAAGCTTCTTTTCCTTGTCTAATTGCTCTGGCTAGCACTTTCAGTACCATGTTGAATAGAATGACAAGGGTAGATATCCTTTTCCTATTCTTAATCTTAGAGGAAAAGCTTTTAGCTTTTGAGTATAGTGTCAGCTGTGGGGTTGTCATATATGGCTCTCATTATTATGTTGAGATACATTTCTTCTATACCTAAGCTGTTGAGAGTCTTTATCATGACAGAATATTGAATTTTGTCAAATGCTTTTTCTGCATCTACTGGGCTTATTGTATGATCTTTACCCTTCATTGTGTTAATGTGGCATATCACATTTATTGATGTGTGTATGTTGAACTATTCTTGTATCCCAGAGATAAAATCCCACTTGTTCATGGTGTAGGATCCTCTTAACGTGCTGTTGATTTTCTTTTCTTGTAGTATCCTTGTAATCTGGCTTTGATATCAGGGTAACATTGGCTTTGTAAAATGAATTTGGAACTCTACCCTCCTCTTCATTCTTTTCATAAGAGTTTGAGAAGGATTGGTATTAATTCTTACTTAAATGTTTGGTAAAATTTACCATTGATGCCATCTTTGTTTATTGGGAGGCTTTTGATTATTATTTCAATCTCCTTACTTGTTATTGGTCTTTTTAGACTTTCTATTTCCTCATGATTCGGTCTTGGTAGGTTGTACATTTTTAGGCATTTTACAATATTAACAAAAAATTTTAAATGATAGGTAAGAAATAAATTGGCATATAAATGGTGAATTTATGTTTTAAGAAGATAATTTGTTGAAAGGTAATTCAGGGAAAAAAGTCTATGCAAAAATGGTGCTAGAATAATTGCAAATCCATATATAAACAGACAAACCTTGAGCCTTGCCACATACCTCATAAGTTGTCTCAAAATGGTTCTTAGGCCTAAATATAAGTGCTAAGATACAAAATGTCTAAAACGTAAGTGAAAATCTAAATGACCTTGGATGAAGCAAATATTTCTTAACTAAGACACAAAAAGCAAAAACTTCAAGAGAAAAAAATAATTTTACTTCGTTAAAATTAAAAGCTTTCCCTCTTCAAAAGACATTGTAAAAAATGAAGAGATAAAGGGTGCCCTTTATAAGAGGTTTCTTTTAGGGGTGATGAAAATGTTCAAAAGTTGACTGCGTTGATAGTTACATAACTGAATATACTAAAAACTGTACAACGTTTAATGAGTGAATTGTATGGTGTATGAGTTATATCTCAACAAAGCTATAAAGAAAAAAGGAAGGAAGGAAAGGAGGGAGGGAGGGAGGGAGGGAGAGAAAAGGCAAAGGAGAATCCACAGTCTGGGAGAAAATATTTATAAAACATGTTATCAGATAGAAGACTTATAGCCAATACAATAAACTCTTACAATTCAATAATGAGAAGACAACTCAATAAAGCATGGGCAAAAACATAATGATGGAGCTATGTCAAGGGGACACAGGAGCCAACTGGAAGAGTTCCTAATGGCCAGAGTTGGAACAACAAAATAAAGTATTGTTGGATTATAACTCAAAGTATGAGATAAATATCCATGATTCTATACTATATTATAAAAAATATGACTTAAAAAAAAAACTTCATGGAAGTTCTTCATGGAAGAACAGATAATCTTCCGTGTACAAGAATTAAAATAAGTTGTGTAGCTAATAAGCCCTCCAGGAGATGGAGCACAACCTTGCACTTCTTAAGTGCGGGCAGCACATAGGGACTCCTCTCCCAAAAGTATAGCATGGATGAGGATGAGGAAAGGTAACGTTACAGGAAGGAAATCTGGCAAAAAACACTTCCCAGTGAAATGATGAAGGTTAACATCAAGACTCCTAAGTCATGGTGGCAGTTTGTACCCTATATATCATGTGATGAAACTGGCACTTTACTTCTGGGGTCTTCTTCCTCTAAAACCCTAACCTCAATTTAATCATGAGAAAAAGATGAGATAAACCTAAATTGAGGGTTTCCTACAAATACTGGGCAGTACTACTCAGAACTGTCAGGGTTATCAAAAATAAAGCAAGTCTGAGAAACTCACAGTTCATCGAAGACTAAGAAAATATGACAATTTAATATGTGGCATCCTATATGAGATCTTAGAATAGAAAAGGGATATTAGGTTAAAACTAAGTAAAACTAAGTAAGTAAGTGACTCTAAAGAGCCTATCACAGACTTTGAGGTCTGAACTCTTGGATTGGCTGGTTTCCAATCCAGGCAGACACTGGATGGCACATGCACAGGAATGGTTAGAATAGCACGCCAATGATTTGAAAACAGAATTGGCCGGACGCCTGGGTGGCTCAGTGGGTTAAAGCCTCTGCCTTCAGCTCAGGTCATGATCTCAGGGTCCTGGGATCGAGCCCCACATCAGGCTCTCTGCTCAACGGGGAGCCTGCTTCCCTCTCTCTCTCTGCGTGCCTCTCTGCCTACTTGTGATCTCTCTCTGTCAAATAAATAAAATTAAAAAAAAAAAAAAAAGAATTGGCATTGTAACTAAAACTCACAGAAGGGGTTACTGCCTATGTTTTCCTCTAGGATTTTGATGGATTCCTGTCTGATATTGAGGTCTTTCATCCATTTTGAGTTTATCTTTGTGTAGAGTGTAAGAGAATGGTCAAGTTTCATTCTTTCGTACATAACTGTCCAATTTTCCCAGTGCATTTAATGAAGAGACTGTCTTTTTTCCATTGGATATTTTTTCCTGCTTTGTCAAAGATTAGTTGACCATAGAGTTCAGGGTCCATATCTGGGCTCTCTATTCTGTTTCATTGTTTTATGTGTGTTTTTGTGCCAGTACCACGCTGTCTTGGTGATCATAACTTTGTGATATAGCTTGAAATCAGGCAACGGTTTGCCCCGAGCTTTGTTTTTCTTTTTCAACATTTCCTTGGCAATTCGGGATTAGCCTGGTATGGGTATTAAGGAGGACACATACTGCATGGAGCACTAGGTGTGATACGCAGACATTGAATCATGGACGCTACATCAAAAACTAATGGTCCACTGTATGGTGGCTAACATAACCTAATAAAAAAATAAAAATAAAATTCACAGGAGGTATATTAAAACCTAAAGCCTGAATCCAACCAGGCTGATCACTGCCTGCTAAAACAAAAATATCAACCTTCTCCAAATGATTTAAACAAGAACCAGTCTTAACTGTATAATATTCAAAATGTCTGAAATACAACCCAAAGTTACTGAGCAAATGAAGAACCAAGAAAATCTCAATTCACACAGAAAAAGGTCAATGGTGAGATGTTACAGATGTTGAAATTATCAAAATTCATTGAGCTGTTCATCATTTATAATTGGTAGCTTTTATTATATATAAATTAGACCTTGAAAAATGAACAAAGCCAGAGTAAGTTTTAAAAGAAATGCTGATACAGTTGAAATCTTACGCTAGTATTATTATAGTTACAGTGTGAGATATACTGATTCCTATAGACCATTCTGGAACTCAATCGCTATTCATAACATTATTTCTTTGAGAAATTGTGTTCTAAGTTTCAAATAATCAGATGGCAAAAAATCTTTTGGCACCTGGTCCTTTCTCAGGTTGGTAACCAAACATTTTAGAAAATGTAGTACAGATCCTATCTTCAGTCCAGGAATGTGAGACTTTTGATTACTTGGGTATCAAATTATACCTAAGCATATCTTAATGCTATTAACATCTCTCAAAGGATTTTGGAGATAGCACATCTGGAGCAAGGTTACTCTTTCAATAAATTTTCAAATGATGACTCATTTGTCTTGAGATGGGACATGTAGGAGGGAACTATGACGCTCTTTCCCCTCTTCTAGCATTGAAATTGTTAGAAATTAGTGAGTTCTACATTTATAGAGTATCTCTCATTAAATCCTTCAGCCTCTTCCTAGAAAGAACCATGGAGACAAAGAGTGCTCTAATTTTTATCTTTACTGATCACTAAACTATTAGCGAGGGGCATGGGTACATAGGTTTCAAGAAGATTGTCCTAAAGAATATTCATTTTCTCAAAAGGAAAAAAATCTGTAAAACTGATCTTTCATTCTAAATAAATGAACAATCATAATTGTTATCTATGTTTGGGAGCTCATTTACAATCCATTCCTATAATTGTGCCACTCATTTAGAGGCACAATTGAGTGAATCAGAACATAACACTGTGCCCTACTTATTAGCATTAATTGTGATCAATTGTCACAGTTTGTTTATAAGTCTGAATAATTTTTAATCCTAAAATAATTATGCTGATTATCAAATGCTTCTGTATTCGTTGTTTTTTTTTTTAAGATTTAGAAAATGTTTAATAAAATCATTGCATTTTTGGATGTTGAAATACAGGGCTCTTTATTTCATTGTATTTGCTTTATTTCCAAGAATTTAGAGGTTTCTCCAAGTCATTCTGTCAATAGCTCATCAGAAAAATAAGCTGTGGTGAATATATGCTGTGATCTTTAGGTGCAATGAACAGTAAGGATAGAGAAATATAATACCAGAACGCATACACACTCAAATCCCAGCTTGGAGTAGATCAACTTTCTGTTTCTGATGGTGAAAGATCCTATCCATCCTACAAACCCCAGTCAATTCAACCTTCCTGGATGGTCCTAAATATTGTTAATGATCCTCTTTTACATTCTCCCCCAGTACTCTGCCGGGGCCTCCATGGTCATATTTCCCCTAAGCCTACCTTTAACTTGGGTAAGTCTTCCTCCATACCTTGACCTTGAACCTATGGATATCTCATTAATAGTTTTTTTTTTCCTGGACATAAACTAAAGAAAAGCATCTCTACTGTGCTATTTTAGGTTATTTTCCAGAAAATATTCACTCCCCTTTCTCTCCCATTGTGGATAGAATGTTTTTCCCTACCCCTTGATTTGCTGGCTGAGTGACTTACTTTGGTGCCTGGGATATAGTGGACATGACACAAGCTTCAGACATGCTTGCTTATCAGGGCTTGCTCTTCTGAACTCCTGTTATCACCATGAAAAGGACATGCCCCAGAGAATATGCAGTTGAAAGAGAATTAACTCACAGAACACATGTGAACCCAGCCTTCAACATGGAGCTGGTTCTAGCCAGTTCTAGCCTAGACTGGCTATAGGAGCAAGAATAGATGATTTTTGTTTTAAGCCACTGAGTTTTAGGATGGTTTGTTCCTTAGTAATCACTGACTGATACACTTATTAATGTGGGGTTTTCAGCCTCTATGAATACGTTTGTGATTTCCAAAATAACATAGATCTGCTTCTCCTATGTCCTAAGGACAGTGCTAAATTGAGTTTGGATTGCTTTCCACTAATGGCACTATCTTACACTTACTTACATTAAAGCTGCTGTTTTTCTTTTCTTTTTTTTTTTAAGATTTTATTTATTTATTTGACAGAGAGGAGAGAGATCACAAGTAGGCAGGGAGGCAGGCAAAGAGAGAGGGGGAAGCAGGCTCCCTGCTGAGCAGAGAGCCCCATGTGGGGCTTGACCCCAGGACCCTGAGATCATGACCTGAGCCGAAGGCAGAGGCTTTAACCCACTGAGCCACCCAGGTGCCCCAAAGCTGCAGTTTTTCTTTTCTGCTCAGTCTCTCGAGATCATTTTGTGACTTATCCTCACCACTTTGGTATACTGTTCTTCAGAAAAGTTGGGGTCATCTGCAAACATGTCACTCTGCACCTTGTCTTCTAGAATCACATCACTTACAGTAAGGATTTTAGTTTTTTTGAAAGGGGTCAGGAACCATCTGTAGCACAATCACCTAGAACTCTTGTTAAAATTACCAATTTCTGGGCCAGCTCCAAACCCACTGAGTCAGAATCTTTGGGGTGGGATCCAGGAATTTACATTTTTAACAAGTTCCCTAGGAAATTCTTATATTACAATGAAATTTGCAAAATATTTCAATATTGTGAATATATTAACTAACCAGATCTCAAGCCAATACCTAGTCCTAAAGGATTTATTTTTTCAAGGATTTTATTTATTTATTTGACAGAGAGAGAGACCGAGATCACAAGTAGGCAGAGAGGCAGCCAGAGAGAGAGGAGGAAGCAAGCTCTCCGCTGAGCAGAGATGGGGGCTCGATCCCAGGGCCCTGAGCCCAAGGCAGAGGCTTTAGCCCACTGAGCCACCCAGGCACCCCAGTCCTAAAAGATTTAAATGATGATCTATTGTTACCCAGAAATGTACCTCTTTATCCTTTATTTGTTTTCTATCTGTTCATTTTCTATCTACTTCAAATGTTACTTTTTTTTCCCTTCACCTTTTAATCATATGAAAGCTCAGTCTTTGTAGTAACCTTGTACCCAATATTTTCAAAGGCCTTTTAATAATTTAAATACATTATTTCAATGGCTTCTCTCTATTAACGAGTGTATATTTTCTCTCAAAAATGTAGTACTTGGGTTAGTCAGATATTTTCCCCATAGAAACCACAAGCCCTACCCCTCCCTCAAAACATAGCTCTTGCATTTTGCATTTAATGGAGTTCACTGGCTGGCCTCATAAGGAAGTGACTCACAAATCTTAAATCACTGAGTTCCTTATGGAAAGAAGTCAAACTGGTAGCTAACCATGTTTTCAGCAGTTTGCCAGTTACATGATGGTTTTGGTCAATAGCTCCGGAATTGGTGCTGTCACTGATTTCATTCCATCTGTGGCTTTCAACCTTTCAGACTCAAAAGACAATTTGATATTTTCTGTATATGGACCAATGCAAAATTTTATTTAGTCTCTTTAATACTATATGGGTGTGTAGAAAAATGGCTAAGAGCATGGACTTCAGAGCCAAAGTGCCTGGATTTGATCCTGGTCACACTCTGTATCTCAGTTTCCCCGCTATACAAATGGGGATGAAAATGACATACTACACAAGCCTGTCCATTACATGAATTGTTGCATCTACAAGTGCTTGAATAGTACTTGCTTCATTAGAAGCCAAGATGTGCAAACTGTTATCATTACTACTTGGAAATAATTTCTTGGCATCATTATAAATCTTTAGTTGGGCTCTTTTCCAGTTAACCACTTCTTCCCATTTTCTTAAAGTTTTTTTTTTTTTTAAAGGTTTCATTTTTAAGTCATCTCTACACCCAGCATCGGGCTCACAACACCAAGATCAAGAGTCATATGCTCTACCAACTGAGCCAGCCAGGTGCGCCTTAAAGGTTTTATTTCAAAATATATCATACATATAGGGGCACCAGGGTGGCTCAGTCAGTTAAACGTCTGACTCTTGACTTCAGCTCGGGTCATGATCTCAGGGCCATGAGACTGAGTCCCGCCTCTGGCTTCATGCTGGGCACGGTGCCTGCTTGATTCTCTCTCTCTCTCCTTCTTCCCCTCTCCCTAAGCTTGCATGCTGGCATGTTCTCTCTCTCTCAAAAAAAAAAAAAAATATATATATATATATATATAGAGAGAGAGAGAGAGAGAGAGAGAGAGAGAGATGATACATACGAAAAAGTGTCCATAATGTATATGTACATTTTAAAGAATAACAGTAAGATAGGTATTTGTGTACCCAAACAACTTCAGATACAGAATTGTAAAATAAGTTTTCAAACTACTGTGCTCCTTACTTATCGCCCTCTCGTCACTATTCCCAAATGTTGTTTGTCATTCCCTTGCCTTTCTTTATATGTTTACTACCTATTTGTTTCTTACTATTTTTAAAGAAAGTTTGCAAGTTCATGAATTCTTTTATGATCTATTTTCTTGTTAACACTCTCCATCTGCCACCTTTTTAAGGCTCTTCTGTTCTCCTCAATTGGGAGACAGTCACAGATTTTGAAAAATGTCTTTTCCCCATGATCGTCAATTTTTTTCCTCCACTGCTTAGTTTTTGAAGGCCTCCTTTACCATCCTCAAAACTCCCTCCCCTAATCGTCCAGTGTCATGGCCATGTTTATGGCTAATGCCCAGCATCATCCATCTGGTCCAACATTCCATGGTGTGGCCCTGACATTGGCCTGAACGGCTGAGGCAAGAAATTTCCACAGTCTCATCTCATTCCTTATGCTCTTTACCCTATGTAAAAGCCGAGTAAAAAACAATTAATATTTTACAAACATAAAAGGAATCTTTGAAACCTATTTGATGTGTCAGTATGCCAAAGGCTAAGGCACTGCAAAAGGAACTGAATGAGGTTGTCAGTGGACCTTACTCAGTTTCCTCTTCTAAATTAAAATCTAGTGCCAGACACCAAAAGGTTTCCTTTCTCTGTCCTTCTGAAATAAAAAAGACCCCTTTGGTCACTCTTTGCTATTCTCTATTCCACCCACTTCCTATCATCTAACAATGCTATTTCGGCAAACTAATATTACAAGGATTTTTTTATTAAAATAAAGATAGCTTTAAATAGAAACACTCAATAAAATATCTCAACAGATGTTTTTCCTGCAAAGGAAAAAGAACCACAGAAATTCAAAACTAATCTATCCACCTTGCTCAATAAAGACTCTACTGTTCGTTGGCTGTGGCCATTGATTTCTGTAGGTAATAACAGAGGCTGAGAAGAAGTAAGCTCTTTTAAAGGTAGATGTTTTTGTCATTCACAAAGAAGCTTCTGCATTGCCTGTTTCAGACAAAAAAGTAAAAATTTATCTTGTGCAAAAAGGATAACTATTTCAGAGTACAAGAACCCTTCTGTGCTCTGAAGATAACTATTTCAGTGTAAATATACCACTTTCTCATGGGCTATGAAGTCAGATGATGATTGATTTAAACCATACAAACATTAGAGTCAGACTGCTCTATTTATTTTGTCTCCTCTTTTAAGAAAAATTTCAGAAAGGAGTTCACATAACCCCAACCCTAATCCTTTAGCCATCAAATAAAGTATCTTAGATAAATATAAGTATGACTTAGAGACACTGGAGAATTTAGATTCCTCTACTGATTTATGTTTTTTGTGTTCAATGTTGTAGAGAACACTTTAAAAAATCACCTAATAACGTATATATTATGCTTTGGTCCCAAGACACAAAAATGTTATTTAATGAGACTTAATTTATCCACACAGCAGACAATTTTAACAACGTTATCCAGAAGTTATTGGGACGAATGTGGTAGGAGCCTATAAGTCAGCTGACACCATTCTAACCAAGCAGCTCAGAGGCAGATTAGGATGGAAGCCTCAAATGAAAGAATATGACAGGTTCATGATCAATTTTTATTTGAAAACCACCTGCCACAAAGATGTTGCTTCTTTCACACCAGTGGAGCAAACTCCATGTTAGAAATGACAAAAAAAAAAAAAAAGAGAGACAAAAGAAAGCTATTTTGAGGACCCTGTAAGCCGTCAGAGTATCATAGAAGTAGGGTAGACATCAATTATCTCCTTGGTACTTCAATTCACAGAATCACCTTCTCAAGGAAAGCCAAGGAAGTTAGTTGTTGCCATGGTCCTAACAGACAGTTTGCTACTGCTGGCAACATCTGGCTAGATGAGTTATTTCCTAATGGGACTCACTGTGGTCTTGGAGAATTCATTTATATAGCTTTCCTTGCTTCATGATACAAGGAACCCAATGATGGCTGCATAACAGACTGAAAACAGACAGAAGATAAGATACAGGACATCTGATATCACTACTGGACTTAGATTCTGGGGTCTCGGTAAGTGTATCTACTGATAAAAGTTTACACATGTCTTTAAAAAGTCTATCTAGTCATTTCCATGAGGACAAGGCCATGAGTGGCAAAAACGTCCACACATTATCGTCCCCATTGTGCCTGGAGGAGAGCAGAGTTCCATGATGGCTTCCATTTTGTTCAGTCTATTTTATACAGTTGTATTTAAAAGGACAAACACAGATCTGTAGACTGGTGTAACTGTGCATCTAGTCCTCTGGTGGAATGTCTCAAGTTAATAGGTTACAAATGTCATGAAAAGTCCTTATGACCAGCCATATGACTAGTTATTCAAAGGCTGCGTATTCACAACTATTCTGAATGCAGCCCACTTTGCACACACTATGACCGCTCTATTGCAAATGCACCTACAATGAGCATTGAGAAGCCTGAGGTTAATCCATTAGCTGATGTCAGGGGGTCCTGCAAGTGACCAAAGAACTTCATCAAGGAAAGAACTGAACACTTGGCTTCAATTCTGCTTCACAATCCAATGTGTTCACTGAACATGAAATGTTAAGTAAGGGCTGATTTCTTCTCTGGGAGTGTGACAGACAAGAGTTCAGCAACATCAAGGCCCCACAAAACTCCCAAACAAAAGGACAAAGAGTCACGCCTTCTTTGCAGCTGGAGACTGAAGTGATATTGATGCCACATGTTGCTTCTTAGGCATTTTAATTAGTATACCCTATGAACTTTCTGTAGCATTAAATAGAAAGGAAAGAGATTCTTAAACAGAGTCAATCTGACAACACTACAATAATTTCTGCTGAGCTCACGCTGCTGAGAACAGGGTGGAGGGAAATCAGACAGTGAAACAATCCTCATGTTAGATGGTGAATGAAAGTGAACATAAGCTGTGTGGGCAGATAAAAGCTCCAAGGGTACAATGGCACAGCTCGAGTTGCAGTGGCCATGCCTTCAAGGGCTGGGGGACACAGCAACAGGGGACCATCCTGAGCAGGGGAAGTAGGACAGCTTTTTTGAGCAGACTCTTTGGAACTCTTCAAGGAAAAATGTGGGCAGCTTTGGCTTATGAGCAATAGACTCTGGAAACAGAGTGGTTAAAAAGTAAACCAAAGAATTATTTACAAGAGCGTGGAAGGTCCTGGCTATCCCACTGCTTATTTTAGCCACACATACTTCATGTTTGATGACAGAATTAAATTCAGGATGATCTCACCGAGCTCGATGGGTCATTGCAACAAAATGGAATTTAATAGAGATACATGAGAATTAATTATATTTAGACCCAAAGATATAACTCCAAGAATATATGAGCATCAGCCTAGCAGCCTTATGTGGATAAGACTTGGAACAGTTGCAGTCAGGAGTCAATAGTGAAGCAAAGTTAATCAGCAAATTAATTTGATTAATTATGCAAGAATAGAGGAGGAAAACCCTATTTATGGACCAAATGTAGTGAGCTGTGTTGGGTTCTGGATTCATCGATGAGGAAGGTGCCCAAAGAAGAGGAACACATGAAATCACTGAACATGCTCACTCAGAGGATATGAGAACTCAAGGATGTCAGAAAGCCCTCATGTTTTTGAAGGGTTATGATACAGATAAGAGATCAGAGTTACTCTAGGAGGATTTTATGAACAAAATTAGAGACAGTGATGGATATTACACTTTAAACACTCATTCAACAAATATCTGTTGAGCTCCTATCATGGGTCAGGCACTATGCTAGGCTGCAGAATTGTAAGGTAAGAGAAATCCCCCCCACAATACTCAGAGTGTTCCAGAAATAAACTGGGCTGTCTTCTGAAGACAGTGAGTACATATTTGCTGAAGATATTAAGGCAATGTTGGAAGCTACACTTCAGTCTTAGATCAGCTTGAAGCAGAAGACATGAATTTTAAGCTCCCTCCATCAGAGTGGCTTATGACCATCCATGGGCTACACTGTGCATCTCTCTTTTTCAGTTCTTGGCGTGGTAAGGAAGAGGCTACCTCACTTGACATGGTTTTAGTGGAAAGTAACAAAAAAACCAACACTGGTGAATTTAAACAGAAAGGGCATTTATTAAAGAGGATACTGGGTGTCTCATAGACTCTCCAAGAGAGCTACAAAGCTGGTCTGGGGCACACCTCTGCTGTGAATGATGAGCTCACATCACTACCAATGGGAAAGATGGTGCTACAAGGAAACACAGCCTGAAAACTGCAGCAAACTGCCACCATCACCACCCTCCCCCCTCCCCCACTGGAACAGATTCCATGCATTCCCTACCTCCTCACATCACCTGCCTCTAATTTGACATCTGGAGGGGATGAACTGGACAGGCAGAGCCTGGATAACGGGCCTAAGTCCCGGCTTTAAGAGGGACTGGAGAATCAAGCATGTGGCATTTTCAGCTTTGATAGGCGGGCTCTGCCTCATGAGACAGGGGAGTCTATGAGGGTATTCAGGTGCTGAGAGGCCTCAAAATCTAATAATGATGTAAAAACACTCAGAGGAAGTTATAGCAATTCTTCTCCCAATGATAATTCAACCAAGCCCAAAACTAAAACAGAAGGCTAAAAGATGAGAAAATTAAAGTTGGCAAATTAACTTTCCTAATATTACAGGAGTGTTTGCTTCTCTGGATCCCTTTTTAGGAAGAATTCTGATAGTCACGGTCACTCACAAACATGGTTAACAATGATTAAAAGTTGTCATAGTGGGTTTGAATGGAATTGATAACAGGAGAAAAACCCAAGAGAAACTAGGGAGTTTCACATTGTATTATGGCAGATGGGTTTTTAAGTTAGCCTGTTAGAAAACTAATTACCACGGCAGTGACCAAGAATAACCTACCAGTATCACAGGACAGGAAGAAACCTCCAGCAGTCAAGAAATCCATCACACAGTGTCCCCAGGGCCTGCATTTCCAAAAAAATGGCTGGCAGCCCCCTTTCTCTAAAAGTCTCTAGGGAAGGTCATTTGATAACCTGCCTAGATAAGTGAGAATTGCAGATGTCGTTTATCTCATTGTTAGAATGTTCTTTGAGAATGTTCTTTCCATCCATATCACCCCTCCCACCCCCGCAAGGAAAACAGAGAGGAGGGGCTCACCATCGCTTCCATCAATTTCACTGAAGTTTCCAAAGGATAGTGCTGGGGGTCAGAGCCAGGGTAACCTCACACCACCGTCATGCATCCACTGGGGCATTCCGGACTCTGGGTGACACTTCAGAATGCCAGACTTCCTCCAGGAAGTGTGAGCATGCTAATCGGGCCCCTGGGACAGGTGGGCACGTGGAGAGAGAGATTAGCTTTCCCCCAGCTGTCAAGCTGGGGCCTCTCATTAACACCCACATTTCTCTGTCTTTCTTTCTTTCTCTCTCTCTCTCTTTTTTAGGTCCTTTGACTGTAGCTTGTGTACTTGAAGTATGTCATTGAAAAATGCACAGATGGGATCTACCAGATCATGAGAACGCGTTCACAGCTTTTGAAAGTGTGCTAGGATTCTTTCCTTCAGAAGAAAAAAAAAAATCCTGTATTCTAATTTCTACCCATTTCCCACTCTCTTCCTGCTTCAGAAATAGACTATCACAGAAGATAATGTTCCAAGTAGTAATAACCAATAGGGCAATAATTAAAATGTAATTCTTCTGATTTGTTTTTTAATCCTAAAGCATCTAATTGTATCTGCTAATCTTGTCCTCATAGTTCACAGAAAGGGCACAGCATTTGAAATATATTCAACATTAGCCACAACCTACTGAAATTCAATGTCGGGCCAGAAGGGGAGACAGCAGGGCAAGCAAGAGGGGTGTCTGACAGGTGGTGCCCTGAGGGGAGATGCATCCTGAAGCAGGAGGGACTTGGGGGAGGGGTCTTTTATCTTGTTATGAAAGTTCTAGAGAAGGGGTTGGGAGTTTTTGTATGGAAACAGCAAGATAATGAGGAATGGAGGAAGAGTACTGAGAACCATGAGTTGGTCTTCGATGACCCTATGGCTTCCTGAGCATTTTAATCAGTTTCATCCACGATCCCCTGAACAAAATCAAAGAGGCAAAGAGGATAAAGTTACTATTCTCTGGATGGACACTGTGTTCTCTTTGTATGAGGCTGCCTCTTTGTATAAAGAAGAAAGGGAGCTATGCGAAGATCCAACAGTCCCATTTTTAATTGAAGTTCCTAGTTCTGGACTTCTAGGTGGCCCCTTCCACACCCACCTGGCCCCAGCCAGCTCAGGGTCTCACTAAACTGACCCCAAGCAAAGTGGGCCCCCTGGAAGCCTATACAGAGAGGTCTGTAGTCTGTCTATTCATTCAGCATGTGCCTAGGATTTGGAACAGATTATATTAGCAATCTTCCCAGAAAATACCCAATTTATTGTAATGGCTTGGTTGATAAAATTATAGGACTTTTTAAATCTCAGAAAAGACCTTCCATAAAAAGAGGGCACTCCCTCAATAAACCCAGCACCTACTATACTCTTGTGTCCTGTGTAGGGTTGAAGCAGGAGTTGGGAAAGGGGAATTAATATGACTAGGATAGACCTCCTACAGCATAAAATTTCAGCAATATAACCTTGAAAATTCTTCTGTACTACAGAAGTGTTAGGACTGACACAGGACTTAATTAACCAATAAGAAATGTTGAACAAGAAGTATTCAAAGGTGTTTATCTCCAGCCAGAAGGGCCACCACCATGCCCTTTTGAGAAACATCAGGGTAACACAGCTCATCCTGGGTTACCCCCAAGTAGCATCCCAGTGGACACGGTGATGTGCCAGGCTGTAATCGAAGCCAGAGCACAATGACAGAAAGTCTCTTCTATGGAAAGATATGAGGGGGGAATGAGACATTCTTTAAAACTTTTTACTAGGGAACGCATGCAAAATTCTGCTCTTCTTTGTGAGCTAATTTCATCCCTTTCCTGAAGGCTCAGAAAGAACAGGAATCTATGTGCAGTGAGAGATTGGTTGGATAACGAAGAACCCTCATGATGGAGTTCACCACACCAAAGTGAACAGGGCACAAAGGGCTAGAGGACGTAACATTAGCCAGGGCTGTTGACTCGTGAATCCTCAGCCTATCTGCAGGGGTCCCGTTAGGAAGTTTCACAGAACATGAATTTAGAATTGAGAAATGTGAGCTTGGTCTATCTATCATGTGGGTCTATCTCTTACTCCAACACCAGTGCTTGGGCTAAACAGAGCTGACCAGGCTCTGAAACCCCTTCAAGCTCGTTCCCAGGGTGAGCTCATTCCCTCGGCTTTCCTCTGCTTCTGGCAACAGCGAACACTGTTATCTGTGGTTGGCATCTTGTTGCTGACCAGCCATGAGTTCCCAGATTTAATAGAATCACTCCTTCGGCGTAAGATCACAGCCAGATCTCCCTGCTTCCAGGTTGAGCTGCCTGGTCAACCAGCATCAGCCTCCAATTCCTACTTCCCTCTGGACCTAGACTTCCACCCCAAGGATGTGGCTTTGGGGAACATGGGCCCTTTATCCCCAGCTGATGGAGGACACTCCTGCCATCTCCTCAGGAAGCTGGCCAGGATGAATGGGATCCCTTCCTGGATATTGAGGCCCTGCAAAGAACCTGCATGAGCCCTCCTGGATGGGTCCGCACAGACCCCATCCTTGTGACTTCCTAGAGAACCACTTCCGAGATGAGCTTGGTGACCTCCTGACCCTTCTCTGCGGGTTGGCAGGCTCCCACGTGGGCTGTGCCAGGAACCCTGGGAAAGGCTGACCTTCAAAGACTAGGGGGTCTCCTGGGCCTTTGAGGGAGCTTTTTAACCATGGGGAGCCTTCCAACCAAGCTGTGGGATGAGGAAAACAATAAAGCTTTTGCAAAAAAAAAAAAAAAAAATTAGCAACCGTAAGAAGGAATGTTTGAAAAATTATCAATTACACAAAGAAACCATTCTGTCCCTCTTTAAATTCCATAAAATGTATCAAGAATTTGGACTCGGGAAATAGACTGCTGAGTTTGAATGCTGGCTCTGTTACTTAGTAGTTACCTAACTTCTCTGTATTTCAGGTTTTTTACCTATAAAATAAGAAATAGAAGATGAGCTGCCTCAGTGGGATTCTACAATAAGAGCATAGCAAAGCACCAGGCCCATTAGGAGGCGCTCACACTCAAGATATATGAGCTATTGTTATTAATATAAGGGTCTTATATTATGACACAATGCATTATTGTTCTATTTCTCACCTCAATGGATCTCTAAGATCCTTCATGAAAACAGATTAAAAACCCGGAAAAACTGAATAAAATTCCTGACTGCCTTAATGAAATTAAGGAAATGCTCATAAAATTGTCTTCTTTTACAGATTGGCTGACTCGCAATCCATGATTATGTGAAGGCAGTGTCATGAATATTTTTATTTTACATGACAAAAACGTTTTTAGAAACAAATGACCAAGGTTACTTGTAATACGAACTCTGAAATCACAGCAATGAACTTTTCAAACTTTTTTAATGTTAAAATCTATTGGTGTATCTGATGCTTTGGATGAATCTTCTGGACATGCACAATTATGTGACATTATGCACTGATCACTTGGAAAATATTGGTTCAATGAATTACACAGATCTTCCTATGTTAACACATTTCATTACAGAACATCAAAATGTCATGTTTGTTTATATTACCAACAGTCTCATCAAAAGAGGTCCTTCAGTGTTTAAGTTAAAATAATTGTCAAGCCCCTGGTGGCAGATAAAAGTTTTCTCAAATTTTAATTTTGGCTTGAGAGCTCAAGGTTTATCATTAGCAACAAATACGGTTTTCCTTGAAGTGACAATTTCACTTCCCTCACTTTCGGGAAAATGCCAAATACCCAAGTTTGAGAACCATAGTCTCTCAGCCGTTCGTTAAGCTAAAACTGTGTTTTCCATTTTACTTTAGTGCTGGTAAGTAGCTTTTCTCAAGACAACTACTCTACTCAGGTAGGGAGGCAGTAGAAGCATCTTACACATATTTCCTACTTTTACAGAGTTTTAGAAAGACATGTACATAGCCACTGAAATCAAAATTAATAATCCCATGTGTCTTAATCAAGGACATTCTTAAGTGAAACTGACGGTTTTTGTTCTGTTTTTTAATTATGTGTACATGACAATGAAGAAGACAATGGTTACCAACAAATCTGGTGGCCCTGCTTTGATTCATACTAAGGCACCCTCTATTGTTTCCACACCTAGTTGAATGTCAACACAATAAAAAAAAATGACAAGGGGCACCTGGGTGGCTCAGTGGGTTAAAGCCTCTGCCTTCAGCTCAGGTCATGATCTCAGGGTCCTGGGATCGAGCCCCGCATCGGGCTTTCTGCTCAGCGGGGAGCCTGCTTCCCCCTCTCTCTCTCTGCCTACTTGTGATTTCTCTCCTCTCTGTCAAATAAATAAATAAAATATTTAAAAAAAATAAAAAAAATGACAAAATAGCATTTTTGTATTACTGTGAAGATAGTTTTGGTATTGTGTACCCATCCTAAGGGTCTCAGGCCGTCAGAGACTACATATTTGAGAACTGCTGCCTCAGGGAGATGCCTTCATCTCTCTATGCCTCAGTTGCCTCAGCTGTAAAATGGAGATAATCCACGGCATATATCCCATAGGGTTGTTGTGAGGACTAAACAGAACTAAACAGGACCAAAGAACAAAGCTGGCCTATGGTAGGTGCCATATAAAGATGGCCTAAAAGGGGCCTGGGGATCACTTGAGACCCTTGGTTCATTCAGGTGTGATAAAAATAACCATCTCAGTGGTTAAAATAAAAAGAACATCTCTCTCTCATCTTCACTGAAAAAGCTGAGTATTTCCCAGAGATGGTGCAAAAGATGAACTGGTCAGAGACTCCTTCAAATGCCACAAACACGACACCACTCTTTAGAAAGCTCTCCTCACTGTAACTGCCCCAGATGTGGCCTGAGAAGTTTACCTTCCCCACCTCTGTGTGGCTTTCTGAGCATCTCTTCTTAGGGGCTGCCAGGGAATCACTGAAAACACCGGAGGAAAAAAGCTGACATTTATTTATATTTCTGTTTTTATGTGTGTCTGCGTTCTCACAATATTGTGACACAAGAGAGAGATGAGAGATTGCTGGACCCTGAGCGTGCTGCGCGATGTCAGCTCTCTGTAGTTTAGCATGGTTTGTAAAAACGAGCAGACTCAGGACCAAAACATCTGTCCCTTTAGCCAACAAGTTAGAAACTGATATGGGTTTGTTTATTCCTGATAGTACTAATGCAGTGTTTCAAAATGAAAGCAGACACAGATGTATACTGCAAAATGCAAACTTAAATGCATTTTTAGGAGACCTTTTTTGCTTCTGTTGTGAGCGCTTTTTAATGATGGTGCTTGTGGGCAATTTGCTCCACATGTCCCTTCGGCCTCCTCCTGTCCTGCTCAGAGCACCGTAGCCTGGGGCCTCCCCTCCGAGCCTCAAACAGCCTCAGATCTGTCCTGCCCGACACCTGTTGCTCAGGATGCTCCCCTTCACCGCCTCTCATCTCCCTGCTTCCAGGGCACGGGCGACTTCTGGTTTCTCCCAGACTTTTGCTTTCCTTTGCCAGCTCCTCCCCAATCATCTACTATTCCTGCTGGTTCCAAAGGACTCAGTCCTGAGCCTCCTTCACTTCTCACACCACACTCATTCCCTCAGGCCGTGCGGTGCACGCCTCTGGCTGCAGACACCATTCGCATGTTAACTCCCAAACCTTCGTGTCTAGCCCAGACCTGTTCTTGAATTCCAGGCTCACTGATCCAACTGCCTAGTTGGTGCATCTGCTTGGATATCTCACAGAAATCTCAGAATGGCTACAAATGCACTCTTGGGCTTTTCTGTTAAAATTCCTCCGTCCTGGTCACCTCAGGGAACATCCGCCCTGTAAACCCACCTGCTGTCTTATTGTCACGTCCACTTCATCAATGTCACGTTGATTCTACCTCTAAGAGATACGTTACATCTGCGTACCCTGACCCATCTCCAAAGCCACCACCTTAGCTTGAGGTCTCATCACCTCTCTCTCAATCTGCCTCTTAGCCTCCCTCCCCGCCCACCTCCATGCTTCACACAGCAGCCAGAGCATGCGTGGTAGAAGAGGAATCACATCATGTCGCTTCCATGCTTAAAACCATTCAGATCTATGGCCCTCAGGATAGAAAGCGATCCTTAACGACCCTACCTGGGGTGCTTGAGACATGCATTTGACATGTCAATCAGACATCAGGTAGAGATGTCCGTCACCTGCTGTGCTGGGGCCTTTGTAGGGTCTTAGCAGCCTGAAACCACCACTGTGAGAAATGAGCAAGGGAGCAGACAAGAAACGTGAAGGAGATACTGAGAGACCATGGGTGGAGGAAGCCATTATAGTCGTTGGCATCACTGACAGGGAAACTCCTTTATATGGAAATTGTCATTGGCACTTTATTGGAAGACCCTTATTCTATAGCCATACATTCATTGCATGTTCACACAACAGATGAAGCTTGCGTGACTATTTTTGGGATGCAGTGAAAACACTAAGTGAAACATGAAACTATTTTACAAGCATAATATACTAGTTTACTTAGAAGCAAACTATAACTTTTGTTTGCCACTAGTATAGATGTTGCTAAACAGAGACTTGATACTATCATCTAGATACTAGGTGCTCATTTCCTTCCATGCAAAAACAATGTAATTCACAGAAGAGTGCATTCTTCATTCATTCAACAAGGACTCATTGAGTCCCACTGTGTGAGAGACACTATCCAGGTGCTAGAGATAAAGTGGTAAGAAAGATACGTATTTATGCAATGTGTGCTTAAGGAATGTGCCAAATAAAATCTCCCCATCTTATTAGATCCCATCTTCAACACTTCTTCCCAATGCCACAGATGTGAAGCTATAGGTGAACCTACCCTGATTAGCTAGCATTAAACATTGCAAAAGTACCTTACACTTAAGTTCTATGTTGAAACAGACATCCAATAAAACATAGCTCTGAAGTAATATGTAGGAGAAAATAGCAGGGAAAGGAAGTTGTGTGACCTCTGTGCTAATATTCTTCAGGTCAGCAAGAGCTTAGCTTGAGCTGAGAAGAAAAATCAAGGCAGGGCAATTTGACCTCGGAATAAAACCTGTTGGTTGAATTTTAAGTAGCTAAAACACAACTTTGGGGAGAAACTGTTCTTGCCATGGAATCCTTGTCCCTGTGTGATTAGACTCAGTCTCAATTTTTATTTATTTACCTTTCTGTACTTCAGAACAAAGGGAAAATTCCATTTAATAATCATCTACTTACTGGGACACATTAAGAGTATTTTTTACACCCTCATAGTGGATTTTTAAACAATCTGAGCCTTCCAAATTAATCCAAAGTCTCATGATCTCTCCCTTTAATATGTTACTCTATAATAAGTAAATTTTCATAAAAACAAAGGTAATAAAATTCTGTTCTGTCAGTAGGCACTGACATATATCCTCCAATTTCCATCATGTTCTGTGGGGCTGTACTTCTATTAAAATTGATACAAACTAAAATTAATCAATGATAAGAGTAAATTTAAGAACATGTAAAGCATTCAACCAATTACTTCAACTTGTCACTAAACTCTTGATTTGGCAACATGAAATCTCTCAAATGGAAGGGTGGGTAGGGTGCCTGGGTGGCTCAGTTGGTTAAAACCTCTGCCTTCGGCTCAGGTCATGATCTCGGGGTCCTGGGATCGAGCCCCGCATTGGGCTCTCTGCTCAGCAGGGAGCCTGCTTCCCCCTCTCCTTCTGCCTGCCTCTCTGCCTACTTGTGATCTCTCTGTCAAATAAATAAATGAAATCTTAAAAAAAAATTAAGAAAGAAAGAGTGGGTAGACGGGTGATTCCTGCTGTCTGCCAACATGCCTTGTTTTATAGAACTCCTGTCCACCAGTATCCTGGGTACGACACTTCATACAGATTGAAGCAGCAATCCTCTTCACCCCTTTGATTCTGTAAGCCTATGGACTATCTTTCAAATATCTGAACTAAATGTGGACAGAGGTTAAGAAAACTAGACAACCAAAGGTCAAAGAATTAGGTCACTGGCAAAGATGTAAGGTTTTCTTTTTGTGCCTGAAGTCAACACTCACGGCAGTCCAGGAATCTGTTGGATAGAAGCAATGAAGTAATAACTCACAGGGGTTGAAAAAAGTCCCAGAGCTGGTCATGGGGATGGAAACGCAGAGCGTGCAGTTCTAAAACTGTTTTCCAGATTGTATTCTTTAACAAAGATACCTATTATTTATGCTTTTCAAAAAAGTCAGCGGCTTCCCCATGCAGTCCATAATGAGTTCTGCAGATTCATGGAATTCCTTTCTTGAAATAATTTCCTTTACCTGAATTTTTTATGTTTATACTATCCATCTCTAAGCTTATTTAAATTCACATTGTGAACAGGGGCTATGTTTATATCTTCTGAGCCATGCTCATCAACTTCCTAGTAGCTCCATAAATGTCTATATAACGACATTATTAATAAGAGTAACGAAGAATTACATAAAAACTACAGAGTGTGCATCAGTTCTTCTTCCATTTCCTTGAGTAAGCCACTTTTGTAAAATTCCTCTATTAATTAGAGGTAGGGGAATGGTCAGAAGTTCCCTGTGAAGGTAATTCTGAGCTTCTGGATAGTTTACTCAGAGTCAAGTGGGCATAAATAACTGGTCTTTATAATCCCTTATATTTTGGAAAAGGCAGCGAAAGAAACTCATCATCATTTCACCTGTGGCTGGGTTCACAAGCACCCAGGTCTTGCCAACGTGCTCAGGGGCCGCCTCTGTGTTCTTGTAGAAATGTGGAAAGCCTGATCGTCTTGTCGTCACCTCTTCTTGAGTTTTTATGGCCTTTTCAATTATTATTAATGTCCATGGGAACAGCTAAAGTAACTAGTCTTTTAGGTATGAGCTATCATCAATTATCACTGTAACTTTCATTAAAATATTAAGGTAGTTAAGGACCAAATAGAAATAGTTTCCTTTATTAATATCATTTAAAATAACAATGAAAGTGGTAAGATGGTTATATGTTCATTAAATTGCTAATGAAGCCCGACCAATAACTCAAAGTTGGGTTCCCTGCAGAAGATCGATTTGAAGTACCATCAGCCAAGACCATTTGATCAGAGACACATAAAATTAGTACCAGGATTTTACTTTCTAAGATTTCGTCTTTGAAATTTTGGGGCCAGTGGTTCCATTTCTAGCCTGCTAAGAAACGTAAGGTCCCCTGAAGCGAGCAGGCCTGAGTCTAGCTGGAGGAATGGAATTATGATGAAACATTTGGACATCACATTAGAGCGGATACGAGCGCACCGCACACTGTCCCATTGTAGGTCACGTGCCCAGGGAGAGCCCCACTGAGGCATCTCCCGGGACCCAGCTCATCTTGAGGCTCTGACTCAGCGCCGGGGCTGCTTTTCCTCTTGGAAAAGTCCAGACACTTGCCCTTTATAAAAAAAAAAACAACACACAAAAAACTTCTAAGATGAGTCACTGGTAAAATGAGCCAGCATTCTGAGGTGGCGGGTGGAGATCAGAGTTTGCAACGGGGCTGTGTGCTGAGCCGGATGATCTGGCCGGCTGCTGCCCAGGCAGTGTGGGCTGGGTTTTTATGGCTGTGCCACATGGAGAATCCCTCACTCTAGGATTCCTGGTGTGGATCTCATCATGCAGCGAGGACTCCCACTCAATTTCAAAAGGGTGCTACCCACCCTGGGGGAAAAAAAAAAAAGACAAAAAACCTAGCCCACTGAGGAGATGCGAAAATATACCGCGAGGGAAACAGATGGCTTAGGAAGAAGCAATCTGGAATAATAGTGAGGCTGTGGGAGTCGGAGTGCAGGCTGGGTGAGGAGATCAGAGAGGAGAGAACGGGCATCAGTATGTGGCGACAGATGACAGCGTGCTGTTTGGGAGGAGCAGTTGGAGGAGGCCAGGGAAATGGAAGTAATGCATAAGGGCTGTGGCATAATTAGGAAAATGCCCCTTCTGTCGACTCCGTCCGCCCCGCTTGGTTCAGCCGGAGAGAGCACTTGCTTCGCCCAGGAAGCAGAGGTTACATGCTCTTTCAACAGGCTTTCTGGTTCTGATCGAAACAAATCCAAACTGAGCTAATTTGTGTACAGCTGCAGGCAATATAAACATGGCTGTTTAGAATTCTTTATGGAGGATGGGCCTTTGTACTCCATACTTCACCGAAGTTAATAAGTAGGTGTCAAACTCTGAATTAAAATTCCCAGAAGAGGACACAGCACAAAGGACAATAAAAATGATTTTTAAATAATCATAGGGATAAATAGCATCCACTTCTGACAAATGTAAGTGCTGGCATAAAATGTTATTAGGCTACAGAGATCGTCTTTTGTTCAGGAAGTATGTTTTATTCTCCAGTCGTGTCATTCATCATCCTAATGAGCCCTCAAAATGTAAATTAAATAGCAAAGATGGATTCCTTCGAAAAGCATCTTTGTGCTAGGTGTTAAACCATTTTTCTACTTTTATGCTATATATTGGTTCATGTTTTCACTGGGAAAAAAAATAAGCCCTCAATACTTGAACACTTTATGGGGTAAGTTCATCCAATTCATATTTTCAGGAAACAGTTCATTCATTCTCCAGTACTATGGGTTCTGTGATTTCAAAAAAAAAAAAGAAAGAAATCCCATTTTAAAATGCTGTGCCCTATAAATTACGTTTGATCCAGAAAATCTTAGAAACCTGTGCATGCATTTGCTTTGTTGTTTTATTCAGAAGTGATCTGGTTCAGGGAAGCCCTCAATGGGAAAGGATTAGTGAAAATTTCAAACAGCTTTAGTTTACTGAACCGAATGCATTAATGGCTAGGCAAACACCATTTCAACCATTAATGATAAAAGAATAAGGTCATGAGCCAAATTAGTTGAGATTTCTTGTTATGTATTGGTAAGAATATTACCTATTCCTATGATGAATAGAGAAATCAGGGTGTTGTGCTTGACCTGAATTTATGCACGAGCACACACACAACAGAAGTAACTGAACAGCACTGCTAGGGAGGCATCCAGGAAAAATACACTGAGAAAGGAAAATAGCAGCAAATCATGTCTCATTTCGGCATGATTGGTCCTCATTTGCCTCTCTCTGTCTCTCTCTCTCTCTACATATATATATCTCCCCTCCCCAACCCATCCTCTCTTATTGCAACATATAAATCATTCTTTGCATTCTTTGGCTGTCCCTGCTTATGCGAGGGCTCAGTTGACCCATGTGTCTCTCCAGCTCTCAGTTCTGTGTATGTGTGAGCAAATGTATATAAAATGAAGATACAAATAATTACACTGTTAAGGTTTACCTAATGTCCAGGGAACACCCACTAATCTGCACGAGGGGATTTCTATAGCCCCATTCCACAGGATAAACTATGATCAACCAATCCAGGTATTCTAAAGACATTATATTTTATGAGATCAAAATGCTGGAGAAATATCCCAGAGCAGAGACTGAAACCATCCAGCTAGGAAAAGGTAAGCTAGTGGACAGCAATACATAGAAACCTGGGTTTTTCGATGACTAGTGACCAACTGCTGGCCTGGCTTAAGATACACCCCCAAAGCCTGTCCGGTTCATTGGCATCGTTGCCTCTGGGAAGCAGTGCCCATGATGGCCCATTACTAGATGAGCGGCATCTCTCTTTGAAGGTTTGGCTAATGAAAGAATGCATCATGACAAATGGGAGGTCACAGTAAAGCCAGCATATTCTACTGAATATCCTGTTTTAGTTTATTTATTTGGCTATTTCTAATGAAGAATTTTCTTTATTACATGACTGAGCTGAATTCAACGCAAGGCTCAAGACTGTCAAAATGACAGTTGACCTCATAAAGAAACTCTATAGTCGGAACTCTATAGTCGGAACCCAAATCATAGTCACTTTATTTCTGCCTGTCAATTTCCTAATAATGCGCATTTTGATGGGCACGTTGATTGGTTTATGATCTAATAACATTAATCAGGGAGGGAGAAGCTAATGCCATGTGTCAAAGAAGCCTTGAGAAGTACTGATGAGAAGGGGACAAGAAGCTAATGGAGGGGTGCAGTCTGAGAGATGAATGAAAGATTAATTCTGACAATGAAAAACAAGGTGTTATTCCATGCAATTTTTAACTCTGAAAAAGCGTTGTACATTCAGAGACATATTTTTAAATGAAATTTAAGCCTCACCTGGAGTCTGGGAAGATAAATGGTTAGGATATCAATAAATTGTTTTATTTTTGACCCCAGGCAGGAAAAACAACGTACAACCCAGGGACTGGAAGGTGCCCTACTGTGAAGAATGTGCCTTTTAACCTTTGCAATATGTTAATAATATAAATTCACACCAATATGGCACCTTCACAGAAACACAGAACTCACACATAAAACCTTTCAAGTATAAAAGAAATAAGCTACCCCCTAAATGTTTTCTGAGAAAATTCCCAGTGAAGAAGGATCTTACCGTTTGAATGCCTAGACTTTCAACCAGATCTGAAATTCCTACAAAGAGGCCTCATGTTAAATGACTGACAGTACCACTAGGAGCTCCACAAAATAAAATACATGCTTCATTAGTCCCCCAGCTGAACTCAGAATCCTCTGGCTCAGAATAAATCTCAGCCCTTAAAAATAAATTCTCTTCTGAATTAACATCTCAGAATCATTAATCTTTGGAGTGAACCTTCAATTTCATATGGAAGGGAACCACTGTGTTTCACAAAGGTCTTTTTTCTTTTGGCACATCATGATTTCATGGAGAGAAGAGAAATAACATACGTTTTCTTTTATCATTTCTCCAGTCTTGCCCTCAAGGTGGCTTCTTTGTCCTCAACTGAAACATCCTAAATCTAAAATCAACAGATAGCCATCTACTGAATCAGGAAGGGCCAAAAATTTAGTTTTAGGTATATGCGAAAACAAAAACAAGGCTGGATGGAATTATTATAAATTTCAGGAAGAAGGAAGCATTGCAGGTAATAAAATTTTGCTAAACTCAAAACGGTTGGGATTTTGTTCTTTAGTGCAAAAGGCCTTATGTAGACACAGACTGCAGCTTGATCATTCCACAAAGCAACTACCAAACATTAATAATATTAATTTATTTAACAGGCCAAATGAAGAGATGAGGTCTGTGTGCAGCAAAGATAAATGTTGCCTCATTTCACCCAATGTGTGTGATACTAAAGATACAGACATCATGGCTTAAATATTTTAGAGTTTGGTCTATAAAGCAATGCCACCATAATTCCCTCTTCAGCAAAGAACCATTTTGAAAAGCAAACAGTTATTCCTTTATTTGCTTATTGATTAATCTAGATGTTCAAAGTTATTAGATATTTAGTTAAAGCAGGATGAGTCTACCCTGTCTAACAACTTTCACTGTGAAGACCACACAAGGCAGGTAGCAGAGGAGACACACTGCTGCTTAGGGATTGCTGGCTTCGCTGTATTTGTTTCTCTCTCCATCCTAGAACCTGTCCTCCTCTCTATCGAGGGTATTGATTGGAACAATCCATGTTCTTCATTTTTGGTGTTTTTCAGCCAGAAACAACTCCCTGCCACCCACCCTTTCCAAACACCACCCTCTACTACCAGGTTCATCTTACAATATAGCTCTCACCATTCAGTTCTCCATGCTCCGTGCAGTCCATAGAGCCAAGTGCAGCCCCTTACTAAGCCTTCCTGTTCCTGTCTCACTCATTTGGGCACTTCCTTCTAAACCGTCTGTGTGTTCCTGCTGAGGGCCCCTCCTTTTTCCTCCTCCTCAAATTCTTCCACTGAAGGTCTGCTCAAACCATACCTCATAATATAAAGACTTTCTCTCATCTTCCTGCTTTTTTTTAAGATTTTATTTTTAGGTAATCTCTACACCCAACATGGGGCTCAAACTCACAGCCCTGAGATCAAGAGTCAGATGCTCCACTGACTGAGTCAGCCTGGTGCCCCCATCTTCCTGCTTAAAACCCAATGTCTACAACCCTTTTGTGCTTGATATTAAATCCCTTCTGTTTTGTGTGTGTGTGTGTGTGTGTGTGTGTTTTTAAGGGGGTTGGTTGGAGGCAGAGACAGAATATCTTAAGCAGGCTCCCTGCCCAGCATGGAGCCTGATGCGGGGCTCCATCTCACAACCTCGTGATTACGACCTGAGCTAAAATCAAGAGTTGGACACTTAACCGACTGAGCTACCCAGGTGACCTATTGTCTTACTGAGCTGTTTTAATGTTCCATTTAAGTCTTACCAATAAGTCTCCGCTAGCAGGAATTGTGTCTGGACTCCCTTGCATATAATCTACACACCACCTAGTACCTTATCCACAGAAAGACAAATAAAAATGTAATCATTTTAGGATTATTTTCCTACTCCCACCTTCAATTTGAAGAAACGTGAGTCTCAGAGAGAAGCTGCAGGCCTCTAAATTTGTTTATGCCCAGGGGTTGCCGGTTCCAGGGAGGAAGATACAGAAGCTTTTTAAGTCCCCAAAATGCTACCACTAAGCCCTTCTAAGTTTCGGCCGTAGTAAAAGATAAGAACCTTTTCCGTGTTCAGTGACTACTAACTTGTCTGTAGTGGAGCTGCTCATTCACAAACTCAACCACTCACTTGGGCCATTTGAACAAGCTCACTTGGAGGGTAGACCACACCTAGAGGGCCAGCTTTAGAATCTCTTATGTGACAAGTCTTCTCCATCTACCCTCTCTGACTACATTATAGGCAAGGGGCTATGACTGGTTGCCAACCAGTTGTATTTCATCTCCTACTGTCTAAAGACGGGATAGGGAACATGTAGACAGGGAAAGCCTATCGATCCAGTTTACTCTTAGTGATTGATCAGGAGAGGGCAGAACAATGCCGAACCATGTGTACAGTTCTTTCCTAAATCCTCAAAATGCATTTAAAAATACCCTTTAAATATACCTTTTATGTGCCCTCGGTGTGATATCCAAACCTCTTCACATCTTGTTCACTTACATTGTGCCTTTTAGATTTACTGTCTCTCTCCTGCTTTGGAAAGGTTTCCAAGACCCTGAAGATAGGTGCTCAGCTTCACAGCAGCTAGGTCTTATTACTTTCCACCCATATCCCACAACTGGGAGGCCCTTCATCTTATCCCTGCCGAGCTCCTGCTGGGCAACTCTTACTTCAGATTGGCTTTAGCCTATTCCCAACACATGGGTGCTCCAAGATGCCCACCACTAAATTAAAACTAATACAGTGGAGCCACTAAGCAAATTTTTTTTCAGGAACAAAGGAGAGATATGCAAGGTCAGACAGCCTTCTTAACACAGGACAGATGCATTCCCATGATGTGAGGCCTGGGGGCAGAGCTAACAGCATCTGTAGCCCCTTGCTGTCTCCCCTCCCTGCTGGAGAAATGCAAAGGATGCAAGTTTGTTATTAGAAAAATCTCGAATTGCTTTTGGACTATTTTAACTTCAAGTCCTTTGGATTAAGGCCCTTTAAAAAAAGGTCTGTACACCATAAGCCAGGCAAGAAATCTTATTACCCAAAGTGAAAAAAATTGATGACAGTAAGGCAGACCTATGCAAAAATGACTGCCATGGAAGAAATTCCACTCTAACATTTGATTTGTAGATTTCTTGAATGGCAAAGAACAATAGTATTCATGAAAACATTAGTGTACTATAGAATTTGGGAGTTTTCCTAAAAGTTTTATTTTTAGGACCTCAATTTAGAAAAACTATCTTTAAAATATCAACTTCACCTTGTACCCAATGCTCTAAGAAACACCAAAATTTAATTTCCTTAATTCAATTTCCAGTGACACCTAATTTTAAAAAATTTCATCATTTGCCATCTCTCAACATCCCTTCATGGGATGGCTGAGCTACTTCTGAACCCAAATGCATATCACCAGTCAGTGTTTGAAACAGAAATGGTGGAAATCCTGGTTGGTGCTCGCAGGTCACAGCTGCTTCCCTGCTCCGGTGGGTGGGGCAGGGACTCTAAGGGCAGCAGGTGTCCTGGTGGAAGACAGCTGAGCTGATCTGTTCTCCTGAACCCTGTCATGTTCAGGTTAGCCTCAGTCTCTAGAATGGAAGCCGTCTATGGCAAAGAGCAACTACGAATGCAGCCCTAAGCCAGAGAACCTGTCTCTGAGTCCAGAAAAGGTAAAAGCTCTTCTTCTTTTTTTTTTTTTTTTAAATGCAAAATCAGAGGGGGAAAAAAAAAACCCCAAACTATTGTTATTAGAATCACCTTTAGGTAAAAAAAGACCATGAATTGTCCCAGGACTCTGAGCCTTTCTTATAACTGACTATTCAAGGTTGACTATTCAAGGTAGGGTTGTGCTTGTTAATTTAGCATCTCCCTAGTTTATGAAGCAGACTGTTTTTTCTAAGCGACACATCATCTTTGCTTGCAAAATATCATAGTGTATATTCACAGTAATGTGGTTATCACATTACATTATAATTACCACTTAAATAGACGTACTTTTACCAGAAAATATAAGCTCTTGATGTTAGGGGTTATTCTTTCATTCTTTTTTTTAAAAACATCCCAGGTCATAATACAGTACCTGGAACACGATTAGCATTTAATAAATATACATCTTTGTTATTGTTGTACTTGATGACAAGTACTGAGTACTTATTGTAAAAGGCCCTGTGCTAAACCCTTTTCTAAGCTTTACCCGATTTGACCCTGCATCACATCCCTGTGAGAGAGTCTTACTTCCCTTCATTCACAGATGAGTTAACAAGGCTTAGGAAAGGAGGTGTAACTTATTCCAGATCACCCTGCCATAAGGTAGAGAGACACACTGCGGTCTGGGTCTAACTCCAAACAGGCACATTACTCCAGGCTGCACCAAACATCCATGAACACATGTGATTCTAAGCGTTACCTCTCTGCCCTCATTCTCTGTAACCAAACTCAGCAAGTGGTATATTCATAACAAACTGTCCTTTACAGGCAAAACTTTGCATTGAGTGTTTTAGTAATGAACCTAATATAAATACTTTGGGTAATTCCAAAGCAAGGGATGAAAAAAGTATATTCCCAATAAAATACTGGAATGGGAAGATGTAACTCTAAAAATACAATACAGTAAAACTTCACTGTAATTTGAGAACAAATAAAGAGAGTAGGTGATGAAAGTATAGGGATAAATTAAACAGATCTCACCTATAAAGCATAGACACTGAGGACATTATATGTAATTTCAAGTAAATAAAAACTGTCAATTAAGTAGAAGCTTCAGCATGTTCTGTATTGCCATTTTTGAGCCATATTGCCATATTTGAGCATTGCCATTTTAAGATAGCATTTCATTTTCTGTATTGTATGAAAAACTACATTCAAGATTTCATAGGTACAAGACTAGAAATGTTTATTTAAATTAAATGTTATCATTACTTTAGCGCTTATGGATAAGTATATTATTTTTCCTTGATTTCTCCCCACTTCATCGATTTCTTTCTAAAAACTGTAGTAGTGTGGTTTTTGCAAATTACCATTTTACAATCACTTTCATTTTTAAGTATTTCAGATAAACATTTAACCCGACGTAACTTTCAGAAGTCTCTCTCTTTATGCATTGTAATCAATCACTCGTACTTTTGAAAAGACTAAAGCATGTACATCAAAACTGTATCTTTTTAAAGCATGCAGCTGTCTTTGTCAAAGCATTGCATCTTTTCAAGGAAATGTCAGCAATGTTATTCTTGGGCCTCCCTCTGCCCAAGAGGCCAATGAGGGCTGAACAATGAAGCCAACAAGACAGTTAATCAATAGCAGTCACGGCACCATTTTTTATCCTCCAGAATCTTCATTTTCAATGAGGTTTACATCATTAAAGTAAGAAAACGGGACTGTCAATCTCTATTGGTTTCAAGTGGTAGATGAAAGAATTAATTTGACGGTCATAAAAACAACGATGCAACTGTGTGCTTTAAGTCTTTAAAAATTTGTTTTTAGGCTTAAAATCCAGAAGGATAGACATATTACTGAGAAATAAAAGCACTGATTTGCCAATTCTTTCTTTTTCTCATAGTCCAAAAGATTTCTAACAGATCTCAATGTCGTAAAGAAAAACAAAAGGTTTCAATACAAGTCTGTTAAGATGTAATGAACAATATATTTGAAATACATTTATTATCAGTGATATCGATGCCACTGTTTTTGAATGATGTCGACACATGTCATCTCGATATGTGCTTTCATCATGACAGATTTATACGAAAAGGAGTAAAAGCATTATTAACACCCACATAATCACTTATCCTTTTCCCAGGGACAGACACAAGTTTTGTGGGCCCTAAAGGCTACTGAGCTCTCCTTCAAAAAAAAAAAAAATGTAAAATATGAATACACAATTAGGTACAGGGCCTTATAAGAGGACCACACAACCCAGGAGCCCTGAAATTAAAGCTTGGTTAATTTAGTGGTAAATCCACCCCTGCCTCATCCACTGAACACATGAGTCTCATTTTGCTTGTACACTGGCAAGTTCTAAATGAGCTGCGTTTTTCATTTGGTCTTTTTTCCACAGCTGCCTCCCCTGACCTCCCCCAGCTATATTCTATGTTAGTGTGCCCGAGTATGCCTTGGGAGAGAAGGTGCAGGATATCAGCGCAGCCCACAGGGTTCTGTGAACATTCCGGAAAACTGCAGGAGGCCACTCCCAGCCAATGAGGCAGTGGTGAGAGAAAGGAGTGCTTTCTGATTTTTCACACAATGTCGGCGGCCGACAGGATTATCATTAGGTATATGTTCAGAGTTTCCCGAACTGGCTTTATACACTTTCAATGTTTCCTTCTAATCATTTATTTCTAGCATTAATTTTCAATGGAAAATTCATCAGAAAGAACAAAGAATGGAGAGGAAACAGAAGCCAGAACAAATACCAAGACTCTTAACACTTGATTAAGACACATGGTTTGGCACCTCATTGTTAATTGAGACAAAAACAAAACAAGCTCTGTCTAGGACAGACATGATGCCTGGCCAGGCAAAGAACATTCCTGGATGAGAGTGGGGAGAAGACCTGGAACAGGAGTAGGCGCATGACTTCTAAGAATTCAGCACTTTCTCGCCATCACCTTGTTCTCACACAGCTGCCCTTCCCCCACCGTTCTTATCCTTCAAACAGCAGGGGCGTCAGAGATAGGCTTTGGTGCTCAGTTCTGTCTGGGTAGAAGTGACCTCTGCATGCCCCGGCCTACCAGATGCAGGATCAAGGCCTGTCAGCTGGATCTTCCTCACCTCTGTCGTGGGGACCCAAGGAACAGAGAGTTTCCTTGCTTTGAGGGATTTGCCTGCCCCAGGGCTGGTGTCTTTTAAATGAAGGTTTATTATTATTCAGGAATGATGGCAATGGACGCCTGCCACTGAAAGGATAACATGTTATTCACAGGTCCTCCAGTGGAGGGGGCACCACACCATGGGGGCCATAACGGGGAGCACTAGGCTTGGCCTGGAGGCAGAGGGAGCAAGGGGAAAGTGTGGCCAAGAGCCTTTAATGGGCTTCACAAGGGAAGGAATGGGCAAGGCAGGGAAAACAGGTTTAGGACTGGCTCGTTTGAATAATTTTAGTGGGCTCTACGGTATAGGGCTGCCCCTTGTAGTCTGGTACCTGGGGTGCTTAGGGCAGAGGGATAGTGGTCTGATAAAGGAGGTGGTTGGGGGTGGATTGGTTGGCTGGTATATAAAAGGTAGCCCAGTGGTGGGTAGTAAGGAGGGCACGGATTGCATGGAGCACTGGGTATTACACGCAAACAGTGAATCAAGGAGCACTACATCAAAAACTAATGATGTACTGTATGGTGACTAACATAAGAAAAAAAAAAATGCACTCCCAATAGGCCGATCATTTACATATCTAAGAATCAGCTAGCCCTGGGAAAGGCAGTCCCTCCAGGGTCAGTCAGGCCCCAAGACGTCAAAGCATCAAAATTACAGAATAAAAAGACATGATTGATTGATACAGGAGGGCAGAAACAGCAGGCAGATAATGTCCCAGGCAATAGCAAAAGCAGCCAGAGTCCCATTTAGCTTTCAGAATTCTGATGCTAGGGAAGAAAGACTACCCTTGTCCCTGCTTCAGGTGCAAGCTACGAGGGTTACCAAGCCTTCTACCTAGTAACAAACGGGTGACAGTTGCTGGCAGACGTTTTACCTAACACTAAGAGAGCAGACATGTCCTCACTGGCAGAGGCAATATTACCCTCACTTTACAAATGAAGACACCGGGGTGCAGAGAGTTTGAAAGCACCTTTCCCAATGTCACACAGCTAGTAGGTGGTAGAGCCAGGATTTGTATCCAGGACCTGGGTCATTCTATCTTTTAAGGCACTGGGCTTAAAGCCCACCAGATTTTTAAGGTCCTACACAAATATTCGAGATGAAGAAGTAAACATAGGGGCTCTAAAACAAAAAGAGAAAACTATAACATCAAAATTAATAATGTTTAAATAATGTCCAAAAACATATTAAGTCATTTTTAATTGTTATGATTAGTACTCGTTCTACAACTCCATTACACTTGAAAATAGTGTATATTCAAGTATATATTTGAATATAATGAATACTTGAATGAATACTTGAATATACTTGAATATAATAAATATAATAATGTATATTATATGCAATGATGCATATTCATTTGTATGTATTTGCATATATACAAATAATGTATATATACATATATTCAATGTATATTAGATTTTTTTCATTTTCCAAGAATTCCTGAGTTTGTCTGATTATTACAGGGAAATCAATTGTAAATTAAATGAATTAGTTATAGTCAAGTAATTTCAAAAGCAAGATTGTAAAACCCCCTCAAAAATTTTAAAGCAGGTGTCTGGGTTGCTCAGTCAGTTAGGTGTCTGACACTTGGTATCAGCTCAGGTCTTGATCTCAGGGCCATCAGTTCACGCCCTGCATTGGGCTCCATGCCTAGCATTAAAAAAAAATTTTTTTTTAATCTTTTTTAAAGCATTAAAATAAAACATTAAATTGTGGTACTTAATGTGGGATGTGGGTATATTTCAACATATTCAACAGAAAAGGGGTAGGGCCACCAAAAGGATGCAAGCCTTGGAGGTGTTAAAATGGCCCTGTCTGATTCAGCCTTGCTCCAAAATCTAGGCTTCTTCCACTTGCGTTCCCACCTTGACCACAGGGGATGTGGAACGTGGCTTCAGAGGTCCCTGTGGGACCACGCTTACTATAGAGAATGGTTCAAGGGCTCTCCCCACTGCTTGCTGCAGCATTTGATACCTTAAACTCTGTAGGATGTGATCCCAACTATCACAAAGGAGGAAAGAATATTCAAATACAGGGTAGATTGCCAACTGGAGTTTCTGGAATTTCTGTAGAGAGCAAGGAAGTCTGGGAGTTCTCCTTTCAGTGCTACAACTCCTTGGCTATCTGGGCAATTTAATACAAATTTAGGGCACAGTACATTAGTCTAGAGAACTAGGGTACTATTATTAAAGTAAACACATTCTCAAATTAAATTGTTTTGGAATAAAGAAGGAAGTTGTGCATTATTTTATATTGTCTATGTAAGTCTCTTTGAAAAGACCCCTGTACTCTGGGGATAATCATATCTGGCCGTCTTAATAAGGAGATGACGGAGCATTATCTTGTCTGTCCCTCATTAGCTCAGTCAACAAGCATTTGTTGTGATCCCTTTCCCTCCCTTGATTCTTCCTAAAGGCTATCTCTTACATCCACATCAACATCTAGAGCATAAAAGAGAATCTTGTGAGATCAGTAAGATAGAGGATAACTGCAGGTTTGCCTCGGATCTCTGCTGTGGGGCTCAGTAGTCAGCCCCGTGTTCTCCCATCCCAGAATAGCACACAGGGGAGTTGTGGGCTTGCGAGGGGTGGGGCAGGGTGGTGTTGGACAGGAGCGATGACAAGAAGGTGCTCCATCCTGGGCACCTGATTCTCCTCAGCCTGATGGCTCTGTGATCTGGGAAGAACGGCACTCTCACTACCTAGAGACATACAGAATGAACCCATTTTGCACGCCCTCCAAATTTTTTTTCCAATTAAAAAAAATCCAAATAAATCATCTCTGTTACCCACAGCTGGGCCTGCCTGCCCCCTGGTCAAACTCTCTGCTCAGGATGATGGGTCACACTCTCTCAACAACCCCCACACTAGAAATTTTCTCTTATAATTATATCTGAAGTACTTCATGGTGTGCTATGCAAAGCAAATATTTAGTAAATGTTCCTAACTGGCTGGAAGTTTGACAATCTCTTTTTAAACAGTGTTATGACCTGAATGATTGTGTCCCCCCAAGTTCACATGTTGAAGCCCTAACCTATGATGTGGTGGTGTTGGAAGTAGGGTTTGGGGAGGTAATGAGGTCTGATGGGGTCCTCATCACAGGATTAGTACTCTTTTAAGAAGAGGCACTGAAGAGCTTGCTTGCCTTCCCTCCACTATGTGACACACAGCAAGAAGGCTTCTGTCTGCAAGCCAGGAAAAGGCCTCTCACCAAAACCCAGCCATGCTAGTACCCTGATCTCGGTCTTCCAGCCTCCAGAAACTTGAGAATATAAATTGTGAAGGAAAGAAGAAGGAAGGACAGTGCCTGGTACTTAGCAGGCATTTTGATTGATGCTTTTTCTGATGAATGTCAGGAAAACATTTTTAAAAAGCTTAATTACATAATACATAAGCCTGTGCTCTAAAAAACTTCACAAGGTACAAAAGCATGTAGATTTTAAAATGTAAATCCTGTTTTTACTTTTGCACTAGCCTGTATCTCTCTCCAAAAATAATCAATTATTAATAGTTTTGTGTGTCTTTATATAAAAATAAAATCATACTATGTATTGGTTTTACAACTGCTCTTCATTTAACATTTCATTTGATGCTCAGCACATACAGATTTGTTTTCATTTTGTGTAACCGGCACAGAATTTTTACACCACAATTTGACTTCTTCCCTATAGGAAGGCATTTGGGTGGTTGATACTTCTCTGTTAACAAGTTCCTTGAGCACATATGTGGGTATTTCTGTTGGAAATGTTCTTAGAAATGGAACTTAGGGCCTGAAGGGCTCATATTTTCAAATGCTCGCAGATATTGGCAAATTGCACTTTGAAAAGACAATGCTAGTTTACAATTCCACTAACAGACCATTTAGCCATAACTTCAGGAGAAAATTAATATAAAAACCAATTTGAAAATTTAAATGTGTTTTTGAAGTTGAACTGCAATTCAGTAACACAGGATAGAAATATGCCTTTGATTTTAAGCAGATGACATGCTGAAATTCAGGCCAAGAGCACCGAGATATTCTTGGAGCACAAAAATCCTAGCCTTCACTTATATTTATTTAATTGCATCTACTCATGTAACCTTTTGAAGGTGATTTCCCAAAGAGGCCACCATGCTCATTGCAGAGGGGCTCGTAATCCCCGTAAACCACGACCTCTGACAGTGGCAAGCAGAACCCCTTGCCACAGCCGTGGTGCCAACTGCAATAAAGGCCTGGGTTGTGCACTTTCTACATGCTGATGAAAGGCTTTAAGATGAACTGATTAAAGTAATAAACCATATTTGTACACCCTGAACAGCTGCTTCTACCAAATAAAAGGGCAGTGTCTTCTTTCTTTTTCTTTTTTCTCTTCCACTAACCCCTCCACCTCCAACCTCCGTTGTCTTTTTCTTCTTCCCTCCCAACCCCCTCCTTTTTTTTTTTTTAAGAGTAGATCTCCACTGAGAAATCACCTGGACACAGAAAACTCTGTTCACCCTCAGTTTCTGAATAAACACCTAGGGACAGAGTTGGTTGTCTGACAAACACAGAACATTTGATATTGTAGTTGGTATGAAACGGTACAACGGAATGAACCAAACATTCCGTGTCAAGGAACTTCCCATCCACACCCTCTGACGCACAACTTTGTCAACCCAAATTTCAGAAATGCTGAAAAGCCCATCCTAACTATTTCCATGATGCCAGTTCTGCTACTTTGCATGCTTCTCAGGTGCTAGAAGCATTTTCCTGGGTTAGTACCTGATGTGTTTTGCCCAGAGTTTTACTTAAGAACCTGCCAGAAGTTTCCATCTGAAGTGAAGCAGAGTTAAGTCAAAGTACTTAAAACTGCTAGTCAAGATGTTTCATTTGTTCATTTCTTCTCTTGTCAAAAATGCATTCTTATTTAATAGTTCTCTAACCCAGGAGTAAATAAACTGTTTTATAAGCACACCCTATAATTTTAAAGGAAGGATTTACTTTAACATATTTTTAAATTATTTCTTCTTATTTTACTTTTCTTCAATTGTATTCTGAAGGTTTATTCAAAAATTGAGTAACAGGTGGTTACCTTATTTGCCAAAGTTAAATGAAACAGACATTTACTATAAAATCAGTAGAAGAGTAAATTCACCCCATTTACCACAGGTATGATTTCCATTTTAGGATAATAAAGAATAAACATTTCAAACTGCACTTCAGAAGTTTTTATCCTGCGATGAATATAAGACAAATTGCACTGTAATCATATATATTTAATTTCATTTTTAGTCATTTAGTCAGACAATTAATTTATGTTGTCTTTAAAACCACCCTTCACCACTCCCCCAAATCCAACAGATTCTCCTGAGAAACTTAGGAATGAAACAGAGTGCTAGGAGACCATAGAAATAAGACCCCCTTGAGTTGATCCAAAGGAGCTCATTAGCCAGGGGGGTCGTTCATCATTCTTTGAAGACTCAGACCATGTGCAAGCCCTCTTCCAATGGTCATCTCTCCTCATACTTACTTCCCATGGCCCACACTTCACTGTCTCCTCAGAGCTCAGCTCATTTCCCATTGTGAGGTCTTTTCTGATTATTCGAGCTCACAGCTCTAATTTGTCTCCATTTCTGGAGTGCTTACTGTCTATACCATTCCCTTCAGTTCTTATTTACTTTCTTATATTGTCATTTTATAATCCTGTCTTTCTGAAGGGACACCCTATAGGAGTAAAATATAAATATTACACCTTTTAATTTGCCCAATATAGTGATAAACATTTGGTTGAGAAATTCAAGAAACGCTGAATTGAAATGTCTAGTAGGAAAAAATGATATAGGCAGAGCAAAGGAATATTACATATAAGCCACAAAGTACAACTATGATCTGCCAGCTTTTAATAAAAACACACTACTTGTGAATTGTGAAGAAAAATCAAAGCCTTTCAAATGATTAACTTCTGAAAAATACTAGAGAACTTACCTGATAAGCTAGGTCAATTTCTATTTCCTATCCTCTCTGCAATCTCCACTGAGTACCTTACAAAGTTATATGCAGAATACAGACAAAACAGATCCTTTTCCTCCCTGCTCATTAACCAATGAGTTTGCAGAGTGAGAGAAACCTCTCCTGTCATCCTCCAAGCTTTTGTTTTGGTTTTCCTGAGAGTTAACATAGCCCCTATATAATCTTCAGAATAATAACAACTCACACGTATTGAGCATGGGCTGTGTGCCAAGCGCAGTGCCCAGTGCTTCTACCATTCTCCCTCCCTGAATCCTCCCTCCTGCCCCAAAGGGGAGGGGGCCGATCAGATAGGCCCTCAGATGAGGATGCTGAGGCACAGAGAGGGGGCTCACAGCCAGCATGTTCAAGCCATCCTCAGATTTCTAAACCCTAGCTCTTGACACTGACTGCAGCCCTCCAAGACCTGCGCATGGGAGAAACTGGCACGTTGAACCTCAAGAACAAGCTCACAATCTGAAAGAGCACTTCCACAAGCAAGCAAATCTTGCATGTCTTCTTTTGTGCCATTGTGGTTTTCTCCCCCAGGCATTGTATCACTTGTCCTGTCCTCAGTCCTACACTGGCTCCATGCCAATGCTTTGGTGGCTCCCGTGTTGTCTCCAGCCTGTGAGGCTCTTCATGGCTCCCGATGAAGCTCCTGATGTTCTCTCACGAGAGCCTCTTTCCATCATCCATGCTGCAAACCTCCAATGACCAGCCCAGTTTTTCAGTAATACATTTTCACCTCAGCTTAAAACTCTGAACAGCTCCACTGCCTCTAGGCCTAAAATCCAATGTCGCACTGACTAGCACCCTCATGTTGGCCAACTTCGTCTCCCATTACTGCCCCTGCTCCAACAGGGTGCATCTGTTCCTTGTCCTCCCTAACTTCTCCTTCCACACCAGCATCCCGGCCTCCTTCCTGCTTCCTATCCTCAGTGCCTTCTCTTCACGAAACCCATTGCTCATGCTAACCCCATCATCAGAACCAAGACCGGTTCCAACGCCATTTCCTCCAGAACCCTTCTCACAGGGCTAGGCACAAAGGTGTCGACTCGGAATGTCTGGATTTGGCAACGCGCACACACACACACACACACACACACACAAAGAGTGCAAAATGTTGACTATGTAAGAAAATCAAAGAGCCCACTGATGAAGAAAAAAACCTCTCCACAGTGTCTTTTCTGTCTTTCACCCCACGTTCCCAAATACACACAGGTCCTTCCAACTTCGCTAATCTTGGCAAGTTTAAACTGCAGTTTTCTGAAACAAAGGTCACTTGCTCAGCTACAGATAAATAAAAATTCACAAGCATCTCCAGGAAAATCAATACAGGTACTAAAAAATCTAAGTTGATAATAAATTTTAGTTCCCCTTGCACATAGCTCAGGAATGTCACTATTTACTGGAACTGCTGTAATATCAGATATTTCAGAAGGGTATTGATTTTGCTACTGAAGTGTGACTAAGGGGATAAATAAACTGCTCCTGGGGTCAATCGATCCATTTATCTTCACTGGTATTTTATAAAAAGTCAAAGTAGCATAAACTTTGATAAATAAATGTTATCATGAAAGAAATATTGCTGACATAAGGATCTGAAGGAAGAAAGAACAGACAATTTTGCTATCTGAAAGATACACGATTGGCTTAAGATTTTAGCACTTTTAATAATAGCTGCCCACAAAGAAATATCCTTTTTGACTCCCTCTACATAAACCACGTAGGCCCAAGTAAAATTCTGAGCCACATGGCTGAGAAAAACAGAGGCGAGGCCACGAGTCAAGTCCTCATGAGACAAAATGCGAGGAAAACAAAGATTTTTCCCCCCTGTTTATCAGAAAGTAACCGCTAGTGTCCCTAAGGTACACAAATGTCTTTGGATATTTTGAAAGTATGTTTGGGAATGGCAGAGCTGTGGAAAATTTATCAGAATGGGGCATGCTCTGAAGTGGCTTTTTATGGCTTTATTGTTAAACCCTGTTGCACCAATAACCAGTTAACGGCACCGCGACGATCCCGTAAAGATGTCAATGCAAGCCCACGGACAGGCTACAACATCGGGGCTCTGGTGGGATATTAAGTCTCCTACAAAATTTTAATTGAAGTGTAGGAGAAGTAGGAACCCTGTGAAGAGGCCATAACTTACCCTGAGAAATTACCCTGGCAAGAAGATGTTACCGCAGTCGTGTGAAGGTGGCACAACCGTTTTCATCTTGTGATGGAACCTATGATGATGGAAGTTCCCTCGTTGACACTGTAATTTTAGCCCAATAATGACTCCATTTCTGAAAATGCAGTACCATACCCCATGGTATGGTACTTCATCCATACCCCAGGGAGACGCATGGCTGTCAGCACACAGAGACTGCTAAAGATTTTACATTTGATGCGGGCAACTTCTCAAAGGGCTCTCAAACTTTAAAAAAAAAAAAAAATTCCAATCCAAATATGTAGCTCTTAGATCCAAGCCCGCCCTGGTTTTCTTTTCATTAACTACCAGGAACCCATTCAGGGGTTCCTTATTTTTCTTCTTTCCTTCACACAGACCACTGCTGCTTCAAAGACCCCTGCCCAGAGAGACGCTTTTCAGGGTCCTGTTGGAGGCAAGCCTGCTCGGCATTTGGTGAGGCAGCTAAAAGAAGTGTATCTCCTGGGGGTTGGGGCGATGCCCAGCAGGACACAGTGGGCACTGGATACAATGGCATTTACTGACTGAAAGTGTCTGGGTGGCCAGACCAGGCCTGGGATTCTCTGGGGGTCACAGGATGTTGGCAGTGTGGTTCTAACAGCTGCTAAAGCTACCCTGGGCAGGAACAGAGCGGTAGCCATGGGTACAGTCAAAGGGGGAAATGCCCATGACGAAAGGCTGTCTGGCAGGCTTGGACAATCTCCATGAAATAGGTCTGGCACATTCCCGTAATGGCAGGTCACAGGAAAGAGTCCAGAGTGTACAATGCTACTCATTCTGCTCCTCCTGAAGAGTTGACAGTACAGGATTAGCCACAGATCTGTAGAAATGTATGCCCCCTCTAACGGCAGCATCCTTCCTCGTCAATTCAAGGTACAGAATGTGTATGCATGCGTATGTGTGTGCACACGTGCCATCAGCTCTGAATTCATTGCAGAAAATCTCCCTGATATTATGGCACTAAGGAAATAAAGCCAAATTTGCTTTAATGGGGGTTTTCTTCTCTCTTTTCTTCCCGCCAATCATTCTGGGGATCCTGGACTTGCCTTCCCAATGCATTACGTCAGACTTAAGCTTCCATTCCTCTATCAGGATGTCATCTCTGTGTGGGTTAGGTAGCACAGCTGGAGAAAACTCTCATCATAACCTGGGAGACAGGCCCTCTGCCCTGGTCCTTGGGCTGTGCAGCAATCTGTGTTTCTCCATTGAGCTTTTTCCCGCTCTCCAAAAAGATCCCCACCCCACTAAACCCTTCTGGCTCTACGAAACTCTTGCTCTCTCTCTCCATGGCCAGTGGGACATCTCCACTGGACTGAACTCATCATCTTGACTCCTGCTCACAATCTGCTTTTTTTTCTTCATGTATTCACTCTCAGAGAGCGGCGCCATCATCCTTCCAGTTGCCCGAGCTGGTGCTCTGGGAGTCAGCCACAGCTCTGCCCACTTTTCACTTCCATCCCATGCATTACCAACTCTTCCTGAAGAGCTCTGGTCTCTCGACAACCCCCCTCCAACCCTACAGTCTCTAGCTCACGCTCCATTCCTTCTGCTCCAATTGCTGCAGTTATCTCCCGACAAGTCCCCTGGCATCCAGTCTGCCTCCAGTGGCTTCTCTCCCTGTGGCCACCGGGATCTTCTAAGACTCATCTCATCAAGTCGCTCCCCTGCTTGAGACACTTTGATGGCTGTGCCCTTAGAAGAAAAGGCCAAATGCTTGTCACAGCTAAAGAAGGCACTTCCACATCTGGCTCAGCTTAACCTCTTTTATTTTCCTTCACAACACTCCTGTTCACCCACTTTCTGTTCTCACGTACATTGCTCGGTTTTGCAAATATTTTTCCCTCTGCCCCTGTGCATCACAGAAGTTTCTGCCTGGGTATAATTTCTTCCTCAAATCTGAAAGAGAGGTCCCTCCTTGGCTATCCTATAGGACCCCATGTGATGGTCATTAATACTGTTCATGAAAATAGAGATCTTAGATGTCTTTGGATGTATATTTGCTCAGGACTGTTTAAACTGTAAGCTCACGCACTAAAAAAAAGTACAAACTTTAATAAACAGTATAAATAATTTATAGCTCTATAAATTCTTAAAATCTGGAAGTCACATGCTACAATTAGTACTGAGTTGTTACACATGTACAATGGAAGAAATATTTCTCTTTTATGGTCAGAGAGATGGAACATTTGTTTAAAATCAATGAGTGATAAATTCTAATTCCCAGGGGGTGACTCTTCGGAATAATGTTTAAATATATATTTAGCGTGCTATGTGTTGGAGTATCTTTTGCTGAATTCAGTTGTTGACTCAGCTCAACGAGGCAGGTGTAGCGCATCGGCGCAGCTGTACCTCGTTTTACCTGACAGGCATCCTTTGAAAACTACATGCCGACTGAATTTCTGTGAATTGAAATTGATTTTAAGTGTCCCATTTGAGCAAATTCTACAGTAATTCCATGTTCAAAGGGAAGAATCACCTCCTAATTTAACTTTCTTGAGTAATCTAGACTTTCATAATTGGATTTACTTACAGCAATATTATAAAGTAATTAAATTGATTTTAGTCACAGAATAAAAAAAGAAAAAGCAGAAATATAAGATAGGGACACACACATTGCCAACATCCTATATAATACAAACACTGAGATGATAAAGCTGTTCTAAAGAACTCTCTCATACAAAATGAGGGAAGAAATAAAGGAAAACTTCGTATTTCTCTTCTTCCAAATCCCATTTTATCAATAAGTATTTTTTTTTTTACTCTGAACTTACAACTACCAAGGAAAATAGAGCTATTTTTTTCTAGAGCCACGACAATGAAAAAATCTTGGAAGAATAGTCTCAATTTTCATAATAAATATGAGTCATTTAGGTTCACCAACACGTATATGTTTTACTATAATTATATCGTTAAACTCTACTTCAACAATTAAAAGATGCTGTCAATTGTGAGAAGCACCACGATGTTGTGTGCTATTTGGGAAGAAAAACTGCCAACCTAAACGATGACACATAATAGATTGTGAGACACATTCCAACTTTGGAGATGTTAAAATATGAGAAAATGTGAATCCTGAAAATAGCGATATAAAGTAACAGATTCTTTCCTGCTTTATTTTCAGTATTTGGAATAGTGTTTGGCAACCGTAAACTCTATAGATATTTGCTGAGTGGCTGAAAAAATAGTGAGTATTTAAAACATAGTGAAATAAACAAATGCCTTGCATAAAGAAAAATGAGAAAAATGGTGGGCACTGATCAAAAGTTTTAAAAAGGAGTTGTTTTATTACCAAATTGTTTCTTTTAAATTGCTCCTCAGGAAATTAGAATACAAATAATAACCTCTTTACAATTTTCCATTAAATAGACAACTATCAGGTTTAAGATACACAAAATCATACATACATTTGATGAGATTTCTTTTAACTAAATTTTAAATGAATGCCTTGCTATGCTTTTCTGGTATGGTTTAGAATAGATTTTCCTTTGAGTTTTACTTCAAGTTCATTACTTATATCAGACTTATCTCAAAGTCTAGGGTATCTTACTGGCACTGAACAAACATACCTTAGGCTTATGTCTGCAATCATGTCAATATGAATGGGAAATGTCCTGTTTTACAATTGTGGACAACCCGCTAATGCTGCCAATTACAAACCTTCTTCACAAATAAATTTCATGAATAGTCTTCCTTTATTATATTTCTCTTCTTCAACTGACATCATTTTAAGACGTTTCCAGCAGAGAGCAGTTTTGTAAACCAAAAGGAATTCAATGACTTCTATTTGTTGCTTAAATTTGCTGGGTTTTAGTCAATTGCTTTACACATCGTTATGAATTTTATCCTTCACCTGAAAACTTCCCTTTTCTTCTTCATTTGTTCTGCCTTCATGGGCTCATGAGTATGAAACCAGAAACTAGTTAGGTCATTTCTGAGAGTTCTGCCATCTGATATTCCACTGGGAATGGAAGCTACAGCTTCCCCAAGCCTTGACGTTCACGTATAAATGCTGAGTCTGTCGGGTCTGAGATAAATCCGTGTCTCCTCTGTGCTCAATACACAATGCAAAACAGGGCCTGGACCTCTGGAGAATAACTAAGCAAGGACATCATGTTCTATCTGTACAATAAAATGCACATCTCACACTAAATGGCAAATTCTTCATTTCTAAAGGTTGAATAGGGTAGTACTTATAAATGAATTCCACTTGGTTAAATTTAGAGTGCAGAAAAAGTCCTATCCAAAAATACACTCTGGCTTGGGGCCCTTTCCATTTGATTTTGAATTAATTTATCTCACACCCTTTCCTCTCAGTATCTGATGAGGCCAACACGAGTTGATATAGTAATATCAGGCCCAGAAATCTGAAATGCTTCGGTGCTTGATTGAGTTGCCTTGTAGAGTTTTCAATTAAATGAGAGCTTTCTTTCTACTGATACCTTTAGTGCAAGCAATCTCAGTAACAATGTTTCCCGATCTTGTTCATTGTTTTGTTCTGTTCCGTTTCTTTAATAATCGACTTTGCCTTTGTCTTGTTCTCCAGAATCCCCAGGCGTCCTTCTTTCCCCTTTGGAAAGGGAAAGGTCTCAGATGAGTGTGGCCAGTTCTGTAAGACTGTCTGTCTTAAAACTGTCTAGAACACTAAGGTAATCTGTTTGGTTCTCTTTCTCAGATGCCTTTTAAGGTCTAGAGTGACAGCCCTTTCCACACTCCAGTGCCTGCAACCCTCCCTGTGGCCAGGGCTGCAAGCTGCTCCAGGATAATGCTCAGAGGCCTAGTGCTCCACCACCCTGCCTTCTCTATCCTCCATCCCCTCCTTGGCTGCTGTGGCGACTGGCTTCATCCATCTCCCTACACCTGTTGGCTTCACCCTCTGGGTGGTCACCTTCCTAAACTTTCCCCTTCCACTCTCCCTGTTGCATAGGCCCTGGCACTGGGATGGCCCACAAACTTCACTACCTTAAGACCAGTCTTCAAGGGATGGACCTGTGTTGCCTACACTCTGCGGGACATCTGACGACGGTGTGCCATCCAGAAATCTCTGCCGCTCTTTCTCTCTGCTGGTACCCGAGTCTTCATAGGGTTGCCCTGAAGATGCTTGTTCAAGTTCCTGCCAGCTTACCTCTGCTGGTAAGTTTTGGGAAAGACTTCTGATGAAAACTTAGTAACAGCCCTCTTGGTCTTAGTGACTTTCCGCATATAAAGGCAAGGACAGTCATCTGACTCACATTCTTGGTCCAAACGCCTCTTGCCTGTGTCCCCACCCTACTTCCCCTTCTCTCAGAAATAGAGATCATATCATTAGTTACAGTTTCTTCTCTTATCATCTTAGACACTGATTATTGCAAATGACAAGGAGAAATCACCCCAATTAATTGTCTCCTTTGCTCTCCTGCGTTTATGCCTAGCCTCGGACCCACAAAAAGAGAGAGATGCTTTGTGCATTCAGTACATTGGTACAAGCAGCAATACGAGGCCTTTGTTTCAATTTTACATTTTAAAAACTATAACGGATATTCATGAGTTTAATTTAACTGTCTACTTACTAGCAGCCGTGCTTGTTAAGGGCTGCAATAAACCAACAGGAAAATTAAGTGCTCCACTTCCTCACATCCTAAGTAATACATTATTTTAAGAGTCCCGTTATTACGAATTCACTTGGTACCTATGCCAACAGCATAGGTCCTAATGACTGCATTTGGTATTCATACAGATGTTATCATTTATCATGCCCTCTACTGCCATCAGAGAATCATTCCCACTCACTGTTTTTTTTTTATTCCTTGTGTTTGATAAATAAGCTGATAATCTTTGCTCTATACAATAAAAGAATATTAAAACCAGGCCTGACTAATGTGTGACTGCAGACACAAGAAGAAATTTTTATAAGTCCCCACACCAAAATACTCTGACTTCTTCCCTGTGATTCCATCCAGATGATTTTAGGCATTCTTACATTTCTGGATGCCATTCTAAACAATATGACAATAAAATTCTCTAAATTGCACCTTAAACCTTAAAACAATACAAACCACAGCAGCTACTGTTAACTGTGTACTTTTATCATATCAGATATTCACTGGCTAGTCCTAAGAACCCTGACACCTTAGCATTACTACCCCCATTTTATATATGAAGGAGCTGAATCGAGGAGAGGTCAGGAAACATGCTGGGCAGGCTCAGAACCAGGGTGTGACAAGAGCTGGCCTTCAGACCTAGACTGCTGAAATACCAAGGGGGTGTGTTAGCAACAGCATGTCAGCCTGAATCATACCCTACTCTTATCCATCTGCAGTAGTCAGCTGTATGTATCAACTTGGCTAGCTATAGCCCCTAGTTACTCAATCGATGACTAAATAGGTATTGCTGGAAAAGTATATTGTTGATGTGATTTGATCCACAACCAGCTGCCTTTACATAGAAAAGATTACCATGGCAAACCTCGCTGGGCTTGATCCAATCAGTTGAAAGACCTTAAGAGCCTAATTGAGGTCTTCCTGAAGAAGTAGCTCTACCAACCAGTTAGTTCTACCAGGGGACTACAGCATCAACTCCTGGCCAAGGCTTTCCAGTCTGCTCTTCCTGATGTCCTGTCTATAGATTTTGTACCTGCCTAGCCATTACCCACAACTCATAAGCCAACTTCTTGCTAGCTAGCTAGCTAGCTATATCCATATATCTCCTACTGTTTGTGATTCTCTTCCGGAACCATGGCTGATAGACCATCTTAACCATACCTATGGTTAAGGAGCTATCATATGCCAATACTGTGCTAAGCACTCTCATCTGTTACTATATAGCAAGTCCATAAAAATACTACACGCCAGGCAAACACTGGATGCACGAAAATTTGAAGATTAACCCCCTAAAATCCCTAACAGTAAGCAAATGAATTCTAAAAATATGCACAGCTATTTCTTTTTATAATGTAGAGCTCCTTTTGTCCTAAAGTGAGGTGAAAAACACCTTTCTTTCTCATTTATTTGAAGTCATTCATATACTTATCATATCATTGATAAAAAGAATGTTAAAATTATGTAAAATCTGCATAAGCTAACACTGGCCCAACTCTGTTGCGCTGTGTACAGTTTTTACCATTTTACGTAACTCAACAAGTTCATGCAAAACTCAGTCATTCTATGTGCAAGATTAAAGTGAAATATTTCAAGTATTACCAAAATATTATTCCTCAGACACTAGTTTAGAAAAGCCTATTCTTCTCTCCAGGTTAAATAACCCACCCTCCCTTACTGCTTCATCATGAATCACACACCCAGTCTTACAATTACTTCACTGGCTTGCCTGTGGAGTTTTTACTATTTATTTTTCCTCACCCTAAGAACCTAACACTCGATTCAGTTTTCTAGTAAGAGACACTGAGTTGTTGAGGAATGCTGCTCTTACCAGGAAACAAACACTCCATTCACCCACCGTATTCAGTCTTGAATTTACTACACCCATCCCCACACCACTCCTCATTCTCTTCCCAGTCCATCTCCTCATTCTCTTCCCACCAAGCAGAAGGCACCTTAATGCTTTATCCGCCCACTTCATTGAAATGAATGAGTCCTGGCCTTATGACCATGGGATTCTCACAGCTTACCTTTCGTCTTTAATAAAAGTGTCTACCTGACACTCATTTCTAATTCAGGTGGCTTACACTTGCCCGTTTTCTCCCATTTCTCTTAGTAACTTTGGATCTTTGTTGGCTATTTTACCTCCTGCTTATGGGTCTAAAGTCAATAATAGGTCATCTATGTGCCACTGAACATAATTTTCAAACCTTCACTCATGTCCCTGGCCAAAAGATGTCTAAAAGTCATCATTTCATGTATTGCAGCATATGTTCAATTTGAGGTGAACTCCAAAATGTATAATGTGCTAATTTGGAATGAAAGAAACATAACCACATGTTATGCTCTGTCACAGAGACTACTCACTAAACATTGATTGAATTAAAATGACTATTCAGGAGGAAAGCACTTGTAATACTTGATTTGGGAATAAATATACTTTTGTTTAGACAGTGACAGAAAACTACCCACCTATTATTTATTCACTAAGTACTGCTGGTTAACATTTTTATTGTTCATTTGTTTTCATTCTCAAGCATATTTTTAAAAACTAGACTTGATTAATAATTTAAAATATGGTATTATGTGGTACCATTTGGATAATGTATTAAAGCATTAAGGAAAGATCTAGATAGAGGAGAGGTACAATAGCAATGTATTCATCCTCTATCACCACTGTACTGTATTTTGGCATTGTGATCACTATCAGCACAAAGGAATGCAACAAAAACAGCTGAATGAAAATTTCTAGTTATTGCAAGAATGTTATAAACAGTCTTTTCTTCTATGTCATTACCCAGGAGCTAGATAAGGAGAAATATCTCTTATACCACAATATAAGCAAAGCGTCTACTTGTCCTAAGTGACTTAGTTTATATTTAAGGATGAAGTGATTTCTGAAGCTCTTCAAGTTTCCCTTTTCACTTTGGCCACTAGGGAACTCAAAGGCAATTTACTGGCTACTTTTACTTACTATATATTAATTGTATAAATTTTGGTAAGTTACCTTAGATCCTTTTCTGAATAAGAGACATTTGAGTAATACTGTGGTTTGATGAAGTAAGTTAAATATGATCACTGAAGCTCTCACTGGCTTGGTGTTTGGCTGCACAAATCATGCAATTAGAGCTAACATCACATATTACTCCAAATACTGAATTAGGGACTCTACAATTTCTTCCTCCCTGTCCAAGGCTACACCGATGATTGGTGAAGTTTACTAAAGGATTTCGAAAGAATGCTTTTACATAAATGTTAAGGAAGGCATAAAAAAATGCTTTTGATTTGTTTGTACAGTATAATAACCCAGCGCGGTGTCTGAGTCAGAGCTGCTGGGGTGTGGGCTTCCTGGGGTGAAGTATATTAGTCCATTCATTCCGCCAGCTGTCTGATGCTCTGTCTTTGACAGTAGATTGGCCTGTATTGTAGGAGGTATGGCATCAAGGGTCTATGTCGTTTTGTGTGTGACTATCACATCCGAAGATCTTTCAATCACTGTTTGATCTCTTATTTCTATGTGTTATTTTTTATAAGTCTAAGCATGTACCAAGATTCAGTACAAAAAGATTTTTTTTATAAGAAAAGGATTCCTCTCAAAAGCTCAGTAGAAACTGGAAATTACAAACTAGCTGTCCCAGTAAATCTAACTGGTTTTGTCAAATGTTTGTGCCCATTTAAAGGCTTGCACTTTTTATGTTCACTCCGACAGGCAGGGCAAAGGTTGGGGGTCTGGCTATTATGGCAAGCACTGATCCCTCTGACAGAGCAAAATTCCAAGTAGGAAGGTTGAAGAGTCATCAGAGGTTTCCTGTGTTCCAGGATTCATACTGTATTTTACTGATCAACACCTGAACTGCATGTGAAAATAGACTGTAAATGCAGGTGTTATATATTATTAAAAAATGTTCCTTTAGAAATTAAGCTGCTGTACCCAGCAACAGCTGCCTGAAAGGAGGCTGTGCGGTAAGTGAATGGGGTGCACTGAGTTTTGGCAGCCAAGAGGCTAGAAAGAAGATATGAACCACAGTGACAAAAACCAATACCTGTGCTAGGTGGTGAAGAACCCCATGTTGTTATTTACAGCTGGGATGTGAAGTTCTAAGAAGAACTGGGTATCTGAAAGCAATCTAACATTTTAAAAACTCTAGATGGTAATGGTTAACTTCCCTAATGATTCATCAGGTCTGTCTTGTTGAAAGTGGCAGGATTTATAAGCACAAAAAAACAGCTGGCAGGGGAAAGTGCCCAAAAGAAAGAGAGAAGCAGAATCCATCTATATAGCCTGGCTACCAAGCCCCAGACACAGTATTCCTTGGCATGTGGAAGTAGTTCAGAGATCAACGGGAGTAATAGATTGCTTTTTAGCCCAAAGGAGAACAAGGCTACATTCACATTACCGAGGAATGGTGAGTCTTGATTTCTCCAAGTGATTAGCCTATAAAAGGAAGACTGCTTTATTTATTAATGTAAGCATCTAGCATTATTAGAGGCTTAGGGCAAAAATCCACTGTTGACCCATGGGGAAAAAAATCTTCCCAGGAAACTGACGATCAATAGTTCTATATTTACCTAAAGTTTTATGCTTGATGAAAAACACAGTCTATAAATGTCATTTGGTAATTTGCATTGGTAAAAATTATTGGCCAAAAGTCACACTTGGGTCACACATGCTTCGAAAGACCACATAACTTGCTATAACATGTCTTCATATTTATAACTACGCTGTATGTGCTCATTAAAACCCAATAAATTACTTCTGCACCAATGATTATGAAGATTTGTCTCCGTTAGAGCACCTTCCAATCACACAGAGGTTTACAAAGGTCATATTTTTAACTCTTATAAATACAGTTGTATTTCTCACCAAATGATTTCAAGATCAGAAATCACTTGGGGATAAAAGAGACACGAGGCTACATATTAACTCAGGAAACTATAAATTTAATAAGGGACAAAATCTCACAGAGTCATACATTCCCAAATGATAACACAGGGAAACAAATTCTTAATTTACTCTTTCTGTATTAGGGATTGATCTTGTCTCTGCCAAATTTGCATATCTACCCATGAGCAGATACATTATTATGGCTATTTTATGCCACTAAGTTTTGAGGTGGTTTGTTATACAGCAATAGCTAATCCAAACACTCCCTATGAGGGCAGCAGTAAGATACATGTGAGGGGATGTCCTTTTTGTACAGACAGACACTACATAGCACCAAAAGAGGGAAGAGCAAGGATAACCTCCACACGCACTCCCACTATTCCTAGCCCCACCATAGCCTGGACTCTGCAGCACTTACTATGTTCTGATAAATGCTGGGCAAAACCAATTCTATCTCACTCCTTTCATTCAGAGAGAAGGAAGAGGAAGAGTTAAAGTAATTTAGTGACAAGGACCATGTCTTACTCAGCTATACTTACTATTGTATCTAATATAATAGGAATCTTACATAAATATATTAGTGAATTCTTAATAATACGTTTTTCACAATTGTAATGTTAGCAATTTTGAATCTTCTTTGTATGTGTATTCTAATATTGAATGAATAAGTAAATATATTCTGGATATTAGGAACAAGGCTTTTCAATATCAGAAAAGGGAATTTTAAAAAGCAGAAAGAGAGAAGGCTAGAATGAACCCTGTGGAACTAGATTAGAATTAGAGATGTTAGTATGATCCCTGATTTTTGTTGGAGAGAAAGATAGATAGATAGATAGATAGATAGATAGATAGATAGAAGATAAATATTAGATAGATACTTAGGTATCTATCAGTTGTATATGTTAGATAGATATTGATAGTGTATGTGTTTGTATATGTATACATATACTAGCATATGCACATATGATTGTTTTCTGAACTGAGAATAAGTGGCAGACATAAATACAGAGAGAGAAAGAGACAGTGTGTCTACAATTAAAAAGCTAAGTAGCAATGAGCACACACAGTACCCAGATCCTGGTTTCTAAATACCATGACTTCAATAAAAGGAGCCAGGGTTCCCTACTTAGAGAAAAGGCTGATTCCAGAACTAGGGTTGAGGAATTATAAAATTATTCTAGAACAGCTTGCTGTACCAGAGAAAGGGAATAATGGGGGATGGGGGGATATGGCAAATGGAAACATGCCAGCTTGTTGGAAATCTCACTGACCATATCTGGGATAATTTGAGCATTAAAATAATTTGAATAATCCATTGTAACCTATTGAATAAAATGAAAGTCCATGAGTCCATACTGATTGAGATAATAACTAAGGGAGAACGGAAATCTCTTCCCTACATAGGCATGTCAACTAATAAATGTAGAAGCGATGATGCAATTAGAAAACCACTGTTTAGCAAGCACCACTATAATAAATGACTCAGGCAAGAATCATCAATGGATGCTGAAACTAATGAGTGAAAGCTTCATAAGATATAAAATGTCTACACGGTCTCAAAGATACTTATTGACAATACTTATTAATAACTTCAGTGGAGATAACTGACAGGTACTACTTTAACCAAGTGAGGATGTTCACATCACCAGTAATGAGACAAGTCAATATCATGAGCCTCTGAACATGAAGTTTTAAGATGAATCAGCATTTCTCCTGTGGCATTCCTGCCAAAAAATGCAAAACCTGAATCTAATCACTGGAAAACATTAAATAAACGTAAATTGAGAAACAGTTTATAAAATACTGGCCTCTGGTCCTCAAAAATGTCAAGATTGTGAAAAACCATAAAAAAAAAAAAAAGAGCCAGAAGAAATAATGCATACTGAAGGAGTCTAAATAGGCATGTCAACTAAATGCAGTGGATGATCTTGAATTGGACCCTGGACCAAGAAAAGAAAAGAGACATCATTAAGATAACTTGATAAATTAAAATAAGGACTGTAGATTTGACATATTAATGTTAATTTCCTAATTTTGATTAGTGTATTATGATTAGGTAAGAGAATGCTCTTGCTTTTTTGGAAGATACACATTGAAGTATTTCGGAATAAATGAGCTTTGTGTCTGCACTGTTTTCTCAAATAGTTCAGAAAAAATAACTATATTATATATCCTAAAGCCATATATTTTATATTATACGCATATACAGGAACCAAAGAGAAGAGAAGAGGAAAAGAGAAAAACAGAATAACATGATCAAGTATTAACATTTGGGGAATCCAAGTGAAAGGTGTAGGGAATACTTTGAGTGAAAAGGTGTAGGCCACCTGGGTGGCTCACTCAGTTAAGCGTCTGCCTTCAGCTCAGGTTATAATCCTAGGGTCCTGGTACTGAGCCCCATATCAGGCTCCCTGCTCGGTGGGGAGCCTGCTTCTCCCTCTCTCTATCAAATAAATTAATCTTAAAAAAAAAGAAAAAAAACCAAAAAATTACATAGATGTGAAAAGATGAAAAACATTGGTTTCATAATGGAACAGATTAATTAAAATATTATATATTAACCTCTAATAGCAGTTAACATGAAAAAATACAGAGCCACATGTATCGGTAGGGATAGATGTTGAGACTGTATTAAGTGAAAAAAGGCAAGTTCACAATGTCATAGACAGTACAGTATCATTTACGTAATTTAAAACATATAGGTGAAACATTACTATGTCATTCAGTGAAATTCTTAATTTTTAAACATGGGTACCCACATTTTCATTTTGCACTGAGCCTTATAAGTTATGTAGCCCTGTAAGTTGTTATAACACCTTCTTTCTTTCATAAAGAATATCTAAAATAAATTAGCCATTTCTGGACGTCATATACCCAGGTGTTTATTGTGTTACTCTATGTACTTATCAGTATTTCAATATTTTTTTCAAGTTAAAAAGAGATCTTTTCACAAGTTCATCTTAAGATACTAATAGAGCTTGTGGTGATAAAACTGGAAAAATACAACAATGACAACCCTATATTCTATATATATTCAGCATTGAATATATTCTATATTCAGCATTGCAAAGCTGCATTGCCCTAAACTGAAGTTTAGTTTAATTTAGTTTTAAAAGAGAAGTTCTTTGTATAGGGCACTCTTCCCTCATCCAAATCCTCTGCATTTACTTCTCTGCTGAAACATTACCTCTTCAAAAGTTTTCTTTAAATACTCTATCAACAATTCTTCCCATCACTCCATCCCCTCACTTTGTTTTATCACCGCACTTACTACTCTGAAATCCTATCATTTCTTTGTGCAGTTACATGTATTATACTCTCCTTCATTAGAATATAAACCCTGGAGGTAAGGAGCTCTCTATTCCTTGCTGCTTCCATATTTCCACCACCTAAAACAGAATTGGCACACAGCAAGTATCTAATGTTCATTAAAAAATAAACCTAGAGTGAGGGATAGAGACAAGAGAAAGATTTGCAGACACGGAAGAGACCTAAAAGTGCCCGAGCTTTTGTAACAAGCCCAGAGTAAGATTTTCCAAGAGCCTGCAGATGCACTAAGCATGCAAACATGGATTTGGAGGAAGCTAGGGACATCCTGGTCCTTGGAGATCCCATTGTCCAATCATGCCCTGAGGAAACATCTCCTGGCAACAATCCTAAACAGAATTATGAGCTACCTCTTTAGGGACAGCAATGTCTCTGGGTCAACAATTCTGGTCACCCCAAATCTTCATTTCAGGGTGGCCTTGCAAGCTCAGGACCTGGTACTTAATGCTGCTTCTGTTAAGTGTAGAAATCTCTAGAAGATCTGCACTCCTGTGTGTCTTTGCTCTTGTTCATGCTACATCCTCTTTCTCAAGACACCTGACTTCCAAAGTCCGACTTAAGCTTCCCTTCAGAAAACCTGCTCTACCGGTTTTCTACAGAAACCCACAGTATAATCAGGGTCCTGGAAGATTGGGTGAGCAAGGACCTGGAAGATAAGAGTTTAACACAGGGATTATTTAGGACCCCATTATAGGGGACTGGGAACCACAGCCTCCTGCAGCACTCTACCTAAGGTTAGGAACAGAAGGGGTAACGACTGCTCTTTGGCCTGAAAGGTCAGAGCCCCGAGAGTGCTAACAGGGGTCACCACAGGGAGGGGAAGAGATAGGACCTGACTCTCCTTCCTCCCTTTGATCTTACTTGCTGAGCTCAACCAGAATACAGAGGGCAGGAAAGCTTAATGCAGTTCTTATAGGCACTTCCCTGGCACTAAGCAGTTGGGAGAAGAGGTAAGAGTGGATCTGGGACGGCAAATAGAAGAAACTTCAAATACTGACAATCATCGTCTCTGTTATAAACAAGGGCTTTATAACAAGGGCTGCATAATTATATCCCCTTCTGTAAGTTTTCAATCCTTGTTTCCTGTGTGCTAGCCTTCTCTTTTGGCTAGACTCTAAGGTCTTCAGGAGAAGGGATCATATATTATTTTTTCTTCATCGCCTAAGGAGATTATCATATAATCATGTATCATACCATATAATCACAATAATTTAGTGATCATATGATTACTAAACAGGCTGTCAGATTTTCTGATATTAAAAATGACCTAAAAGCATCAGAATTTATGATACTCTGATTATGTGATAGCAGTATCTATCCCATTAATAGAAGTCAGAATTCTGTAGCAACCCATACACATTTCTGCACAAATACAACATAACCTAGTAAGAAAAGTAAAAGATGAAAGTAGTCCACTATTTAATAAGAAAACTGCATCATGTGCTCCACAAAAAGCATGAAAAAATTCTGTTGGATATTTATTACTTGGCCATTATATGAAAATATTACAGAAATAAAAACCTTAGGAGAAGGAAAAATCCTAACAAATTCTTATAGACTGAATAGTAATAATGCTAGTGCACAATCAATCCTGATGTAAAAAAGGAGGAAAGAAAAAAAAAACCCAGTTTTTCTCTTTCAGTGTAGTTTTCTAAAGGAAATAAATTTACTATTCCTTCAACCAAGCAGTTGTCTCCTATTATCTGAAAAATATATTCTGATTGCAGTTACAAAACAAAATGTAGAGTGCTTTTTTTTTTCTGGCTTGCCCGTTACATTGCTATATATCTTTTGATTATGAGACTGATAACTCAGAAGTCATAAAGAAAAGTTTTTTGAAATACCATCATCTTGCTTTGGCGACAACAAGGGAAAAAGCAATCAATCCAAAGCTTGAAATATCCTGGAAATATTTTGGGCATTTAAAATAATCTGTAATAATTTAAATTAGACTACTTGTACATCACATTTCATGTCCTTAAAAGTCTACTAATGAACATCACTTGACCCCCATTCCTCATTCTTTAGACACCCTGGGGGTCAGAAGTACTGACCATACATACAAACTGTTCCACTCATGTCTTCTGCAAAAATGGTGCCACTATCATAAAAGCATCTGTTCTGGCACCACTGTTGGTAATATTAATTGCTCCAGTCTGTAACTCAATCTTACAACTTTGGTTATTGCATTCATTCATTCTAACAACAAATATTTATGAGGTGATATGGACAGACATAACACAAATAAGCATTACATGACTGCCACAGGAAGTGCTAACCTACAGGCTACCTCATTAAAGTGGTATTTAGGTGCAGTATGAAGGATAAATACAAGTAATTACTTAAAACCAAAACCTAATAGAAGCAGCTTCCAACGACAAATTTCACATATACTTAAGTCTTATTTTCAAAGGTGATTATAAAAGAAAACAGCAGCAATAAAAATACTAAATTCAGTAGAAAAAATTTAGTATGAAGATTGAACTTTGATATCTTAAGTCCTACTTTGTCATCTAAAACCACTTTTACACAAAACCACCAAATCCCCCAGTGGTACCGCAGAAAAGGTGATTTTCATATAGGGCATGAAACGCCTGCCTCTCCTGATTTGGAAAGCAAAAGGTGCTATTAATCCCAGTCATTATTTTTATTGCTTTATGATATACATTAGGTTACTGTCTGCTTTTTATGAATATAGACAACAATCATTAATTTCCAGTAGCAGTATAGAGCCATTTCCCTGCACTGTAATGTTTTCCCCCATTAAGAACATGGATGAGGGGCCCCTGGGTGGCACAGTTGGTTGAGCGACTGCCTTCGGCTCGGGTCATGATCCCGGAGTCCCGGGATCGAGTCCCACATCGGGCTCCCAGCTCCATGGGGAGTCTGCTTCTCACTCTGACCTTCTCCCTTCTCATGCTCTCTCTCACTCTCTCTCTCTTTCCTAATAAATAAATAAATAAAATCTTAAAAAAAAAAAAAAAAGAACATGGATGAAAAACATTTGGGGCACCTAATTCTTTTACGGAAGATCTAAGAGCATAAAACTACTAATGTTTATCTCTTAAGTATAATTACCATATTTCTCACCTCAATGCCCACAATTGAACACATCAATTAAAACTAGACGTATCATTTTCATGTTTTGAATGAATTTAATTGTGTAAAGAAGATCTATTGTATGCCATCCCAATGTATACCTTTCAGGAGGCATTCCTTTCGCAATTCTAGAATGGGTTGTATAGCATGGAATGGTTCCTTCTATAAAGTAAGCCAATCCCTTGGACAGTTGCTACCAAGACCAGAGCAGCTATGCCTGTTCAGATAACTTTAGATCTAACAGGTGAACTTACTCATATTCAAAAATTAATAAACGTTCAATTTACCTACAATATTTTATGAAACAATTATTCTTTATTTAAAAAGATTTCATACTGATTAATCTTTTTCCCCTTACTAGTAGTAATTCCTTTAAGGCAAAGGTTAAAAGTAATAGAATTCCCCAAATTAAACCCAAAGTAAGTGGAACACAGAAAATAATAAAACTAATGAAACAGAAAACTGACAGAAAAAATCAACAAAGTCAAAAATTGGTTCTTTAAAAAGATTGATAAAATTGATAACCACCTAGAAATACCAATCAAGATTTTGAAGGAAAAAAAAAAGAAAATAGAAATGATCAAGCTTAAGAATAAAACAGTGGACATATTACAGATCGTATAAAAATTAAAAGCATAATGAGGGGAGATTATAAATAATTGTATGCCAATAAATTTGACAATGTATATGAAAAAGAGACATTCCTTTGAAAAAACAACTTACTAAAACTGACACAAGAAGAGATAAAAAATCTAAAGAACTCTATAACCATTTTCCACATAAAGTATCATATCATCTTCAAAGAGTGGGTCTGACTTCTTTACCAGTTCGGATATCTTTTATTTCTTTTTGTTGTCTCATTGCTGAGGTTAGGACTTCCAGTACTATGTTGAATAGCAGTGGTGAAAGTGGACTTCCCTGCCATGTTCCTGACCTTAGGGGAAAAGCTCAAAAGACTCTACCCTAAAACTGCTAGAACTCATGCAGAAATTCAGTAAAGTATCAGGTTATAAAATCAATGTACAGAAATCAGTTGCATTTCTATATACCAAGAAGACAGAAGAAAGAGAAATTAAGGAGTTTATCTTATTTACTATTGCACCCAAAACTATAGGATACCTAGGAATAGATCTAAGCAAACAGGCAAAGAATCTGTACTCAGAAAACTAGAGCATACTCTTGAAAGAAATTGAAGAAGATCCGAAGAAATGGAAAAACATTCCATGCTCATGGATTGGAAGAACAAAAATATTGTGAAAATGTCTATGCTACCTATAGCAATCCACACATTTAATGCAATCCCTATCAAAATACCATCAACTTTTTTCAAAGAAATGGAACAAATATTCTAAAATTTGTATGGAGCCAGAAAAGAACCCGAATAGCCAGAAGAATATTGAAAAAGAAAACCAAAGCTGGTGGCATCACAATTTCGACTTCAAGCTCTATTACAAAGCTGTAATCATCAAGACAGTATGCTACTGGCACAAAAACACACACAGATCAATGGAAGAGAATAGAGAGCCCAGAAATGGACCCTCAACTCTATGGTCAACTAATCTTCGACAAAGCAGGAAAGCAATGTCCAATGGAAAAAAGACCGTCTCTTCAACAAATGGTGTTGGGAAAATGGGATAGCCACATGCAGAAGAATAAAACTGGGCCATTTCCTTACTCCACACACAAAAATAAACTCAAAATGGATGAAAAACCTCAATATGAGACAGGAATCCATCAAAATCCTTGAGGAGAACACCTCTTCAACCTCAGCCACAGCAACTTCTTCCCAGAAACATTGCTAAAGGCAAGGGAAGCAAAGGCAAAAATGAGCTATTGAGACTTCATCAAAATAAAAATCCTTTGCATATCAAAGGAAACAGTTGGCAAACCCAAAAGACAACCAACAGAATGGGAGAAGATATTTGCAAATGATGTATCAGATAAAAGACTAGTATCCACAATCTATAAAGAACTTATCTAACTCAACACCCAAAGAACAAATAATTCAATCAAGAAATGAAGAGAGGACATGAACAGACATTTCTGCAAAGAAGACATGCAAATGGCCAACAGACACATGAAAAATTGCTCAACATCACTCAGCACCAGGGAAATACAAATCAAAATCTCAACGAGATACCACCTCATGCCAGTCAGAATGGCTAAGATTAACAAGTCAGGAAATGACAGATATTGGTGAGGATGCAGAGAAAGGGGGAACCCTCCTACACTGTTGGTGGGAATGCAAGCTGGTATAGTCACTCTGGAAAACAGTATGGAGGTTCGTCAAAAAGTTGACGATAGAGCTACCCTATGACCCAGCAATTGCACTACTGGGTATTTACCCCCAAAGATACAAGTGTAGTGCTCTGAAGGGGCACATGTGCCCCACTGTTTATAGCAGCAATGTCCACAATAGCCAAACTATGGAAAGAGCCTAGATGTCCATCGACAGATGAATGGATAAAGAAGATGTGGTATATATACCCAATGGAATATTATGCAGCCATCAAAAACCCCAAATCTTGCCATTTGCAATGACATGGATGGAACTAGAGGGTATTATGCTAATAACCAAAATAAGTCAGTCAAAGAAAGATATTTTCATATGATCTCACTGATATGAAAAATTTGAGAAACAAGACAGAGGATCAAAGGGGAAGAGAGAGAAAAATGAAACAAATGAAACCAGAGAGGGAGACAAACCATAAGAGACTCTTAATCTAAGGAAACAAACTGAGGGTTGCTGGGGTGGAGGAGACTGGGAGGGATGGGGTGACTAGGGGATGGACACTGGGGAGGGTATGTGCTATGGTGAGTGCTGTGGATTGTGTAAGACTGATGAATCACAGACCTGTACCCCTAAAACAAATAATACATTAAATGTTAATTTTAAAAAAAGGGAAAAAAAAGAAATTTGAGAAAAAAATAAATAAAAAATAAAGAACTCTATAACTGTTAAATTGAATTTGTAATTAAATAATTTTCTAAAAGAAAACTCCAGAACTGAATGTATCCACGTTAAACTCTTAATAAAAGAGATAATATCAATCATACAGACAATCTTTTAGAAGACAAAGGAAAGAATACTTCCCAACTCATCCTGTGAAGTCATTATAATCCTGGTATCAAAACCAAAAACATTATGAGAAAATAAAGTTACAGACCCAAATCCCTCATGAACAGCAATGTAAAGGAAAATAACACCTTTAACAAAATATTAAATCACATAGAAATAGATAAAGAGGATAATATACCATAATCAAGTAGCACTTATTCCAGGAATTAATGGTTAGAAATAAATTAATATAATTGATTATATTAACACATTAAGGGTGGAATTTATATGATCATTTCAGCAGATGCAGAGAAAGCATTTGACACACCATTTATATTAAATCTATAACCCATTTATATAATACCCATTTATGTAAAAATCATTCAGCAAACTAGGAAGAGCAAATAACTTCCTCAGCCTGTAATGGACATCAAAAAAAGAAAAGTCTATAGCTAACAACACACACCACAACAGTGAAATATTGAATGTTTCTCCCTAAGGTTGGGAATAAGAGAGAAATGTATAATATATACTCTTACCACCTCTATTCAACATTTTACTGAAGGTCCTAGCCAGAGAAATCAGACAAACAAGAGAAATAAAAGGCATATAAACAGAAAAAGAAGAACCCAAACCCCCCTTATTCAGTGCTGACATGTTATGTATATATAAAAAGTCAGAATAAATCTACAAGAGAACTACTAGATCTGATAAATGAATTCAGCAATGTTGTAGGATATGAAGTCAATGTATTAGCAATAAAAAGGCTAAAAACACTATTTACACAATTACTAAAGTATCAAGGACATGGGAATACATTTAACCAAAGTCATGTAAGATCTTTTTTTAAAAAATATTTTATTTATTTATTTATTAGAGAGAGACAGCAGAAGCAAGAAAAAGAGAGAGAGCACAAGCAGGGGGGAGGGACAGAGGGAGAGGAAGAAGTAGACTCCATACTGAGCAGAGAGCCCAACATGGGACTCAATCCCAGGACCCCAGGATCATGACCTGAGCCAAAGGCAGACACTTAACCAACTGAGCTACCCAGGTGTCTCATCATATAAGATCTTTATACTAAAAATTCTAAACACAGCTGAAAAAAACTAGAGAAGACCTAAATAAGTAGAAATATATATTACAAATGTACACATTGAAAAACTCAATATTATTAAGATGTTAATTCTCCCCAAATTGATCAAGACATTCAATACAATTCCAGTCAAATCCTCAGCAGGCTTTTCTTAAAAGAAAAGGCACAAGATTAAAATGGGAGACAATCATGGACCCAACATAAAAGCTACAACAAACAAGTTACTAGAAATGGTGAAAAGAACACACCGTCTCAAAAAAAAAAAGAATACACCACCTCTGCTACCATTCATTCTTCCCAGTCATCCATAATCTGTCTAATCATGAAGAAAATGTCAGACACACGAAATTGAGGGATACTCTACAAAACCCCTGGAGTAGTCTTCAAAAGTGTCAAGGTCATAAAAGACAAGTAAAGGCTGAGGAACTATTAGAGACCAGAGAACACTAAGGAATCATGACAACTAAAGGCAATGTGGTATCCTGAATTGGATCCTCGACAAAGACATTAAGGGAGAAACTGGTGAAATCTGAACAGTCTATTCTTCATATACTGTGCTGATGTTAATTTCTTAGTTTTGAGAATTGTACAATGGTCATGGAAGATGTTAACATCAGGGGTAGCTGGGTGAAGGGTATATAGGCACTCAATACACTATCTTTGCAACTTTTCTGTAAATCTAAAATTCAAAATAAAAAAGTTTTAAAATGCTACTAAAACAAAGTGTAGCATAATATATTCATGAAGGTGAAGTGGGCAAAGATTTCTCAGAGGAGAAATTTTTCTTAGAAACGAATAAATGTAAAAGAACAAAAATGATAAATGATAACTTGGATTTCATCACAATTAAAAATGTACATCAAAAAGTACCATCAAAAGAATAAACAAGCCAGTCACAGAATGGGAGAGAAAATCTGCAATGAAATCTAAGAAGTGACTTCTATCTAGTACATAACAAGCACTCTGATACCTAATAAACAACAATAACAGCACAATAAAAGAGGCTAAATACTTGAAGAGAGCCACTTCACAAATGACATTTAAGCAAATGGCCAATAAGCAGGTGGAAAAGTGTTTGACGTCATTTCCATTTGGGGAATGCAAATTAAAGCCACAATTAGATGCCAGCAGTCACCTACTAAAATGATTAAATGAAAAAGACTACCACCACCAAATGTTGAGGAGGAATATACAATACCAAAATTCTTCAGTATTGTTAGTCAAGTATAAGATGGTATAGTTGCTTTGGAAATCTCTTGCAGTTTCTTAAAGTTAAACACAATCTACTCTACAACCTACCAATTCCACTCCTAGATAGTTATACAAAAGAAGTCAAACCATAGGTATACAAAATTTCTGTACTACAATGTCAATAGCTGTTTAATTCATAATAACTCAGACTGACAAATAACCTAGATTCCCATCAAAGGATCAACCTACTGTGATCCATTCTGTGATACATTCATATAGTGGATTACTACCCAACAACTGGGGGCGGGGGAAGGAACCACTGGCAATAATAATGATTAATTTCAAAAATATTATGTTGAGAAAAAAAAAGCCAGAAATTAGAAGTACATGCATCCCATTTCTACAAAATTCTAGAGTGGGTAATAATTTCAAGGCTTGCTTCTAGGGACCGGGGAAACTGACTGAAAGCGGGTATGGGGATAATGCCTTTAGCCTTTGCATTTATCATAAGTGATTGAAAGGTACATTTAATAACTGAACATTTCACTGCATGCAAACTATACCTCAATTAAGAAAAAGATAATACAGGGGTGCCTGGGTGCCTCAGTGGGTTAAAGCCTCTGCCTTCGGCTCAGGTCATGATCTCAGGGTCCTGGAATCCAGCCCCACATCGGGCTCTCTGCTCAGCAGGGAGCCTGCTTCCCCCCCTCTCTCTGCCTGCCTCTCTGCCTACTTGTGATCTCTGTCCTCTCTGTCAAATAAATAAATAAAATCTTTAAAAAAAAAAAGTAATACAGTTCCTAAAAATTAAGAATCATTATAAGTTCTTGAGTTAACATGTTTTTTTTTTCCTTTATGCCTAGAGTCTTTCCTACCTCCAGGGATGAAAAAAGCCTTTTTGGGGTGCCTGGGTGGCTCAGTGGGTTAAAGCCTCTGCCTTCGGCTCAGGTCATGGTCTCAGGGTCCTGGGATCAAGCCTCACATCAGGCTCTTGGCTTGGCAGGGAGCCTGCTTCCCCCTCTCTCTCTGCCTGCCTCTCTGTCTACTTATGATCTCCCTCTGTCAAATAAATAAATAAAATCTTAAAAAAAAGAAAAAGAAAAAAGACTTTTTCATAGTTCCAGTCCTTTGGCCACTTCTCATGGAATGGTGGTAAGTATTTTTTAGAGTATTTTTTAGCCCAGCCTGTTGAGAGCTTTCAGCTAGGGCAAGCTACCCCTCTGCCAGGTGTCGCTGAAAGGCTTCTCAAATGTAATATAGAATATTCATGCATGTGCTATTTACTCCCAACACACCCATTCAGAGCATCAACCTCATTGATGTTTTACGTTTTATAAACTTAAAAAAAAAAAAAAGAGTTCTATCATCACCCCTCCCTTGGGAGAGTTTTAAACCATCATGCCAAATATGGTATGTTTTAAGCAAACTTTTCTTCAGCCCACAGGAAGCACGACAGTAACTTAGCTCCATTTCTGATAGAATAATATAGGGGAAATCTAAAGATAAGATGAAACAGGCTCTGTTTAACCTCGATCTATCAGGATCTTCTTACAGTTGCCATCTCTTCGAACCAAATGCCAAGTTGCTCAAAGTTAAATGGCTCCTTAGGGAGTCAGGGGATTGTGTGCACAAAGGGTTGATAAGGACTTTGGTCGGAACATTTGTGATGCTTACCAGAGTACAGATTGTCAATTTCTAGATCTAAGCTTTCAATGCTAAAAAGCGTATGTTATATCTGGAAAGAAATATGCTTTGGGCTTAAGAATCATTAAGTACTTTATTCACATTCTACCCAAGTATTCTCAAGAGCTGCAATTACAAGTTCTATAAACTTAGAAGTTAATTTGTATTTTTGCAAAAGGAACATTTAAAGATGACTAGGAAGTTCTGAAATGTAGTTGGGTGGAAAGTAGGTCCAATGAACTCATTCAAAAGAGATAAAGCACATAGTGACAATAGTTGTTCTATGGCATATGAGCATATCTACAATGCTGACAATCTAAATCATCAAATCAGTTATTTTAAAGGACTTGGTCCATAGTTCTTTTGCAATAAAAACTCAATTTTGCTTTGGGAAAAATATTCCCAAAATAGGAAATTTCTGCATCTTTCATTTTTAATATTTTGTGAAGCTTAAAAAAAATGTGGGGAGGGGAAAGAACATGCTATGATCTACCCCACTATGCATGTACTAAGCAAATTAAATGTGTTTTTTGACTCTAAAATCATACCACAGAATTCAGTTTTAATGCTGGTGCTTCTTACAGTTACAATTAAATCAAAGTAAAGAATAAAATCATTAGCAGCTACATATAAAGGGTAAGCAAATCCTGCTTTAAGAAACATCTCTACTTTTGGACTATGGAATGGGCAAGAGAGAATTACAGGCAAATAGCTTAATGTAGTGAGCTTATCTATGAATCACTTTGCAGATATGACCCTCATAAGGAGAAGATCAGATACCAACCCAATTCAAGGTATTCTCTGTAGGTTTATTGTAACATTTTTCCCTTGAGCTTCCCTATCCTGTCCATCCTCTAACAAGTACCACTCACCAAACTTTTGTGCCCTACATTGGACAGGGGATTGGAGATGTTTCTTTTTCCCCATAAGACACGCCGTAGGGACTTTAGATTTTTGGAAAGAAAACACACACACACAACAGACAACAATGCAATTCCTCCCCCTTCAGCTAGCACAAATCTGAAATATTCTTCAAGGTTCTACTTGGGTAACATTTCCTTTGAGTTGCTTCCCTGGTGTTCCCAAAGAATCAAACTTCCTACTCACATCACAACTTGCATCTCTATTATAGCTCTTATTTGATCCTGCTGTGATCTATAGTTTACGTCTAATGATGCCAGTACTCACAAAATAAGAGTTGAATTCCTGACCTTTTCATTTAAGTTTGGGATATGTAAGAAGACTGTCATTGACAGGAAGGTGAAGGAGTGAATGAATATCCTTCTTTAATTACGATCACCATTCCTCAGTCTGCCATATTATGTAACAAATTCAAACTTCACTTTACCTTTGCGTATTGCTGTAAATTCAACATTAATCTGGCAAAAATAGCAACATCAGGAGGTCACTCTATCACATGCTATGTTTCAGATTTAGAAACTATTAAACTGACATATAAAACCCAAAATGCTACTTCATCAACTTAATTTTCCCACGTCCAGACTCCAAAAGGGAATTTCTATTTTAGAACTAAACCATTAAAGCAAATGACTAAGGTTTTTATTATTAATACTATTGTTATTACAGATTTTCTTTCCTTTTGTGCTCATATCGATTCAAATTTATTTCCGGCTTGGCACAGATGACCAATCTCTATTTTTTTCCAGCTCAATAATAATATTTTCCTATAAAATAATGTTTATTAATATTGGTAAACACAAACCATTCCAAGGAGTGAGTCTCACTAACCCAGAGCATGGTCTAGGAATTCATGTCTGTTGCTTTTGATCTCCTTGAGGTCAAGGACTACATATTAATGTATTGTGTTCTTGACAGAGAGCACAGTAACCAGCATGTAGTCGGTACTTAATCCCAGTTTACAGAATGAACGCCCTACATTTAGTCTTGGGCAGATGAAAAGACAACAAGAAATGAAGAAAGTCAGCATGCTGAAATCTCAGCTTTCCACTACATTCAGCTTTCCTTTCTCTGCTTCTCCAGGGGCCCAGTCCCTGACACGTGTGAGGCTCTCCTGGTAGACTGAGCAGCTCAGAGCCAAGCACAGGCGGAGGAGGGCAAGGTGGAGGGCACACACAGAGTGGGACTGGAAGCCTCAGACCTTGATATCAACGTAGCACACAGAAGACACACAGTAAATGGCATATATTATTCCAAGGCCCATAAGCTAAGCTTCCATTCCCAGCGAGCTGCTTTATTATGAGGGAGTAAACCAAAAACCAAGGTCTCACAACTATGGATCAGGAACTGATTATGTCCTTTTTATGCTATAGGCAACCATGCAGCCGTTTAATTAATATCCACAAAGGCTGGATAATGTATGGAAATGAATCACAATATTGTACACCCAAAACTAATATAGCACTGCATGTTAACTATACCAGAATTAAACTAAACTAAAACAAAACAAAACAAAACAAAACAAAACAAAATAAAATAAAATAAAATAAAATAAAATAAAATAAAATAAAATAAAATAAAATAAAATAAAATAAAATAAAAATAAAATAAAAATAAAGACAACCTGAAAAAAATACATCTGTAGGGGCTGGTCAGAGGAAAATGAAGTCATCATTCATACATTCAATAAACATTTATTGAGCCCCAGTTCAACTGTGTGAGGAGTTAAGGATACAAGAATCAATGATTCACAGTCCTCAGGCCTCATGAAGTAACCTGCCAGGGGGCGACAATCATAACATCAACCAATAAGCACAAGACCAGACCCCCAATATGTAGCCTGGAGAAGAAACACAGCTAGTGAGAGTAAGACAGCAAAGTGTGAACACACGGGTACAAGAGCACAAAAGGAACTGAAAGGGCACTTCTGAGTCTACCTGCCACTCTCTGCCAGAAGCACATAAGCCCAAGGGCACTGCAGCCTGAGCCAGAAACCTACTGCTCCACGTTCAGGTGAGAGTTCTCGATGCTTCTCACTTTCCTACTCTGAGCTCATTCTATTATTTAAAGATACATATGTTTCCATACAGCAAAATCTCTAAAGCCAAACCACCCACTTCACACATTATTAATTTATACATAAACAGACAGAGGACTGGATACATTAGAACAGGTATTAACTGTTCTTTGCGGGAGATATAGGGCATCTCAAGGACAGTTTTGATTAAGTGCAGTTTTTATCTCATACCCCAACTTTGAATCTAATGGCTCCATTGGATGTGCAAAGTGCTTCAAACACACAGGACCTGGATGAAAGGACAAGCCTGATGCGTCTCCAGGGTTGCAGGGGATCAAAAATGATCTATGCTTTTATTACTCAACAACTTGCTTCAAAAACACCATACTCACTTAACAATGCTTCCAACTGATCTCTTTCTAGGAACTTGATTTCTTTCCTCTGCATATGTTAATAAATCAACAATTAAAAATGAAATTTCTCAAGTCAAACCAATCAGAATTTGCCCACAAATGTACATCTCTAGGTGATCTAAATAAAAGCATCACATCCCATATGTTAACCCTGGTTAATTTCTGCTAAGTCTCCCAGTAGCTCCCATGGTCTCACATAGGCTCAGGGCATAAGCTGATCTGCAAGTTGATACTGGAATTCTCTTGAGAGTGGAACCCTGTCTCCTTGAAAGAAAGGAGGTGAAAGTTGCATCTCTTATCTTTCAACTTCTCCTCATGCCCCTACTTGTGCAAGGCAATGCTCGCTTAGAAGTCAAAAGCTAGGAGATGAATAATTAAACAATTTTCCAAAGGTCTCCAAATGAGCCAGAAGCAATCCAGCCCCAGCGCCCCTCCAGGGCTCTAAACCTTAAAAATACCAAAGTGTCCTAATCAGAGAACCATGAATGTATATTGAGAAACCACAGAGCATGTGGGAGGCTATTTCATGCTTCAGAGCCCACAAAGCTATTGTGGGACGGATGTACTAATATGGGAAAGAAAATTAAAGTTCAAGGCTAAATAACTTCACGAAAACCTCAGAATGGTAGCTAAACAGCATTATGTAAGTCTTTTTAATATGCACGACATGAAGTCAGGGATCCTTCCTTGAATATAAGTTTCCAAAGGCTCTTTGTCCTATAAATATTTGCAAGTGGAGGCTGATATTTATAGGTCATCTTCACAGAACATACTCACCTAATTATATTTATATAACGAGAACAAGCTGGACTTTGTTTGCCAGTATCAGGTGGAACTTGAAATGTACCAATGATAAAAGAATCTTCCTTCAAAAGCCAAGTAACTATATCTGCATAAACTAAGTTGGGTTACTCTTTCTACCATATCGCTTCAGGTAAATAAGGCCAGTCCTACTCAGTCTTCAATAGGAGACACAGACAGAAGCCAGAAAGCTAGTTACAGTTCCACTGGCAGGCCTTGGCGATTTGTTGGGTAAGGCGGTATGACTGCTGTGGTTTGTGATGGCCCCAACCTCAATTCATTTGAACGAAGAAGTGCATCATCCTGGCTCTAAGGGACCTGTCAAATTAGTGTGGAGTCCATTCAGATCAACTCTCTTGGAGTTGCCTTAGCTTCTAAGTATAAGAACTCTGGGAGCACCTGGGTGGCTCAGTGGGTTAAAGCCTCTGCCTTCCACTCAGGTCATGATCTCAGGGTCCTGGGATCAAAGCCCAAATCAGGCTCTCTGCTCAGCAGGGAGCCTGCTTCCCCCTCTCTCTCTGCCTGCCTCTCTGCCTACTTGTGATCTCTCCTTCTCTGTCAAATAAATAAATAAAATCTTTAAAAAAAAAAAAGGGGGGGGGCCTGGGTGGCGCAGTTGGTTGAGCAAATGCCTTCGGCTCAGGTCATGATCCCGGAGTCCCGAGATCGAGTCCCACATCGGGCTCCCAGCTCCATGGGTAGTCCGCTTCTCACTCTGACCTTCTCCCTTCTCGTGCTCTCTCTCACTCTCTCTTTCCTAATAAATAAATAAATAAAATCTTTAAAAAAAAAAAAAAAAAGAACTCTGGTCACAAAACACCTTGTACGGCAGTGCCTACATACAAATCATAGACACGCCACAGAAACCAAACTTTGGGGACTTAGATTAGATGCTGTATATTAAAGCCACTTTTTACAAAAACACAAAGAATATTTTAGACCGGTTTAATACATTTCAGGCTATGATTTAAGAAATGGCATGGGTAAATCTCATTAAAATATTTACTAAGTAAGAGAAAACTCACGACCAACTAGATTATGTAATAAAAATTAATTAAGTCCGTGGATCAACTCCATTCAAAAAGAAAAAAGAATATATTCCTTCATTTCATCCTGAAGTCTGACCACCAACCTCCTTCAGTATAGCTTCATGTTAATTTTATGTTGGCCTCGGTTATATTTTTTTTAAAATAAATCTGGTTTCTCTTTTTCTGGGACTTATAAGAATCATCTGAAAAAATCACCTTACTTAAAGCATATCTTTTTACAGAAAAATGCTCTCTTAGAACAAAGCATTTTCTGACATCACATTGCATTGCTCTTACTTGATTTAAGTCCATACTATAATAAAGTAAACAGAAATTCAAAAATGTTAAAATAAATATGTTTTGAATGTAACATTTCACAAGCAAAATAGCTTGAAAACAGCATTTCCAAACAAATGAAAAGGCTGGGATGCCAACAAATATCTGAGAATGAGCATCATTTTAAAATCTAGTTTGACATGTTCAGTGAAGAAGAACCAGGGGTAAATTCATTATCACGCATTTAGAATTTTTATTTTATTGAGATGAACATCTGACTTCTTTTTGTTTCAAATTCAGGAAAGCAGAAAATCCCAGGGTATTAAAATATTTTCTGGATTATATAGAGATTGCCACAGACCTGCACACTAGCATCTCTCTAAACTTTAAGAAACTGTTGACTCTAGGCTAAGAGAGTGTTCAGGGCACAGGTGAGGTCAAGAGGATAGACTTGGTTTCGCTAGACCCTATGCCTTCCCACGAAGAAATGATAAGAGAAGGTTTATACATGGAAAGTGAAATAAAAAGTCATAATTCCTTTTCTAAAGAATCCAATCTAACAAGACAGGCAAGCAGAACTAAGCTCTTTGCTTACAAATAGCTGGTCCCCAGGAAGAGCCTGGCAATGTTGCAGGGATGTAGGTACAAAGTTATAGGTGACCTGAGCTCACACTGCCAGCTGGGTCTTCAGTGTGGCCCCTGCAGGCTGGTCCCCTCTGTCACAGAGAGCAGACTAAGTCCCGACCCCAGCCATGGATACCATGTGGTATCTGAATGTGCCGGGAACTTGCTTTGAGAAGGAAGAAGAAAATTGTCTGGTAGGTTAGACAAGCTACTCTCCTCTCCACCCATCCCTCCCCCTCTCCCTCTTTCTCTCTCTTCCACTTAACTCTTACAGTTTGGCAATCTGGGACAAACCAGGCTTCTGGTCAAAGGCAGAAGTGACTGGGGTTCAAAAGTGTTGATTAACATGTGAGCCTGCTATGCAAATCTGTGAGACAGGGCTGACCAGCCTAACGGCTTTTATATTTCCTTAAAGCATGAGCTGTTGACAGATTAAGTTTGCCCCCTGGATCCAGGAAGTTAGCCCCAAAACACGAGCTCAAATATAGGTACTTTCCAATCCACGGTTCTCGAGGACATGTTCCATCTCCATGCGGCTTTAATGAGACCCGAGAGCTGTCCATTTATAATGGCTCCACAGCACATCTGGGGGTGATTTAGCAACCTGTCTAATCTTTTACAATACTAAAGTTCCAACAACCACTAGTTTAAGATTTAGAATTGAAATTCATATGGAAGGGGGTTTAAAGTCACTGAGTCTTGGCTTTTTTAAACTTCACAACATCATGGGAGGTTCACAGTTTTAAGACACAGAATAAGCACAGATTTTCATGACCCTGGGATCAATTTGCTTTATAACAAAGTCAACAACAGGGTAAAACAGAAATAATGGCATGCTTCCCATCTCATTATTTTTGGTGGGCTTGTGTCTGGGTGTGAAGAGTCAGAACCTAAGAGTAATATTCACTGACCAGTTGATGAGCTCACAGCACTCGCTGAGATGTTTCAAAACTAGCAAGCTACATGCTGGCCTCCTGGAGCTCTCAGGCTCTGGCCACCAAGAGAAGCCAGCTGTAGAGTTCCCTTTTCAGGGATCTGTACGGTCAAGAAGCAGAAAGGACGCTTCTGGGGACACGTGGAGAAGGATCCTGGCTTTGAGGAGGAGATGAGGTGTTAGAAGAGCACTGCTGGGTTCTTTCCCTTTCTCATTTCGGCGAGTACTTCAGATCACTGCCCCTCCTGGTGATCACTGGTCAAAGATCACTGCCATAATTCTGTTGTTGTTTCATTTATATAAACATAAGTATAAATAATTTGGATTGCAATGGTTGCCATGTGCTCTCTTCAGTCCATGGGGACCCCAGAGAACAAGACATGCAGGAAGAGCACAGTCTTGGTGACGATAGAGATGGGGTTCATTTATCGTCCCTAATTTAGCACTACAATCAGTGTACAGATGAAACAGCTCACTCTGCTTATTTTTCTCATGGAGAAAGCGCATTTCAGAAGATATTTCTCTTCATTCCAGATTTTATGCTGATTAAAAAAACAAAAACCATGATTTGGAAGTAGCGCACCCTCCAGTTAGGTGGGGTAAGTAAGAGCCACCACCAGGAGCACGGTTCTGTTCCACAGCTGTCCCCTGGGTCAGTGGCCTCTCCCACACAACATCTCCCACAGCCCCACTGGCAAACCCTGCTGACTCTCCTTGCTTGGGGACAGTGCTGTACTGGAACCCTGTGTCACCTTACAAACTGCCTACCAGCCCAGCTACCCTGTAGGAACTAGGTGAACGAGGTGGGCAGTGGCTGCATCTTGCATTAGTCTGTGTCTGACAGGTACAAAATGCTCTTTGATGTTAGTTCCATGCCCTCAGGATCGGAGAACGTACTTCCAAGAGTTTAAAAGGCTACACAGAGAGGCAGCAAGGTCAGCATTTTCCGGAGGACCCTGTGGACTTCTCAGTTAATCATATTTTCCAATTAACTTTTCCACAGTGCTCCATAGATCTTCTCGTTCTATTCCTGATCCTAATGTACAGTTTCAATAACGTGGGGTTTTTTAATTGATGTTAAATAAGCTCCTAGAAGTTGCATTGCAATGAAGTAATTTCATAGAAAGGCAAACTAGATTCGCTTGTCAGATAATAAATATATGTATGTTCATAATTAAAAGAGATTTATCTTTCCAGAAAGGAGCATAATGGAATGAAGAAGGTGGTACAGAAATTCCAAGCTCTATACAACTAGTGATGCATTTCACCTGAGATCTTTTTCAGAAAACTGCGACATTCGGAATATTAAAGGCTTGAGATGAGTGTGAGGACCTATCAGGAAAGTAACACGTTTAAACTAGAGGTGGTAGTATTTAGGTTAAGCATCTGGAAGACTCTCAAACATGAATCCTGATAGCTGGTGGAACAGATAACTAAAGATGCCTGGAGGTATTTCACAATAAGGCAGTCTCAGAAGGGAAGCAGACTTCAGTTCTAGTGCCAACCCTGGCTAGACAGTACGACCTTCCCTGGGTCCCGTGACTTCCTTGGCACAAACACCCACCGTGCGCTCCCAGCCTGGGGAGGTAGCACCAGCATCTCTAGGGTAGCCAGGAATCCCTGTCGATGGGTTTAGAACAACAGCACAGCAAGTGAAAGGGACCCTGTATAGAAGGAGTGGGTGAAGAACAGAACACTTGCCCGAAGTCTCCCCATTAAATTTGGGACTTCTGAAGCTTCTCTCCACCATAGCCCCCACATACCCTCAACAGCGATTGAGACAGTGCTGTCCGGATCAAGTGTGTGGTCTCTTTTAATTCCATGGTTTGACATTTTGACACTGACATATCAACTGAGCTTTTTCAGGTCTAGAAGATGAATATTTCATGTGAGTTTTCATTAAGTTCTGAATGTCGGAAGTTCCTGAGAAGACTTCTCTGGGACCCAGCATATAAAGAACTACAAAAGCAATTCCCTAAAACAACATAGCCACACAGGGCACAAAAGTGCTGCACAGGTGTCCTTAAGTGCCTCACAGGCAGCTAAAGACAATCAAAGCAAATCAGCTCTCGGGAAGTAGAAGCACAGGGTCAGGACTGAGAAGGATGTTCTGCAGACTTCTGCCCTGGGGATGAGGCAAAGGGGTGCCACAGGCCTTAATCCCACAGGCAGGGCTGCAATGACCCTAGCTAGAAGAAAAAGCCAGATCCAGGTGGGCTTTCTGGAAAACTTGTATTAGAATAGATGTTTTACTGTGATATATTCCCTCTTCTCATCTGCCCCCAAAGGGAAGAAGCTTGCACTTCATTCCTGAGAAGGGGCCAGTCGGGAAGGAGCGCTTCCAATTTCACTCAGCCTGCTCCCTCAAGGCTCCCTCCCTGGGCTAGAGGGCATTTTCCTATCACTGCTTAAGGGAGAGGGATCAATGTACCTTGATCAGTCAGGTGTTTTGGCTCTTTTTATGACAATGGTGCATTTTTTAATTTATTGAAATACAGTTGACATACTGTTCTTGGAATATTATATTAGTTTCAGGTGTAAAACATATGGATTCGACAAGTCTATACATTAGGCTGTGCTCACCCCCGTAAGTTTAGTTAGCATTCTGTCATCATACAATGTCATTACATTTTTTCTGCTCTCCTGCCATGTAGAAAGCTTAGCAAGGCAGGGTCTGCCTGCCTGGAGAAGCTGCAGGTGTCCAGCATTTCCCAAGACCACTGGGACTGGACTGTTGAATTCTAAGGAGACAGATCAAAGGCCACCTTCTGTAATCCACTTGACCAGCTGAGATTTTTACATACATGTGACTGTCACTCGTGTCCTATTTCCCAATTAGTTCTAGACTCAGGCAGGGACAAAAGGAGTCTCTTTACATGCCTCTTAACACTCCAGCACCTTTATATTTGAAAAAAGGAGGTCACCTGTTTAGCATTAGCAAGGGGATGGCCAATGTCGAGTGTCACCTCTCATACATGTGGCCTTCTTTTATCCTCGCCATGGAGACACCTTGGGCTCCCTCTCGACACGGTGTTCACACAGACAGTCACCACTAACAAACTGCCACTGTGACATGAAATTATCTGTTATCCCAGACCTTCATATATTGGGCGCTGGCTGTATTCCTTTCTGAAGAACTTACTCTACTTAGCCAGACATATTATCTGCAGTCATCATTCATTCACTCACTGTACAAATAATTAATGAGTAATTTATAACTCAAATGGGGGTGCAGAAAACAGCTATTGTCTTTATGGGACCTCTTTAAAATAATAAAGCATTGAGGATAATAAAGTACCATGAAACTTACTGAGAAGACATAGTCTCACTATGCTAGTGCTTACAGTTTAGAAAGAAAGAGACTGAAAAGCTCAAATATTCCTAGAGATGGCAGGGGTGAGTGTGACGATCTTATGTTCCATATAACAACAGAGAACTTCCTGAGGCCTTAGCCCCATCATGAGTATTTCTAGGACTCTACAAATAGTCCCATATCCAAAGGCCTATGGTTTGTCCTAAAATTCTAACAGCACTTCTCTATTCTTAATACACCACAATTTGAAACCACTTCAGTATTTTCCATTCCACTTAAGAATGTTAGGGGAGAAGTGACCAACACACAAGGAGGAACTGAGAACCTCTACTTGACGCAGCCCAGCTCCAAATAAACACGCTTCCTGGGAAGTGGCCCCAGCAAGCACCCTCAATCACAGGAGCTGCACGATAAATCAATCAACAGGAGCAAAAGAAGAAATGGAAGGAGGTGGGAAGAACATGAATTCAAACAAAAGCCAAACCCAAACCCCTCCATTATTTACATTCCAAAATTAGAAGAGGAAAACCAACCATACTAATTGGTTGATCTTGGAGCCTAGATAGGTAGGTGAGTAGGCATGTACATAGGTAGGTAGGTAGATAGGTATCCATGGTGAGGGAGAAAGAGAGAGAGAGAGAGAATTTTCCAAGATCCTTGAAAGGAAAAGTAAATATAACTTAACACTCTCGTGTTTTTCATTTTTGTTTCTTCCTCTCCCTTCTGCTTCATCCTCCTATTCCTCAGAGACTACAGTCCTCGGAGTAATGGAACTGGGTATTAGCTGGTCGGTAATTAGAGGATCTAGGTTTGCTGGTACGGAAGGATTAGCAAGAGCGAGCCACATGATGCTCGGCTAATCCTTCACCTGAGGCACCAGGGGCCGTTATGGCCTGGTGCTGTGCGGGCAGGAGTTCCCAGGAAATCTAGAGAGCTTTTCCTGACAGCTTCATAAGCTGAGTGTCAGCACCTGGCCTGCTTTGATGATGGGTTTCATCCTAATCAGACCACCCAGGAACTGCAGGGACAAGAAAGCCAGCTGAGTTTCAGGGACATGTCCACGAAGCTACAGGAGGATTACAGAAAAAAGGCATTCTTGTTATCTGTCAAATCCATATACATTCCTACACAGACAGGAGGAAATGCCATTTGGGGTTGTGTGCTTACTCAGTTTATAGCTTGTAACTTCATCTTCTAATTTTTTTAGAACACTAAGGAGAAGTTATACAATATTCAGGAACAAAGTCCAAGTTCAAACTCAGAAGTTCCTAGGAAGGAAGGAAGAAAGGATTAGGGTGCATTCATTTGGTTTAAAGATTCTGGCCCCAGTGAGAAATTACTGGACTAGTGAAGTGTGAACATACTTGTTGGAAAGATGAACACTCTTCAAAGGACTAATGACCTTCATTAAGAAGTTTCCTTGTTCAGTAATTACTGCCTGCGTTGTCTGACCCCAACCCAGACAAAAGCCCAAGCTGGGTATATCTGTGGCATCATCCCCTGCCAATGCTGTCCTCAGACACTCGGGGTTAATACAAGACATCTATGACTGTTCGATGCATTCCCAAACCCAAAAAGTAACATTCTAGAACAATTATTTATATTCAGGAAGAAAAGAGGAGAAAAGTACAACATATTTCATGATGTACAGGCATATAAATCAGTGATGTCCAGGTTGGAAAGGCCAGGAGAGAGGAAAAAAAAGAATAGTATCAACCCTGTTTTCAAGGAAATTTTATAGGCAAAGTAGACAAATATATAATGAAATTAGATGAGCTATACAAGTGGGGGCATGTTACTTGACCTCACTGCAATTCTATAATTTATAAAATGGGTAGAGTAAGAGTATGTATCTGATGTGGCTGTGACGAGGGATCCACTGAGTTAATATGTGTAAAGTACTTGAAATAGTACCTGGCACAGTAAATAATGATGATGATGGTGATAGAAATGAAGATGATGTTACTGTTGTAATGGTTTATTTTTTTTTAACCTTTTTTTAACTGAAATATGGCTGATCTAGGTTATACTATGTAATGGTCAATTGTATGTGTCAACTTGGCTAGGCCACAATACCCAGATATTTGGTGAAACACCATTCTAGATATTCTAGATGTTGCTACTTTTAAGGTACTTTAGATATTTTTAGAAGAGATTAACACTTAGGTCAAGAGATTTCAAATAAAGCAGATTACTTTTCATAATATGGGTGGGCCTCATCTAATCAGTTGAAGGCTTTAAGAGAAAGCAACTGAGGTCCCTGAGGAAGAGAGAAATCTGCCTCCTAACCACCTTCAAAGTCAGGCAGATTGCAGCATTAAGTCTACTCTGGGTCTCCAGCCTGCTGGCCTGCCCTGCAGATTTTAGACTTGTCAGCCCTCATAATTATGGATCCAATTTCTTAATTTCAATCTCAATTTCTCTCTCTCTCTCTATATATATATCTTCATACTTATATATATCTTCATACTTATATATAGATATATATATATATATAGATACTTCTATATCTTCATATACATATTTATATACACTGTGTATACTTTTTCACAGTGTGTATATATTCTTATATACTATACTTTTACTAAGTGTATGTATATGTATAAATACTTATATAGGTATATGTATACACACACGCACACACTCTATGGGCTCTGTTTCTCTGGAGGGCCCTAACACAAATGATTTTTTAAATTATTTTTTTATGGCAAAAAAAGATGAGAGAAATGCCTGGGATCAATATCACAAACAAGATTTCAACTTGATTAACTTTTTGTAAGGGCCATCCTGTATTTGATCTTGGTTCCCTGAGAACACTGGCAGAGGGTGAAGATTTACTTAATGCATACCTAATTGTTTCCTTTCTATTAGAAAATAAATACAAATGTTTAATTAAAATAAACAAGTAACATTTAACCTTCTTGATCACACCAGGGGCAAAGGTCTTCACACCCGACTCAATCATTTAAACACAACAATTCAGTTCTTGGATTTAGAAGGGAAAAAAGGCATCCCTCAGTTCCCCTCTTCACTTTGTTAAAGAACACCTAAGTCCTTTTCTATGGAATAGTTCCTATCAGTTTAGACTGACACTATATCTAAGGAACATTTAAATATTTGCAACAAATGCAAATATGAATTGCCCAAGAAGAAAAATCCAACTCCATACAGCTTTAGAAAGGCTATGACATATTAAGAAACTAATGATTTTCTTTATATCTCCTAGCTCCTGACAGGGACAAATAAAGCTATTTGTTAAAACTAAGCTTCCCGAAACATCTGATATTCTGACTACTTCTGCTAGATTAATGAAACACCTGAAATACAAAAATTGACATTTGTATTTCTTTCATTATCTGTTTATGGCATTAATCAGAACTGCTTTGCTACTTACTCTATTGTCAGTGTTCTATTGGGATAAATCTAAGGTATTATTGTACATAAGAGCTTTATATTTAAATCTTGTTCCAAATGATGACTACATTGTTCCGATGGGGTCCACAGCATTGACATTATAGTTATATGTGTTATACTATATTGAGCTAAAAGCTAACTTATGCTAAAGACAGCCCTCCACAACCACTGAGATCTTTTATGTCTCACTAAAGTTTACCCCCAATTTAAATGTCCGATGTGGCAGGAAACTTGTGCTGTAACTTAAATTATAAGACCCTGATGTCCCAGAGTTTCTTTGTGTGTTTGCATATGAGTGTGCACAGGGTTTGTGTGTGTTGTTACATTTAATCTGCCATATGGGCTTTCCTCTGTGAGTATAAAATATTTTATACATATTAATTAGAAAAATATCCCTCTGAAGTGGAGAGAATTTTCCAGTTTTCTAAATTATCTTCCCAAATAATTTGCTTCCAAAACTAGAACTAGAATGAGGAGGCAATTCTAAATTGTCACATTTTCTGTCTGTCCCTTGTGTTCTCACCTATTTGTTTCATACCACCTTCCCCTCGCTCCCTTTCTTCAAGTTCCAGATTTCTAGGTCCATCATAAAGAGAATCAATAAGGACTATGAGCATTCCCAGTATGTGCTTCTGAAACCTTGAACAGGTAAATGAACTTCTCCTGCTACTGAGAGCAAATCAGGACCCAGCAAGCCCTGCCAAGGAGGGTCCTGCTGAGCGTCCATCATTAGGGTACAGATGGGGATCAGAAGGGGAGTTTATTTGGCAGTAGAGAAAAAGAAACCGGCCTAGCACTGCTCTAAATTGACAAGGACTGTGAGGAATTCCTTAGAAGATTCAGCAGCCATTCCTGCTAGGAGAGGCTTTGCTTGAAAGATTTTCTTGGACTTTTGTCTTAGGGGCTAACAAGTTACTACAAGTGTTAGACTTATTAGAGCAGCCTAGCATACTATGTTCAGGGAGCTTAGCAGTTTTACATAACCTCAATTATATATGGTAGCAGAGACTGCTAGCTGCTTATCACAGTCCATTCTTCCCTTCTTCCTTTACTAATAGTACCTGAAATTTGTTGGACAAGGCAATGTACCCACTTTACAAAACACATTTCCCAATTTCTGCTGTGACTATTCATGTGACTAAATCCTACTGAGTGGGATGTAAGAAGTTACCTGTTGGGGCTTCTAAGAAACTTCCTCAAGAGGGGACTTACTCAGCTAGCAGCCTCCATTCTGCCCATACCCCTTCCTCCTCCCTCCTATCAGAAATAGAGATGATGATGGCTGGAGCAACAGTAACTACCTTGTGACAATGAAGCAGCATTAAGGGTAAAGCTACACATTAATGATGGTAATTTAAAAAAATGAGCCTGAGACATTGATAATATTATGGTGAAGTAGCCTGTTGAGATCAATCAATCGATCAGTCATTTAAAGATCCCTATAGTCTATCGCCCAAGTAGCTGCAGTCAGCCTTTATTCTAGTCAATTATTGAGCCTCTACTTAGTGCCTAATGTGAGCCAAGTGCTGAAGGTACCAAGAAGGGTGAGACACACGTGCCCTCACGGAGCGAACAGTCTACTGGGGGAACATTCAGGTAACTAGCAGGGTACATGTTGTATGACAGTAAGATGTGCGTTATTAACCCATTCAAAAGAGGTCTATTGAGTCCCTGCTAAGTTCTAGACACTCTCTCAGGGATACAATAAGGAGTTTACATTCTAAATGGCATGGAGAAGAGCAAGCTGGAGAACCAAAACCAAAAATAATAAGATTAATGAACAAGACAAGGTCAGAAAACAAGAGTGCTGTGATAGTGAGTGACTGCTGGTAGCCAGCAAAGGCCTCTGCAAAGGTAGTATTTAAACCCAGATCCTGAACAAAGAGAGAAAAAAAAAGAACAAAACTGCCCTGTGGAGAGCTGGGGGAGGAATATTTCTGGCAGGAGGCAGAGTTCATGCAAAGGTCCCAGGCAGGAATAGGCTTAGCATGTTGGAGGATGGTGCTAATAACTCTGAGAGAGAAACACTTAGGTGGCAGGGTGGCGGGGAGGACTTAAGGACGTTTCCCAGGTTGGCCTGGGCTGCAGCCAAGTCCTTCTCCTCTCCAGAGCACAGAATTCCCAGCAGAGAAAGAGCACAGTCACTGAACCCCCTCTCCCCACCTTCCCTCATGCCCTACTCAGCAACACACCCCACTCTCTGTGCTGCACTCCCAACATATTTTCCTTCCCTGAGAAATCATCCCATGAGACTCAGAGGAAAACAAAACAAAACAAAACAAAACAAAGAAACCTATCCTTCTCCTTCTGTATCAGGGGAAAGTAATTTTTGGCAGTACTTTGGAAGCAGTCGAAGAAGGCCCAGCCTGGACCCAAATCAATGGCCACGTAAAAGTTCACTAACACATCATTCCTGTTCAAAATTTGCGAGGTACCTCAGTTCTGAAGGGTCAACGTCACCTTCACTGGCCAAATGCCAAGCCAGTGTGGAACAGAAGCAGCCCAGGCCCTCAAAGCCACAAGAGAAACTGAGGCAAACTCATGTCCCTTACTCCAAAACCCCATCGTAGTTCTGTACGTGGCCCCAGGAACACGGCGCCTGTGTCCCGAGTCCCCTCCAATGGCTTCATGACACTACCAAGCAGATGAGGACATCCCTAACCTTTTGGTTTAGTTAGCATTATTTAAACAGTGAGAAGTGTAGAAACACACCAGTCCACTGACTTCAGTAGATTCCGAGGTGATGTATCCAATTTTCAAAAAATTATGATGCTATCACATGGAGGATTCTTTGATCATTAAAAGAAAATGTGACACTGTCCTCTTCTCAAACCAAAATGAGCTCTTTTCCTTTTGGGAAAAAAAAAATGAGGGTTTATCAAGTGAAAATGTTTTTCTTCATTTTAATGAAGATCCCTTCTCTCTTTTCATAGATTTACTATATTCAATAATTGTCGAGTTATTACCTGGTGATCTACTTCTAATGAACTCTACTTGGTTAAAAAAGAAGCTCAATGTGGAAGAATAATTTCTCACTGGTTTCCTATTACCTTTCTGATGACTGTTCAGTCTCTCATCTAAAAGTGGGACTGATGATGGTTTTGTGGAGACTTCTGGTGATTTTCCTCTTACATATATCTCTCAGATTAGCACTTTATGTAAAAGTAGGACTAGTAGATCATTTTTCCCACACGCCTCTATTTGCAATTTTTGCCTGATCATCTAGATTAGATGTTGGCTTTCCACCTAACCCACGTTGTCTTCTATAAGTTCTCTGTGCTTAAAACAAACCTACTTATATTGACTTTTCGTTTTAATGGCCCAAATTGAGATTGGAGTTGGTGATCTTGGGTTGGAGTTGATTATATTCTGTCCATGTTGTTCCAGTGTGGACATTTCTCACTATAAAATTAAAGCTGTTTAAATGTATTACCTGTCCCCCTATCAGTAATAACATCCATGTGTAGAAATGTCCTAATAAGTCAAGTGGGATTGACTAGACAAAAACCCAACATAAGGCAAAGCAGACTATGAAAAGATGGTGGTGGGGAACCTAAACTTCCACTTCTTCAAAGTGCAGAGGTTGGTCAAAGTTTCCCATTCTCATCAACTTACACCACCTGCCAGGGGTTCATGGAAGGGAACATGGAGGGAGCCAGCCCTTCTCTCACTGGCAGTCAAGGAGTTTACACTCTAAGAAGAGTCAACATACTCTACAACTCTTTGTTTTTTAAATTTTTTTAGCAGTTACTGTGCTACAAACTATGCTTCACCCTAGCGGTACAAAGAAGGAAAAGACATAGCAGTGAGTGACAGAGCTGCCAAGGAGCTCCCTGTAGCCAGGGTGACAGTCAGTGGCCCACAAGACCCAAGTCCAGAAAGAGCTTTCTCTGAAATGTAATCATCGGAATACAAAATACACATTTACATTTAATTAAGAAAGGAAATGAACATTAAGAAGTTATCTGTTGAAGTTTTTTTTAAATTTTATTTTTCAAAAGATTTTATTTATTTGTCACAGAGAGAGAGAGAGAGAGAGAGAGAGAGAGACTGTACAAGCACGAGGAACAGCAGGCAGAGGGAGTAGCAGGCTCCCTGCGGAACTAGATCCCAGGATCATGACCTGAGCCAAAGGCAGACCCTTAACTGACTGAGCCACCCAGGTGTCCCTCTGTTGAGTTTTTTTAAACAGACTTAGAGAAAATGGTCCACAAGGAGTTTGTGTGATTCTGACATAAACTCTGGAATGTGATTCACCCATTTAAGTATTCCACAGTTAATGGCCACCCACTATGTATGAGCTGGCATTGCAGAGGCAAGACATGATCCCTGCTCTTGAGATGCCTTGTCCTGAGAAATAAGTGAGTATATAGAGATAGCTCAGAATGCAACACGTATTGCCTGCAGGCTGATGCAGAGACAGGAACCAAGCATGAAGGAACCAGAGATCAAAGAATGGCCTTTAGTTGGTTCTCAAAAGATATATGCGATTTCTAAGACCTGGTATACTTGTATTGAAAATTCCTTTGTAATTTCTACTCTTCCATAACAACAGTGGCTCCTTCTCCCTTTGTTCAGACACTATCAGGATCTGAATATATGTATGCAGAAGATACAAATGAGTAAGTCTCCACTGTCTAATTAGCAAAACATATGGCAAGAGAACAGTTCTTTGACTGGGTGGAAACCACTAGCCCAATGGAAGTCTAAAGTAAACTGCAACGCTTTCCTTGAAGACTCATGGCAAAGAGGACCTTCTCTCCATTTCCACAGATGGGGTGAAGAGCTGTTGTCGATGAGCACACTGATAGCCTTCTCACCTATGAAGTCACACTGCGCACCCAGGCCCCCCAGTGAACCCCGCCACAGTGCGGTCAGTTCTGGCCCTTTCTCCTCCTCCTAAAGGCAACTGGGAATGGCGAGTTTCTGCTTTTCCATTTGTCCAGTTTCTGCCCCCCACCGTCTAGCCAGGAGAAATGAGAAACTCACCATCCATCTCTCTCTCACTGGGGAAACTCTATGGGGTCCAGGTTATGCAACAACAATTCCTTCAAACAGCTTCCTTTGTCTCCAAAACCAGTCTACAGGTATTTTTAGAGATGGCTCAACTCTGCACACTGGGTATATAATCACAGAGAGTAAGCCACACATGGGGAAGACGATTTTGGGGTTAGAAAGTAGAGGTTGTCAACAAAAATCTTACCAGCAGCTCGGGAAACCAGTGAGGCATGTGCCACAGGTCTGCCACACCCCAGTCCAGCCTGGATGGCATTCAAAACACACTTGTTGAACGATCAGTACCAGTGATGATGCGTGTGCAAAGCCAGGTCACATTTTTGACAAATAGAAATTCCTTCGTTACCTATTTCAGGGATTTTAAATGTTTCATAGAGAAATTAACTTCAAGAACCAGGTCCCCCATGGAGTCCTCCTCCAGGCTCTGTATGATAGGCACAGCCCCCACCGGGAAGAGGTGCTTTCATTCTGGGAGACGCCACATGCAGTGACTGTCCCTAAAAGACGGTTGACAGTATAGAGAGAGGCTCGGATGGACTTCCTGGTGGGGCTTCTGGGTGCACCACTGTCTTCTGAATTCCTCCATAACAAGCCTCAAGCACAGACCTGGAACTTCCCTTGCAGAGTGACACTCATCAAGAATAAAGGAAAGCAGGGGCGCCTGGGTGGCTCAGTGGGTTAAGCCTCTGCCTTCCGCTCAGGTCATGATCTCAGGGTCCTGGGATCGAGCCCCACATCGGGCTCTCTGCTCAGCAGGAAGCCTGCTTCCCCTTCTCCCTCTGCCTCCCTCTCTGCCTACTTGTGCTCTCTCTCTGTCAAATAAATAAATAGAATCTTAAAAAATAATAATAATAAAGGAAAGCAAATTCATTTGGGCCACCCAAATTAGAAACCAATAAGAGATGAACAGGAATTAGGCCGAAGTTCACACTGTTCGATACTTGTGTAAAATGGTTTGCTTACAGAGCTAACAGTACCAAGAGTTGGTGTGTGAGTGGGTCATAAGTAACTAACTTACTTAGGAGACTATGGTACCTCAGCCACCTTTAATCTCCAATCACATACAAATAACTAACAAACTAATCTCAAATATTTAGGGTAGTGACTTATGTCATTTCATTTGTGTATCATTCAGAGCCTTGCACTCACTACATCCTAGATAAAATGATCCTAATTAAAATACGTCACCTTAGGGGCTTCTATTTGGTAATATTTTGTTCTCCTCGTGCAAGTGAATGTATTATTTGTTTTAGTCAGATCATTACATAAATATTTATTCAATACCTATTATGCGCAAAGTCCTGTATAAAGTATTCTAACAGGATGTAAATATAAACAACACATCTAAGCAAGTGCCTGGATATAAAGTCAAAAGGTGGATATATGTAGACAAACTGCATAAAGCTGTCAGAGGAAGTGGGAGTTGCATCTGATCAATGAGGGCAAGAGGAAGGCACTTAGGACCAGTTTGGGGGACACACACAAGTAGGCTTGTAGAGATGAGAGGATTGGAAATGAGCTCAGTGGGGGCAGAAAGCATGGCGTGGAGTGCACAGGGAATACTAAGGCATTTGGTTTTTTCAATGCACAAAATAAATAAAGGGACTGGTGGAGGATAAAGCTGGGAAGACAGGATGGGGACTTAGCCTGGATTATCCTGTAGCCAAGAACAGGTATCGAGATTTTGGCCGTAAGAAGTGAGTGGCAGAACTCTTTTAAGTAAGGAAAGTCGTGATAGTTGTATGGGAGAGCAATAAAACCACATTATTTTCCTAGTCCTCTACAACTTGGGGAACTGTCATTCAGGTTGGCTGACTTCTCTTCCCAACACTAGTCTGCATTAATAAAACTGCTGCGCAGGTCACCAGTCTGGTGAGAGCTCATGGCTGCCTGGGGCCACCTTGTTCTAGGGGGAAGGCCTGGCCGTCTTCTGCCTGCAGTGCTCAGGTCCTACAGAACTCACCCCTTTATGGAACTGCAGGTGTGGGAGAATCTTACACTAAATGAATCCAGAGACAACTCCCTATGTTGCCCCTATTCCATCTACCTGCTCCTTGACGCCTTTCAGCTTCTGTGGCCCACTCTGAGGGTCTTGCTTGGCTTTGTGTGCAGACAGCAGGAATTTTCTCTGCTGCTGTAGTCTATTGTATTTCTATTTGGAATCGAAAGCCTCAAAGGAAAAATGATGATGAATGAGAACAGTGGATGGCAAGGGCCTTGTTGAAAGGACACCTTCAACCCCCCTACCCCAAATTAGCTTCTCTTGCTATCCCCAGATGGACCTCCCTGCCTAATTCTGAGAAAGAACGTAAGTCCTGAAGACAGTTCCCGAAAGTCCAGGGCAGAGCTAGCAGCATGAGAAGCATCTCCTCACCCTAAACCTGCGGTCCATGTAGGAAAACATCTAAGAATTAAAGCTACTGTGGAAAGGAAGGAAGGAAGGAAGGCATGAAGGAAGGAAGGACGGAAGGAGGAAGGAAAATAAAACCTGCTAAGTGAAATAAGCCAGTCAGAGAAAAGCAAATACTCTACGATTTCACTCATCTGTGGAATTTAAGAAACAAATGAACGAAGGAAGGAAAAAAGAGACAAAGCAGAAAACCAGACCCTATAACTACAGCGAACAGAGGGTTACCAGAGGGGAGGGGGTGGAGGAGGGGGGAAATAGGGGATGGGGATTAGGAGTGCACTTGTCTTGATGAGCACTGAGTAGTATATGGGACTCTTGGATCCCTATATTGTACACCTGAAACTAATATAGCTCTGTATGTTAGCTACCCTGGAAATAAAATTTAAAAACTCATTATTACAGAGCATTTGATCTTCAATATGCTTTCGATCTTTAATATGCTTTTAACATTTTAGAAATGTTACATTATGGTATGGACTAAAGAACACATGAACTTAAAAAAAAAAAAAAGGCTGTGTCTTTCCTACCACGAGCTCAGGACCACATCCAATCCTTCCAACTAGAGTGATATGAATCCTGGGAAAGAAATGGGCAGAAAACCTCTGACTCTATCCTCAATTTAACTCCTCCAAATAAAATCTTAGTGGGAGAAAATAAAGGTCACTTTCCGAGTGACCTTGGCAAGTTACTCAGGTTTCAGAGTTCTCTTCTGGCAAATGAGAAAAATAATAGTACCAGCTACAGGGGTGGTCAAGAATTACATGAAGTAATGCATATAAAAGTACTTAACCCATCCATTTAGGGTATCTCATTGCTGCTAACATTCATGTATCTAAACTGTTTTATTTATTTCACCGCTTCCATCTCCAGTGAAACATTTGTTTCCTTTTAGTTCCCCTCAAGGCAGGAGAAAAGATGAACTTTGGGGGCAAGTATGTGAACTCTATCTGGCATATGAATGTTCTAAAACTCTCACAGGCATCAATATGCATCTTCTACAGCTACTGAAATAATGTTTCAAATATCAAAAAATGGAATGGAATGAAATGTCTTTTCACACAATAACCATGAGATGATATTTTTGACTCTTCCCAAGTACTTAAATAAACACTTTCTTATACTTTTCCTAGTCATTACAAAGAAATTTTAAAAATCAAATCTCTACTAGCAATTTGATTTATAAGAGACAGACGAGAAAGCATTACTAACAGAGTGATTTTATAGCTAAACCTTAATTACATGTGCAGCTGCATCCATTCAGTTTGGACAAATAATTACATGATTAATCGTGCAGTAACATTAAATGTAACATAACAGTAAGATTAAATGGATTATCTCTATGCTCCTTCCTCAGCCAAGTACTTCTGCATTTGTGGTTTGTTTTCTAGGTTTTGTTTTGTTTTTAACCTGTCAAAAAAAAATAAGGGGGAAATAAATTAGGAGTGCCAGTGTGTGGGTGAATATGTGACAGATTCCAGGAGAGGAAGAGTGGAAATATTTGCTGAATTCTGAATATTCTGTTTGGTAAAAAGAGATATAAAGTCACTGCATTCTGTCCCCCAGTACCTGGATCACGGGAGATAATTCAATGTTTGTCCTTTGAATGAATGATCACAGTAATTCATTATGACTACTAATAATGAAAATATTATGGCCAAGTAAAAACTTAGTTTTTTTGGTGCATGCTTAATGAACTACCATATCCAAAAAAATCATTTTATTTTACAAAAAGGATTTAAAAATTTAGTTTAACTATTTCAAACTCCTAGATGGAGAATTTATCCATCTATTTGACAAAGGTTTCTTAAACACCTATTATGCATAAATACAACAGGAGAATCAGATTCATACACCAATCTATTACTTAAAACTGTGTATTATTTATACACTCTGTGCTCTACTAGTACTATGATGAATTTTTGAGAACTTTGAGACATAATTTCTGTTGGGACAGCAAATAAAATCTCATTTGTAGATAGAAAACTACTGTTCAGGAAATTTTATAAAAATGAGAATATATATTCCTACATCCAAATATCTGTGCCTATGTGCACAGATGTCCCATATAATCTGACTTAGTGCTAAAGGGGCTAGGTAAAATTAATCCACCAAAAATCGAGGCTAAGATACTATACTAAATACTAAAATGAACTTTTAGTTAGCCTAAAAAAACTAAGGGAGAAAATTTATATTATAGCTTAATAATTTTTATGTTCTAATTATAACTACCCACTTGGTATTAAGCGAAGAATGAGTTGAGGCATAATTATTGTTCAAAATAATTTTTCTAAAAAATTTTGTATGATTGTACTTAAATTGTACTTAAATTGTACTTGTCCTCTAGGACATCTTTCTGATTTCTGAATGTGTTTTTTTTTGCAAAAAATAATTAAATCTATAACTCTTACCAGGATTTCCCTTTAACAACAACAACAAAAACAAAACAAAACAAAAACTACCATGGCATCACCCTGGTTGATTTTCTTTTTAATTACTAACTTGTCTAACTCTGCCAAATGGTCATTTGCTAATGGTTCTGCCTATGATCTGACCAGTTATCCAACATCAACGTCATTGACATCATTGAAGTCCCATATTTTGGTAAGACATGGACACCACAGTTCCAAATTGCATTGTATTTGCAATTTATTGTCCGATATTTACAACTTCTTAAGAGGAACAGACAAATAGATGCAAGGTTAGGAAAGAGGAGAAGAAATTCATGTTACAAACGGTCAGTTCATTTGTAAATACTGTCATATTACAATGACTTGATTTTCTTTGCTCTTCTTTTTTAAGATTTATTTATTTGTTTTAGAGAGAGGAAAGGAGGGGCGGAAGGAGAGGGAGAATCTTAAGCAGACTTTGCACAAAGCTAAACACAGGGCTTGGTCTCATGACCCTGAAGATCATGACCTGAGCCAAAATCAAGAGTCGGACACTTTACTGACTGAGCTACCCAGGGGCCCCATGGGCCCCACAATGACTTGATTTTCTCTGCAACCCTGAAACTGACTTGATTCTCTGAGAATGACTGCCTGGAAGATGGGAAGTGAGGTGCTAAGCTGCCTTATTTAGAGAACAAGAGGCACCAGCTGAGTTCAGTTTCTCCTCCTCCACTTAAGGGAAGTCCTTTGTTTTTTAAACACCCAAACCCTCACTTGGTTCCCTCTGTCCCATTGCTCTCACTCTGAAAACATTCATCTTCACCTGCCCTCCAATATCTTTCTTTTCCTCCTTCCATGATTTTCCAATCCTGTGTATTAACGTTTCCAAGCTCTATTAGGAACATAGCTACCTAATATTAAAAAACATACTAAACTATACTATTTATGATTGAAAGGAGCACGTGTGCAGACGCCCTCTCATTCTACACGTCCTTTGTCAGGGCCCTTGTGTTCCTTATTCCGAGGACTGACTGATGTAAGGCAGATGACCTCCAGTCGTTAGGAGTATGGGTGTTGAGAGCAGGCAGCTGAGTGCCCATCCTGGCTCTAACTTACTATGTGACCTCAGGCAAATTGTCTGTGCTGCAGTTTCCTTCCCTGCAAAATAGTAAGAGGATTAAGTAAGCTAATATATGTAAAGTGCTTAAAACACTTTACATATATTTACATATACATATTTACTGAGTCTGGTACTCAGTAAGCACTCAGTAAGATGGGATCTTTAAGCACCATCCAGTGCTTAGTGAGTACTGGGCACCTTCTTAGAGCCTTGAGATACAGAGATAATATGCATTCCCTCGGCCCTGAAATCTGAAAAGGAGTCTGTATTGCAAGACCTTCAAAGGCCCCCTCCCATTCACAGGCTGTGTAATTTGGGATAGGGAAGCAGGGACAGACATTTAAGGCCACCTGTGACTCTTAGCAGCTGAATGACTCTTGATGGAGTATCTAATGTCTTTAGAATTCTTTCTTCCACTATAAAAAATGGAGACAATACGCCCTAACTCACACAGGTTTTGGAGTGATTATATACAAGACATATTTGAGAAAGCATCTAAAACAGACTTCACAGAGAAATATTCATTTCCCTTCCCTTCCTTAGGAAAATGACCATAAATTCAATTTGCAAATACCTAGAAGAAGATGATTCATTTAAATAAAAGTGCACTCTAGTTACTTCTAAGTCCTTCTGTGTCCAAGCTACAAGTTTTCAAATACTAAGGATCAGTAATAGCTGTAAGTTCTCAAATTCATCAAAATGTATTATTTCATTCCATACAGAGTGGCTAACCAATGAACTGAAAAAGTTGTTTTATAATATCATTTCTTGGGACTGTTTTATACAGAAGAAAAGGAAGAATGCCAGTTGTGAAAAATAGGGAAATTACATGAAAATGAGAGACAAAGTGATGGATGGCCACAACTGGAGAACCAACACAGTCATCTGCAAAGATGGAGACGGAGGGATAATGGTGTGGGAAGGACCCAAGTGAGGAGGAACTGGGCTTCCTTCACTGGTTGCAGCTCCTACTCCCATGATCTTCCACTTCCTCTGGTAACGGTCCACAGTGGGAGAGACATACCTCCGGCCCATACACCCAAGTGAGTCACTGGGACATGTTAACAAATGTTTAGTAAGAACACAGAGGGTCTTGTGGGTTTGGCTGCTTGGCCAAGGTCATAGCTTAAAACTTGCCCTGTATACAAAGTGCAGGGAATTTTGTGCGTGTGTGAGAGGATGATGGAGTGATAGATTCTCTACCCTTCCTGCACATGAACCAATCCAAATCCCCAAAGAATAAGCTCTCCTGACGGAGTAAGTAGACAGCTCTACTGTCAGTGATGTCTTTTCACACACATTTAGCATAATAGAAATGTGGAGATATTAAAATCCTGTGGTACAAAAGAAAACCCCACTTAATTAGCAATCTGCCATGCTGATAAATATAAATAGAAGGCAGTGCTTAGTGTTTTTTTTTTCTATCTTTATTCACATTTTAGGGCTACTGTGACTTCCAAGTATAGAGAAAATGGATTTCATATAGTTTCCAAAAAACGGTGACATGTCTGTGTGTATGTATTTGTATACATAAATTTTGCACACACACACATATATATCCTGAAACTCTGTAGAAATGTTAACAAGGTAATAGTATATACACATATGAAACACTCTAAGGAAGTAGGGTATTTAGAAATGCTTCAATTATCACCAAGGTGATGTAGTAAAATGAGGATAATAAAATATAATTAAACATTAATTACAGAAACCATCAAAAATAATTGACTTGTACAAAGCACAGCACTCCTATTAAAAAGGAAACTGATGGATAATAAAATATATACAGTATTCTGTTCTCTAGACATAATTACTTCAAGGCAGCAATTAAATTTATAGAAAACTGTTAAGTTTCTTCTGTGACTCTTTACTACTGTGAACTCAAGACATTTTGACTGAGAACTGCCTCCAAAAAATTCTCATGATTGTTTAACATCTTAATGGGAAACACTGCCATAAACTCAAAGATTGTGTTATAAACAAATAGAAATGAATTTTAATGCAGTTAGGACTCTGCTGCACTTGTCACATTTCTGGTGCCCACAGAACAGACTTTTGCTCCCATTAGAAATGTCCAATGCTCTTATAGCCAATGCAGAGTACAGTTTAATCTGAAGGAAAAATTTAATTTTAATGCAAAAATAATATTCTGCAAAAATTCAGGCAGAATAGATTTTACTAAAAATTATCATGCCAAAGTTTTTACACCAGTTTGTCTCTTTATCATTTAAGGAACTAGAACACCATTCCATAAAACCATTCCAATGTTCTTATGGGAAGCATTAGGTTTTTAAAAGGGCATAAAAATCTCTCCTTTTGGCCTTTTCACAGCATATTCAGAGTCCAGAGAATTCTGTACATATAGGCAGCTGTAAACATAAACTTCTCTACACTGCTGCAGAGGGTCCGTGGGGGGAGGCTAGGATTTCACGTTTTTACACTGACAAAGTTAGTAACCACTCAAAAATGAAGATGATCCTAGTCAAAATAAGTGTGTACAGCAATAGGCAAAATGGAAGCAGTAAGTTTGAGAATTCCGTGTGTGTGTGTGTGTGTGTGTGTGTGGAGTCTTCAAAAATCCAATCATAAGTTTTCGTTGTGATACGTTTTATTTGTCCACAAACGATACTTTAAAATATTGCATTAGTCCAGCAACACTATAGGGACATCAGGGGAAAGGAAGGAGGAAGACACGGCTAACAAGCATGGGGCCCTCCCTTACTAATGTGAGAAAAGAGCCTGAGTGTCTAAGGAATACTTCCTGAAGCAGAAGTTAAATGGAACATTTAATGTGAACCACTACAGTGGAAGTCACTAGATCAGGGGTTGTTTGTTACCGCAGCATCAATTAGCTTAAGCTGACTGACACAAAACCCAACATCTAGTTTTTATAACCAAATTATGGTTTGAGGACCTGACTTTAAATGAATATGAGTATGAATCACCTGCAATGCCTTGATTTAACAGTAAAAGAAGCCGGAATGATTTGACATCATTCCTTCAATATGCCTGATTTTGACCTAATTTATGCCACTAAAGAAATTTCAGAGGCACGTGTGTTCATCATCCATCTCTATTCATGACAGTACTTTCTGGCATCCTGGAGCATGGCAAGGAGTTTCCGAGAAGGACAGGAAATAAGGAACTCATTGATGTAACTATGCCAATTCACTCTGTTGCCTTCGACTGAAGATGAAACGTGAGCTCCATGCCACAAGAACCACAGCGTAAAAGTAGGTTAAGTATAAAAATAATATAAGCACCTACCCACAGAAATTACAACTTATGGAAGGCTCAGCAGAAACAGCTGAGAGTGGTGCCCAATAAACACCAGGCCCCACATCAGAGCCTTGGGATAAAGAGGCAATATGCATTCTACTGCCCACGAAACCTGAAAAGGGCTCCACTACGCACAAATCACAAAGGGCCTGTCACATTCACAAGCTGTGCGTGTGTGTGTGTGTGTGTGTGTGTGTCCCTGCACCATTAGTTACAGACCTGTTAGACTCCTTACTTAATTAAATGCTGGCCCCTAGAAATTTGGGAGGGCATTCCAGAGTTGTGTTTTTTTTTTTTTAATTTATCACTCCTTTACAGGAAAGGCAGTAACACTTAACACCTTAGGGTTGCATGCAGAAATAGATGAAAATCAAAGGATAATAATCCACTTAAATTTATCCCCACAGACAGCCTGTCAAATAGAAAATTCATTTATGTATGTGTGTGGGTTGTGGAAGGAGAGAGAGAGGAGAAAACGGAAGTGAGCTGGTCTATTTCTTTACAGAGAGAACAAGACACAACATAGAGTCACAAAACACCAGCACACTCTCCGAATGTCAGCCTCAACAGGGTGTTCAAAAGGCAGTACTGTCTCCAGAGATGGTGTGAAGTGTTCACTGGAGCAACCGGATCATGCAGGTGAGAGGGCTTCCAGATAAAGCAGTATGTAAGGGGCAAAGAAAAGCAAACTCGCAGGGCCCATGGAAGATAAAGGCTGCACATTCAATCTTTTTCAGGAGAAAGTCCACTCAGTATGTGCAAACAAAGGGTTGTACCTGTTCTGTGTGATGTTTTCTCAATGTCGACAGCGAGGGAGGCAGGTGGGTCTTTTGATGGTAGAAAAGGAGTAGCGCCTTAGAAGCAGGCCCAGGGGCTGGCCTGGCCACAAAGCCTGAGAGCATGACTCATGCTCATTGTGTGTTCAAAGAATTTTGGGTCCATTTGACTTGCCCAAGATAATTAAAAAAAGATGACTCTCAGAGTGGTAGGTAGCTTCCCCCTTCACACCCCTACTGAGGAAATTGGTGGTTGTGCTGTATTGGGCCCCAATAACTGTTTTCAGTTCGAGACCAGTCAGAAGGACGATATCACACAAGAGCAAGCGGAAAGACGAAGACTTTGGAGATACTGAGTCTCAAGAACTGTAGATGTATATAGCCTGGAAAAATTGGTGGGACAAAATAATTATACTCAAAAAATATGAAGGCTCACTATACAATTCAATAAATATTTACTGAGTAACTTCCATGCAGATGCTCCCTGGAGGACATGCAGAGACTGGTAAGAAACAGTCACTGTCCTTAGAGAGTTTGCAATCTAACTTGGGCAGAGAAAAATTGTAAACAAAAACATAACCAACCAAAGACAGGTCCGACCTATGGGAGGAAAAGATCATTTTTCACTAAGACATTCTGGAGAGATGGATAAAGTTTTGATTGCCAGAGATTTTTTTGAGGAGTAGGTAAGGAATAAGGACATTATCAGGAATAGGATGAACAAAGAGGTCCAAGTAGAAAATAAAATCTATGAAGTTGGAGGGAAAAGACTAGTTTTGCCTGGAAAATATGATATGATAAAGAAAGTAGTGTAAGATTGGTATGTGAAACATGTAGTTGCAAGGAAGAGCTGTATTTAAAGAAAATTTTTATTGTAGTACTAACATACATAGCATTTATGGTTAGAGAAATGAAGCACGAGAGTTCTTCCTCACAACCCCTCAGTTCGTAAGTAATCCTTTTGAGTCCAGCACCTTTTAAACACTCAATAATGGACTGCTGAACCAAATGAAAAAATAAATTTACATTTTTAAAGATAGTTTATAGAATAAATACATATGAAATTATTAGCAATTTTCCTCCTAAAATCCATCATTTATTTCTCCCTTTTCTGTTTGCAAACACAGTCCACTCTTGTGTGCTTTTAACTCTCATGCATGATTTAAGCCCCATTTTAAACTCCGTATCAGCTCCCCCTTGTCACGCAGTGTTTAGTTTAGGGCTCCCCCCTACCACGCCCAATCTTACCCACGCCCAAACAGAGACCCTGAATACTCGAATAGTGTCCCAGACCAAAATGAACGAGGACAGGGATTTTGTGTGTTTGGTTCAAACACAGTGCCTAGAATAATTTTCCAGTACCTAAAACAGTATGTGGAACATAGTCTGTGATCCACAAATACTTTGTTGTTGGATAAAGCAAACAGATGTTTAACTTACACAGAATAAGCCCAAATAAAATTAGGTGTTTTATTGTTTGTCTGTTTACTTGCTTAAGATTATCTAATACTAGTAGAGTGTCAAAATCAAGATTTTATACTAAATGAAATACGGAAGTTCATGCTTAAAAAGGGTAAAGGGTAAACCCTTCCCTCTTTGATGGGCACTAGAGTTGTTAACATCCTGGCAATCACTTTGCCAACACTCACCTTTAAATTTTTAACTGTATTTAAATGACAGTATTACAGGTTTCTCTACTGTGATTTTTAGACTCAGCTAGAAATTATTGGTCATATATAATTTCATACTTTCTTAGTTGTTACAAAAGTAGTAGTCATTCTGATGTTTCATTTAGTATCACTATTCACAATTAGTTTTTATGTGCACTGAAAAAAAACACTAGCGCCATATGGACTAACTCCAAGATACCCTGCTGGGATGTTGCATTTTATAAATAATACGCTAAATGCTATTATCCTTATAATAACCCCCAAATATTTTCCCTTCCCTCAAGTGCTGTGCTTCATACCACAGACCTCTTATTAAAAAATCGAGCTTGCCATCTATGTCGTATTATTTTTTTTATTTGCCTTCCCTCCCTCTCCTCTGCCTGGCGCCTGCCTACTACTTAGTACAGGGACCCTCCAAATAGTACCAGGTGCTAAGAACAGTTGGGGAAGGGGCATTTGCAGGTTCCAAAATGGAGTGCGTATCCACAGCAGCACATATCAAAGAGGTGGGCCTTGCAGGCCCCCTTCCCAGCACTCTGATAGGCTAAGTAAGGATCCTCCACCTTTTGCCAGTCACTAGAACGCTGTGCTCCTTCCTTCCGAGCTGTCTTGATAAAGCTGCCAAAGCTGTGACCTACTTTCACACAGCCCCGTGCTTCTGGCATCCCTACAGTCACATGCCCTTCCCCATGGTGGGCCTGCTACCTGTTTTCTCAAAACTGGAAATCACATGGAGCCAGCCACACACACACACACACACACACACACCTTTTGAGCACTGCAGTCACTGCCTTCAGGGTTTTAGTCACCATGTGTAGGCATTTTGAAAGCCACTCTCCCAAAGTCTTCCCCAGTGCCCATCTCCCACTGATGGCTCACCACCCTGCTTTCCACTCGCCCAGTACCTGGTAAAGCAGAGACTAGATGACTTGGGGGAAGGTGTCTTGTTTTAAGATGTTGCTTTCTAGCTGGCAGTTCTGTATTAACAACTAGAAAATCTCATTAACCTGATGATCATATCCTATGGTTGTCATGACCATTGAAGAACTGTGGTTATTAATTGCTAAGGTCAGGCTAGGAGATATATTTGTCTCTCCTTCCTCTGAGTCCACAGTGTTTCTTGCATGTATCACTCACTTGGCAATCAATCACATTTTGCTTTGAGACACCTGAGGTTTCCCTTTTGCCATTTTCTTTAGGATCTTTGTTTCCAACTGGCCAGTCCACACAGTGCACAAAGATTATGTAGATTATGTGTTTCTGCATTTTCCACAGACTCTACAAAGTGGGTCTCAGAAATATTAGAGGACTGACCTGTGGGCATCAAGTACGGACAGGATAATACAAATTTATTTTTTCCTATCTCTGCAAAGCAAAACAATGAACCCTGGAAATAATAGAAAAGGCAGCCAAAGGAAATACCTAAAAGGTGTCAGGAGTTAGGTGAATTGGCTAGGGACTCTAGATCCAGAAGTCCACAGAGTAGCAGAGCACTTTAGGACCACGCTATGCAATAGAAGAAGGAGTCTCAGAGTTGGGGTTTCCCAACCCACAAGCTGTAGGAACAGAAGGCAGCCCAGGTAGGCTCATTCCTTCTGCGAATCGAATAAGACTCCTATCAACAATGCCAGGTGAGGCAGAACCGGTAAGGCGGAAAGGTCAGGTGCCCCACTGACAAAAATCAGCCAGGAGAAGTGCTCTTCTACCCTGCCAGACCCAACACTATCCTCCCTTAGCCAGATATACCAGGCAAGGGGGATCCCACCACAAGAAGCACCTAACCAGGGAAACATTCTTCATCCATGTCCTCCCCATGAGCTCCCTTCCTTGACCTAAAGGCATCAGGAGACCCAGCCTGCAAAAACTCCTTCCTTCCCTTCCTTTCCCTCAAGCAACATCAGGGCCCAATAAACCAAACAGACCAAATCAGCACTATAGCAGCTCTGAACATTAAACGTCATTGTAACCACAGCCCACAAAAGTAGCCTGGGTGCTAAACCTAAAAAGCGAGACTCATTTACTATAATAGCCAGAATGTTCAGGATAAAATTGTAAAATCACCCATAATACCAAGAGCCAGGAAAACCACAAGTTGAATGAGAGAAGACAGTCAACTAATGCTAACACTGAGATGATCAGATGTTAGCATTATCTGACAAGGACTTAAAAGCACTTATCATGAAAATGCTTCAACAATCTAATAAACAATACAATCTCTTGAAACAAATGAAAGAACAGAAAATCTCAGCAAAAAAAATTCCAAGTTATAAAAATTTACAAAATTGAAATTGTATAATAAAAAATAATATAATGAATATAAATTCACTAAATAGGCTCAGTAGTAAAGTGGGGATGTGGGGATAACAGAGGACAGAATTAACAAAACTGAAGATGCAGCAATAGAATTGACTCAATCTGAGCAATAGAGAGAAAATGCACTGAAAAAAGAAAAAACAAAAAACAGAGCCTTAGAGACCTATGGGACCGTAACAAAAGACCCATATTTTTTCTCATCAGGGCACCAGAAGGGGAGAAGAGTACAGATGAAAGACTATTAACAAAATAATGGCTAAAAACTTCTTAAATTTGGTGAAAGACATGTAACTCACAGACTCAAAAAACTGGATGAATTCTAAATAAGAAAAAAAAATCAAAGAATTCACACCAAGACACATGACGATTAAATTTCTGAAAACTAAAGACAAAGAAAAAATCTTGAAAGTGGCCAGAGGGAAAAGGTGCATTATTTATAAGGGAATAACAATCCATATGAAAACAGATTTCTCATCTGAAACCATGGTGGTCAGGAGGAAAAGGCACAAGTCTTCAAATAGTTTTCAAAGAACTGTCAACTTTGAATTCTCTATTGGCAACCATATCCTTCAGAAATGAAAGAGGAAAATAAAAACATTCTCAGATGAAGAAAAACTAAGAAAATTTGTATGAGCATTTGTACCTACCCTTAAAAAATGGTTAGAAAAGCAAATAGCAGAAAAACATCTGGAGCTTCAGAGAAAAAGAATATCAGAATGGGTAAAACTGATGGTGGAAGCAAAAATTATTACACCATCTGATGTGGTACACAATGTATAAAGAGGAAACACTTAAAACAATTCTATTTAAAGAGAGGGAAGTGTAAAGATACCAAAATGACAGTAAGTTTTCTACATTTCAATCAAACTGGTACAATTTTTATACCAGTGGACTATGATGTTTCTTTCATAGGTGCATTGTTATTACCTCCAACTACCACTATGAAAACTATACAAAGTGATATGCTTTAAAAAAACTATAACTAAGTCAACATGGAATCATTAAATAATTTTTCACATAACCTACAAAAAGTTAGAGAAACAGAAATGAGAAACAGTGAAAACAAATCAGAAAACAAATAATAAAATGGAAGACATAAACCCAAACATGTCAAAAATTACCTTAAATGTAAATGGTCTCAATAAACCAATTAAAACAGATGGTCAGAGTATATCGAATAACGTGAGCCAACAATATACTGTCTACATGAAACTTCCTTCATGTATAACACTACAGGTTGGTCAAAATATAAGGAGGGAAAAAGACCATGCAAACATCAGTCAAAAAAGAAAGGGCAGAAGTGGCTGTATTAATATCATCAGATTGATAAAACAGACTTAAAGGAAAAACACCAGAGATGAAGAGGATTATTACATGATTATAAATCAGTCCACTGAGAAGGCAAAACAATCCTAAAAGTACATGCATGCACCAAACCACCTTAAAATGCCTCAAAGTGCATGAAACAAAAACTGATAGAGCTGAAAGGTGAAACAGATAAATACACAGTTATAGCTGGGGACTTAAACTTTTAGCAATAGTTAGATCTACTAGACAAAAAAATCAAAAAGGATATAGAATAACTGAACAACACATTCAACTAACAAGATCTACTCGACATATACAGAAACTACACTCAATGACAGCAGAATAAACATTTCTTTCAAGTGCTCATGGAACATACATCAAGATAGGGAACTTCCTGTATCATAAAACAAGCTCCAACAAATGTTGGAATTAAAATTAAAAAAAAGAATTAAAATCATATGTAGACCACAATGGAATCATACTAAAAAACAATAAAAGAAAGATAAGAGGACCATCTCCAAGCCCTTGAGGATTATACAACACTTCTAAACATGCCATGGGTCAAAAACAAAATCTCAAACGAAATGAAAAATCCACAGAATTGAATGAATACGAAATATAACATATCAAAATATGTGGCATCCAGCTAAAGCAGTGCTGAAAGAGAAATTTACAGTACTAAATACCTACATTAAAAAAGACAAAAGATCTCAAGTAGTAGATGCAGAAGTCCTCAATAAAAAATTAGCAAACCAGATCCAGCAATGTATAAAAAGCATTATGCACCATGACCAAGTAGTACTTATTTTGGGGATGCAAGGGCAACGTGAAGGATCTTTGTGGTGACAGAATTCTTCTGTATTTTGACTGTGCCCATGTCAATATCCTAATTGTGATATTATACCATAGTATTGGATGTTACTACTGGGGAGGAATGGGTAGAGAGTCATGGGATCTTTCTGTATTATTTCTTACAACTGCATGTGAATCTACAATGATCTCAAAATAAAAAGTGTAATTAAAACATGTGTGGGTGCTGAACGCAATCTCAACTCAATCATTAATCTTTAACTGATCTTATGGAAGACTGAAAGCATGGTAGCTGTTGGTTCCTAGAGGTTAGACTCCCCCAAAACTAGGACTGGAGGTTGTTCTCTGAGGTTTCAACTTTATGAATGACACAAAAGGAATGAAAGATGAAATATAAAATAAATTTTTAAAAAATGACCCTGAATTCTAGACCAGTAAGACTATACTGTGATCTGACTGAAGCTACCTATCTAAAATAAGGCTAAAAAGGTTAAAAAGGGTGATTAAGCAACCATGGCAAGCACAGAAGAAAAAAAGATGAGAGGGTCATGCCAGCTCTTTCCAGGGAAGAAGCAGCCTTAACGAAATCTATTATTAATACCGTTAGTAGGCAGGCATTCACACAATTGCGATGGAATTGTACTTATTAGACTTCACATATTCTAGTCCTGCTCCTCCTTCCTGGGGTGCATGATAAATAAATCAAAATACTTAAGAAATCAATCGCAAACCTGCATCTGATGACAACTAGTTGCAAGGTTTTGTTGCATACACATTTAGCTTTTCCTTTTTCCCCCCTCTAAGCCAGCCACATTTCAATCCTATATTCTTTCTTACATTTGTAGTTCTCTTCCTATTTGAATGAATAAATGGACATTCTAGTTTCACACGTCAGTGTTGTTAGGTTAGTAAAGGTAAGTCCAGTCTTAAAAGTTTGGTGGCAAAACCAGCAAATTTACTACCAAAACGGTGCCAATCACAACTGGTCTTTTAGGAACTGGGCTGATTCTCATGGCAATGATCATTCCCTCTCTATGTCTTGGGGTCCAGTGTGACCTTTCCGAACCCACTAGTCATTCTTCCGCCAGCAATCTCAAATTAGATACGATGCTGCGTTCTTTGACTGTATTAACACAATTGCCACACGGTAAGTGGAAATATACATGAGATTTTTTATTATATTTTGACTACCAAATAAAATAACTCAAGATTTTGAAACTAATCTAACAGAGGCCATGAAGTTATACTTTCTCCCAATACCAGACTGTAAGACTTTCGTTAAGTCTGTTGAGTTTATGATATGGAAGACTAGAGAAAGAGTTTCCCAAACCATGTCATCTTTCTCTATTAGGGTTTCCACCTAGACTTTTAATTGCCCTGTGCTTTAGTGAGCTGTCAGGAAAAAGCAACTAACCAAAACTGAATGGGTTTATATTTGAAGACAAAGTAAAACTTACCTGGCTGTAACAAGCACATACTAAAATTTATAGAGATGAAATATCACTTAAAAGATCATCTGTTTGTTGTTAATGGTTAAAAAAAAGAAAAGAAAAAAAAAGGACCCAGGGAAACTGGATCCAGAGACGATGGCCTCAAAAGAAAATGAACACCAAAGGACGTTTTCAGTGAAATTCAATAGAGATTTTAAAAAGTTACTGATAAATCAAATCTTTACCATGATATTTATGAGGAAAATAACTGATCCTGATTTAAATAATTTTATTAAGACAAATATGAAAACAGAAAAAACTGGAAACAGATTAACAGCACTCTATGGAAAATTGATTATGGGAAGGAATTAAATTGGCTTAATGATGTTCCCTCAGGAGCTTCATGAAAATTAATTCATGCTGAGCCAATTCTGATTAAAATGTTATGTTCATAAACTGGGAGCCTAAACATCCCATCCTCCTGATGACATCATGCTACTGCATGAACTCTTTGCTATCTTAGATGCTCCTATCCTGCCTTCTTCCCCATTCTCGCCCCGCCTTGCTTTCCCTTTCTCAGTCTTTCAGTTCTGGGTGGTTTTCCTTTCACATTTCACCCCTTCTGTCTAAGAATTCCCTGAGGTTCTACTGTAAGCCCACTTGTATAAATTCTATCTCTCTCTCTCTCTCCCTTCCTCCAGCCACTTTCCCTCTCCTGCTTCCGTCCTCTCCCCGCCCCCACTTTAATGCCCATGACATCAATCTCCATATCTCACCCTGCCGTTTCTCCTGAATGCCACTTATGCCTCCAATGCCACGTGGATGTTCCACGGATACATTCAATTCAAACCATTCAAAACTGGACCTAACATCTTTCTATACAACCTATAGGACACTGTGCTATCTGGGGCCAGCTCGAAACAGCTTTTATACTGACTGTGTGCATCTCTTCTCAACTCCACAGTCAGAAGGTGGCAATCAGCTCTGGTGTGTGTATCTTCATCAGGGACCTTGGAAAACAGGATTTCTCTGTATTATTCCTCATCATTCCACTCAAAGACACTGCTTTATCCAAGCTGTCGCCAGTGTGTGCCTAGACCATTACAGTAGTTTCCTAACTAGTCTCCCTGACTTGTCTTTGATTATACAATCCATCTCACGTGGCCACAGGATTCTAGCTTTTAAAATACAGCCTGGTACATTCAATTCTGCTCTGATATCTGACCATTTTCTAAGGAATGAAGTTCAAAACACAGTAGATCATTCTGTGCTCCCTGAGAACAACAATATAAGCCTACACATTCCCATCTGTGATTTTCCCTTGTATTCCCTTAACCTTAAATGTCCTCACCCTCATCCTCCTCTCGAGGCCCACTAAGCTGAGAAGCCCCTTTCCTGATCCCCCAGTAAGAAGGAAATCTTCCTTTCTTTATGCCTACACCACCTTTGTTTGTATCACTACTGGTTCTTCTAGCTCTCTGCTTCAGGGTCTCATGTGTACCCACCTTGGCAAGCAATCAACTTCATTTCCATCACTTTTTAAAACCCCCTTTTGCCTTTAACTCATGGAGATTCTATTTTCCTTTCAACCATGTATTTCCTTCATTTTGCTTCCCTAACCCAATTTAATTATTCCCAAACCATAAGCATTTACAGAGTTAAGAATGCTACTCTGTCTGTCACAATCATGCAAGATGAAAGGATATTTAACCTCAGGCTGGGTATTCCAAGTGCCTGCAATTAAAGCAAATCTTTTTTTTTTTCCCTTTGGTTGACTCTATGATTAAAAAAGAAAATGATTTCATTAAAGATAATTCAGTTGACATTTCTGCTTTGGTACAACTTGCATTTGAGACTGCCCTGGAATAATTTAGCATGCAGTACCATCAAGAAACAAGGAGCAGGAATGCCCTCAACATATATGAGTAATGGGTAAAACATGAGAAGTGAGTAGCAAGGAGGTTAAGTGGCCTAGAGGAGGGTTGGATTGTTATAAAATACCTGTGGGAGGCCCTGATAGCTCTGGCCAGTGACGAGTTTGTACAATTTTCCCATTACCCTTTTTTTTCAGCCTTTATTTCCCTTTATTCTTTGTTCCCCACTTCTAAGGTAGTTAGAGCAATACCCCCTTAACTATGTATCAAAATTTAGCAATGTTCCATTGCAAAAGAAAAGGTTCAGACTCTTCAGGGTCATAAGTGAGATGAGATGAAAACAAAGCATAGGGAGAGGGGCTACAGAAAGAACACAGGCCCTGGAATTAGAGTGAACTGCCTTCCTAAGATGCAGAGCAAGAACAGACTGGGAGCAGATTTCTGACTTATGTTCGCCCCTCTGTGAGGGTACAAAGGTGAGGGGATGGCCACCAGGCACCCTTCACACGTGCATGCCACATCTCTTATTCAAGACCCCATGGATGGCAGGCCACAGGATCACTCCACCCCCTTTACCACCTTCAGAGACAATGCAGACATGCATTTTCTCTTTTGGTGAACAGTGACCTCAATCTACCTAGAAATAAATGTACTAATTGGTGGAAAGACCCATGTTTGGACAGCTCCATCTGTATGTGGGGAGTGGGGGAGCTTAAACGTCCTTGTCTGGGATGCCTGGGTGGCTCAGTCGGTTCAGTGTCTGCCTTTGGCTCAGGTCATGATCCCGGGGTCCTGGGATAGAGTCCCGCATCAGGCTCCCTGCTCAGTGGGGAGCTGCTTCTCCCTCTCCCTCTGCCTGCTCTGCCTGCTGCTCCCCCTGTTTGTGCTCTCTCTCTCTCTGACAAATAAGATCATAAAAACAAAGCAACTCCCTTGTCTACAGAGACAGATTATGTTTTAGTAAGCTGAAAATCCATATCTCTACCAAATCTAGATCCATATCTAAAAATTAATAAACACCTACCAAATCAAATAATTTTAGTATTTCTAAGCCTGAATATTTATCATTTTTTTATAATTAGGATTTTTAAAATAACACTTAGAATTATCACAACAGGATCATACGTTTATATAATGTTCTCCTCTTAAGAACCACTAAACATTTTTAAGTATCATCTACCTCAGTCTCAGTTCTTGTACTTCTCTTTGGATTGAGAACAAATACAACAGCACATAATAGCATACAAATGGTACATCTCTGTGAGAAGTGAAGAAATTTTCTGATAGGGACGAAAAGGAAGAAAATGGCAAAAGGCAGAGACATGAAAAGATGTGCTCCCCATGTTTCCTTAGGGGCACTTACTGTACAGCTGACAATAAACTGGAATCACCTCCTATAGTCCTGAAGGACCAAGTGTGCCTACCTTCTGAAGAGTAACCCTGCCCCTGTGACCCAAAGACCACCCCTTCTCTTTCTTGCCCATCATCTTGATTCTCTCTTCTGCCAACACTTCCTTCCCGTTCCCTTTCAAACAACCAAAGATCTTCCCTAGCTTGAAAAATCTGATTGGTCCTACTGCTGTTCTAAAAGTCATCTCCCTCCTTCTGTCATTATTCATGATTACTGTTGGTTTACAGTCAAAATCTCTATTTCACCTTGAAATCTTTCACCACCTGGCTCAGGTTCCTATCTATTTTTACCACTCTCACAAATGTCCACAATGACTTCCTTTTGCCAAGGAAATGAGCCTCTTCATAATCGCTCAGGGCATCATGACACTGCCCCTCTCCCTGACAAGCTCCTCTTTCTTCACTTCTAAGATACTACATATCCCTTTTCCTCTTTCTTCTGTAGGTACTCCCTACTGGGGTCTTCTGCTGTCCCCTAATGATGCAGGGTCTTCAATGCAGAATTATTGGCCTCCTACTCTTCTTTCTCTCTATCTCCTTCCCAAAAGAGACTCAATGATTGTTTCACTGGTTTAATTACCACATTGAGGACTTTGGTCTCAAGCACCTACACTGTATCTCCAAATGTTTCCTCAGCATTCCACTTGGATTTTCCCACCATCAACTCAAATTCAACATACTCAGATGAGAATTTATCACATTCTTGACCAGGTCCCAGGGAACTTAGGCTCCATGCCAGCTTCTCCACTTTATTAACCACGTGCCTTGCATTTTCTGAGTTCTCTGAGCATCTACATCTATGAGAGTCAAAAGATCTTTCCTGCCTAGTCCAGAGGGTAGTCATAACAATTAAATGGTCTTTACATCCACAGAGTGCTATAAATACCTAACATGTTGTCATAGCAATTCTCCCAACCCCATTCGTCTGAACAGCCTTCCTTTACTAAGTCACAGGGTCAACATCTTCCCTCGTTTGTTGTTCCTTCCCCTGAGCCAGACAGAGCATCTCCAGGGCCTATTGCTTTCTTCAAGACATCTCACAGTTCCTTTATTTTGTGCTCATCCATTCTTTTCCACTCTTACAGCCCAGTCCTTCAACCACCAGTACTTGCTTCCTGTAACAGTTCCTTAATTCAGACATTTTCCCGTTTCTCCCTCTACACTCCACTGTGCTACCCCCAGAATTAATCTTCCCAAGATTTAACTTCCACGACATCTTTTCCCATTTCCTAAACTGATTACAGTTCCCACTCTGCCCAGGAAAATATCCAGACTCAAACTTCTGGCTGACTTTCAATCCCTCCAATCAAAATTATCTCCAACTAAACCCAAACCACAACCCACTATTAAATGTAAATGTCATGTCTCCTCTTGAGGCTGAAAGCTCCTTGAAATATATATATATTAAAAAAACATGACTTAAATTTATTTTGTGTAATCCACACTGTGGAGTCCACTGTTGACTGAATATGTAGTGTTTGATCCATCTTGTACTGAAAACTTTAAGCAAGGTAATATGACCATAAAATATCATTTGAAGGCCATTCTGGTTTAAATAATAATTCCTCATCTAGCCCTACGCTGGGGAGTCAGGCCCAGGGCCAAACCAAAAAATGAACAACAAAAATATATTAGTTGGAGGTTTCAGCTCAGAATGATTGATCTGGAAACATATTTTTGAGGCTCTGTTAACAAAACTTTATGGTGGAAAAAAAATGATTTGATTTCCACTGTCTAAATCGTGAGCAGGAAACCAAAAGAATTCGACATGTCTGTACACTGTAAAGACAGAAGATGACTAAATCCATGAACAGGTGAAACAACACAAATTATAGAGCCACATCGAGCTAATGTCCTTTCCAGTGGCACAGAAGTTTCCCGCCTGCTGGCCACCTGCTAGAGGCTAAGGGCATTGATGAATCTACTGGGCACTAAGAATAGGAGGCTATCACACTGATGTCACCCAGAACATACCCTAAGCCCCAGAGCTGGGGTCAATGAGGGTCCAGTGCAGACGCTACAAGGAGTATGCCAGGTTCAGAAGACACAGGCTGACTCCTTGGTCATCCACATGACTATCCTGCTTATAACAAGAAGAGCTGAACAGGAGCAAGTCCAAACGGATTACTTATATCTACAGCTGCTATAGTTGGTTAGCTCTTGATTCAGGTAAGCCTCAAGCAACGTCCTTTCCTGTAATTTTATAGGGATCATGGTGGGTGGCAGGGAGGAGGTGTCCGGTAAAGACAAACAATGACACCCTGCAGAGTTTCATAAAGTATCTGTATTACGCTGCTTTTGTTATGGATGGTATTTTCATTCATTTGACAAATAGTTTCTGGCCCTTTACAGGATGTCTGGCACTGCTGTAGGTACCCAGGATAGAACAGTAAACAAGAGAGATACAGTCTCCTTCATATATCAAGGAGGCAGGCAATAAACCAGAAAATGAGTAAGATAATTACAGACAGTGATAAGTGATATAAAGACTTTATAACAAGTTAAAAAGCATTGTGAATGATTGTAGACTTTAAACCCAGTCAATAAAAAACCAGAAAGAGACAAAGATGTGTTCCAAACTCCTTCTCACCACTCCTCACCCAACTCCTAGAGGTGTAAGCTGGTCTTTCTAGCTGTAGCTCTGGTGCCAATCATGCTCAACAGAAACACTATATTGCCTTTTTATTCCTTTGTTAAGCCCGGCGCCATCGTAACAAAGCTATGCCTCTTTGCCTACAAATGATCAAGTGTAAATAAACAGGCAAGCTTTTCTCCTTTGGTGATTTTATTTAGTGCAATAGTATGCTTTTTGACATACTTGATCTGATCAGAAATGGACCCTAAAACAACACATGACACCTTTAATTTTTTTCCTGGTATGCCTTGTATAATTTCCAAACACATAAATTCGCAGGACCTTTTAGCTCTATATTGAGTGTTCCCCGTAGATAAAGTTTTCTGCTTAGCATTCACAAGTAGCACTTACCTCTCACCAACTGGGGCCCTGTGTTTTGTTATCAGGGCACAGATGCAGCTAAAAAGCAGTCCACCCACTCACTAGAAAAATACTTCTTTGTTAAGATGAGATATGAGGAGGGAAAACATAGATCTTCAGGACTTCTAGTCTGCTGAAATTCTGTTAAGTATAGGGTAGACAATGGAAGTAGATAAGCAAGGTGTTCTGCTGGTTCCATTTTCCCACCACCTACATCAATGCGGAAAACTTCCTGATTTTTTTACCCATAGATTCAGACTGACACCTTAGACGGATGGCACAGAGCCGGGGCGGGGTGGGGAGGGGGGCGAGGCGTGGCAGGAATCACTTAAAATGGACCCAAATTTCTCCTAGGTTTGATACCCCCAAATCTGTGCTGCACAAAATTGTAATCACAAATTCCGGTCCATTGAAATAATTCTGTTTCGACCTGGGTATTCAAAATTGCACTGGATAAGCCCTAATTGCCTAATTCTAATTCTCAGTGTTTTCCCCTTTCTAGGTAGTCTTCATTTTTTAAAGAAATGAGACCTTTAATGGAAAATTATTGCTACAGGTACAGGTCTCCAATTTCTATTCTGTCTCTGCAGCTATTGTTTTAATTAGTTTGCCTGCTTGTAGGCCAGCCCTTTGTTGTGGCCTGCTCTGGGGCAAGGGTGCCTGCAGAGGGTTCTTCTTCTGGAATGCAAGCAGTAATGAGCCATTTCAATAATAAGAGCCCTGTATCTAGCCAGGAGCCAGAGCACCGGAGATGCCCCAAGGAGCAGAAATGCTCCTGCGTTTCTGAAGCTGCCTTTCTAATTTGCATTTAAACATAACTCCTGAAGAACAATTTCACCTGTGATTTCCTGAGCTGGGGAGTAAGGGAGTTCAGATGTTGAATATGTACAAATTATGTTAATACAATGGAGGTAAATGAAAGTCAAATGCACTGTCATGTAAAATATGTAAGTTTTATCTAAATGCCTATTTTCTACCACAGGTTGTTTTTATTTCCCCCCCCCTCAGGTGAAATGTGATGTGATTTTTTTAAATTAAGTGAACCTTTATAATTCCTATTTGATTAAAGCTGTCTGATCACTCTTCATTTTCCTGTAACCTAGACTTCAGAAACCTTAGCAAGAGGAGGATTAGTGGGTATCTGGCCACTTCATACAATGGATTGAAACCGATCTAATTTAACACCTGTGTGCTCATCAATAAGTGTACTCAAGCACAAAAGTGAGCACAGTGCTGAGTGATTTTGACACCGACCGCATGACAACCACAGATTCTGTATCCAAACACTCACAGACAAGAAGCTAATTGCAGGGATGAAAGGCACACCACTAAAAGCATGAGTAATCGCTGCCAGGATCCAAAGATAACCTGCTCTCCTTCACTAACGGGGTACTTCAGCATTTATGTCAAACCTGTCTCGGCCCAATCTGACCACCTTTTGTCTCTCTGACCAGCAAAAAATGGAAATGATTTCTCACCGCTGCGCCTGCAACTGTGAAGGATCTCTTCCGAGTGTGGAGATTTCCTTCAGCAACTGAGTATAAAATAAATGCAAAAGCTGACATTTGTCATCACACTGCAGAAATGAAAGGCTAATTAACGAGATCTGTTTGAACACTTTCTCCCCAATCCATCCTTTGGTACCAGCGGAGACTAGAGACACAGTCTTTCCAAGCTGTGATGCACGTAACCCTCAACCAGGGCCAGCGATGCTGTGTATCAGGAGGCAGCCCCGTTGTGCAGTGGTGACACTAAGGAATCATATTATCTGATTGCAAGTCGAGGTAGTGATAATTAATAATGTACTTCCTGAAATATATAATCTCAACCACTAAGGGAATACTAAAATTTTCCACTTGGTTGCCCCAAGAGTAGGTGAGTCCAACCAAGAAGCCTGTTGAACTGAAAGGCATCCCTCATCTGGGAATCACATTTGCCTACTCTTACTTACTCTCAGGTAAACTTGAGCTTATTTCACCAAGCTCTGCGGGTCTTCTCTCTAGACAGTCACTTAGGCTAGTGAACAATACACATCTGACTTGAAGCTGGAATCCAACCAGGCCCACTCGATCACCAATGTCTCATTTCGATTCCACTGAATTGACATAGAATTGGATATTCTTAAAGTATCACACAAAGCAGGAAACATGAAACAATCTTTTGAACTATCTAGCTATGTGGACTAACACTTTCACCTGCCCAGGGTATCCCTGCTCACGATACCGGCCATGACAGCAGGAAGGTCTTCCAATTTCAAATCTATAGGTGCCAATACTGATCATGGAAATATACGTATAAAGTAGTTCTCTATAAATCAAGTCACTTCCTATGGCATTTTGCTTATTTTGTGGGACTGAAATTGAGATGGGGAAAATGAAGGGACTCCATTTTTAGAAAGGCTCAGTCTCTGCTGTTTTTCTGCTAGGCCCCATTTACTCATGTTCTATATTTTGCATCTGAGTAAAACAAAGAAGCTATGTTCCCACTCCAAGGGGAAAACAACAAAGTTCATCATTCTCTGAGTTTTGTCCTAACCCCCCCCAATACCTGATAACATCTAAGAACAGCTGGATCCCAAACATGTTCCAGGATATTAGCTTTGAACAAAACCTCGGCTGATGCTGGCATCTATACCCCCCTACCTTCAATGACTTAGGAAATGACATCTATTATTCACCTGACACTTGCCTCTGATCAGACTCTACTCTGGATTCCTAAAGGAACTTGTACCCTAACTCCCTTTCCAATACAGATCCCTAAACCCCAAGTGATCAGGAGACTCATTTTCTCTTCAGAGTTTCCCAGACTCTTTGTCTGCTGTACTCTATCCCTTTATCTATTCAATAAACTCTGCTCTCACTTCCTCCTGGCTTGGGATGGATTTCCATCCTGTATGAAGCCAAGGATCCTCTTGGCTGGTCCTACGGGATACTCTGGGTCCTCAGGCCCAGCCTGCATATGTAAAAATGAAAGTATTTATGTGGGCTAGGAGGGAGGAGACATTGGAGTTTCCATATTACTCCACAATGTTTGGAACCCAGTTGGCTGAGATGGAATGAGTGATTTGATGAGCAATTATGGTGGCAGCCCTTTATGCCAAGACCTCATCACACCCTTTCCTCCACTCATTTTTGCCAAGCGGCCCTACTAAATTATAAAAGTGGTACATCAAGGAACGTCTCACTAAATTCTGGAAAAGTATAGCCATGAAGATGGAAAACTAAAATACTGGAAAACAAAGCTAAATAATAAATTCTGAAAGCACATTTTACTGATAAGCCCAGGAAGGTGACAGATGAACACAGGTTCATACAACCAGCCAAGGGCAGAAGCAACAGAAGAATCCATTATCCTGGTGCCTGGCCAGGATTTCTTTATGCAGCTCACTGCATTGTAAGGAGGAGGTTAACATAAATTATTATTCAAAATTAAATTCTACTAGATATTACGGATTTCTGGTGGGAATACTTCAGAAATGAAAAAGCATTTTCAATTTAAATTAAATTAAATATCCAATTATGTCACAGAGAACTATACTTCAATAGGAATCTGTTTTACTTTACCCTTTTATAAAAAGAAAAATTCACCTTTTCCTTTCTTTTTATAAATTAAGTGTTTTATGCAAAATGATTCATTTTCACCTCTAACTAAAATGCAGCCTATTTTAGGTTTGGGGATTAGAATCCGAGGTCCAGGAACTCAATGAAATTATATGGCATAATTCCTGTATATACAAATGTTGTTTTTTTTTTTCCCTAGGAAAGCATTTTTAGCTTTTATCAGATTTTCAAATGGGTCTATGACTCTCCCCAAAGATTAATAACTTCTGTTCCAAAGAGGGCTGAGGTTTTGGCAAAAGTAAGGAATCCTTACTCCACAATCTTGTTTCTCTCAACAGCTCCTAAATCTCCTCAATTCACATAATTACTTTAAATTCACAAAGGAAATCCATAAGACTTACAAAGAAAAGTAAACTCCAGCTCCCACTAGAAGGGGAATGGACAGCAACTGATTAATTCAGCAATGATGCAAACTTAACATAAAACTTCATTTCAGGTAGCCTGAACTTCAGATGGAATATTATCAACATAAAAACCATTTCTTTCTCTTCCCGCCTCCCATCTCTTTCTCTCTCTCCTCTTTCCCACCCCTAAAAAAAAAAAGGCCTATATTTTACTTGATTTAAATTTTCCTAGCAAGCTTTTTCTTCTGAATTCATGTGACTGGAACTGAAATTACTCCACCTGGGAAGAAGAGAAAGCTGAAAGCCAATTTCATATTGGTTTTCAAATACAAGAAGTGTACTCAGAGAGAGGACGATAGCTAAAGGAAATGGTCTTTGAACTAAAGTATGAAGAATCGGAGTTTGTTCTAAAGCTCAATTTCCTAAAATAGAGAGTTCATAACTCTAAACTGAGAGAATGAGAGATAGTTTCTGGACAGTTTAAGAACCTAATAGATTCTTGAACGTCTGAGATGACTTCGATGTGGCCCTGCCCCTAGTCATGAAGATGAAATTTACCATCAGTGGTTCCTTCTCAGCCTATGACTCCAAGGGCACAACTGGCCCATCAGAACTTTGCACTAGCCCAGGAAGTGCACGGTCGTCCCTCTAACGGGATGGGGGCAGCAGCCAACTAATAAATCTCACAGCCTCACCATCTCTCGGCTAGCCACCACTGCCACAGTGTAACTGGAGGCGTGCTCCTGTCTGAGGCTGGAAAGGGGTTTGCAACAGGGAGGAGAGCACTGCTCCCTGATTCCAGCCCCAGACCCCACCAATCCCACAGAGGTCCTAAGTTTTCAAGAAAAACAAAATAGATCTCAGGTGCTGTTTAGCAGAAATTACATGAATGCCAGATCTTTTTTTTTTAATTCCTATTAGCTTTGCAGCACACTTTTTTTTCTTTTGATGAATAGGTTAATAACCCAGTTCTGCTTCCAAAACAACCATCTATAAGACTGGGCTGGCCTTTGCTTTCCTTTTTGCCGGACAATCCTGCCTCAACTTAGAGTGGAGGAGATGTCTACAGACTTATAGCTTCAGATCGGCCTCAAAAGTCTTTGTGTGGGTCCTAAAGTGGAACCCCAGGGGACACTTAAGGAGCTGGAAGGTGCAGCTTCTCCCACCACCCACCAGTCCTGTCCTCACAGACTTAGAGATGCTGAGTTGTTCAGGGATCCTGGAGAACATCGTTCAACCTTTACCTGCAATGCATGCCCCTCGGTCACAGCTCCCAACTGATCACCCTGTTCCTGCCAGCGCTCCTCCAGGGGGAGGAACACATTACGTGCAACCAGCCTGCGCCAGAGCTGCCCTGCTGTCCTGCTCTGAAGGACAGAAAGAGCTCAGCCAAAACCTGCCTTCCCTACATGTCCACTTCCCACTAGTCTGCGAAACTTCGTCCAATGCAGGACATTCACCTGGGCAGTCAAAGTTCAAAGAGAGCTGCAACACACACTCCTTCAGAGGTTCAGGAACAGAATTCCTGGAAGCACAATAATCTGAAAAGTATGCCTGAATACACTTTACAAGTGGATGGCTCACAGAACTCTGATCCATAGGAAAATCTAAATAGGGTTTAAAGATGTCTATTTGTGGGGGTACCTACTGGAAAGCTACAAATCCAGCAGAAACCAGGAAAGGCTAATAAGCTCGATATGGGAAAAATGGGTAGAAAACACTTGCATTATAGTTTTATTAATATTGCCAATGTCAGAATTACTTATTAGTTAATAATAATAAAAAAAAGCTCTCAAAACCTCAATGAGAATAATAGGAAAGGGGAAGTCATTATTGATTTCTTTCTCTCTGAGAGCACAAGGATCTGCGGCCCACAGGAGAAAGAGAAATGCTGGACCTCATCAGCCAAAGAGGACATTCTCCTCCTCCTGGATGAAGCCACGGCACCATGTGTATGATGGTAGGGAAGGAAGAGGCAAACAACTAGCAGGATCAAGATGGTCAGAGGACTAACTAAATAGGGCTCTTCAACCAGAAGAGGTGAATGCAGGGAGGGAATGAAGATGCCTTAAGTTTGTTCAAAATCGGGACGGGTATAAAAAGGGAATATTTTATTAATAAATGTATTTGTCTTCCCTACGCATCTCTTCAAAGACAAGGACTGGGACAAAGTTACGCCTGTTATCACCCAGAGCCCCTAAAGGGCCTTGTACACACTAGGTGTTCAATACACATTTAAACTGAATTAGACTGCATTTTCTGCAGGGAAAAGTCAGTGCCTGAGAACTAGCTCATTTTAGTAAGAGGTATTCTGTTAGAGGAGTCTTTGTAGGAAAAGAGAGAGATGGCTGGTAAGCTCGGAACTATGTATCTAAGGCTGAGTGAGAATAATTAGATTCAGGGAGGAGGCTCCTAAGCCATGAAAAAGGACCAGTCAAGAGTCCACAGAGAGAAAAAACAAACAAACAAACAACCCTCCTTTTTTTTTTAAGGTTCCTTGGTCCCTTTATTATATTATATTCTTCACCTTAAAAAAAAAAGAAAAAAAAAGAAAAAAAAAACCCGCTCCTTAAGTTCTACTATATCTATATTAAAACATCTTCTTTCCTGCTGCCAATCCACTATTTGAACTCCGAGTATCAGTAAGAACTTGAATTCCATAAAATACAAGCAGTGTAGATAAGCAAACATTGCTCTGAATATCTTACTGTCTATATTGCTCACTATCTCCAGTTTTCAAGTACACTTCTTGCCAGAATCATGAGTCCTTAATTAAATATAAGTTTCTGGCCGATTTTTTTATAACATAAAAACTCATGACAATGTCCTTGGGTTTATAGCCCATTACTGTTCTAGCATGCTATTCACCCTCAGCCATTGCTTGGCGGAAGTTAATAGAGGACTCTGAGGCTTGTATTCATTGCTATAATGTCACTTATGGAAATAAATATTGTGCTGTTTGCCTTTCCCTGCTGTTCTGCAGTCTCCTTTCGGCCTCCAGGGCTGTCTAGCACACTTGGCCCTTGTGCCAGGACAGAAGACGCAAGATGAGCCCTAACAGACACAATGTCAATGTTCCACTAACTGCAGCTATAATGACGCTCTGGCAGGACCGTGCGTGGGGTGGCAATCAGCGATGGGGCACACCGCAGAACAACTGTACCGGAAGGACACGAACAAAGGCAATGATTTCTCTTTCTCAATACGTGGCAATTTTCAGATTTCAGAGGAATAACAGACAGACACAGTCTATGAAAGGACTCGATTTATGGCAATCGCCTTTCTTTTCCTGATTCCGTTAAGGTCAGGTGTGTTGACCTTACGCTCAGGGCCAAGTGTTCTCTTCTCACTTAGTACTCCCTGGGCGATTATTATGTGTATCAGATTTCTTTTATCGAGATCAATACTGTAAAAAGAAAATGTGTCTTTCAGTCACTGTATTTTATTTAAACAAAATATTTGTTGGCATAACATGTTTTTATAGTCAACCTAACGGAACTTTAAGTCACAGGGTTATTTTTTAATTGGATGAGTTGTTTCTGGTTATAAAAGTAATTCATGCTCATTGTAAGAACAAATTGAAAAAGAGTAGAAACATTTTAATAATCTATAATGCCACCAATCAAAGTAAGCTCTGATAACAGACTATGTAGTTATAAAATCAAGATCATTCTCTATATACTGTTTTATATATTTATTTTTCTCTTAACATATCATAAAAATTTCTCATGACATTACATTCTTTTCAAAATCATATTTTAATGTCACATAGGGCAAGGGGATTTTTTTCCATTTCCTTGATGTGTTAAATGAAACTGTGATACACTTTCCTGTAGATAATATTTTAAATTTCTTCACTCACACTCCCAATTGCATTTCAGAAAGTTAACAATGTAGACTTCTATAAGGATCTACAAGAATGACTGCTCCCAATCCTTCACAGCTTTTAAATTTTTGCCAAGTACATGGGCAACATGTTAAGACAGTGACATTTTCATTCATGTGTCTTTATGTTTATTTTTCCATATGATTTTTTTTTTTTTTGACAACTGGGTATCTTCTTTTTGTGAGCTATCTACTCAGGACTTTTGCCCATTTTTCTTTTAGAGCAAAGGTTTGTGGGGTTTTTTTTAAATAATATTTAAGAGTCTTTTATGTTTTCAAAATATTAACAGACTGTAAATTTTCCTCAGTTTGTCATTTGCCTTTAAATCTGAGATCATGTTTTAAAAACTCAAATGAATAGGAACTTATGTCTGTGATATTTCTCATCTGAACTGCAAAGTGTCCTTGAAAACTATACCACTTATAATAATCAGACATATTTAATGTTCTGAGCTTGTCCACTGACCTTTAACCACCTAAAATAGAAAACCACTAAAACTTTTTGAAGAAGAGAGCCTTTGACGGACAACTATCGGAAGACAAAAAAAAGCCAGTAATTTCCATTGTTGTTTTGCAGTTCACAATCAGGACCCAGCACTGCCTCAAAGACACTAGCCCTACAATGCTCTTATTCAAGTCACACGAGTCACACACCAGCAAGCAAAGGCAGTCTAGGACCAAACCACCATCCTTTGGGATTCAGTTTAGAGTTCTAAGGTGCCCTAACCAGAGGAACATCAACCTAACAGAAAAATGCAGTCCAGCCTGAGCACTCACTAAGTTACTTGAATTTCTGAATCTCATTCTGGCATGTTAACTACTGGCAGTATTCCCTATGACTATCCAGGTCTGATAATGTTCCAACTTCCCTCACACCGCGGGCCCAGGATATTAAATTTACTAGAAATTTGCAGAAAACATCAAACACGGAACATTTAACTCAAACTGAAACTGAAAACCAAGCAATCAAGTAGAGAACTAAGATAAAAAATAATATAAAATCAAAAAGGACACAAAAATATTTCCTAACTAGAGAGAAGGGGAGGCTTTAACAATGGAAGAAACAGAACATTCTGGGCTTTCTGAGCTCTGTTCACTCTCTGACAATTACTCAGGTTACTGCCACATACAGGTAATCTCCCTGAGGGACAAGGCATAATCTTTGTCACAATGTGTATGTATAATTCATGCAAGGACAAACCAGACATACATGGGATAATCCACAAATCATTAATAAAGAGTTTCAGCCCCTTTAAGAATTACTCATGTGTCCATGTCTGACTAGAACCCAACCATAAGAGATTTAAAATACGTTTTAATTTTATTTTTTTAAGTTTTTTTTTAAATTTTATTTATTTATTTATTTGAGAGAGAGAGAGAGAGAGAGAGATCACAAGCAGGCAGAGAGGCAGGCAGAGAGAGAGGGGATAGACGTTTTAATTTTAGATGAAATCTAAGTTCTGCTGAATCAGAGGAGCCTCGTACAAGTGTGAAATTAATCCAGTTTTCCTTGAATAGGACTGTCTCATCAAGCCAACAGTCACCATCTATCCCAATGGCAGAGGAATCAGAACTGAATGGGGCCTGCACTTCACCTGACCCGTTTCCTTTACTCTCCAAAATGGTTTACAAATTTTCAAAATTCATATAAAGGATGATCTCCATATATCTTGATTATCTTTCTGTTTTTTCCTTACTCCAAGATGATATAATTCATTTTTTGGTGGATCACTTGTGAATTATTCTTAAATGTCTTTGTTAATACTATTACTGTTCCTGTTATTAATATAACCTGAAATAACATCAAATACTAAAAATCCCTGCTAATGAGGTAGAGACTTGAGCTTGCGGTCTGGAGTTGTTTGCCATCTGAGGGGCACTGAAAGACCAACAGAACCGGTGTCCTTTTATCCGCTGACTTCGGAAGTACCAGAAGGCAGAAACATAATTATCTGGACAATTCAGGTGAGAAAAACTCACCTTTCCCTGAATTCTTTGTGTAAAAGCAGCATTAGTGGACTGAATTACTCAGATAATTGTTCTGCCTTGGTCTGTGTTTAATTAAAATAAGAAAGGAAATAATGCTGCCAGGCAAGCACTTTCCAAAGGGTTTAGAGTACTGAGCACTCAAAGGTTTTGCAATAGGACTACATGGCTCCAGAAAGTGCCAGCAGAGCAGAAAAATTCATCTAAACAACATTAGTTTTAATTTCACTAATTTCAGAAGAAATCCACTTCACAAAGCTTATAAAAACATTGGTTTTCAAGCATGAGAGAGAAACGTTCTTTCCCCTCTTACATAAAATAAAATGTAAAAGTGTTTTCCTCCCAGTTCGTCAAGAGTAAGCTTTGTTCTTGCATTTTTGTTTTGTCTTTTATTTTTTAATTTTACAATGTAGCATAAATTGCCCTCTAATATTTCAAACGTCAGGCTTCGAGTGCTAAGGCGATTATGACAAGAGTTGAAATAGTGTGGATAGTGAACAAATGTTCAGTGCAACTAAGGTTGATATATAGGTATCAATCACTTCAACTAAACAATTCACTGATTTCCGTATATGAAAGGAAACTACGAAGCTTTTAAATTCAGACCTGAGTAGAAAATTTTAATAACGAAAGCTTCTCTTCACTCAGCTTCCATATTCAGTGTCATCCAAAGCCCTTATTTTAGTATGCTATGAATATCCAGAGAAATTAAATAGACCCCTTCTGTGAAGGCCTGGGTTTAGCATGCAGATTGTTTATGAAATAATCGGAAAGACTACCTAAATGTGTTCTTGCTTTATTCTGGTAACCTAAATGATCATAAATACGCTATAGCCCTATGGATGGAAAAGTAACTGAAGAGAAACGTAAAGAGGTATGTTAATAAATCTACATAACTAAAAAGAAAATAGTATGTTAATACCATCTGTTCCAGTTTTGTATCGTCCAACTCTGCCACCCCCCACCCCATCAGAAGGACCTAGTTAATTCACTTGAACTGCTTGCTGCCTGAGATTCTTGCCAGAACACTTAACAGCCCCCTCATTTGTTGGGTGGTTTTATAGGTCTCTGGTGCTGAGCAGAGGTAGGACAGCTTGCAGGGCACGAGGAGGACAGATAAAACCACCCTGCTGTGCAGATTTAGTCCATTTGCACTGGCTCTCATACAGAAAACAAATTGCAACCTCTCACAAAGGGGCCCTTTTCTGCACTAGCAACCCTGAAAAATGCAGGCAAAAATGAGTAAATCAGGCAACTTCACATCAGGAGGAAAAAAAAAATGGCTACCATTCCAACAGCTGCTCTCATAATTAAGAACAGATTTCATCACTAAACTCTTGCTGGTTATGTCTGCAGCAAAACAAATACACAGATGTAAGGCATTTACATACTGGATATTTGGTACTGGTTAACCAAACCAAATTTACCTTTTCTGCTTTAAGATATTCTCTTGAAAATATCATCTAGTCAATGATAAAGTATAAGGCAACGTCCAAACCTTAGGTACAACTATATTTCTGTCATCGTCTTGCAACTAAATTTATTTTGGCATTCTACCAGATTCACTTTCTTTTTACATATTCAAAATTGCCATGCACTGCCATGGATGTGACCTCTCTCAAATAATGAAAATGCACTACCAGTTTCTTTTACTCGTAAAATTTGCTAAATTTATTGCTGCCTCATTTATGCATGTTTTAAAGGATTGCACGGCACATGCAGTAAAAGGAATAGCATTTGACCTTTTTAAAGCTAGATCGGTGTGCCATTAAATCAGAGAAATAAAATTAATAAAATGATAAAATTATAATAAAAACAGATAGGTAAGGACAAATTAATGGAATGCCACTCCACTGCAATGAGAAAGCGGTCTACAATTCACACGACACTGACAAATCTCACATACAAAGTGCTGAACAAAAGAAGCCAATAATATGAAGTATGAAAATAGGCAAAAGTACTTTTGCTGTTAGAAGTCAGGATAGTGGTCCCCCTTGGGAAGGTAGGGTAGTTACTGGGAAGGGGCACAAGAGGGCTTCTAGGGTCTGGTAACGGGCCATTTCTTGTGGGTGCCAGTTATACCAGATGTGTTCAATTTGTAAAAATTCCTCAAGCTGTATTCTCAGGATCATTTTTCTACATATAAATTGTACTTCCACAAGAAGTAAAATTAAAAAAAAGTAAAATGAAGTAAAGTAAAATGAAATGAAGTAAAAGAGATAGGCAAGACATGCACTGAACTTCATGATTTTCAACATCAACAATAAGTACCTGTTCACCAATGTTAGTCCCACCCTTTCGACGGGACCCAATCCACGCAGCGTTCACAAGCTTCCTGACACTGTTACAGTAATGTCCTTGCTAACAGTATTTATCAAGTCATACGTTTTACTTTTTGAATGCCTAGGTTGGCCAAATATTTAGGTTTAAATTAATAGCACAATGTTCTAGGATAATCTCTTGTCTAATATGTTAAACTGATTATTCTCTCAAAAGGTAAATTTGTGTGTGTTTCATTACCAGTACCATAATTTAAAGCAAAGAAGTGGTTCTAAACATGTAATTTTCAGTAAAAAGTGGTTCTAAGAGCATCTTTTAAATGACATATTATTACACTGTTTTACCCAAGGAACAATAATCCTTATAGAAATCCACAAATGTAAATAAACTAATTGAAAGTAGAACATGCAAGATAACGCCTAATCAAGCTGACATCATATTTCTAAGAGCCTGCATATTTAAAATTAGACTTAAAACACTACCCCCGCCAAAATATCTAATGCATAGAGTTCAGGAATGTGTAACTGGTAGATTAAAGAGTGGTGGCGGTTCCATTCAGAATTGCAAATCTGAGAATTTACAGATTCAAGTTAAGCTGTAAACAAGCATTAAGGCATCAGAGTATCTGGAGAAGTAAACTTCCTAAACAAGTTGTGGTGGCTGATGATGAGGGTGCTGTTTCCTGCACTCTCCTCCCAGCTAGGGCTTTGAACAACATGACGGCTGAGTTACAAGCATAATCACGTGCCCTTTACTTTAAGTGGCTTCACAGCTGCACTTCTCAAAGGGTGACCATCAGTGCATGAACCAGGGGTCAAAGGCATAAAGACACTTTCTTAGCCTAAGAGGAGGGTCTCTCTGACCTCTTTCTGCATGTTTGTTCGTCTAGTTCAACATTGTTGCCATGGCTGAATTCTCTTCTGATAGCTTGATCCTACACAATAATTACTGTTAAACCATACCTAAAAGAAAGGGATATGGAAAACGTTATTCACAGTCTTTGCGTTAATCGATTTGGGGTTCACGTTTATAAGTGAGAGCCCTAGAGAACTTGGATGTGGCACAGTGGAACTCTCCACAAACAGGTTTCTGCTGCAGGGCTGAAATAACATCAGGTTTCACTTTCCTGCGCAGTGCTCCGCCAACAGCCGACTTGGAGCTGTCGTGCTCAGCGAGTGTTCCTTTAGATTCACCCACACACCCTCTCGGACTGTCAGCCCGAGATCTAGATTGTGATCCAGGACAATGCAGGATTAAATTTTGATTTATGGAGTACTCAATATTACTTGAACTTGTGCTCATGCCAAACTATGAGCATTTACTTCTTTTAAAGAACTCCTTTGTAATCCTAACTTAAGGAAACTAGATCTGTATCTTTAATGGAATTATGATTTCAAATTCCTCTTCACTCTTAGAGTGTGGACATTTCTCTACTGATCGTCAAATGAAGCTTTTATTCATGAGCTTACTCCTGCACTACCCGTGCCTTTTAAAAATGTATTCTCTGTTCTTTAAGAATTGAATGTCCAGCCAGAAATCTGACAGGATGTAAGATGCAAAGTATATTATTTTCTCAAACTCTAGGCTAGGATAATGCTTGGTTATAAAACATTATGAATCCTTTGTTAAAAAGAACAACTATGTGATTTTTTAAAGCTTTCTTTTATTTAATTGGACATTAATTAATGAAGCTCATGCATGTTAAGCACTGTACTCGATGCCAAGGATGTAAAGATGAGGAAAACAGGGCACTAGCCTGACTAGGAGCTAACAGACTAGTGAACAAGAACTCTGTGAACCTAATATAAAAACATAATGGGATGGCTGGCTGGCTGGCTGGCTAATACATGGCGGGGGGTGGGCAGGTGGAGACAAGAAGTTCTGTGAAGAAACACAGAAAGCAAGTCATTCCACAAGAAGCAGAGGTTTCACAGAGAACATGATAAAGAGCTTCAGTGACAGTTGCCTTGATGGGGGTGAGTGGATTCAGAAGTGGATTTGTCATTGGAAAAACCGATGATAGAAGCATAAAGGCCAGAAAGTGCATGGTGTGTTGAGGGGTGGGAACACAGCCGTCAAGTTCAGGGTAGCTAAAGCATAGTCTACCTGGTTCAGGGTCATGAGGTTAAAGCTAGAGGGGTAAGTTGGTGTAAGATCGTGAAGGCTGCAGGCGAGGTCTAAGTAGTAGATGTTTTTTATCTCTAAATGAGTATTTTCTGGCATATGTTTCTCAGAATACTAATTCCCTCAGTTGCTTTGCCAAAAAAAAACCCAACTCAAAAAACCAAAATGCTTTTTGATCAAGTAAGTTTAGAAAATGCTGCATCCTATAGTGTCCTTTCATAGATTCATAATATACATTTGGTATAACAGGGCTGAGAAATACGGCGGTAAGAACCATCTTAACTTGAACACCATTTTCACATAACTGTTGACATCCCTCAAAACTAATGTTCCACAGAATATACATGGGGGATACTTAAGGCTGCTCTAGGAAAGTAGGGAAACAAAGAAACTGTTGGAGCAAGAATGTAACATAATCAGATTTATTTGTTCATTTCCATTTCCTCTTCATTAGCAAAATATTTTTTTTTAGCAGTTCATGTCTGGTAATGTGGATGTTGCACTAAATTTGAAAGAGATTAATGGCAAAATGCCAAGAGGTGACAAAACACAGGGATGGCCACTCCACACAAAAGGCTATCTCAGATTAAAAGTAATTCATGATGGAATAAAGGTGGAATGATGGAAACGTAGCAAATGAGAATGACTTCAAAGGTTCTAGCCTAGAGACCCAGTAGAAGGTGCTCCTTTAGCCAAGACACAGAATTTCAAAAAAGTCTGCTCTGGAGAAAGGCAGTATGATCAGTACTGGTCATTTTAAGTATGGAGTGCCTACAAAAACATCTAGGGGCATACTAAGAAAGCAGTTTGACAGTGAGCATAGCATAACGTAGAGAAGTTGAATCACTATGATGTTGTATACCTGAAACTAAGGCAACATTATGTGTCAACTATACTCAAAATAAAAAAAAAATTAAAAAGAAAAAAAAGAAAGCAGTTAGAAATACGACTTTCAGCTTAGAAGGAAGGCCAGGACCAGAGATACACATTGTAATCATACAGATGGTCTATGAAGTCATTGGAATGGATAAAGCATTTCCCTCCCAACTCTGGGGAAAATGCATAGGGCAAAAAGAGTAAGGAATCCCAGAATACCAACAATTCACTGTGTAAAATACAAAGTTAATTAATCTCTTATGTGACATTTTTTATACTATAATCTTAAGGATTTTTTATTGTAATTTATTATAATCTTAAGGTTTTATTGTAATGTAAAAGGTTCTGTTTTACATTATCCAGAAACAGAATATAGTGCTAAGCCTGACACTGTTTTATATTATTACTTTGGTCACTGGTACATCATGTAAAGGAATCAAAATATGTTTGGAACAGAGTCTAATTAAATACACCTGAAGTCCAGAGCGATTTAGAGAATTGACCCAAGTCTTGTAGTGAGTTGATCCTCTTTGTAACTAGCCCACTATTTAAAAATTAGTTCAAAAACCAACATTCTCTTTCATTTAATTATTTCTACAGCATGTAAGAATGCAAATGAAATCAAGTGATTCACTCAAATAAGATCACCAACAGATACAAGAAAAGCATTTTCTAACTTTCACATGTTCTCTTTTTAATTTTAATTGCTATGATATAAGACTTAACAATATTAGCTATTTTTTCTTGAGGTAGTTGAACTGTGTTTCATTGGAAGGAACATCACGGAACTACCGTTTATTCTTGGAAGGGTGGTCAAGAAAAGACCATATTATCATCACATGTACCCAATCAACAAAAGTTACTAAGTGCCTAATATGAGTGAAGCACATCCTTACTCATTTGAGAGACACCAGAGAAAGGAAGAGTAGCACAAGCATAACTGAAGTCAAGGAAGACTCCAACGGCCGCTGCTTAATTGCACGTAATGATTTCAATTGATTGGCATGAATCTCTTAAACATTCAAATATAGAATCCTTTAATATCTATGTTAGATTTAACAGAATCTACATTTTTATTCAGTAGAGGGAAATAAAACCTTCAAGAATTATCAAATATTCTTGCAGACCAACATGAACATACTTCCCACTCCTGAACTATATACTTAAAAAATAGTTAAGATGGCAAATTTTATGTTATGTGTTTTTCATCAGTTAAAAATTTTTAAAGGCACTATGAAGTTAAATTATCTTAATGTACCTTTTGTCCATAAAATGTTCTATATCCCACAAGGAATAGGGAGCTGGCCACCATTTTCAGATGGTGAGAAAGAGGTGAACTGGATCTTTAGGTTAATTAACCAGACAGTGCTACTCAGGGCTTGCTAAAGAGATGTTGACAAGATGAACATTCAAAAGCTAGAAAAGCTAGTAACAAAGTGGAAGTTAAACAAGAAAGTAGCACTAAGATTTAGAAGGGTATGAGAGACTTGTAAAAAAAAAAAGCAATCAACAAGATATGATGGTATAGGTAAAGAAAGAGAGTTCAAGATGATCCCAGGATATCAAGTTCCAGTAATAACGTGAACCATGTTATTGCAGTCAACCTGAATTTAAACCATTAAAATGAAAATACCCAGAAAGCCTTTGGTAAAACAAAACAAACAAACAAAAACCCCACCACAGTCTGGGTGCTCTTTAACCCTCAACCGCTAAGGTCTGAAGATACCACATCTGAGATACATGCAAGTAAATCTGAACCAGGAATTCAGATGAAGCCCAACCAACCAGTTCAGCCGTCAGCTTTAGTCCTAGCAAGGTTACACTACTCAGTATCCCTGTGCCTCCTTCACTTGAAGTTCACTGGGGAAGGTGAAGGGACTGACTAAGAAAGTAAAAATCATTTCACTTCCAATTTGATGGAACTAAAGAAACTTCTGGAGAGTGAAACAGTCTCTTCTAAAAATTTGCTGTGCTCTAGGAAACAGAATAGAACTAAAAAAAATTAAACCCATTACAGACTTTATGCCTTTAGGCAATCTGACCACTGCTGATCTTCCTTTCCTTTTGGATCTCAGTACTGAAGGCAACTCAGAAAATCTCCTGCTCTGATCCGTACAAAAGATCATCTGGTGTTTCCAGATCAATCTCTGTGGTGTTCCAGTCACTAAAACAGCAGATTAAATCAGCATCCACAAGAACTGCAAGTCTCTCCTCTCCACACCAACACTTGGGGGAAAAACAGGTATACTGTTGGTATACTGGAATTGGAGAATCTTACTGTAATGTCTAGCATTAAAAAAAGAAAAAAAATTCAAGTTTTTAATTAAAATCTTCAGAACCTTATCACAAAAATGTTTCAGCCTTTGCAGATTAAATGGAATTTTTTTCCACTTTAAAAAAAACATAGCCGATTTCTAGGGGTAAAATAGTACTTAGAAAAACAAAATGAACTTATTTGCCCTGAATGTATATATTTAAACTATCTTATTATTTCTGTTCTTAAAATCTAAGCTTGGATATTTATTTTTCATTTAAAAAGTAGACATGTTTTAATTTCTAATCTAAGGATATTATGGTTACCAAAAAATTTTATTTTATTTTTTACTACTGCTAGCTACTTAATCTGTGAAATACAGCTCAGGAAAAAAATGCTGTCATAAAACCTGTTGGTATAAAGATAAGCAGTTTATTTAATATCTAATTAAATGTGGTCACCAGAGAAATCACAGCTTATGAAACTTTATCAGAAAAAGATTAATCCATTTCAGGCTTAACCCAAATGTCATAAGAGAACTCATGAATTTAGATAGGAATCCACTTATTATCCAACGACATTTTCATATTGAGTAAGAAGAGCCTATATTACTGGTTATATTTATACTTACTTCAATCAAATTCATATACTTTGTAGCTATCATTGATTTCAGGGACAATTATCAAACTAGAATAATATAATGGGGAGCCCCGTCCTTTTGTCAAAAATTTCTAGAATGTTCTAAGAACACTTAAGAGTTTATAGACCCCATTCATTCAGAAATTCAAAAAATTATATGAATTGTGTCATTTTAATTCAAAAACAACTATCTAGCAAAAAATATTGAACAACCTATTATATGTTGGATGCAGGCACTGGGGAAATAAGGATGGAGAAAAGGATTCCTTCTTTTGAAAGTCTCACAAAAATCTTGAGACAAACCCTTAATAACCACTGATATAAAGTAATAACTACTACAGGGCAGAGGCTGCTTTCTTCCCCTAATATCTATTCATGCCTTTGTCCATAAAAAAGAAATTATCTGGACACATGGGGCCCAGCATAAAGTCTGGACGGATTTCTCAGCCTTCTTTGAAGCTAAGACAGTCAGGTAACTAATTGGGATCAATGGAATGTGAGGGAAAATAGACTATGGTCCTTCCAGGTTGAAACTTTAAAGAAAGGGATATGCCCTCCCCCTTCCCTTTCCTCTTCCTGAGGGCTCAAAAGGAACCTGGGCCATCTTGGATCAGGTGGACAAGTGTAGCACTCTTACAGGTGGCAGAGCTATAGAATGAAAGAAGCCTAAATCCATGACAGGATGTCATAGACCAGAACCACCATTCCACCTCAGATTTATAATGTACGAAAAATAAGTTTTGTCTTGTTTTTAAGTTGCTGTTTTTGGAATCCATCACATGAAACAGCATCATGTTCATGCTTCTTTTTTCTGAGAATTTTGGTACTAGAAAATGTCCATTAAAGGGAAGAACCAAAATTGTATAGTAAAAGAGAAGAAAATCCTGATTTCTAACTTTCTCATGAAAAATAAAACCCTGAATTAAAACAATAAACTAATTTTACAATTAATAAAATTGAAGTGAGAAGTAAAACTGTATAAATTCTTAGAAAAGAATGACTTAAGTAATGGGGGGGCACAGTTTTTTGTTAACAAAATTGTATGATCATGTGATAGAGCTAATGAAAAAAAATCAACACAGTAAGAAATAAAATAGGTATCAAAAACTAATCACCGACATGTAGGAAAGGCTTATTAGGAAAATAGTAGTGAATACAGGTGGAAAAAAAATACAGGTCAAAGCAATTAGAATGGAACTAATAGATAAGAAAGACAAAGATGATTCAACACAAGAGTTATTCCTTTAAGAAGCAAATCAAAAAGAGTGTGTGCAAACAATGTGTGTAAACACTTAATAAAAAACAACAACAACAAAAACACACCCTGAACTGGAAGAATGTATTAATCGGAAAGATTGAAAAAGCAACCCATGTTTCAGGAAATGCTCAATACTGAGACATATTTTGATTAAGCTGCAGAAGTTCAAAGAAATAATTCTTTAGATATTCAAACAGAGCAAACCATTTTCAAGAAGTAACAGGATGAGCATATTTGAAGAATATCTATAATGAAGCTCAAGAGAGTCTTCAAATTTGGTGAAACTAAAGAAATATAAAAAGAGAGAGAGGTGAAGAAAGAGAGACAATGTTGTCTGGAATGAAATTCAACTTATATTTGTGGAATTAATTTTTCTTGATGGTAGGCTTTTAGCTGATTTTTAAATTTATTTTTGCTTCATTATTTAGATAATTTGAATGAGCATGTAACATGTTAACAAAAACAATGAGTAAGTAAGCAGAAAAATACCAAGATGGAAAGCAAACATGCCAATACATTAACAACAATCAATTCTGGGTGGTGACTTTATAATTTCTAAATATTGTTATCATTTTTTTAAAAGAGGAACTGGACCTGAAGGAGGAATCTGGTAAGCAAACTGGGAAAGAACAATACTCCAGGCATAAACGAAGCCAGGAAATTATAAAAGAAAATGGCATGCATAGGAAACAGCAAGAGGTCTGGTAAGTAGATAGGGGTGAAGCCCGGGTCAGATTATATGCTATGCTTGAATTTCATTCTAGTCTTTATTTCTGTCACTGATCTAACATCATTCAAATCAGTTACAGTATATTTGTCTCTATTTTTCAGGTGTAAAAACTCAAAGTCTAGACCTCAGGGATAAGATAATTAAGTACCGGATCTAAAAGAACCCTCTTCTAATGACGGCACAAACAGATGAGAAGCAGAGCCTGTGCTCAAGGTGCTTACAATTTACTTGTGATACCAGACAGGCAAAATAGCAAATAATAATACATGGTAATAGAACACACATGGACCCTATAGGAATTTAGAAGAAAGGAAACTCTTTGATGGTTGGAGCAGACTGTAGCAGTGGCATGACTTTGGCCAGAGTCTTGAAGAAAGGCTGCAGCATTTTGATTTAAGATTTCCAGTCTCTCAAGACATTACACTGTAGGATCCCTACCTGTAGCTACCTTACAATTCCATAAAGATGGAGTATTTATCTTTTTTTCATACTGAACTATAAGGAAAAGGTGGACTGAGTCATCGCTTATGCTGGAATATGACTGTGGGGAAAAATAAACAAGTAAGTAAAGGCTTACCTTATATTAAAATAAATTCCAGATGGCTAACTTTTCATCAAGTTCCTTTATGGTTTTACACATTAGATTTAACTCTTCAATGTATCTATGGAAATAGCCTTTTTAACCATAATTACAAAGGAAGAGATCAAAAGGAAGAAAGATACAAAATTTAATTTCTAATTTTAAACAAAGGTTAATCAAGAACTTGGAAGAATTGGTTATAATATATTTTAAAAAGGTGCATTTTCAAAAAAAAAGGTGCATTTTCTTAATTTTAAAAATTCATAACATGGTAAGAAAGAATATAAACACTTCAAGAGAAAAATGGGTAAAGAACATGAAAAGAAAATTACAAAAGATTATACATGATAATCTTTGTTCATTTTGGAATTATAAATTAGATGTCTAAGAATTTTTCCTTAGAAAATATGATATCTATACAAATTTACTTATAAAGATATTCATTGCCAAATAATTTACAATAGTGAAGAGAAACTGAAAACAGCTTAAATGCCCAATAAGCCCAAAAAAAGGATTATGTATTTAATAAATTATGGTGTCTGTGTAGGATAAAAACCATTGAAACTGTCAACTAAATGAGACGCAAAGACCGTACAGTGAATGTTGCCAAAGACTCTTCAGTGACATGGCGAAGTGGTTACAGCATCCAAGAATAATTGGGAAAATAACCATACATGATAGCTTCATCCCGATTCAGTAAAGAAGGTCTAAATATAGAAAAAGACCAGAAGAATCTACACCAAAATGTTAATTGTGACTATTTCCAGACTGCAAGATTACACGTGAGTTTTTTCTCCTTTGCGTTCTTAATCCTATCTGAATTTTTATAAAGAAGACATATTACTCTCAAAAATCTTTGCTGCACTTTGTAGCAAAACTTCTAGAAAGAGTTGTCTATATGTAATATCTTTAATTCCTCCTCTTGACTTTCTCTTAAACTCGGACTTTGGCCCCCAGAACACTCTTTGAAGTAACTGATGACTTTCATGTTGCTAAATCCATCATCAGCAGAATTGAAACCGGTAATTACCTTCTCTTCTTGATATCCTCTCTCCTCATGTCTCCTAGTTACAGCACTGATTTCTTCCTTCTTCTCTGTCTCCTTTGCTGGCCCCTTCTCTTCTTGCTGAGTCCTTGATGTAGGAATGCATAAGGGCTCAGCCCTCTTCTTCAGCCACACTCACTCCCTGAGTGACGGCATCCAGCCTCAAGGCATTATCCCATGTATGTTGACCACTTCCAAATCTATACCTTCCACCAGCCCAGATATGTCTTTCCTTCTCTACCAAATTCCACGTTTGTGGCTCCAATGTGCATCTGTCCTTATCATGTCCACTTGGCTGTCTAATAGACACCCCAAACTCAGTAAACTCAAATGAATTCCTGCTCTTCTCCTCAAAGACCTGCTTCATATATTTTTCCCATCTCAGCTGAAAGCAGCTTCTGCCTTTCAGTCAAAGGTAGAAGTCAAAAATTTGTCCTCAGTTCCTCTCCATCTGTCACCCAATCAGTCAATTCTTACTGACTCTCCTCCAAAATATATCCAGAATCCAGCCTTCTCATTATCTTTGCTACCATTTAACTCCCATAACTGCTATCATCTCTCCCCCAGATTAGGGACATAATCTGCCAAGTGATCTCCTGCTTTCACTCTATCCCATCATGGTTTATTCGTAACACTGACAGCCAGACCAATCCTTGTAATATCCAAGTCAGACCATGACACTCTGTGCTCAGAACCCCTCGAGGGCCTCCCCATTCTCATTCATAGTAACACCAAGAACCTTGCTGTGGCCTAAAGGACTTACATGATGTGGGCTCCTCTCCTGCCTCCTTCCCCCTCATGTACTGTGCGCCTGCGCACTGTCCTGGTGGTGTTACAGGGTGAGGAGGTGTGTTCGCACTTGGGCCTTTGCCTGAGCTATCCGCTAATTCACTCCTTTCTCCAGATACTTTCCTGCTAATCCTGCCTCACCTTCTTCTTACTCAAATCTCACTTTCTTAATGAGGATTATTTTAACCTCTTTTTTAAAAGACTTTATTTATTTATTTATTTATTTATTTGAGAGAGAGAGAGAGAGAGAGAGAGAGCGCTCGAGGGAGCGAGAGCAGAAGCGGGGTGCGGGGCAGAGGGAGAAGCAGGCTCTCTGCTGAGCAGGAACCCTGATGTGGAGCTTGATCCCGGAACTCCAGGATCATGACTGAGCTGAAGGCAAACACTTAACCCGACTGAGCCACCCAAGAGCCCCTTAACTACCCTTTTTTCCCCCTCCAAATATGTTTATTTTATTTTTTCAGTGTTACAAGATTGATTGCTCATGCACCACACCCAGTGCTCCATGCAATACATGCCCTTTTTAATAGTGCAACCTGCTCCCTATCTTCCAAACCCATCTGCACTCCTTTACAGGTGTGAACTCAGCCACATTTACTCTTTCCCATAATATTTATCACAAGTCAAAAAAGGGTAAAAATCAAAATGGTAAAGGAGTAGTCGAGATATGAAATGCTGAAGCAAAGAAAGCTCCTCTGAAAACTCGTGTTTAAATTACTATGATGCCATTGGAAAAGAGTGGGGTGACCCTGAGGGAGGGACTGTCCAGAGGACCAAACCTACAGGAATTACTAATAAAACACAAGCACAAATGAAATAGTCGGCAATGTGAAATCCCAGTGGGCATACCGGCAGCTAAGAAGTGTAAGTTACTAGAAGGTTGATTTATAGGTCAACATAAGGAAGGGTGAGAGCTGCCCAAAGGAGGTAGGAAGTTCCCTCTTAGCGGTGGGGGCTGAACACAGACAGGAGAAGCCTCAATAGGGCTGTCACAGAGGGGAGTCAAACACCCCACAGGAGGTCTGGAGGAGACCTTCCGTCACCCATGCCTTCTCTGTGAGACTGTCAAAACATCCAAGAATTGGGGGGGAGGGGAAGGAGAGCGGCTGATCCATATTTGTTTCCAGGGCTTATGCAGATCAAAAACGGAATGCACACATTTTTCTATTTTCTACTCCTTAGCCTTCTGTCACACAGATAAGGAGTCAAACATTTACTGTGTATTAAAGGCATGCCTCTGGCTATGTGGACCCAAATGCTATGTAACCAGCAATGTTTCTGAAGGATATGTCTCCCAGACGACAAATAAACAGAGCTCTGGATAAATATGTAGATTCTGTTTGTATAGGTTATGAAATAAAACATTACCATGAATAAGTGAAATAGGAATCATGACAGAAACAAGATCCATGAAGCACAAGACGACATATAGAGATAAAGGGCCATTCTGGGAATCAGTACCCATTGTCATCACAGAGTACCTCTAAGAGCTCCATGTACATCAGGCTATTTTAAATCCATTAAAACTTAATTCACATGGCAGAAAGTCTGAAAATGTGGTCTCCCCCCGACTGTCCCCTGTCCTCCTCACCACCCTCCTCATTCCCACATCCCTTTGCTACAGCTCACATCATGTGGCCAGAGAAGAGAAGCATCTGCCCACAGCACATACAGAGCACTGTACACACCGCCCCCAGGCCAGGGCTTCTGCTCACAGCAACGAAACAAAGGAGAGCAAGGAAAAAAGAGGCAGAGCACATAACATCCCCGGCAGAGCCACCGCCTGCTTCGGCTTTTGCTTCTGAGGCCAGCATATAGCTCTCTGGTTTATTTTACATGGGCTGTGTTTACATACATCAGTAAATATGGTTCCCATTTCTCTTTGTAACAGCAGCTATAAATTATATGTTGGAAGTGTTTGGCTTTTCTCTTCCCATAAAAGGTTTGGCAGGAATTACTGAGGCCCCAAGGAGAGGAGGTCAGTGGTTGGAGGGCAGTGACTTCCTTCACCCCACAGCCTTAAGTTAATTAACTAATTCAACAAATACCTATTGAACACAAACTATGTGCCAGGTACAGTTAGGGATGCTTCGGTAAACAAAGCAGTAAAAAACAAAACAAAATCCTTATTTTTATGGCATTCATAGTCTAGTGAAATTCATCACCTCACCTCAATTTCCAGATTCTGAGCCCTCAAACCATCTAGGGCTGAGCACATTAGAAAGTAAATGTGAAGTAAACAGAGCTACTATAAATAATTATAATAAGAATCACAAGTTATTATTATTATGGATTTATAAGTACTATGTGTCAAGCACACTATTGTAAGCACTGTACAACTATTAATTTATGAAGTAGTCATAAAAAACGCTACCAAACACTATCAGGTACTGTTATATTGAATTGTGTCCCTCACAATTTTAAATTTTAGATACAGATAGGGTCTTTAGAGAGGTAATCAAGTTAACAATGAGGTTATTAGGGTGGGCCCTAATCCAGTATGACTGATGTCCTTACCAAAAAGAGGAAATGAAGACAGACACACGCATAGGGGGAAAACAATGGAAAGATGCAGGAAGAAGACAGCCATCTTGAAGCCAGGGAAGGATGGCCAGGACAGATTCTCCCTCACGGCCCTCTGAAGAGACCAACCCTACCAACACCTTGATTTCAGCGCTCTGGCCTCCAGAACTGTGAGACAATTTCCACTGTGCTAAGCCAACCGATTTGTGGTACTTTGTCACGGCAGTCCTGGCACACTAATAAAGGTACAATCATGATTCCACTGAGATACAGGGTCATCTGTTGAGCCAAAGGACTGAGAATCCAAATCAGACAGTCTAGCTCCAGAAACCACACTCCTCATTCTGTTCTAAAATCAGGCCAGTTACTGCAGAGATGGGTCCCAGTCAGTATCACTCATGAATGTGTCTGTTGATCCCAAAGCCTGACCTTTGGCCAAAATAGAAAACTGCTCTGTTCAGGGGTGGCCGCAGGCAGCTTGTCACACGTGCAGCTACAGGATGGAACATTGTGACTAGCAGCAGGAACCCTGCACTCTCCTCTACTATAAAGGCACTGCCAATGCTGGTTAATCAGGTGGGTAAGTGATTCTCCTGCTCGGCCCAATTAAACATGCTATTTAATACTGTGTGGTTTCAAAGAGATCGGTTTCAATGAGTCATTCTAAATACTTACTTCCTGAAAATTTTAACACTTTTCCTCAGCCCATATCTTGTTGACTTTATATTTCATTTAACCAGAAATAAAGCTCAAGTGTGATATGTTCTACTACAGGTAATAATAGCTCAGGAAAGCCAAATTCACGAAAAGAGAGAGAAAATTTGATCTCAGGCTTGGCAATAAAATCTCAGGAGGGGGCTAAGCATTAAATAAGATAGAATCATTTCACTCAGGCTTTGCTGTATTAATCCAGAATGATCTCGGTCTTCAAGATTTCCATTATCTCCAACAAATAAACACAAAAGAACTTTCAGAATTTGATTTTTCTTTTTCTTCCCACCTCCTCTCTCTGCTTCTCTCTCTCTCTAGGTTACACACACGCACACAACCACTTCCAAGAATATCCTCACTTCTTTATCTTGTTTGCTTTTGTCATTTCAGAGGTATTTCTAATAAGAGTAACATAGTCAATATTTACTGAATGCTTACTATTCTGTCACTGTGCTAAGCACATGACATTCTTCAACTCATCGATTGACTCCTCTTTCCTGTAACTCTGCCACGTAGATCGCGCTTTCTTCACACATAAGAAAACTGAGGTCCAGAGAAGTCAAACTCCTTGCTCCCCACCACATGGCTAACGAGTGGCAGAGTCAGGATTTGAACCTGCACCTGGCAGAGCCATCATCATTCCACTGTTTATCCCTCTGTATCTGAAAGCTTGCACAGGACTTCCAACCAAGAAGGGATGAAATACAAAACAAGAGGCTTTCGTCATTGGACTGTACAATGATGTTTTTTCTAGGGTGGGAGAGGTTCTTGGATCACATACCGTCTCTCCAAGTGACTCCAAACACAGAGGGCTTAGGTTCTTGATTAGTCCCAGGTTTGGAGTCAATACACATAAGGTTGCAGTTTAGGGCAAATAGCCCCGTAATCCGGCCAGATGCTTTCCGGGAGAGGAAACTTTACGAGAACTGAGAAAATACACAGGGAAAGTAAAGTGGGGCTTTCTAATGGCCTCCCTCCGGGTCTCACTCTCAACACCTACATCCCTGGGAGGAGTTTCCTACCTCATGGCTAGAAAATGTGGTTTTATAATATGAACCTAAAGGAGCCCAGAGAGGAAAAGGGATGGAAAAGGACACCGGCACCTTTACACAAGACATATTTTAATATGCTTTCTTCATAGTTTACAATAAAGGGTTATAGAAACGGAAGTTATTTTTAAGTGGCTAAGTGCTTTACCTTCAGGGCCTCAATAGCTGAACATAAAAGTACCAAAAAATATGGAAACATTTCCACTTGCCAGCCTTCGTTATGACTTTCAGAGTGACCCATCTGTAAGATGGGGAAAACAAGTGCTTTCATCCAGTATCTGAGATCAAAGTTGCGGGTCTTCACTCTTCTAAGTCTAAGGGGTACAGGCTGCCCACATCCTCACCAAGAGAATGCACGGCGTACATTACAGGGAGAGGAGGAAGCACGGAGCGTAACCATCTGTGCTGTTACTAAGCCCTGCTGTCCCACAGGACGAGGCCTCAGTCTGCAGTGGGTGAAGAGGGATGCAGGTGATGATGATGGGGAGGATGAAACCACAACAGACAGGGAAACCGAGTCTCCACCCTGACCACACACCCTCGTTTCATCAACGAGAAATCAGATAACATACTTCCATTTGAAAACATTATACATCTCAAATGTAATTAAGAAATTTAGACTGGCATGAATATGTAATGTACACATTGCTCTGCAGATGCCTCTCCCGTCCGACAGGCTGGTGCCGACTTTAATTTGGAAGAAATCCATTTTCATACAAAGGTAACCAAGAGTGACAGGAAATAGGAAGCCTACATCATTTATCTTCTGTGAACTTAGGGGAAAAAAATCAGTTAATTGCTTTTCTAGGAAGCTATTTTGTGGAATCACAGTGCTTTATCTTTCTACTTGTATTCATGGTATAAATGGTGATTTTAAAATGCCTGGCGTGAATATGCTGATTAATCAATACATCTTAAACTATTTAATTATTTTAACAAATAAAATTTTGATCAAACAAAAAATGGTTTCTCTGTTCTTGTGGATGAATCAACCACTACAAAAACTCCTAATATACATACGGTCTATTAACCGATATTCAAATTCAGGTGTCTCTTTCCTTATCACCGACTAAGCTAAGAGCAGCAGGCCCTGCTTTCCTTCCTTCCTCCCTTCCTTCCTCCCTCCCTCCCTTCCTTCCTTCCTTCCTTCCCTGGCTTTTCAAATCTGTTCTATTCTCAGCCATCAGAGCCCCTCTGCAAGAGCAGTCTTAAACACTGCTACTTATTAAATTAATAACAAACAGAAACTAAAATGTGTATGTTTTGGAGTACCACTGACGCTGAAACTTGCCAAACAAACTGACTTCATGGCCCATGAGACCCATATTCCCATATTTTGTCTCAACAGCACTGCATATTAGGCCTTTTTTATAGGATTGTCCCATTTCTGCCTTCCTATATCACCTAGCATATACCTACATATTTTTAAATTCTACCAAGTTCGGGGTCAACATAAAGCACTCTGTTCAAATCTAAAATTATCATTTTAATAACAATTTCTTATTATTCCATGAGACAAAGATAGATACGCCATGAAGTTAATGATGCATAAGCTCTAGGGCCTCTTAAGTGGAGATTCCTCGAAGGCCCCAGGAGGGGCTCTAGCAATGAGTTAATACTTGTTTTCATAAAAATTTCAAGTATAAAATAATTTTCTACTCCTTTTTTCCTGAAGAAAACCCCCAAGATGGTACACATTTTAGGTCCCACAAAACTTTTACCTCCCCCACTAGTTTAATGGTCCCCAGTGCCTGGATCTTGAATTACATGTTAAGGGTAAAACATTATTTTGTGTGTATATGTGAAACAAAAAATAATTTGCTTCAACTGGAAATAAGATTTAGTGTGCCCTACCCTAGAATGTTCTAGATGCATCTGTAGTCATTTCTTAAGGTCCTGTCTCACACCTAAACACTAGTCACCCTTCCGAGTGGCACTCCAGGGAAGGCTCACTTAATGAGGGATGACATCAGGAATAAAAAAATCAGCTATAACAACAAAAATATGTTTTTCATTAAACACAGAACTGAGCTGTGAAAAACCAGTCAAGAGACAGGTGTATCAGTTAAAGAACTCCCTTGAGGTCTTTAACTTCCACATCAAATTGCACTGAATTTTTCCACACTAATTACCTATTATTGAAGACTAAAGAATTATAACAAATAATTCACCATGGCAGCAGATAGAGTGCAGATGTTGTAAGAAAAAGAATTTTTATACTTATGAAGTATAAAAATAAGGCAAAAGAGATTCACAAAGTTTCAATTTTTTAAAATAACACAGAAGATTTTTCTACTACAAGGATTACGAAGGTGAGGAAATTTTCTAGGACTAGAAGGCCAATTTTAAATTTAGTTTGGACTATACGTGAGAGAAACTGCATATTAAAAGCTAAGTGCTGGAGTCTAATTTATTCAATTCATGTAAATTTCTTGCAGGCAGAGATCACATCTTAGATTTTTTTTCTAATTTCTCCTATCACATTACACCTAGTCATTGATTTGATTTCTTATGAGGACTATACCGAACAATGCCATATACAGCTATATTTGCATCTCCCTTGTCTTTACATCATTTTTACCTAACACTTTCTTTTAACTTCCAAATCCTTCACACTGCCATAAGTCTTGCTCTATAGCTAACATCCTGGGAAACTATAATCAAGTCATGCAAAAGTTCCCTTTAGTTCACAGCCTCTATAAATTTCCTTAAAAAAAATGCATTCCCTACCTCACTGGAAATTAATGTCAGTACTATCAAGAAGATATTTTCATCTAGGTACTGTGTTAAAAAAAATAGGCATTAATATTTCTTGTTTGCCATGTTTGTTTTACTCTCGCCAAAAAATAAAAGCAAATGTTCCCTCAAAAAGTAAAACTTGATTAGCCGATAAAATTCTTCAGTTTCTCTGCTATGACTGTGGATTTTATAGGGATGCCCTATAAACACTGAGTGATACACATGCAAAAGGTATTTTTTAATCTCTTGGAGTACTGTAAAACAAACAAGCAAACAAAAAAACTCTTCCAGTCTGAAGGACAGGAAGTGTAACTTATGGATACTAACTACCCTGTTGCTAACTGGAAAAGAGTGATTTTCTTATTATAATAGACCAGACAGCAACACACAAGTGCTGCACAATTCGCATTACCGTATTTTCCATAATATGCAGTTTTTGCTAAAATAAAGACTGTATTATCTCCCCTGCAAAAAAAAAATCCACAAAAACAAAAAAACAGATCCACCAATTAGAACTTTGTTCTGCGAACAACACTTCTTACTTCTTTTCTATCAATGCATGATTGGCTTCTTTAAGGTATTCAGTATAGAATGTTAGGAAAGGAGCATGTGGACAGGCTCAATGTCATTACATGGGGGAAATAAAACACTTCCTGTTATAAAAACTCTAATTTTTCTTGGTATGACTTTCGATCTCAGGCATTTCCCTCTTTCTGTGATCACCGAACCATAGTACAATGTGTCATTCCCAATCTGGGGTCTTGGAAAGGCATCCTGAAAGTGTCCACGTTATTAATGACATACCCAAAAGCCTAATGAAAACTACAGTTATCTGCATAAGGCTATACTGGCTATCAAAAACTGGCTTTTAACCAGGGCTTTATCAACTCATTGGGTTACAAAGTAAATAAATAAATTACTACCTAATAAATTTGAAGTTTCTCTGGCACACAAAAATCATTTTAACAAGGAATCAATTGGGATTAAAATTATAATGGATTCCTGATGGTTACAGTCACCTCTGTTGAAGGATAAGCCATGTCTTATTTGCCAGGTCATTTGATGATGATACCACAAATCAAAGGGCTTGATAAATTCAGTTTTATAAGGTGATATTAATACATGTTTCCTACAAACTTTTCAAACCATAAATGCTTGGAGAAGTTATATGCTGCTTCTATTAATTCCTAGGAATACTTTATGGGATCCATCATAAATGAATGATCAAAAGGAATTACTGGTGTACATGTCACTTAACTTCCTCATTAGAACCTGTGTAAACATCTCAGAATTAAAAAAATATATCTTCTCTAAGGGCAATATGTTGATCTCCCAATTGATGCATAGTGCTTTCTGAGGTGAGAGCTCAGCTCATAAATCATTAAGTTCAGCCTTGTAAGACTCCAACAAGAAACATCAAGTCATTCGTGTTTTTATTTGGTCATTAAACCAAATTAAGATACAAAGAAAATGCTAGCCACAGTGTTATTCCATCTTTAAAACTGAATATGTCAAAAAGAAAAAAGAAACTGAACGGTTCCTAAGTCCAATGCTCTAGAATTCACATTTTATGTTAGTTAGTATACCACATCACAGCAAAACAAAAAAATGTGCATGCATACTTTTTCATATGCTCTTGACACGTGTCATCAATTTGGAATATAGGATGAAATGTGCTTCTTTAAAACAAGACTTCATTTTCCATCCAGATTTACTGTTCAAGTAGACTAGACTCTTTGCTTCCTCTGTGATTATGTGATTTGCCTTTTTGAGTTCTCATATTCCACACATCTAGTCTACACAGTTTGTAATGCAATAAATAAATACTTCAGATTAAATTGAAGATGCAAACCCAAAGAATCTGAACTAAAAGATTTCACTCTCTTCATGCAACCTACGATCATTTTCATAGGACAAAGAGAGTCCTTACGTGATTAACATCAATTAACCTGGATTTTAAGCATTATAATATGGATGGGACATCTGATACATCTGAATATGCACCATATTCAATATTGAGTCATATAATAATTACTTTAAAAATCATTATAAGGTTTCCTTTATGTCTTGGAACATTTTGAAACTAACAAAAATATTGAACTTCTGAACTCTTTTACATAAAAATTAACCTCTTTTTATATGGCCCTTGCAATACTTCTACTTTTAGTATATTATATCCATGTTGACATTGACTCATTCACCAAAAAAAGAAAAAAAAAATTCCTTGAATTATATTGAAGGAAATTCCTTCCCGGATGAACATAGACACATAACTGCAATATGTTGGAACTTAAAAAAAAAAAAAAATGGTGATAGTCAATTTGAGATTTTAAGAAATCATTATTTATATGTATATCCTCCTTTAGCAATGGCTACAGGTCCTACCACATGAAGTCATTCACACACTGAAAATAAAGAAACATGGGCACTGGATTTTTAACTGTCAAGTCGTCACTGAGAACTAATCAGATATATGTAGGTGGCATTGAGAAAAGACTCACCTCTCCTTGTTTGGGGATGCTGAACTTGGAAAGCTTGGCCTTGGCTCTGGTGGACTCTGGCTTGTTGGCTGGGACTCCCCTGTATGATGTGCAATGCACACTGGTTTCTGTAGACGACTTAAGCTTTGGAGACTCATCAGGAGCCTGATCTTGGCCGTCCATCGGCCGCACGTATGCGGTGGGTTTCTGCTGGACCAGGCTGGGTTTTGAAGCCAGGGATGGAGGAAAGTTCTGAACACAGTGTCCGCTGCTGCTGTGCTTGGCTGCCATAGCAGGTGGCCTTTCCTGGGTCTGAAGACCCACCTCTACATTGCACACTTGTTTGGCTCGTGGCTGCTGTCTGCCAACACCATCTCCAAGCAAGGTCCTGAGAGAGCCTTGTTGTGCTGAGTTGGAAGAAGAAGAAGAGGAGGAAGAAGAAGAGGAAGAAGAAGAGGAAGATGAGGATGAGGGGCTCGACACAGACTGGTTAGGTTTTTTATTATGGTTCTTTGGGTTAGCGGATCTGTTCAAATCAAGCAATCTGTGTCCGTGCTTACTTGCTCTCTGTTGGCCATCTGATGGCGGGTGCCCAGCCTTCTGCCAGCCCATGGGGCCCCTCTTACTCTGCTGCACGGAGACAGCTGCTGGTGTGGAAGAAGCAGTGCTACAGACAGACGAGGGCTGGGTCTGGGCTCTTGAATCTGCAACAAAATGTTCATCCATCTTGTTCACAGGAGCCTGAGGAACCCCAGGTTTGGGAACGCCCACGAGATGACTCTGATTAGATCTATCAGTTAAAAAGTCTTTCATTTCATCATAATTGCCTAAGGTATTCTGGATCCGGTTGGAGAGCTCATCCCCCTTGTTTGTCTGGAGAAAGAAAAACATAACGAGCACCCTGTCGTTAGAGAGAAGAGAAACACAGGAGACAATGGAGAGGTGCCTCGATGGCTCACAGAGTCAGGGTTGTCACATTCAGAATGAGAACTGGGAGATGAAATCAAAGTCACCCTCTCTGAAGTCCATCCATACCGCATCACACCAGGACCAGGAAGCCGTTGAGAGCCTCAGACTACATCAAAAGGGAATCTACCCTTGGTGGTGTGATGCGTCTATGGAAATCAGGAAAACTACCACCGTAGCTTCGCAAAACCGTCAAGATTGAGGCTTTCCAGGATTGGGGTTTCTTTTCTTTTTTATAGTCCCTTTGGAAGCTTTTCTTGAAAATTCAAATTTGGCTCAAATTGTTCTGCTGCCAATTTCTAAATATATAATGATTCTTGTCAGAAACCCAGAGGGATAGGCAGAAGAAGTCAGCGTACAGCTTAAAATGAACACAGGGCTCAATGGGCAAGGAGCCACCAGCCTAAACTACCCATGGTTCCGTGCAGGCCTCAGATATTAGTGAAATCTCAGAAGGCCTTTCACTTTGGAAGACAGCTTGTATCTCTGGCCTTTGGTATAAATAAGAAATAATCCAGCAGTTTTTTTCTCATTACCCTATCAGATAACCTGACTGCAGCATGACCCATGTATAGCAAATAGGTTACCCAACCTCTTTTTATTTCCTAATAGCTTAGAAAAAAAAAAATTGCAAGTGGTATTGACTTTGAAAATCAATGCAGAAATGAAGTCTATACTATGAATAAAAATCACAACAAGCAGCTCTCATTATTAAGCAAAAGTTACATTTTACTGACCGAACACACAGTCAAGTCGTATGAATTGGACCAAGATTTGTGGGAGAAGACCTCATTCTGAGTGGCTGAACAGGGCCTCTTCCTGGCTGAACAGGCAGAAAAGCAACTGAAGTTTGGTTGGTCGACTATTCCAGGAGAGACTGCCACCACAGGGGGAGAGGTACAAGTGAGGGAGAAGATGAAAAACTGAAAACCATCTACCTTGTAGGGTTCACTGAAGAGCGAGTAACTCGAATTAAACGTGCCATCATCCTGCTGAGTTTCCTGATTTCTTCTTTCTCGTTCTTTCCTCCGTAACACATTTCTGTCTGGTTCATAGACACTGCATCAGGAGAAAGAAAAGAGAACAACCACACAGGAAAAAGTTAAAGGCTAAAGCCCAGTGGAACATTCACCTGAGCACAGAAGTCTGGGTCATGGATGAATGGCCGTGAGAGGGAGAACAAGGGTCAGATTCCAGCCAGGATAATCAAGCAGTAGGAGTTTGGGTGTCTGATAATTACATTTTTCAGGAGCAAAAAAAAATCCTCAGGGCAAGTTCCAACCGGTACTAGACCCCTCTGCCTGATATGTAAGAAAGGAAATATCTAAGCAACTTTGACAGGAGAAGACTGAAAGTAATCTTAAGGCAGACGGTAATTACAGCGATGTGTAAATAGAAATTATGAGCATATTTCCCCTTATGACAAAGCCTCTGAGTGTTATATGGGAATGCTCCTGTTCTTGTCTTTTTTTTTTTTCTCTTTTGCATGGCTGTTTCTGTAGTGATTCTTTCATTAACTAGCTCCCTAAAGAGCTGTTAAAACTCCATGCTGCAGTGGTTTTCACAGTTATGAGCCTTCTTCTGATCTCTGTTAATCAGTCAAGTCGTCAAACTACTACTGAATCAATTCTTCCTTCTGATATATTTGACACTATCACTCCTCCTAACTATGAAAAATGTGCCAGGAGGAAGGGGTGCAGGCAATGCAGGGAGAGAACGGAAATTGAATTATGGTGTGTCATCAAGGATCTCAGCCTTTTTGTTAAAGAAAATTAATATCTATTCTCCCAAAATACAATTATCAAGTGACCAGACACCAGACAACTGGGAGGACTAAGGGAGAAATAATGTTCCTTCCCCCTCATAAGGAGAAAATAAAGGGCTAATTCAACTAATAATAAGGAAGTGACCCGTTTACTGAAGGAAGGAAATACACTTGTTTTTTGAGCTCAGTATATAAAGAACTCTGGCCGTGGTGGAGAACTGACATGTCCCTCACAATGTGCATTGTCTTCATTTCCTAGCAGAAGCATTTGGCTTAAGTGACCTTGTTTTGCTTCGAGCTCCCACCTGGTCTAATGCATAGACGCCTGAGCTGGGAGGTAGGACAGCTGCCTACTGACTGTGATTCTCCCATAACCAGCAACATGATGATGGAAAGGCCACACCATCTCTCTGCACCCCAGTGTCTTCATTATAAAACAGGGATGTTTCATGGCATTGTAACGTTTAAACATGAAGGAAATCTACAAAATGGCTTTTGAATAGCTTTAGGTGCCCAAACTCCAATGTATTGCTTTTAAATGTTGTTAATAATGAAAGGAGGTGTGGGTTCACATAAACATATGAAAAGAGTGAGATTCTGTTTCAGCTTGTTTTGTTTTAGCTAAATTGCTATCTTGAGTATCAGAGAGGATATCATGTCATGTAGCTGTAGAGGACACAAATAAAATGATCATAAAATAAATACTGCTTATCCTTCTAGCTCTGCCCGGGTGGACAGAATACACTTTAAATTCGCTAAGGGGCAATGCTCAATGTGCTTCCAGCGAGGCTGTAAGAACACCTAAGGCATTCCATTTAAATTTAAGATTAGGGAATGTTAAAATACCGAGAACATGTCACCTATTAGCATTTTAATTCATCTTTAGTACGTTATCCAAAGTTATTAGATTGGGGAATCCAACCAGTGACCTTGACATAAACGGAGGCTGCAGCCACAGCCTCACCAACTGAGAGGCTTACAGCTCCAGCACCGCCATCACTATGAACTCTCTGGGTGGCTAGTGATGGCGACTGGCAGAAGGGAGGCAGAAAATGAAAATGACATTCTTATTCCCAGAACCAGCCTTCCAGTTCAAAGAAGAGGCTACGACGGTCTTGCCCTGTTTGTGGACATTTGCAGTATGAAACCCCAGCTTCCCTGAACATTCCATGGATTTCAAACGGAGACCACTCGGACAACACACGACTCATGCTGTGGATGGGCATGAAGTGAGCTTTAACCAAGAAGGGGATTTGAGTTTTACTATGAACTTACTCACTTTGGGACCAATACCAGCATCTACAGTCAGAAAAATAAGCTTGCATTGCATGCACTGCCCTTCTTCCCCTCTCTGGCACATACGGACATCCGGGAAGCACCTAGTGTGCAGAACTCCATGCACAGAGGCTTCCACAAACATGCTCACTGCCCTCAGGCAAGTCAAACCAACCACACACACGAGACTGGGGTGATGCATGAAGTGGCCTTATGCAACATGGAGCAGGCAGGTGGTCATTAAGGATGATTGCAGGGCTTCTGAGAGGTCCCCATGCCCAAAATAATACCTCCTGCATCTGCTGGCTGATGACTGAAATTCCACAACTAGAGAGTCATTCCTCTGGTTTAAGATGTCTTCACCCCTGTAAGAAATGTAGACACCACAAGAAGGGGAAACGCTTTAACCTGATCAGCCTTTGGTATCTGAACATGCATGAGCTCGTCAGCATTTCTGCCAAAGGCCAAGGGGAAAGGCACAGGACATCAGGGTCCAAACAAGGTCCAAACAGGAGTGGTAACAAAAAAGGGAGGGACGATGCAGAGTATAGCAATAAAACAAATTTATAAACTCTACCTACTTCGCCCCATGGGTTAGATATTTAGCATTAGACCAGAAGCCATCATCAATTAGGCAGCTATCAGACTTGCTAAATTTTCAGGGTTAGGGAGTAAGAATCACTTCGAAATATGAGGAAGCTGGAGGTCAGAGGAAAGCTGTTCTTTAGTTAAACCTGCCTCATTCCCCAATCTATTTAAAGGTAACCAAAAGCACTCCAAGATACACACCTCTGCTGAAAAAGCTCTCTAACGAGGCTCTGCCTGCACACCCAGCCTATGCCTTCTCATCCTAAGAAGGACTGAACACCCCCAGGACCACCCACACATAGCCTGCTGATAGAGATGCACTGGCCATCTTTTATGGGACTGCCGTGATGCTTGGGACTGCAGCACCCTCCATGCCACCAAATGAAACCAGAAAGACCAAAAATGACAATCATCCCCACCTTCTCCAGAATAGAGCAAAGGAAACCTAAAGACAGCCAATACTTCTTCAATGCCTTCCCTTTGGTTTCTCTTCTCCTTCCTTGGAAGGCAGCTCTGTTGCCTTCACTGAGCATTCAACTCTTCCCGATGGTGACCCACCTGACTCCCTCTCCTCCACTAGAACTACAACGCCCACCTGTCATGTCAGGCCTTGGAAACTAAAATGTCATCTGCTTAAAGCAAATGTCATTGTAGACAAAGTCTGGACTTGCCACCTGCCATCTTTCTCTAAGCGTCTGAACTCTTATCTTTTCTACCAACACTAACTGTTTTAACTCATAAAGACAGTATCTTCTCGACAGTGAGTCCACCATTCCACTAATTACCAGTGAAATCTGTGCAGGTTCTTACAATTCCGGAGAGTGCCTTTCTCTTGATCTCTCACCATTAAAACTCAGTCCTCTTCCCTTCCCTGCCATTCAAGCAATGTAAAGACCATGCCATTTGCTTTAGAAACAAAGGAACCTTTCCCCTGACATGCTGAAAGTCAGGTCAGCTTCCCTGGGGATGGGTGACTAAAGTTGTAGAGAATTCTGATTCCTGGCATGCCAGTATATACATTAGACTCGGTAAGGGCCTCGTGTTATGAGCTGTGCTATTTTTTGTTGTTGTTGTTACTAGCAGATGGCAAAATCTCTATCATCTGTAAAGTTATTCCTTATTTCCATGAAAATTATAAGAATCACACTCCTCAAATGTATGTCACCAAATGTATTTATTTATTTTGTATGAAAGTGGAGGCAGCCAACTGCTACAATATTATTTATTATTTATTGCAGATGCATAACATTCCCAGGAAATAAACCTTTTTAATCAACTCCACTTAAAAGACTTATTTTTAGAATTAAAAAAAAAACGGCCAATGAAAATTATAGTAAAAGCAGTTCTGATCATTTCCCTTTGCTTTTAATCTATAAAATGAGGTAAGTGTAGGGTTCAGGCCAAAGCCAATTATGCTGATTAGGTAGGAAGAGAATTCCAAACATGAAATTATCACCATTTCCAAAATTAATGTATTCTTGATCACGTGGTAACAGTATGAGACTAAATAATAGTAAAACGTTGGAGTCTGATGGCTTCTTCCTTCCACTGAGCTCAAAACATTTCATACACAGGTCCCTTAATTACCTTTACAATCCCTTGGAGAAAGACGAAGATGGTGGCTATCACTGCAGGGCTAACTTTTGTAAAGATCAAGGAACTTACAGTAAGAGTTCAATCATCAAAACAATGTCACAAAGAAGCCATCATGTAGAAGGGACAGCAATGTCAATCCACGGAAGAGGAGCAACCCAGGAGCGAGAGGTGGGCACACTTCTCAAAACCCTGATGTCTACAAGCCCACACTATCAATAAACAGTGAATGTGAGCCTCGCAAAAGCAAAACAGGACAAATGAGACACAGGGAAGCTACTTTGCATTCAGAGAGAACTAAAAGGAGAATTCTAGAATAAAGGCTGAGTTGTTAAAATTGTTCACAGTCCCCAAAAAACAAAAGACAAAAATCAATTTCTTACCACAGTCCACAAGATAAAAGGATATCCTTATAATACAGAAGAGTGGACTAGAGCACAGATGAGTGGTTTTAAAAATTACAGACTCTGAAGTAATAAGCCAGCTAGGGCTGCTAGTATCACCATTTTCATCAAATCCTCCCCATCTCTCAGCCTTCTCTCATCTCTGCCCACACAGCCCTACTGGGGGGACAGGTGCTGGAGCTGGTGGAGCCGCACGCTCAGTGGAGCCCAGGTTTGACCCAGAAGGCCTGGCTGGCCAAGAGGGGCTGCCTTCTGCTCTCCAGCACCCATCCACATGCAGCCTGTTTACATCTGAACATTAGCTGCAAACAAACTGCATTTCCCATGTTGGAGGCTTTCAGCCAAGGGTATATATAGCTAATTGCACCCCTTGACTAGAATTGTCAAGGTATTTTCTTCTTTAACACACACACACACACACACACACACACACACACACAGTACTACCTACTCGCATGTCTCCAGAGTTGAGGTCTGGAAAACAAGCAAATTCAAGGAGAAGACAGAGAGCCACCTCTCACTGATGTTTCGGAGAAAGTTACCATTTTCTCCATGGATAAAAACTACTCTCCCCTTCATATAGCAGAAATACAATTCACTTCAGTCCAAAACAATTTTCTGAAAGCCAACGTGTTAGATGCAGGGGAGACAATGAGGGCTGCGAGTGGCCTTTACTGCTGCTGAGAAGCTATGTTTCAGGAGACAGGGGAAGAGGGAAGGGGCCCATTCTAAAAGAGCATGTTGACCGAATGTGGTTGGGGCACTGTAGAAGGGAGCAGAAGGAATCTAGAGCACTTCCTACAAAAGACTGCCTTTGAGCTGGGTCTTGAGGAAGGGCAGGTGGAGGACAGTGAAGGGAAGAAGAACTTAAAAGTACAAGACACACAAATTACTATTAAATGGCCTTTGAGAGTAGTTGGAGGTGACCTCTGCCCTCCTCACACCAGCCCAGTTCTTTAACCAGCTGGAATCCCACAGTTAAAGTATCATCTGTTTGGTTTGCTCCACTGCTACCCTTCATCGCTTCCTTACCTTAAATAAGTTTAGCTGATCCCTTCCTGGAGCAGGTTTGGTTTGGAGTAAATAAATGAAGGATGGCTACAGGGAAGAATAAAAGACACCCTATCCCTTTCTTTACCGTTTGCATCGGGACAGACCTCCAACACCTTGAGCACAGAGAAAATAATCTTTTCAGGCACTCACAGTCCTTGGACAAAATGCTAACCTGCCCCTGGAGTGCACACGGATAGCCACAGGGGCCAACAAGGAGGAGAAAAAGCACTAAGTAGAGAGAAGACGTTTTGCAGAAACTTTCCTGTTCTTTGGCGCAGCAACATCAACAACTGTGTGTAATTAAAGAAACTTAATCAAACACTGCAAAATTACAACAATCGCTTTAATGAGTCAAACTAATTATCATCTCTTGTTATTTATAAAGCAAATGATAAAAGATCAGTAATTCCTTCTTCAGTCAGAGAAAAGCAAGACTGTTGAAGTACACTTGCAAATTCCTTTCCTAATCTACAGACAGAGCTGGGGGACTGAAAGACAGAAAGGTGGTCAGAGAGTGAGCAGGGAAGAGAAGCAAGTCAGACAGACACAAGGTGGGTTAGAATCACAGCTTGGTGAAGAGGCAAGGTTCCCCCAACCAGAGTCCTTCAAGGCCTGGGACTGTGGCAGACATGGTGCTGGTGCCGGTGCCGGAGGTGAGGGGCAGGAGGTGGGGAGGAGGATGGTGGGAGGGGTGGTGGGGGGGAAGGAGGCGGGGGGTGGGCGGTGAGGGAGGTGGGGGTGGTGAGGATGGAGGTGGGGGGGTGGCAGTAAGAGGGGTTGGGGGAAGTGGGAGGGGTGGGACGTTGAGGGGGTTGGTAATGACGGTCATGGGGGTGATGGGAGTGCCGGTGGTGATAAGAATGCTAGTGGCAGTGTGGTGCTGGTGCCGGTGAGAACAGTGGTGAGGGTGGTAGTTAAAGATCTGCTGAGGAATGAGGACTGGTCAATGGTGCATGTAACAAACCCTTAAAATCCCGAAGAACATCACTCTGCCTGCCCACTTATGCTAGGCTTTTCTTGTCCAGTCAGGTAATTCCATTCCCACACCTCTTTACTCTTTCCCCCCAAGAGCATTATCACCGGCTTTGCCAGCAGCTTTTTAAGAATGACCCCCAATATTATTTCTACCACAGGTACCTTGGCAAGGTCAGTCCAGCCTTACTTGTTTGTCTCTCTCCACAAAGGTGATGTCGGTCTTAATTTCATCTTGAAACTCTCTTTGAGAGCATTTACAGAGCTCTGCCTCAGGACTGCCAGTCTGCTCCAGAGAATGGGAAAAGAACTGAGGATGCTTCGTGCCAGAATCACTTGTCCTGTACCACAGCTTCGGTGACGTAGGAAACAGAAGGGCGTCACAAAATAATGAGCACCCACAGACAACTTTAGCCAACAAATATTCCAAAAAAAGCAGCCTTTTGGGATCATCTGTAACATCATCCCGAACCCATTGGGCCCACAGTAAATTTCTCTAATACCAACAACGCTTTACTACTATACGTAGCCACTGCATTGAAGCACTTTACGTGCATTATTCCACTGAGTAGTTTTCCAAACCCCAAGAGAACGTTACTCCCTCTACCAGTGAAGAAACAAGAGGCTCTGAGGTAAACTGACTTGTACGAGCCTCATAGCTGGTGAGCGGCAATGCTGGGGTCCGAAGCCAGGCAGTCTGGCACCAGAAACCGAATTCTTAGACTCTGCTACACTGGCTCCCGGGGGAACCCGCTCACTGACAGGCTTTGACAAATGGTATCCCCATCTTTTGCTAGTAAATGCCAGGCAGAAGGGTGTGAATTTTCAGATCATGACAATTTCAGCTCTTTCTTCTAAGATCCGCTCAGTCTCCTTGGTTGATAAGTGTTAACTCTAAGAATTCTTCTAAAACTTATAAAAAACAACAGGGATCAGCAATTCAAATGAGTCAGCACTAGCAATTAACTAACACTCCAGTCCCAGAATTCTGTACAGTGAATTCCTTAAAAATTAAGGAATACCATAATCACACTAACAAAGACAAGATGCTTCTGCAACATGGTGCTGGACGTTCGTCAGTTCTTTACTGATCATTTAGTGAGTCCTCTCTCCATTTCTAACTCAGTGGAAATGATGACTGCTCAACACTCTCTTGTAAATACCCTCCAGTGAGTTTTTAGAGAGATGACAGATAAATGACAGCTTTGCATTTCCAAGGGTTAAATGCTTTTCCTGAGGGATCTTAAGTCTTGGTGCTGTGAGAACAAGTGTCAGGTTCTAATGGAATTGTTCCATTATAAATAAACCACCAGGTTGTATGACAAGCAGCTTTCAAAGAGGCTTTCCACATAGTATAAACAGAGAAATTAATTCGAGTTTCTTAACAGGACCTTTTTCCTTTACAATATAAAAGTGCCTTGGGATGAAGCAATTACTCTGATTTACCATCTTCTCCTTGTTAGAATATAAAGATGCAGCAGAGCTTCACAAAAGCAGTAGTAACCTAACCTAATGAGACCCACATGTAAAGCCCCTACTATGCTATTTCTAAGAGCTCACTTCTAGCCAGCAGCAGCACAGAGCTGGCATCAATCACAGTGTCCATTATTAGAAGGATGCTTACTCCCAGGACTTTTCATGTTAGAGCCAATAAAGTACTTTTCCTCTACCAAATGCTCAGTTAAATTTCATTTTTACTTTATAGCACCGGTTTCTAAACTTCCACCCCTAGGAATTGTGAAGCCATATACAAGGAGGAGTCACATTTAATAGCATGCTTATGTTTTAACTATGATGCCCTTCCGTACAATCCCTATGTAGCCACTCGGGGTCACGGATGCAATGCCTTACACCAGAGGGCAGAAGGGTGGCAGAGTCCTCTTATATAACTTCCTGTTATCAGTTGGGTCAGACTTTTGGACACAGAAAGCCCGAGGATCCTGAACATCAGCCATTAAAGAATGACTCCTGTTCTCCCTGCATCCAACTGTTCAACTTCTTTTCCTCCCAGAACCACTAATGACATGCACTATTTGGTTGAAATGGGACTTCTGAAAAGGAGTTAAGAATTAACTTGAGCCACTTCCATCTGTTGAACTGAATTAATTTACCTATGAGGTACAGAACTAGCCCCAGGCTAGAATGAAAGCAAATAAAGCTACCTTTAAGGAAAGAGAGAATTAAAGGAATATGCGTGTCCTCAAATACCTTCTGATGTTGAAGCAATCTGACAGACCAACCATTAGGGTCTTCCATGTAGGAAACCCAACAGCAACTACTGTAACAGACCTATTAATTTATCTGAGAGGGAAAGAGATCCTGTTTTGAAGATGAGAATGACCTATTTTAGTACAGGGCAGTCTATCAGCCTAGCTAGAAGTCTTGGTGGGTAAAGGGAGGAGGCAACAGGAAGATATGATGTTCAATCCTCAGTGTCTGCAGGAGATCACAGAACCACTGAGAGGACAGAGCCTCTATGTCACCAGGAACGCAAGTCTGGGGTATGAGACCTGGACTCAGTTCCTTTGTCACAGGGAAACAGAAGCCAATGGGCAGACGCTCCCTCAACCTCCCATCCTCCAACCTTTCCCACCTCACCTGCCACCTCAAGCTTTACATCCTTTCCCCACTTCCACTTCTGCCCCCGCACCCACACACACACACTTCTTTTCTCCTCCCCAGGCTAATTCTCCCACTTGGACTCTGAAGCCTCTTGCACCCAACCCCACCTTCCCACTGATGCTACTTTCCTCCACTTAGTCACCATCTTGGTCTCCACTGGGTTTCTTTCATCAGCTAATAAGGCCATTCAAGGCCTTCCTATCTCCTAAAAAAGAAAATGACAGGTCCTTCCTGATCCTCTGTCCCCTTCTGGCTGTTGCTCTCCATCAACCACTGTTTGCTGCAGAGCCACTTACACTTGCTGTCTCTCTCTGATTTCCTGGTTTTCCAAAACACATGTGATCTGGCTCTGCTCTTCACAGCAACGTCACAACTTCCCCATTAGGCAGTCAATGGATACTTTTCACTCTCCAAACTCGCACACAGCTACCACTGTCTTTTAAGAAGCTTTCTTCCCTAGGCCTCTGGAAATCTATATTCATGATTCACCCACTGCCTTTTGGGCTACTCCCGAGCGTGCTATGCTTGTCTCTACTCTTATGCCACTCCTTTAGAATTCATCGCCACTCAGGGTTCTGGGCAAGACCTTGTGTCTAGGCCTGGTCTCTTCTCATGTGACAGTCTTCCTGGTGATGTCATTCATTCCTTGCCTTAGATGCCATTTTTATCTTAGTGATATGCAAGGCTCCAAGATTTACCCAAATCTCTCTTCTTGGCTCCAGATCCAATTATGAAACTATCCACCTGATCTTTCCAACTCATGTTTCCCACAGTATACAGAGTCCAGCAACTCTGCACAGCTTATTGCCACTCCCTGACTCCAGCGTGTGCCTCAACTCTCTTGCCTATGTCAATGGATGGCCCCACTACCAAGTTGGTTGGGTCAGAAATAAGGGCATCCAGTCAACCCCCCAGTCCTGTCAATATCACTCAAATTTGTCCAACTATCTGTCTCCTTCTCCCCTGCTACCTCCTCAGTCCAACCCACCAATGGCTTTCTCCTAGTCCTTCACTAGTGCCTCCTGGAGGGCCTCCCAGCTGTTCTTCCTGCCATTTGTTTTTCCACAGTGAAGTGGTATTTCCTAAAATAGCAGTTTGATCATGTCACTGTAATGCTCCACCTTCCCTTGGACAGAATCCAAATCCAGAATGCATGACCCTGCAGGGGCTGGTCCCTGCTTATCTTTCTAATGTCAGCTCAAATCTCCCTCAATCTCTACACTATGGCTTCTCTTTGAGCCCAGGGGGTATGCTCTCCACCTGCCTACCTTCTCCTGATCCTGGAAGTCTCTATTTAGTGATGCTTCCCTCTTGAAAACATTCTCTGACACCCTCAACAGACCCAAGTCCTGACCGATGTCCTACACGGAATCCTATACTCTCCCTCCAATCACGTCTTACATGAATTATCTGAGTCCTCCATTAAATGGTTAGCTCCACAGAAGAGGACCTGTGTCTACTTTCTGTAAAACTGTATTCCCAGCACAAGAACACTGCCTGGCACAGAGGGGGCACTGAAAATAATATTTCAAGTGTTTTAAAAATACATGGTAAGTGATTTTTAAAATTTTTTCTCATTAATTTTCAAAATTTAGCTCATATACATACCACAATTTGAACAAACAGAATAAAAATCCATTCAAAGCCTGGGACTTAAAATGTTCTCTATGGTTGTAAAGTCTAACAATGGGAATCATATTAATAGTAATACTGAGCAACTGTTCGGTGCTGGAAAGTTTATAAAGAAAGTTTTGTTATTTTATTATCCCTCTCAACAAACTGTTATATAGCTTTTATTTATGAAAAACACAGAATTTTAATAAATGAACATACATATATAAAAATGAAACAAAATCTGTGTGCCATAAACATTCTTCTGTTCATTTTACAGATAAATGCCTGTCTTCAATGGAGAAATGAGGCTTAGAAAATTTAAATGAATTGCCTAAACAATAACTGTGGGAATTAAAATTCTAAGTTCCACAGAAGTTCTGGATATTAAAAACAACTGGAGTGTTTAAAAATATTTTTTATTCAAAAAAATTTAATTAACATTTACTATATACAAAATGTCAGCTAGACATGAAAAAATACCCATTCTTGAGGACATTTCTCTAACTTACCATGCTGAAAGCTCTATAGTCGATTAAGCTTGAGTTAGAGGAAGATGTTAAAAATTATGAATTATTTGAACTCTATAGTTTTATAATTCATTAGGTCCTAGTGACAGAAAAGATGATTAATTCTAAATATCTGTATAACACAGTGTCAGAAAACCAAGGGGGTCTTCCTATGGCTGATGTATCATTCACAAGTTCCCAATTTTAATTAGACATGTAATCTCACATAAAAATATTTTATTAGATCCCTAGAACATTAGGAATATTATATATTATGGGGCTGCCTGCACATGATAATTATCACAGTTCTTTTGAAATGCTGTAAAGAGGACACTCATACATATTCTGCCAATGTATCTGCTTCATGATATCTTTTTTTTTTTTAAGATTTTTATTTATTTATTTGAGAGAGACAGAGATATCGAAAGAGAGCATGAGTGGGAAGTATAGGGAGAAGCAGGCTCCCCGCTGAGCAGGGAGCTGGATGTGGGGCTCGATCCCAGGACCCCAGATTATGAGCCAAGCCGAAGGCAGACATCCAACAGACTGAGCCACCCAGGTGCTCCTGCTTCATGTTATCTTAAAATACCTCTCCTCACCTCCTTTCCTCTCTTCCCTCACTCCTTACTCTGTCTCTTTAATGTGTCTAATATACAGCCATACACAAGAGTAAATCCAATGTCACAAGCAATATAGGTAGCTCTGTGGCATTAAATTTATTGTGAAGAAAGTCTAGGAAGAAGGTTCTTCTTTCTCAAAATGCTGTGCCCAGAACAAGGTTGGGCAATTAGTGGAACATACTAGAGGAAGAGTCACGAGAAGAAACATTTGACTTCTCTCCTCATCTTTGATCTCTGGCAATTCAAAAGCAATTAGCCTTCAGCTGAGTTAGCAAGATGATTCCAGTCTGTGGGCTTCCATCTTGACTGCCCAGCTTTCAGAGTGCCCAGGGGTCTCCCTCCACTAGACCGTAGTGTCCACGCCTCTCCAAATTAGTTGAGGACCATACCAGGCTTACATTAGGTACTCAGTTACCATTTGGTGAATGAAGGGATAGATGGCTGAATTGCCAACGTTTGTTTTCACTCAACCCCTCCTTTCACTGAATAACCAGTAAGGATAAGCAATACAGTGAGAATAGATTTATCTGGTCTTCTCAGGACAGTAAAGCATATGCTATGATATATAAAGGCCTTTCAGAACGTTCAGAAAGCAGCAGTTTCAAGGAGTTGATAAAGCTAGGTTTACCAAATAATTCTTTAAATGACTGGCATAAAGAAACATGGAAATGTCATACTGTCCCTTTGGAATTTAAAGTCTACATGCATTAATAGAAGATACTGTAATATCTCAGTGGGAAACCTGCCTGAAAATCACTGAACTTAAAGCTTTCTTGAATAAAAAGCTAACGATTCAGAATCAACTTGGAATAATATAAAAGGGAAGGCCTAGCATCCCACTAAACAAGAAGAACATTTCCTACCAGTGGGCCTATAACATCCAAGGACCCTCCACTACTATCAAAGATATTAATATTGGGCCAAGAATGAGGAGACACAGGTAATGTCTGCCCACACAAGTCAGGAGCCACTGCGTGCCCTAGCAGGATGAATAAAACCAATCCATACGTTGATCACTGGTTATAAGAAGCAAGTTAAGTCATGAAAGCAAAATTCTTTGCAATTGTTAAAGTACTCTGCCAGGGTAAAATATTATTAATGCCTAGACAGAGGTGATTACTATACCCACTATGCAGAAAGAAATACCACTCCTTATCCATCTTGGGCTGTCATTAAATACTGAATTCGACCGGAGGATTTCGTATTTAGTTTATACCATTCATACAGAGGATGTCACTGCAGCCTTATTTAAACTATAAAACAAAAACAAATTTAAAGTCAATTAAATATCATTCTTAGGAGACTAGTTAACAAATTCTGGCTTTTCATACAATGGGAGACTATGTAGCCATTGGATAGAGGGGATCTAAACGTACAGACATGGAAAAACATCCAAGTCATGCATATTAAGCAAAAAGAATAAGCTATAGAAGGGCATAGATGATATAATCTCTTTTACATAAAATGTGTGCTTTTCTGGGGGCATCATGTTGCCTGATTTCAAGTTTTACTACAAAGCTGTGATCACCAAGACAGCATGGTACTGGCACAAAAACAGACACACAGACCAGTGGAACAAAGTAGAGAGCCCAGATATGGACCCACAACTCTATGGTCAAATAATCTTCGACAAAGCAGGAAAAATATCCAGTGGAAAAAAAAACAGTCTCTTCAAAAAATGGTGCTGGGAAAATTGGACAGCTATATGTAGAAGAATGAAACTTGACCATTCTCTTACACCATACACAAAGATAAACTCGAAATGGATAAAAGACCGCAAAGTGAGGCAGGAATCTACCAAAATCCTAGAGGAGAACATAGGCCACAGCAACTTCTTTCAGGACATGTCTCCAAAGGCAAAGGAAACGAAAGAGAAAATGAACTTTGGGGACTTCATCAAGATAAAAAGCTTCTGCACAGCAAAGGAAACAGTCAACAAAACAAACAGGCAACCCACGGAATGGGAGAAGATATTCGCAAATGACACTACAGACAAAGGTCTAATATCTAATATCTATAAAGAACTCCTCAAACTCAACACTCAAAAAACAGATAATCAAGTCAAAAAATGGGCAGAAGATATGAACAGACACTTTTCCAAAGAAGACATACAAATGGCTAACAGACACATGAAAAAATGTTCATCATCATTAGCCATCAGGGAGATTCAAATCAAAACCACATTGAGATACTACCTTACACCAGTTAGAATGGCCAAAATCAACAAGACAGTAAACAACAAATATTGGAAAGGATGTGCAGAAAGGGGAACCCTCTTCCACTGTTGGTGAGAATGCAAGTTGGTGCAGCCACTTTGGAAAACAGTGTGGAGATTCCTGAAGAAATTAAAAATCGAGCTACCCTATGACCCTGAAATCGCACTACTGGGTATTTACCCCAAAGACACAGATGTAGTGAAAAGAAGGACCACATGTACCCCAATGTGCATAGCAACAATGGCCACAATCGCCAAACTGTGGAAAGAGCCAAGATGCCCTTCAACAGACGAATGGATAAGGAAGATATGGTCCATATATACAGTGGAATATTATGCCTCCATCAGAAAGGATGAATACCCAACTTTTGTATCAACACGGACGGGACTGGAAGAGATTATGCTAAGTGAAATAAGTCAAGCAGAGAGAGTCAGTTATCATATGGTTTCACTTATGTGTGGAGCATAAGGAAAAACATGGAGGACATTGGGAGAAGGAAAGGAAGGATGAATTGGGGGAAATCGGAGGGGGAAATGAAGCATGAGAGACTGTGGACTCTGAGAAACAAACTGAGGGCTTTAGAGGGGAGAGGGGTGGGAGGTTGGGTGAGCCTGGTGGTGGGTATTGAGGAGGGTACATATTGCATGAAGCACTGGGTGTGGTGCATGAACAATGAATCTTGGAACACTGAAAAAAAATTTTTTTTAAAATGTGTGCTTTTACAGACATTTGAAAATCTTAAAATACTTATCTCTGAAGTGAACGATCAAGTAGCAGGGGGTAGGAAGGAATTTATATTCTTCTGTCTAGCTTGGACATTTTATAAGCACATTACTTTTTAATACAAAGCATATTTTTAAAATATTGACAGTGTTAAGTTTTAATTTGTTTCTCCCTTCTGAACTATCTAAAAACATGCAAAACATAAAATTAAGGCAATGATTAATAAATAGAGCACAGGTTTATATGAGACATTCTACTGGAATCCTGGCCCTCCCTACCAGGCTGGGCTCCATTCTCCCCCCTGCCCCACCATTCCCCAAGCATGAACTGAACAGATCTCTCCACAAACCTAACCTGTAGACTTTAATCCAACTAAACTCCATGTTGATCAAAGACTTTCTGAATCTGTCAGTAATTCCCCTGTACTTAAGCATGCCAAACAAACAAAAAATCATTGTATTCATCCTACTAGCATCTAATTGCATCTACACTGATACAATCTGGGTTTCAGACAAATAGTCTGCATAATTCCCAGGGATAACTCAGAAGACACCAGGTCATATCATACCAGGTCTGGAAACATCTCTTTATGAACTCAACTTGTCTGCTTTTCCAGAGAGATAGAGAACCTCAATACAACAAACCTGGGTACAGAGGCCTCTGAAACTTTCAATTTATAGGAGGATAACAATTTACCTCAGAAAGGGTCTAACTGAATTGCCAAAGCCCTCCAGGAACTCTGAATTCTGCGCTCCTGGCTACAAATTGTTTGTCTATTCTACTCTCTCATCTGCACCACTCCCCTCCAAATCTCTCCCCACTTATAATTTCATCAGTACTGTCTTGGGTTTTTGTGTGTCAGACTATCTCCTTAACTCTCATCTAGTCTAATTTTGTTTGCTGTTTGAGAAATAGTATTTACTGTATTATTTCTTTTCAAGTTAATAAGTAATAATGTTGGAATTTTAGATAAATATGAATTGTTCTTCAGATTATAATACGCATTTCCTCTGTTTCAAATACTCGTATTTTAAAAAGTCGCCTAATATTTACATCTCATAAAACAAGGAAATTACCATTAATAAATGCAACATCATCTCTTAATACTAGGCATATTATACATTCTTAAACATTAAAGGCTATTACTAATAGCATCTTCTTATACTATTCTTCTACTAGGAAAATGCTGGTAATTCTGCACATTCAATGTGCCATTTTCTATCCATGTAAATTATTTTATCGGGCACATTAAATTCACAAGAGAAAGAATAAAAAATATGTTAACAACTGCACATCCTCACTAATAATTAAAGAAATGCAAAGCAAATCAAAGTGAAACCATTTTTACCTACCCAATTAGAAAAAAATTTTTAAGTGAGCTAGAAAATTTATATTCAATCCTGTTAAGTGTTGGATGACAGTGGTGTCTCCCATGTGGCTGAAGGGAGCCTAGATTAGAACCAAGTTCCTAAAAACAGTTCTGCATTTTATAATTCATATGCAGAACCTTTAAAAATTTAGAATCTTTTACCTTGATAATCTCCTTCTAGAAATCTGTTCAAAGGAAATTGTCAGAAATGCAGAGATTTATGCAGATTAAGTTTAATCTGAGAACTGTATACAAGAGGGGAAACTACGAGCAACCTTATGTGCAATAATCAGAAAATAATTAAATCATTATTTACTGTAGCCATTAAAACTCATGTATTTCAATAATACCTAATGACACAAGAAATACTCATAATGTAATGTTAAAGGAAAAAAACAGGATAAAAATTACATAAGCAAATGATCAAAGTTTGTTAAAATTATACAAAAGTATTAGTGTGTGTGCACACACACATGCATAGATACACAGAAAAGAATATCATGATGTTAATGCTGGTTATTGCTGAGAAATAGAAGATATAAAACTTTTTTTCCTTTGTTTTTATTTGGTGTGTTTGATTCTTCACACACTTTGTACACATTAGGGTGGCGGCTCTAAGTCACAGACAATAGCAAGTGTTGGCAAGAATGTGGAGACACTGGAGCCCTGTGCACACTTTGGTGGGAATGTAAAATGGTGCAGCTGTATTAGAAAACAGTATGGCAGTTCCTCAAAAGGATAAAAATAGAATTACAATAGGACTTAAGAATCCTACTTCTTCCATATGCCCAGAAGAACTGAAAGCAAGGTCTCAAATACCTATCTGTACATCCATGTGCAGAGCCACGTTATTCGTAACACCCAAGAGGTGGAAGCAACCCAAATGGCCAACGAATGGATAAATGAAATGTGGTCTACATATATGATGGAATGTATTCAGCCTCATAAGGGACTTCTGACACTTGACATATACTACAATCTTCCCAGCTAAAATGTGTCCCTCCTGAATTCCTACATTGAAGCCCTAAGCCCCAGTACATCAGAATGTGACTGTACAGGGAGCCAGGGCCTCTAAAGAGGTGATTCAGTTATGATGAGTCATTAGGGTGGGTCCAAATTCAATCTGACTGGTGTCCTTCCAAGAAAAGGAAATTTGGACTCACCACGGAGACAAGAGGGACACCTGCGTGCAGAGAAAAGACCAGGTGAAGAGGCGGAAAGACAGAAGCCATCTGCAAGCTAAGGAGAGAGGCTTCAGAACAAACCAAACCTGCTGACATTTTGATCCTGGAATTCCAGCTCTATGAGAAAATAAATTTCTGCTGTTTAAGCCACCTCGTCTGTGGTATTTTGTTCTATAATCCTAGCAAACTAATACATACAACATGGACGGACCTTGAGGATTTTATGCTAAGTGAATGAGCCAATCATAAAGAGACAGTGTATGATTCTACTTGCATGAAGTATATAGGGCAGTCAAATTCAGAGGCAGAGAGCAAAAGGTGGTTGCCAAAGGCTGGGGGAGGGACAAATGGCGAACTGTTTAATGGACAAAGAGTTTCAGTTTTGCAAGATGACAACAGTTCTGGAGATTAGCTGCATTTAACACTACTGAACTGTACACTTAAAAATGGTTAAAACAAACAAAACCAAAAAAATGGTTAAAACAGTAAATATCATGTTTCATGTATTTTACTATAATTTAAGACTAAAGAAAGTAGCAATCTGAGTTAAAAATTATTTCACAACTATAAATATACATATTTTATTAATATTTATGATAAACTATTATCTATTTAATTCATGTTACTCAACAGTAGAATAACAGTACTCTAGAAGTTCACCCCAATTTTGCTCCCATGTAATCTTCTCCATCTTAGTAAATAGCAACACCATTCTTCCCATTGGCCGAAAAACGTTGGAATCTTCTTCACATAAGAAAGGGGAGGAAGCTGGAAGGATCTATGCACTTCATGTGATAATGGGTTAGAGATGGAGACATCAGCTTCAACTTATGGTCAGCTTAATATATATGCAGGTGGATAAATATGAAAATATGTATAGATATGTGTGTATACACACAGGTTAGGATATACCCATATATGTCCTTGTTCTGTCAGCGGACCTAGAAACAACAGCTCAGTGGCAATGAGCAAGTTTCCAGATCTTGGTTTCCAAAACCATTCTCCAATGAAAGGAACCAGGCTTCTTGAGGAAATGGCTCACTCTAGGACTGACACGGAAAAAATACAAGATAGGTCTGAACAAACTTATAGCACCAAAAAGTAAGACCAACACACCAATGACAGGCATATGTCAAAGAAATCTAGAAGCCAACTGAAAAAGTTTCCATTGGCCAAAGCTGGAGCAATTTGAACAAGAAAATAACTAAAATAGTATTAGAATATAACCCAAAGTAAAAAAGGAATACCCATGAGTCCATACTAAATAAGTAAATAAATCCAAATAATTTATAATAGATACTCCACCTCTAGGCAGGAGAAACATAACTCCACACTTCTTAAGAACTCTAACTACATCCAATAACATAAATAAATCTCACAAACACAATAGTGAGTGAAAGAAGCAATACAGAGAAGAATATCTACTATATAATTCCATTTGTATGATACACAAAAACAAGTAGCCACAAACTTTAGTATTAGAATTCAGGGCAATGGTTATTTCTGGGGGAAAAAAAACGAAAGGAATAATGATTACAAACATGCCCAAGAGGGATTTCTGAGATGTTGGCAATATTCTATTAAACTTGTTAAAAATCTATGTTCTATCGATGATTTAATCGACTCAATGAATTAAACTTGACCAGTACCTCATACTATGCCTGAAACCAATGTCAGTTCGGGGGGGGGGGGGGGGGGCGGGGAACCACCTGAAATTGATTTTGATGTGCTGTAGTGATTAGTTTTTTTTTTTCACATGGCAAGCCAAATTACCCAACTCTATTAGTTGAAAAGACCATTATCTTCCCATTGCTATGCAGTGCCAACTTTTGCCATAAATCAGGTCTCTATATAGGTATGGTTCTGTTCCTGGACTCCTTTTTCAATTCCATTTGTCAATATGCTTATCCCTGTGCCAACACTGTATGTCTTAATTACTACAGCTTTGTTATAAAGTCTTGATATCTAGTAGAGTAAGCCCTACAACCTTATCCTTTTTCAAGATGGTCTTGGTATTCTTGACCCTTTGTATTTGTCATACATATTTTAGAACCAGCTTGCCAATTCCACACGCAACTACCAGGAGTTCATTTAGGAGCAGGTATGCATATCCTCACATATGTCATAGCCACATCTCCTCCCCTGCCAAATATGGAAGCATAAAGATGTAGTCTTCCCTCACTTGGGTTCCTGAGTGGGGTCGCCATCAAAAAAAAGCCCCCACTCCCACTGACACATTATGAACATGTAGCATAAGCAAGAAACAGACCTACATTATAAAAAAAAAATGCTAAAAATACTATGGCCTTGGGGTAGGAAGAGGAGTTATAAGAAAAAGATCCAATATTAACTCTGGATTTATTTTAAATATCTGAGCTACAACAAGCTTATTGCATATAGACTCATACACACAAATATGGGATACATGAATTGTTATTTCTGTATGAAACATCTGAGTTACTTGCAGCTCTCTGAAATTAACTCAAACCATTTACCAGATGGTAAATCCTGGAAATAAATTTAAAATATGCAAAAAAAAATACTATCTGACTTTTGTATGAAACAGAATACCTAATTATAACCTCATATTTTAATTTTGAGAAGAGGAAACAATACAGAATTTTTATGTCTAATATCAGCTTTGAATGATAATCAATTCTGATTTGCAGAAAGGTCTATGTTTTGCAAGCAAATCAGTATTTCCCATTTGGGATTTTTATTGGACAATAAAAGCCTTATAGGCTAAGAATTCATCAGGATTAATAAAAAAAGATGCAAATTCTTATAATACAATGTGCCCCTCAACTTTTTAAGAACCTCTGCAACAGCTTTTTTTGTATATCAAATTAAGATTTATTATATAATAAAATTATGTAGCAATAATATACAACCTTTATCTAAAGTCATATGATTCTTCAACATTTATCCCTGCTACACTGCAGCACATAAATCATGCAAGAGAACTCTCAAGATACATATTATAGAGGGCACAGGATTATTTCGATTTAATTCCTGATAAGAAGTGAAGCAGTAACTTGTTACTCCAGACTGGCAAATCGATATCAAATGCTTGTTCTAAGATCGGTTATCACTCTAGTCATGCAAGTAGCTTGAAAAACTGAAATATTAGCATTGACAAAGGGATTGCTCTATTTGTTTTCCAAAGGCTTTCCTGTGTGGCTCAATACTTAGTTTTACGACAGAGAAAATCAATTTCTTTATTCAACTTGTCAATCAGAAAACACCTAGAGAAACAATCACTTTATTGGAGCACATAAAAGAACAATGAATAATAATGTAAAATGAAATGGAAATATAAAGTGGCATTACATACTAATATACATATGTAACAATAGGATTAATATACATATATAGACTTACATGTGAAAAAATACAGAAATTAAAACTAAACTAACAAAAATCAGTTGCACAAACTCATTCCCGACTTTAGTTTTCAAATACAGCAATCTCTTTTCAATTCAGAATTCAAAAAAGAAAATTAGAAGAACCAGTTTTTCCTCTTAAAATGAAAGTCCACAGAAATCCAATGTTCCTTTCCTTTTTTTTATCTGCAAACACTAAACTATCTAGAGAGATGATAGTGTTGGCACATTAATATCAGAATACCAACAAAGAAAACACTTCTCTTGAAATGAAGAGCCTGAGTGACTCTGAATTACACTTAACAAACATAATATACATAACACGCTTAACAAACATAACAAAGGACCAAGAACCAAAGAACCAAGAAATTATCTAGCTTTTGATCTTGTACTAATAAAAAGAGTTTCATGAAGGTATACATTGGGTACCAAGGTAGAAAGCAACATAATGCACTGATCTTATTACCACCCAAATTCCCCCATTCCATCAAGACCACTCAAGTTCACCATGTATGAAGTATTCAGTGTCATCCACATTAATTGCCTCATGTGAATCTTCTTTTATTTTAGTGATCGGGATTTGCCAAACATCAAGTCTTGGCTCTAAAAAGTGAAATCTGACCAAGGAAAGGTTCTGATTCTTCCTTGTTTTGATTAAGAACAAGAACTTTCCCTTCTATGTATCCTCAGTACCTAACAATGCTCAACAAACCATGGGCCCTTGATGAGTATTCATTCAATGAAGAATAGGAAAACATATTCTTTGTATGACCTTAGGCACCTAATGTCTTTTGGTATAAGTTTCCAAATGTCTAAAAACAAGAACATAATAATGCACACAGGTCTTGTATACTGGGTTGTGAGAACCGAGGGAATGAACAGGTATGAAACTTATCTGTTACCTATAAAGTATGTTACAAAGGTAAGTTGTGAGTAAAGAAGCATTCTTCAAATGGGGGTGATGGTAGCGATGAGGAACCTTCAAGGAACACAGCTTTCAAAAGTCCAGATTTCCCCTCTGTCCTTTGAACTACTTACTCTACATCTTGGCTCTCAAAGATGTTCCATCCACTGAAAGAGAGCAATGATATGGTTCTAATCAAAACTGAACATGTGTGCTAGGGCTCTGAAAAATAAAGTGCTGAAGAAAATTTATCAAACTCTTTCCTGAGGACGGTCTCCCCACCATGAATTCCCCATTAAGATGGATGATACCACCATCCTCAAAATGCCATAGGTTTGAAGTGCCTGCCGTCCACTTGCTACATTCAACTCCTTCTATTTAATAATTCTAGGGTTGCCACACATAGTGTCCTAGGCCATCATTATCTTACCAGCTTTCTAAAAAATTTAACATATCATTACAGATTCACTTTTGGGTTTTAGGATAAGAAGTACAGTATTTTGGAAAGAAAATGTTTTATCCTACTCATAACATTCAAAAATAAATTCTAACAGTTTGAAGAATAATTGTTTTAAAATGAAGCAACAATAGTGACACCGCAGTAGCTCAGTTAGGCGTCCAGCTCTTGCTTTCAGCTCACGTCGTGCTCTCAGGGTCATGAGATTGAGCCCTGTGTCAGGCTCCACCCTTGGCATGGAGTCTGCTTGTCCCTCTCCTTCTGCTCCCCCCCCACCCCAGCTCCCTCCCCCTCTCTTTCTCCCTCTCAAATAAATACATATTTTTTTTAAAAATGAAGTAACAATAAAACAATAAAAACAAAATATAGATAAATATTTATGTGATCTAAGAAGGGGCTGGCATTCCTAGTAATTAAAGGAATGAAAGAGAATGAAAAAAAATTGACAGATTTGATCATGTAGAAATTATACGCTTTTTTTTTTTTTCAAATATCCAGGGAACTTTATTTTTAAAGGATAAATCAAGTAAGACATAGCTTTCATTGACCCAAACATGCATAATCCATCCTTAATATAAAATGTACTCAATTAGGAAATTACACATGAAATACAAAGGGAATGCAACTTTACATATGTAAAATGACTGCTAGCTATAGCAATTTAACAGTCAAATTAACAAAGACATTGTACAATTAAAAAAAAAAATCCTAACATCTTAAAACCAATTATCTATAGTAAACCAAGGGAAATAAAATTCCCACAAATTTTTCTTCAAAAGATTAAACTGAAAAAAGATGTAAAACATATAAGAAAAGGGGTAATAGTTTTATTCTATATATTAGGATTTCTTATAGAATATTGTTTTAAAAAATTAGATAAAAGTGAGTGAGAACATGAACATTAAGTGACAAAAAAATATAAAAATAAGAGAGAGGGGGTGCCTGGGTGGCTCAGTTCTTAAGCGTCTGCCTTTGGCTCAGGTCATGATCCCAGGGTCCTGGGATCGAGCCCTGCATCTGGCTCTCTGCTCAGTGGGGAGCCTGCTTCTTGCTCTGCTTGCTTGTGCTCTCTCACTCTGTCCAATAAATAAAATCTTTTTTTTAATTTAAAAAAAAAAGGGAGAAACAAAAATAACCAAACGTGAAAAAAAAATAGCACATCACCAGTAATTTTTAAAAAGAAAAAAATAAAAAATAAATACCTTTTTTCCCTATCAAATAGGCACAGAATTAAAAAGTATAATCCTCAATACAGACAACTGTACAGGGCAGCAGGAGGTCTCATATGCTCCTGCTGATAGCAAAACAGGTCAAATCTTTCTAACGGGAAATTTGGCAATATATCAAGAACTATATAAAACCTCACAGCCTCCAATCAGGAATTATTGGCAATATGTGTAATGACTTCTATACATGAATGTTTACCATTGCACATGTTTGTATAACAGCTAAAATATTAAGAGAAAAAATCCTAAATGTCCAATAGGAGGATGAATAAACAAGTTATGGTACATTCATGTGATTGAGTATTAACAATCTGTTTTCAAGGGAAATGTAATGATATATAATGATAAATGTCCACAATATTAGTGAAAATGGAAGATCCAGAACTACATTGGCGATAATCCAAATATGGGGGAAGGTATAAATATAAATACACACATTTGATAAATATAAAAGTCAAGAACAGCACTCTCAACTTCAACCTGGAGTGTTTTGAGTTTTTTGTTTTGTTTTGTAATTGTTTGAGCTGGGTCTCTGTAGACTCTGAAATGACTTGGGTAGAAGAAATACTTTCAAAGTCAGCATTCCAAACTATAAAACTCTAAGCTACATTTATTCCCACTCCTCCCCCCAAAAATCCTCATTAAATCATTAAGGGAAGACCAAAGAAAGAGACAAAGGCAAATATAATACAGGAATAATTCCACAGTGAAGTCCAAGACAGAAGAGAAGGACAACTAGACCCCCCTGTGGTCCTCCAGCGGATACAAGACACAGCAGAGGCACCCACAGACACCCCAGTTGTATGTAGCGAGCGTACCTACGCCCTGATTACTTTCCCACCGCACCAAGGCTGTTGTGTGGTTTTACTCCCAAAGATTTCAGCCAAAGAGAACTTGTGTCCCCTTATTTCATTCCTCCCGGGATTCCAGCCTTCCAGCATCCATCAAATTGACTTAAATTTTCCTCAAATTGAAAAACAATCTGGAGATATCGATAACTCCAAAAAAACAATGTACACCTATGTACATATCAAAAAGAGAAGAGCTGCAAAAGTGTCTTAGAGAAAGACACAGAAAAGAGTAAACAATGTCAACCATTTTGTGGATTAATAATACAAAGAGAGCTTTGATGTTATTTCTCATGCATTTTATAAGCATTGGAGAGAGCAAGTGAAAGACATCACGCGGCCTGTGGCTGGGGCAAGAATGAGGCTGGGTACCAGTCCAAAATCTTCCCATGATTTGACCAGTGCTACATCTATGCTTAGAAAAGACTGCAGTGTAACAAAGCATTCAAATGGCTTAATTTTTATAAATGGGTCATGGGATTATGCAACATGTCTACTTTCTTCTTTATAGTTTTTCTACTTTTGAATTTTTCTACAATTAATCTATCGTACTTTAATGAGAGAAAACTATTATAACAGTGCTTACATTTGAAATTAGTTAAATGAAATACCACCTTCACTATGTCACTTTCCTCCTGCTCAAAATCTACAATGGCTTCCTCGTAACCAGTAGCTATCCTATCAAATCCACAGGGCTTCAAATATTTTCTTTCAGACCTGAGCATGTCCGGAAGACTTTAGCATGACATAAAAGCCTCTCCCCACCAGAGCTGACCTACCTACCTCCCTCCTTAGCTCTACAGAAGTTATCCTCCTGCATGCGTCCAGTCCATATAGCGGACACACGGGACTGCTCCCCAAGGTATTGTGTTCCTTTTCACGTACACATCTTTGCTAACAACCTTCTTACTTAACTTGAAATTCCTCTTCCATCTCTTTCTCCACCTCCCATTCACTGTCGGCTCTGTTGGAAGGTCCTTCTGCTGTAGGAAGCAGCCCCTGACATAACCCACTGCTTGCCTCCTCCTTGCTCCAGGTGCCTTGGGCTCACATCCAGCCCAAATTAGTTTCCATTTTCTCTCTCCCCCAGGAGACTGAATTCTGGGGCACGTACTCATCTCTGTTCTCCCCAGAACCTAACTCAATACCTAGCTCAAAGGGGCATGGAATAAATGTTTGTTAAATTAAGTTCTCACCTCAACTGTTCTAATTTACAGAATCTCGAATACGGGGATTTCTAATACTTCAGCCTAGCAAAGATCTGCTTCAATGCTACCACCCATTTCAAACCCAGTAACTGTACCTGCCATGCTTTCTAAGTGGGATTCCATCTACCTGCATGACACATAACCTTCCCCCTTCCTCACAACCCTTGTCATTTCCTTCACAGAATGCTTCCCTTCCCACCCTCCCCACCCCCACAAGTTCTTCTGTCCCTACATTCTCTGCTGGACCTCTCGAAATCTGTAGTCATTCGGACCCTGTGTGCCCACTGTTAATAAGTATTCCGGCAATTGCTGCTTACAACCTCCCCCATCAGACTGTAATCTCCTGAAAGAAAGAAAATGTGACAAATTACTCGGAGTGCCATTTTCCCTGAGTCCCTGATACAGCACTCCACAGAAAGAGCTCCACCCCAGGGATCACAGCATCCCTTTGCTCTGAGAAAGAGTTCAATCTAGCGAGATGCAACCATTTTACTAATTCGGCCAATACACATCAGTGAGTTGCAGAAGCTCCGAATGCTCCTGGAGACCTCCCTCTCGCCAGTAAAGGAAAATAACATATAACAGACCCCTTTTGTAGTCACTAGCAGTAGGAGAAAATGTCCTAGTTTTCCATCCTTATCAGTCACACCAGAGGACCACCAGGAACTCCTGAGGAGAGGAAGATGTCAAGGCAACGCTTAAAGTCACTGTCAGCATTGCCAGATCTGACTCACCTCCCTGGCAAGACCGCCACAGAGCGGGGGTGTTGAAGCACCTGCCTCATTCCCCTGATACTTAAAGGCCTGCCTTTCCTTCAAGGGATTTGCTCATGGGCAATCACAAGCAAAAGCGGCGTGAGGAAAAACAGTTTCAGGGCTTGGGACGTGTCATTTGGCCGGGCCAGCTGGGAAGTCAGACTGAGCCATGACAGGACGAATCACCCTGAGAGGAGAGAGCCCCACCTGGATAAACCCTCGAAGGAGAACAAGAAGGATGAAAACCTCAGTCAGCTGGGGAATGTGCTCTGTGACAGGGTCAGACCTGTGTTCCAACTGTAGTCTGTTCCTTCACTGTGTCTCCCCCACCCACCCCACCCCACCCCAAATCCTAATAAATTAGGATTTGTGAAGTAAACAGAAAGGTGGAGAGTTCTCAGTAAGAAATAAAAAATAAAGATGTGTAAGGGGAAAAGTGTTCAATTTCTCTTTACCCCTTCCCCCTACTACCATCCCATGCTATGCCACCATCTTTCTATGTGTCCTCAATTCAACAGAATACAGCAAGAACCAAATCGCATCAAATTCTAGTCTATGAATTCTAAAAGAGAGAAACTAAAAAAAAAACTAAAAAAATAAAAATTAAAAAAATAAAAGAGAGAAACTTAAATCCCAACACAGTCCCTAGTCCTGAAGAGGACTGTATCCTCTTGACCACCCTGAACTTCCCAGTAAAGCAGTGCAAAAGAAATCTTAAAATGCTACAGATAAACTTGTACTATCCTATGCCTCCTTCTAAACTAGAAAGAAGCAAGCTCTGTTGACTTTGGCATTTAGCAATTTCTTCCTGCAAACTGAAATTCAGCGCCAAACAGTGGTAAAAGCACAATGGTTGATGGCCACATATCGGGGATGGCACCCGGTTCTACAACCTGCGGAATGGACAGCTCCCTCAGAAATACCATCAGTGTCTTTTATCTTTACGGTGGCCATCATAATGCGGATATTCTATATGCTTTGTATATGTTTGAAAAGACAAAATAAGAAATTGCTCCTGCACTGTAAAACATTTTTCAAATAAAAGAGCAGAATATAGTTAAGCCAGGAAAGAAAAACTGGTACTAATAACAAAACATTAAAATCTGTAGGATAGGTTCTATCAAGCGCGACAAAAACTCAACTACTAAATTTTATCTCTGTGTTTCTTAAGAAATCATCAACTTTCATGGGAGCACCCGGCTGGCTCAGTTGGTAGGTCATGCAAATCTTGATCTTGGGGTCATGAGGCTGAGCCCCACATTGGAGGCAGAGTTTACTTAAAAAAAAAAAAAAGCCACCAACTTTCAGAATTTAAAAACACATACGAATTAAATCTGAATGCATTAGGTGGGTCTCAGTGGTGGATCTTCTTAATGATGGTAAAAGGGTCTGGATTACCAACTGGGTAAGTCTCAGAGTCTTTATTTCTCTTTGTCCCTGGAGGTGAGGAATGGCCAGACTCAACACAAGCTCTTCAGGCCAAGGGCTACGTCATCCCAAGGGATCAGGGTGGCACTCGGGATCACATCAGCCCAGTCAGGTTTGCATCAGGTTTCCAGCCTCCTTCCTCACCACCTTGAAAGTTAACCCATCAGGGTCTCTGGGTCTTCCGAAATAAGGCTACACAGAGCTAAAACTCTGCAAATGCACAATTTCGTAAGGATTAAAAGTCATGTGTGTGATTGATGGCTCTGCCAGGAAGATGTCAGCAAAGGGGTTCAGCAAGAACTTCCTGAGCATATGGCATTCTCTAGTTCCTCAAAAGCAGCACGCAGGTGCAACCAGAAACTAGGAACCAGGGCTCATCGAAAAGGAATGGCTTTGACTACCCTTGAACTTCAGGGAGCAGAATATTTTTGAAATATATCTTGGAAAATACCTTACTTTTAAGTAAAAATTATATATTCAGGGCACTGTCAGTGCTTATCCAAAAGACAGTGTAAAGCTAAGCAAAATATTCTGTTAACAGTAAAAGAAGTATCACAATTTTAATTCTGGAGTGCTAAGTCAACTAATCTTCAATGTTTTGTGTTCATATGACAGGCAGGCAGCCGAACCTAGAGTTTATGCTTGTCCAATTAATCAAATAACCTCCATGCCACTTATCCTTGGAACTGGCATTAGAAAAGCACCCATGTGCCCCCAAATCATATAAATTCCATGGTTTCCTATTCATTAAATCCAGGTTGGCTTATGCTGATATGTCATATTTTGACATGTAGCCACAAGGGATATACAATCAAAATTAAGAGGAGACCCTAGCTAAAATTGGCATGCCCTACTCGAATGAACAATTTATGCCTACACACGGATAAAAATGTATATATCTTCTCCAAATGATGAATATTAAACCGTTAGAAACACAGAGAGATATAATTTACTTACTCATTTCTCTTTGTTTTCAACCACACAGACTGAGGGAGTTTTCACATCATAGCAAGTGCATATGCTATTATTACATGTAATTATAACCCCATTATCAATACTACTATCATCATGGTATTTACCGAATAAACCTGCAGCATTAATAAAATCCTATTTTTCTCCTGCCTTCAACCCACCCGTGGCTTCTGTCTGCATTTGGAATAAATGTCCAACTCAAGTATTGCCCCCTAAGATCGAGCCAGTGCCTGCTCTCTGAGTACAACTCATCCCACCCCTACCCCATCCTGCAACCTCGCCAGCCCCCCGCCCTGTCCCACCATCACACATCCCCTTCCACCCCCGCCAGGCACCTTGGCCTTCTTTCTTTGTTCTTTGTCCCACGAATGAGCTAGAAAAAAGCCCCCGTCCCTGTAGTTTCCTTTGTTTGAAAAGCTTTTCCCCAAGACCTCTGTGTGGTAAACTTCTGAGATCTCAGGTTAAATGTCACCTCATCAGTGGGGCTTCCCTAGCCAACCTAATTACTGCTGTCCTCAAACTGCAAGCACCCTCGACCATGTCCCTTGACACCCATTTTATTTTCTCTATGGCACAAATATATTTTAATCTGAAAGCTGTTGCTTGGCCCACTGAAACGCGAGTTCCAATAGGAAAGCTGTTTCTTTTTAGTGCAGTGTCTGGAACCTGTGCCTGGCACAAAATAGGTCCACCATAGTATTTGTTACCTAAATGAATGCTGGGCTAGGAGCCAGATAAAGCAAGTTACAGACGTGGCAATCCACATGCCTGAAACTATCTAATGACTGAGAAATAAATGGAAACATGGAAAAATATTTAGCAGTTGGACACTAAATTGTGATTAAGTTAGTTTATCTTAGCTGAATTTAGCTGAAGGTATGCAACATGAGTATTTAACAAAATTAATAACACGAATAAATTATTTAATACAATAAAGAATGGTCACGGGGCTCAGTCGGTTAAGCATCACTGCCTTTGGCTCAGGTCATGATCCCAGGGTCCTGGAATTGAGCTTTGCGTCGGGCTTCCTGATCAGCAAGGAATCTGCTTGTCCCTCTCCCTGCTCATGCTCTCTCTTGCACTCTCTCAAATAAATAAATAAAATCTTTAAAAAAAAATAAAGAAAGAAGGAAGGGTCACATGGAAATGTAAGTGACCTGGAATGGGAAGCCTTTCTGAAATTTGATAATGAAGAACTTGATGAAATTTCTAACATGATCTTAAGGACTGAATATTTGTATCTCTTCCAAATTCATATGTTAAAGACCTAACCTCCAAGGTGATGGTATTTGTAGGTAGGGCTTTTGGGAAGTAATTAGGTTTAGAGGAGGTCATGAGAGTGAAGCCCCTGTGATGGGATTAGTGTCCTTATAAGAAGAGAAAGAGACCAGACAACATCTCCCTCTCTACCTCTCCACTCTCCTCACTTCTCCATGTAAGGACAGCCAGAAGGCAACCTTTCTTTCTCTAGCCAAGAAGAGGGACCTCCCCAGACATCAAATCTGCTGATACTTTGATCTTGGACTTCAGCCTCTAGAACTGTGAGAAATAAATGTCTGTTGCTGAAAGCTCCCAGTCTATGGTACATTCGTTAGAGCAGTCCAAGCTGACTAATACACAAAGTGTCTGGTATAGCACCTACTGCCTGGAAGATCATAGCTGTTCAAGAAATACCACTAAATTCTAAAACATTCAAACTAAGGAAAATCTAAAATGTTGTTACAGTTTTCTCAGTGAATATTTTTAAAGACCACTTCTCTATAATTCCTACTGATGTTCCTCTCCAGTATAAATACCAGATCTGTAGATATTAAAATTAGGCAATGGAAAAATAATAGTTTTCCTATGTAGGTAAAATAGAACTTGGAAGAATTTTTTTTTAAGTAGTGAAGTTTTTTTTTTTTTTTTTCCAAGCCCTACAAATTTCAAAGAGCCTTTGCAAGTGCAAACAGACTTCAGCTTTTTCACATTTCTCATGCCCAGAAATTGGGACATTAAAATGCCAGGAATCCTTTCAATATCTAAAATATGTGATAAATGCAGAAGAAACTCTCAAATGACCAAGATAACTTCTGTGGAGCTGCCAAAAAGCCAGATGCTTCTTTCAAAAGAGTATCAGTTTGGCTCTGAATGCATCTGTGGCCTTCGCCCCGAACAGGAAGGGGAGGTGGGATGACATCGTGTGCAGTGCACACCCCCGTCCCCTCAGCAAGCACCTTCCGACAGCAACACTATGTTACTACCAGTCTTGGTGTCATGTGCCAAACACAGGGCTCTGCTGTATCTAAGGACAGGAATTGGAGGGATTTGGTCTGGGGCCATGCAAAATGAATTCTACACCATCACATGGGGAGCACGTTATATTGGAAAAGATGCAAAATAGCTTCACCACACTTGAGAGTTTTATTTTCAGAGAAACTGAACATAGTTGAAGAAAAAAAAAACAACCACATTCAAAAAGTTTCATGATGCAGGATACTAGAAAATACAACTTTTCTTTTTAACCACTACATACCACAAAGAGTAATTGTTTTTACTATTGCCATCTACCAAACTATCAACTGTGTGATATTTTGCCTTAATTCTGAGTATTTAAAAGGCCCTAGTCATGTGTACTCGTTTTTCATACACACTTGTGAAACTAGGATAATGATTTGACTTGAAATAATGCATCCAAAGGGTTTTTGTCCTTGTTGCTGAGGTTTTTGTGTGTTTTTAAGAAAGCCTAGTCTCCGATCCTACATTTGCAGCTCCAAGTTTAAATTTGCTGCCAAAATTATTTTTTCCAGGATCTTTAACACTGGTTGGTCTCATGAGAGCTTGTGTGCCCTGGGTTTTCATTATTAGGCAGCTCGCACCTGAGCATCTCTGTCTCTGGTAATTAGATCTCATGGCGGCACTTGCCTTCCCATCCGGCCACTGGGCCGGAACTGAACATATTTAGGAGCTGTGACTGTGGGCAGCACTGCTGTCTTGCCCTTTCTCCCCATCCTCCTCTGCCACAGGATGGCCAGGTTCTCAACTCAACATGGTGAGTGCCTGGAGGGCAGGAATGTATCCTCCACTTCTGCTCTCTCTGGGCACCTAGCAGAATCCCCTCTTATGGAAGACAGCCAAAAAACATTCACTTCCCAGCAGTAATAATATCTATATGTTCATAGACAGTTACATGTTTTGAGCAAAATAGCTCTTTCTGTATTTATTTGCCACTGTCCTCTAAATATTGGGGATGGTAATACCCCTGTCGCTCTCTTCCTTTAAATCTGTCTGTAGGAGTCAGAGAGTGCAATGAACCGCAACGTCCTTTTTCAAGATTTTTTTCATTCTCAACACCCAGTGTAAGTTCACTTTCCTGGCCCAATTCAGTAGCCAACAGCTAAGGAGAATTCCCTAAGCAATAAATATAAACGCATACTATCTCATTTTTTTTTTCTCTGTGGGCTGGCCTACTGTTCGCCGGACCACCGGCTATTAGATGTTTGACATGGTATTCAGTTTTGATTGATCTCTGAGATTTAGTTTGGGGGAGACTGCCATGTTTAGAATCCTTCAAAAATACCTATGGTTGTGCCAAAGAGGAACAACAACAACAACAAAAAAACAGCACTGTTCATTCAGGGGCCTGTCGACCCTTTCTATCCCATGGCCGTCTCACTGCCCCGCAGGTCAGATGTCAAGTAGCGAAGCCGACCTGCAGAGATGGGTTGGAACAAAGTAGGCAGAGGCTAATAAGTACGGGATGGTAATCTGCTCCTAAGCACCTCCCCATGGAGGCTAACAAGTACAGGATGGTAATCTGCTTTGAGAGAAAGAACCTCAGCCCAGGGGGCTCCTAAGCACCTCCCCAGCCTAACCAGCCATCCTCATCAAATTCAGGGCCATAATCATCGGTCTAAAAGGAGAGGAAAGGGAAGGGGAGGAACATGCCATGGCCACGGGGGCAAGAAGGGGGGCAAGAATGGGAGGAGGTAGGAAATTGGCTATTTTCTTTCATCAGGTGGTCAGTGATAGCCAGAGAAGGCTGCGAAATCACCTCAGAAAAGCAAGCGATTGATGAGTTATGGAGTTGCTACTCCCCAGCAACAGCAATCGTATTTTTACCAGAGTTCCTGTTCTGCCGTTAAGAAGCACAGAAAATGGCCAAGCAACTGCAGACAAATCTACTTCTTAATAAGAAGAACAGCCACCATTATTGAGTGCTCACTGTATGTCAGCTATTCTGCTAAGAGCTGCCTTAAATCTTCCCTTTAAGGGCACCAATAAGTATTTATTATTCTGACGTGTGTGAGTGAGGGGGTGTATGTGTGTATGTGTGTTTGTGTGTGTGTATTAGATAGATAGATGGTTATAATTTCTAACCTACTTTACAATCCTATTATATTGATTATTAGTCAGGTTTCTCCACAGGAATAGAACCAACAAGGGGTATGTGTGTGTGTGTGTGTGTGTGTGTGTGTGTGTTATAAACAGATTTATTATAAGGACTTGGCTCATGAAATTATAAAGGCTGACAAGTCCCACGATCTGCAGGGTGAGTCGGCAAGCTGGAGATCCAGGGAAGCCAATGCTGTAGCTCCAGTCTGAGTCTGAGGACCTGAGGACCAAGAGAGCCAATGGTGTAAAGCAATCACTGTTTTATTTTTTACCTCCTCCACAAGACAATAAGTTCCAGAACTTATAGATACTGAGTCTTGGAATTCACCAAGTATTACTGAGTAGCTGCTATGGGCCAGGCTTAACAAGGACACAACACAGACTCTGTCCTTACAAACCTTTCCATCCTCTACACCTGTAGGACAAACCGAAAGCAACCGAAATAAAATCAACTGAAAAAAAAAAAAAACCCTCAAAAAATAATCCAGAGTACATGTCCTTGACAATTTTTTAATTCAGTTACAATAATTAAAATCTTGAGTTTTTAAAAAGTCAACTATAAAATACAAAAACAAAAAAGTCAACTATAAGATCTAAGCCAGTGTAATGCAATAACACTTAATTCTTCGTTCAATCATTAGTGTACTGATGAAATTCTCTGTAAGGAGTAAAACATCATGTCCTTTGTGACAAATTAAGCTACAAAGCTGTTTCCTCTGTTCTCTGGTTTCTAGCTTATATTAACGAGTGCTATAAAAGAAAGCCTTTAAGATAATATTTATTTGCAGAAACAAACATCGATTCAAAGCACTTAGAAGCACATATGTGCACTGAGGGGAAACACTCAAGGGAATCCTAATACTTTATCACGTCGTGTATATGATTACTGTGGTACCTGCATATCTCCATACTCAAGCCACTCTCAATATTTCATGTCTATCTCTATCCTCGACCAAAGCCATTCTGGTGGCACACCTGCGTATTACCCACGGTAATGACACCAGTAAATATCACATTTTACCCTTTGTCAGAACTGTCTCAGATTACATAAACATGATATATTTTAAGAAGGAATGCATCTCTGTTGTTTACAATTTAACAAAGATAAAGCTATAACAAATATTACAAGCTATAAATAAAGACATCTACCATTGTACTGTACTTATTCATCTCCGGATTGAACAAATGTTAATTATACAGAATTTGAAAATGAGACTTGTTAATGTCATTTTTAATTTAGCATGTTACAGTGTAAATGTTTTCCATTGTGTTAATTTACACCTGTTATCACAAGCTTCATTATTAGGTTTATAGTGGAGCAGCTCTCTGTGACTCTGAAATTTGCTTAAAATGGCAGAAACAATTACTAATTAGAAGGGCATGTTTACTTTAATTATATTTATTTCCTAGTCTAGTTTTATATGTAATGTACTATGGAAGTGTATGATTTAATTAGTGAAACCCATTTATCACAAGCAATTTCTCAAATGAGTGCTGCTTAAAAAATACAACAGATTCGTTCAGAGTTTCATAAATTCCTTAGATGGTATTTCTACAGGGACAGAACTACATGGAGATCTTTCAATCATGCACACAGAACACTTTCCCACTTTTATTTCAAATACCGCAACAACAAGAACTCAACCCTAACATTTTTGATGCAAATTTTAAGATATGGTGTACAAAATTTAGAAATTTATAAGCTCCCAATTTTATGATCTGCACTCAAAATGAATGTAGGCTTTTATTTACTGATATTCACACTCACAAATTTCATTTAAAACTGTATTTTAAATATGGAAAAAGCTTTTTGTTTTTAATAAAAGGACATGCATTTTTTTCTCCCTAGAGTCACTTCTCTGGTACCCAAAGTACAACTGACTTTTTCTTTCTCAAAATTGCGGTATGGTAACCACCAATACAATAGCTGATTTAGGCAAAGACCACCAGTAGATGTTAAAACTCCTGGGAAAGATTGTTGGAGAATGAGAGAGTCACCTGGTCTCCATATCACCCCACAAGCTATTTAATCACAGGAGAAATAAAGTGCCTTTACAGGGGAGAAATCTGGTGGATAGCACTTTAACCACATGACCAGAGCCAACACCATCATCAACGGGACAGATGGACTTTCTGTGCTTCCTGAGGCACCGCCATGGGAAGATAACTCTCCTGAGATGGCATTCTTGAATCTTACAAGAGGAAACAACTGAACAGATACAGATTGTGGAACATTCTATAAGAACAGGCCTGGACTTTACAATGTCACAAAAGACTTTCAAAAAATTGAGGGACTATTTAAAAGAGACCAAAAATTGAGGGACTATTTAAAACTGACCAAGTGGCTCGGTCAGTTAAGCAGCCAACTCGTAATTTCCATTCAGGTCATGATCTCAGGGTCAGGACACAGCACCCTGAGTAGGGCTCCACACTAGGCATGGAGTCTGCTTAAGATTCTCTCTCCATCTCTCCCTCTGCCCCTCCCCACCCCTCACGCCACATGGATGTGTACGTGCACTCACAATAAACAAACAAACAAATAAATGAGACTAAGGAGATGTGACAACTAAATACAATTATGTGATCCTTGACTGGCTCCTGGACTGTTTTTTAAAAAATAGCTATAAGGAAAATACTTGACACAACTGGGAAATTTAAATATAAACTTATGCTAGATGATATTACTATGTCAAAGTTAAATTTTCCTGGTGTTTTAATGGTAATAGATTCTGTAACAGAAAATCTAATTCTTAAGGGACACACCTGAAGTCAGTAGGGATGAAATGTCATGGTCTGCACCATTCTTTAGAATGTTTTGAGAACAAAGTGGGAGTGATGCAGCAAGTGTAGCAAAATGGCTGGGACATGGGGCTGTGGGGCAGGGTGGGGGTAGAGTTCATCATGTTCATCACACTCTTGTTTCAGCTTTTCTATAAGTTTGAAATAAAAAATTAGTATAATATGAGTACTCCGACAGGCAGAATAGGAGGCCAAACTAGGAATACTCTCTATACAACTTCTTAGAGACAGACTTGCAAGAAACATTATTGCACTGCTCTGAATTTAAGCTTTTTAGCATGAATATTAAACCCATTAAAACGGCAGAGTTACACTTAGAAATGGCTTCACAGTTGTGTCTCAATATATTGACTCAAACGTTCCCATGAAGCACATTCTAGTCACCTTACATCTTTAGCCCCCAGAAGAATCCATGCTACGTGGAGCAGCCGAGATACTTCTCGCTAAAGACAGGCGTCCCGCCAGCCTGGGTGACAAGTCTAGTACTTAGTTTTGTTAGAAAAGAGGTCTCTTTGGAGTCTGTTTTCTTTAATTTTAATACAGTTACTCTAAGTTCCCCAACACAGTGTCTGTATTTTAGAAACACACTTTCTTAATAAAGGAAAGCAAACATCAGCACACGAAGGACTTGCCTGGCCAAGAGAAATCCCCCAGAACCCTAAAGGTCAGAGCACTCCCAGAGCTCATCCCCGGTCAGTCCCAGCTAGTACGCCCATGGCTCCGATCAATGCACGTGCACTGGACACCCACCCATTCCCTCACAGCAGGTGACACTGAGGATCTCTGCTGGGGGCATGCCTGCTGCACTGTGATTCATGTGGATTAACAGTCAGTAAGGGGACAGTCCCACCGAAGGAGGAGGGTCCCTGACCCCAGTCCTCCCCAACCCGGCAGAACTACACAATACTCTCTGCTACTCCTTGAGTCTGCCACCAAGCTTTCCAATAACCTACGGCAGTTTTAGGAATGCTAGGGAAGTTATCTTTTAATTAAATTTCTGATTTCTCCCCATTGGCAGAGCCTTTTTCTTCTAACTCAGTCATTCTGGCAGTCTTCATTAAATATGGTTATCCTGCTGGGTAGGGTAGGTAACAAGCTGCTTGGCTAAGTGTCCGCCCACTCCCAGGCCAGCCCTGGATTTTAACGTGTGGGGTAGGCCAGGCCTAGCTAAGGAAGTAAAAAGACAGGGAAAATCCAAGCTGAGCCAATGTAATGCTTCTCAGGAAGGTGCAGAGGGCTGATCATAAAGAACAAGTTAAGGCCGGCAGAACCAATACATGGAGAAATCGGCAGCTCAGCAGCTTTTAACAAGTCTTGAAACACACTGCACTTACAGGTTCTGAAACTGAAAACACGTCTTCTATCTCCAGAAAAGGAAAGTATCAGGATGAGGCAAAGCTTGCTAGAAGAAACAAGAGAGGCCAGTAGTGACCCAACTCCCCTTTTCTAAGCTGTAAAAAGTTAAAAGGAAAAAGGAAAAAAAAAGAATATGGCTTACATTTCTAATCTACCATTACAGAGAGAGTTGAAAATAAAACCCAGGCAGCTTTATAGGCATAGGTTATTCATGTGTGTCCGCACCTTGGAGTTATATAAACTTGGAGTTTATATGGCTGTACAACATACCCTGCGTGTTGCAAGAAAAGGAACCTGGATAAGGACAGGTTGCTGAAGCAGGGTAAGTTTCAGCAAAATGTAACCTTCGCCTTAGAAGCTGGGAAACTGGAGTAATTAGATTACAATCTTTCCAACACTGTGGGAGAGATTTGATCAATTAGAGCCAAGATCAGTTACATTATTTGGTTTACCTAAGTAATGGACCCTTAAATGCAATCAATACTTCTCCAGGCTGTGAGTCTTCAAAACCTAAGATGCATTCAGCAAACACAAATGGATTTTCAAAGGACCTTACGAAGTTCAATCACAGACTGGGTAAGGGCACTGAGAGGGTGGGGAAGGAAAGAAACCCAGTTTTTTTTTTTTTTTTAAGAACCTTCTAGTTTTTTGTTTTTTTTAGATTTTTATTTATTTATTTGACAGAGAGAGAGAGATCACAAGTAGGCAGAAAGACAGGCAGAGAGAGGGGGGAAGCGGGCTCTTCTGGCCCTACCGAACAGAAGAGCCCGACGTGGGGCTCGATCCCAGAACCCCGAGATCATGACCTGAGCTGAAGGCAGAGGCCTTAACCCACTGAGCCACCCAGGCACCCCGGAAACCCAGTTTTAAGCTTGCTATATGGAGTCTTCCTTTCCCTCCCTCCTTTGTGTGCTATGTTCACGTTTGTGTTTTTTTTTTAAGATTTTATTTATTTATTTGACAGAGAGAAAGAGATCACAAGTAGGCAAAGAGGCAGGCAGGGGGCGGGGGAAGCAGGCCCCCCACTGAGCAGAGAGCCTGATGTGGGGCTTGATCCCAGGACTCCGAGACCACGACCTGAGCTGAAGGCAGAGGTTTAACCCACTGAGCCACCCAGGTGCCCTCACGTTTGTCTTGTAGTTCATATGATTTAAATTTGTTTTACCACAAAGCTTTAATCCCGGGATAAGCAGCCATGCCATTCAGTTTTTTTAAGATTTCAGTATTGAGTCTAATTTGATAGGGGAAAGAATCAGATTTCTATTTATGGTTTAAGAAATCAACAAAACTTAAATTGTGAAGTTTTTAAAAGACTATTTATTTGAGAGAGAGACAGAGCACAAGTGAGGGTGGGGGGAGGAAGAGGAAGAAGCAGACTCCCCGCTAAGCAGGCAGCCTCATGTGGGGCTCAATTCCAGGACTCTGAGATGGTGACCTGAGCTGAACCTTAACTGACTGGGCCACCCAGGCTCCCCTCAATTGTGAAGTTTTAAAGTAAAATGGCAGAAGCAACTCCAGATCTCTCTTCTGCCCCACGCACATACCATCTCCCCTCCAAGAATGAATTTGGGGAAGGGCAATGGGGGGGGGGGTGCCATAATCAATTTGTTTGGGGACTACCCAGAGCTGCCTTTTAGGATTATTCTTGCTGAGAATGGATCCAGAAGAGTCCAGGCTAACAACCAAACTTTCCGACTGCCTACTCAAGCGCAAGAGCTGGGTTTAGAGACCATCCTTCAGCATAGTGGGCTGACTTACCAATTCATACGGTTCAGAGTCTAAAGATAATGCATTTGTACATCTAGACAGAACACTCCCCAGAGCATTCTAAGTCCACCCACTATCAACCTAAATTAGGTTTCCTGGAGGGCAGACAGGGGCAGCAGCACCCGCTAGCATTTTCTCCAGCAGCCCCCTGAAGTGTCTGTGTGGGCATGGGCACCTGCAACACGCAAGCCTCTTACCAGTGATTTGTTTAACACACTTGCAATAATTAGAAAGTTAAGCAACTAATTCCTGACTTCCCAAGAGTAGGGCTTCTATTAAAAGGTGTGGGGAGATGTGACAAGAGGGGAAGTGGAAGGGGGGAAATTTATACTAAGAGGCTTTTTTGCATAGCTTTTAAGTCTCTGTAGCAATGATGAAGAGAAGCCGAGGTAATCTAAAACAACAGGTAATCAAAAAGTCATTTATATTTGCCTTTTATCATCAATTAACTTCCTCTTGGCGGCAGTTGAAAAATTATGTTTTACTCAAAAGTCAGCCTGTTGACTTTATTTATACAACACCTGAACTGTGTTGGGCGTCAGCACGTTAGTCACCGCGGAATTTCAAATTTTGCTGTTTGACAGTAACTGGGAGCTGACTCGGAGAGCAATCTTCTGAATAACTGCATTATTATCGTTCCCTAAAATCAGATGGGCTCAGTGCCAGCAGCATGGAAACATGCAGGGGCATTACATCGGAAGCTTGAATCTAGGCTGTCAGTTCCAATGACCTTCTTCCAAAATGAAGAAAAATGCATCTGGAGCTCAGTCTTCTTGTCTGGGGGTGGGGATAATAATGGGCACTTGAGCTGTTTCTGAACTAAGAAAAATAATGTATGTGAAGTACCTAGAAGAGTATTTGACGCCAGGTAGGTGCTTAGCCTATTCTGATGGCTGTCAAGATCAATATCCTAGAGGAAGAGCTCCCCTCTGAGTGTCTGGCATCTTTCTGGCCAATCATCTGCTGATTCTCCACAAGGAGGTCAGGTGCTGCCCTGTCCCCGCCCCCCCCCATCAATGGACTGCCCCTAGTCTAATTATGCATGCCAGCACGAAATCTTACCTGGAGATCCCTCTTCCTCCTTCTCTTCAGAGCATTAAAGGATTAACTAGCCTTTGGGGCTCCCTGAGAGGCCTGAAGGGGGTTATGTATAAAATCCAAGTAAATAAGCCTGCGGCTGTCACCTGGGTGGACACTGACCACCTCCTCATCCAGCTGACGGATGTGCTCCTCAGAACTGCACACTGCTGGCCAGGGGCTGCGGCGCTTTGTCCTGGCTAAGGTTTCTCACCCCTCGGCAGTCCTTCTTCATTTCTTTCAACAGGATCAGTTTAATCCTGAGGATTAGAGAGGACCCTGGAGGTCACTGGCACACCATCTGTATCTACTGAAAGGTCTGGCCAAAAAAGCAGAGGACTGTGGATTGATGAGACCCAAATCCTAGAGCTGCTCTGGCCCCCAGAGTACCTTGGGCAAGTCACATCCTCGGTGACGGCTTTCTTTTCCACGAAATGAAGCCATCAAGTACATGGTCACTGTGATAGCAGCTAATTTGATGTATCCATCTGACTAGGTTACGGGTGCCCGGTCATTTGGTCAAACATTATTAGGAGTATGCATGTGAAGGTGTTTCCAGATTGGATTAACATTGGAATCAGTAGTCTGAGTAAAGCAGTTTGCTCTCCCCAGTGTGAGTGAACCTCATCCAATCCAGTGAAGGCCTGAATGGAACAAAAAGGCAGATTTCCTCTGAGGAAGAGGGAATTCTTTCTGCCCAGCTACCTTCGAAGTGGGACAAGGGCTTCTTCCTGCCTTCAGATTTGAACTGAAACATCACCTCTTCCTGGATTTTGAGCCTGCAGGCCTTTTGACTGAAACTAACACCATCAGCTCTCCTGGCTCACAGGCCTTAAGGACTCAGACTAGAACTTACATCATTGTTTCTCCTGGGTCTCCAGTATGCTGACTGACCTGCAGACCTTGGGACTTGCTTGCTTCCATAATCACATAAGCAATAATCTCTTTATAAATATATGAACACACGGACATGCACACATATATCCTATTGAGTCTGTTTCTCTGGAGAATCCTAATATAATCATCAAGAATATTTTCAATTCTAACCCATGCCAAATGGTCATACAATCTTCCCTTGAACACCTCCCAGAGAGGAGAAGACCTCCTTGCCTCCTACGGCACCTCATTCCACCCCTCAGATGAACCCAAAGCTGAATCAGCCACGTTCTCAGCCATAAGGAGCTTAGATCTAACAGATGTGATCTGACCTGAACAGGGTACAGTATCTTTGCTTTTCATTATAATTAGGTTAACACAGGCTGACACTGCCTTGGTTGTTATCGTTGATTTTGTTTCATTTTGGTTTCCCTGGTTATATCATAATGTTGGCAGCTAACCCTTAGCTTATTTTCACATGAATTAAAATGAGGTTAAATCATCACCCAATACTTACACAGGGACATGTAGTACATAAATGCAAGGCTTTGCATTTATTACTATAACCAACGTCATTTTCTTACCCTTGGGGCAGAAAGTTTATAATTCTTATCCTGTCATCTAGAGAACTATCTCTTCTTCTCCCTTCTGTGTCATTCTGAGATTAATTATATATCATTAGCTCTAACAGAAAACATGATATGGCTCCTGGCCCCCTGCAGCACTCCCCATTAGTAGTACCCTACCTCTGGGTCAAAGGTCTCCAGCCCTGACTGACTACACATTACAATCACCTGGGAATCTTAAAAAACAAAAAACAACAACAAAAAGATAGTCCTAGCCTCAGAGATTCTTATTCAACTGGGGAAGGTGGGGAGCACAAGCTAGGGCATTAATAGGAACTTAGGGGATTCTAATATGCAGCTAGTCTGAAAACCAGTGTTCTGTCCAGGCCAGGGGTCAGCAAACTTATTCAGTAAAGAGCCAGACAGCAAATATTTTGGGTTATACAGGCCATATAGTCTCTGTCACAACTGCTCAATTGTTCCCTTTAGCAGAAAAGCAGCCATAGAAATGAATGGCTTGGTGGTGTTCCAATAAAACTTTATTTACAAAAACAAGCAGTGGGCCATACTGGCCCATAAGCCATATTTGTCAATTCATCCATTCACCACAAGTTTTAAAATGGTTGTTGCTCTCTCTTGCAGCAAAAAAGAAATTCATCAAACTGTATTATCACCCACCTCACATTTCTCCATTTTGCCACGTCACAAGAGAGTCTCAAATGTCTTGTTAAAATCAATATTCACTATCTGGCATCCTCTTCCTGTGTCACGCTAATGATCCCATCCAAACAGGAAAAAACTTGTTCTTAAGAGAATCCTTTGTGTCTCCCAGTAATCACTGCTGCCTTTTTATAGGTTCACAAACATCTGTTTAATATTGCTTCGAGAATTTCATCAGACACTGACTTAAGCTCACCCATCTGTAGTCTCTAAACTATGCTTTCTCCCCCTTGAAAACTGGTACATGTTCGCTGAAATCATTTACAATCTTCTGGCATCCTATTTGCCTTGATTCACAAAATATTATCTAAAGTGGCTCCACAATCACATCTGCAAGTTCTTTCAGTGCCCAGGAGACCTAAATGCATTTTTAGCAGCTCTCATTATCTCTTCTATCTTGCCTTTAATTTCTCGTAACCATCTTCATTCTACCCATACCAATTTCAAAATCATTTTTCCTGATAAATACGATAACATCAAAATAGGAGTCAAGCAGTTCGGCTTTTTCTATGTCATCTGTTTATATTATATCATCTGTTCTAAATAAGGCTATGTCTTTTTTATTTTTTTATTTTAGCTTCAGTATAATTATTTTGAAACCCCTACACACAGGTGACCATATGCCTGGGACAGTCTGGTATATATCTTTTGCCCCGAGGGAAATGTTAATAGAGCCCTCTTTCCTCAGAAAAGTATCCAGTTTGAACAGCTGGCTCCATAGCAAAAGCTGAGGAAATGGAGGTAGACAGCACTTCACAGGCTTGGTGAGTTCTCAGGTCTCTCGCGCACTCAAGAAAAAGAGAAAAACATCTCTGTCGTCTCTAGCCACACTGGATTCATTTCCTGGATCTGCCATTTACTAACTGTGTGATCTGAGAATGAGTTCTTTACTCTCTTTAACTCCCAACTGGATTCTGTGGAACCTTTTATTATACAACCAAATACATAATCAGAGCATATAGCACTGTACACGTACCATGGAGCAGATACTCAATAAATGTTACCTATTATTACTAGGAGTATCATTACCCATATTATTAATTTCCTCAACCCCCTCCACAGGGTCATAGTATATGTAAAGTTCTGTTGGAGGTTTGTCCTTCCTTTTCCATAAGTCACATTCCTTCTTTTCACCAATCTCTTGCTGTTCATTTAAACTCTACCTCCCCACCGTCTTGTAAAGTCTCTCCAATCCTGGTGAAGAAATCTTTGTTTCCACTAGAGACAAAGAAAGCTACAATATGCAGAGAAGTTTCTCCTCTGGCAAAGAAGCAAACTGCATCTATAACCTACATAATTCGAGAGCTGCTCTAGCAGGAATGCACACACATATTCCACGAATCCCTCAGCATCTATATTTACTGGAACAAGATAATCTACGCTCCTTCATGGTTCCCTTGGGAACACCTCCCCCCCCTGTAAACTTGGTAGATTTCAACTTTCAAATAGCTAGAGTAAATCACACCTGGATAGTATGACTGTATTAACTTTCTAGAATAAAGACTGACCTAACCCATATTCAAATAAGAGTATTAGAAAAAGGGCCAAACAGAAAACATTTAGTGATAGTTGGGGTTTCAGTGTCAACTACAAAAATCACAACCATTTATTGAGTGACTACTATATGCCAAAACAAGATAGCCTAGGCATTTTATAAATGTTATCATACGTATTCCTCTCAGAAACTCTGCAGGAAAATGAGGCTCAGAGGACTCGTTCACCCACGGTCCTAATTGATAAATGGCAGGAATAGCATTCACCTTAGGTCCTCTGCTCACAAAGTCAGATATACCAGGCTTTTTTTTATGAAGACAATTCAAACTTGCTTTTAGACACAGTTGAAAAATAGAAAGCCTCCATGAAAAAAGCAAAACTAGTAAGATTTATATACATTTTAGAGAAATATATAAACCTTGTTGATTTTGGATCCAATAATTTTGGATGATGAAAGTCAGATATCCCGGGGGCGCTTGTTTTACATAACACTTAATAGAATACACAGAGAACAGATAACTACAATGAAGTAAAATTCCAGAAGACTCAAGAAGGGTATCACTTTGATTCATCCTGTATACCAAAGAGAAAGTGAGTAAACATCACGAAATGGCCCAGGGTTGGTTAGAAGATGGGGTTCTGTTATGAATTGAATGTTCAAATGTGGAAGTCCTAGTCCCCAATATTACAGTATTTGAAGACAGGGCCTTTGAGAAGTAATAAAGTTTAGATGAGGTCATGTGGTAAGGCCTGCTCCCCCTCCATAATGAGATTAATGCCCCTATAAGAAGTGGAAGAGTCCATAACCCCTCCCCCTCTCCACCGTGTGAGGATACAGCAAGAAGGCATGTGTCCACAAACTAGAAAGAGAGGCTTCCTCAGGAATGGAATCAGCTGCCTGTCACCTTATCTCAGACTTGCCAAACCTCAGAACTATGAGGAACAGATGTCTGTGGTTTAAACTACCCAGTCTATGGATACTTTTGTTATAGGAGCCTGAATTAAGGTAGGCTCCTATCCTAGTCCATATACTTGCTATATGTTTGACCTTGTATAAGACATGTGGTGTTCCTGAGCTCTTGGGATTTAAATTTCTCTTTGAAAAATATACACCCTCTTTCAATAAATAATGTTAGGACAACGGGAGATCCAAATATAAAAGAATGAAGTTGGACCCTGTGTTATGGAGCCCTAAGACCACCACCATGTTCCCATATCTGCTAGAAGGACAGAGACTCAGCGTATAGTAACGAACACTCATTACTAAGATTTGTTAGAGCTATGTAGTAAAAATACAAAGCTAGATCATAAGAAGAAAAGACACAAAGGAGTGTGAAGGAACCCATGTGCAGACTTCCTATGCTCTCTCCCTCCCATGAGGGCGTCACACAGAGCACCCTTTTCTCCCAGCAGTAAAAATGTAACACCATGTGTACGATGCTTCTACCCAAGAAAGCCCATTAGAGACCAGGCATCTAAGACTTTTATGGAAAGCTAGTCATGGAGGCACCTTCTTCCTAGCCCACACCAAAATTACAGACCCTCTGGGGGAAAAAAAAGCAAGAGATCCCTTCCTCATATCATACACAAAAATTCACAAGAAATAGATCGACCTAAGTGTAAGATCTAAAACTATAAAAATCTTAGAAAATACAGCAGTAAATCTTCATGACCTTGTTTAGCAAACCTTTCTTAGATACGATACCAAAGGATAAGAAACAACAACAAAAAATAGAGTGGATTTCATCCTTTGTGTTTTAAAGACTATCATCAAAAAAATAAAAGACACACAGAATGATAGAAAATATTTGCAAATCACACTTCTGATAAGGGAGTTAGATCTAGAATATACAAAGAACATTTACAACTCAATAATAAAAAGAAAATAGCTTCTTTAAAAATGAGGAAAGAATACGAATAGACATGTCTCCAAAGAAGATATACCAATGGCCAATAAGCACATGAAAAGGCCATCATCATTCTTAGTCATTAGGGAAATGCCAATCAAAATCACAATAAGATACCACTGCACAAGCATTAGGATTCTATAATAAAAAAGATAACAAGTATTGACAAGAATGTAAAAAATTAGAACCCTAATAAGGTACTAACAAAAATATAAAATGATGCAGCCATCTTGGAAAACAGTCTGGTGGTTCCTCGACCATCTAAACATAACAGTTACAACATACGAACCAGCAATTCTACTCCTAGGTATATGCCCAAGAAAACTGAAAATACTCATCCACACAACAACCTGTACACAAATGTTCAGAGCAGCATTACTGCACTACCCAAATAGTATAAAAAACTCAAATGTTCATCAATTGATGAGCAAATACATAAAACATGGCCTATATATTCAATGAAATATGATTCAGCAATAAAAAGGTACAAAGTACTGATACATGTTACAATACGGATAAAACCAAAAAATGTTATGCTAAGCAAATTAAGCCAGATACAGAGGCCACCTATTATAGGATTCTGCTTATATGAAAGGTTCAAAACGGGAAAACCTACAAAGATAGAAAGTAGATTAATGGTTTTCTAGGGTTGGAAGTGGTGGGGAAATGGGGGATGATGGTTAAAGGATATGGGATTTCTTTGGGGGGCATGAAGGTGTCTCAAAATTGAGGTGGGGCGGGTTGCACAACCCTGTGAATACACTGAAGCCACTGAATCGTACATTCTATATGGATGAGTTGTATGGTGTGTGAATTATATCTCAATACAGCTATTTTTAAAAGAAAATTGTATGTCTTCATTTCTTCTAATCCAATGCAAGTTAACAAAATGACAATGAGAAAAAGAGGGCTAATTCTGATCTAGAGACCACATCAATGCTCCCATCTGGCTAAAGAGTCAGCCAAGAAGCCAGATGTCAGGATGAGAAGATGACCAAGGATCTGGCACTGATGCCTTGCAAAGTGCTTTTGAAAGAGGACAACGAAAGCTTATCTGGCATGAAACAGCAGTGTCCACAGAACAAGTTTGATGATCCCAGCCATATGATGGGTTTCCTCAAAATCACAAATAAATTAAGTTCTGCAAAACCACAAACACAAAACACCTATGACTAGACGTATTAATCTGATCCACTCATTAACATTTAGAGAGTACCGCAAGGATCCAGGACATACAAGGGATGACGTTATTACTAAACAATGTGGGAAACATGCCCTCCATCCCTGTTCATCTCAACACTGGCTTCTGAGGACAGACGTTTTCCCATTAACCTGCCTGGCACCTGGTTATCCACTAACGTCTCAGAGTCCTCTGAATAGGCAGTAAAGATGTCTGAGGTATAGAGTGAAAGTCTTGGCACTACAGTAGGGATGTGGATTATGCCAGGGAACTTGATGTGTGTTACCTCATTTGTCCTCAATCACCCAATGTGGGATACTGATATTGCAGGTGGGGATACTGAGGCACAGAAATACTAACTCGCCTAAGGTCACCCAGCCAGGAGGAATGAAATTGCATTTCACAGCCCATCAGTCTGGCTCCAGTAATGGCCTTCATCACCACTCTAACTGCTGTCTGCTCAACTATGCTACATGCTTTTCCACCAGAATTTCTTATCTCTTCTAGACAACAATCAAATTTTCTGCTGAAGTACAGATAACACCACATACATAATTTCTCAGCACTATTAGGAAAAATGTTTAAATATCTATTTTTATTTAATGATATCTATTTAAAATTTTAATTTGAGTAACCTTTTTACTTTACAACAGTTTTGGGAATGCATAAAAGTTGCCAAGACAGTGAGAAGAAAGAAAAAGTAAAGAAAGTAGAAAAAGTAGAAACTCCATCACTCAGTTTACCCTACTGTTAATTTCTCCCATTACTCTGTGCATCTTTTGTAACTAAAGAACCAACAATAAAAAAAAAAAAAAAGAACCAACAATAGTACACTATTATTAACTAAATGCCACACTTTTGATTTCACCATGTTTTTTCCTGATGGCTTTCTTCTGTTCGCAGATCCCATCTATAGTTCGTGGTCGTGGCTCCTTTGCCTCCTCTCATCTGCGACAGTTTCTCAGCCTTTCCTTATTTTTGATGATCTTGACAGTTTGAAGAGCGCTAGTCAGGCACCGTGTAGAGAATGTCTCTTGCTTTGAGTGTTACTGGTTTCTCTCATCGTTAGACTGAGATTACAGGTTTTTAGGAGAAGACCACAGAGGTGAAGTGCCATTACCATCACATCTTATCAAGAGTACCTACTATCTGCGTGACTTCCCCGGTAGATGTCAACCCGGATCACCTGGCTGAGGAAGCATTTGTCACTCCACACAAAATGCAGCCCACACTCTAGGGATGGGGAGTTAGGCTCCGTCTCCTAGGGAGGTGGGGGCGGCTATAGAAACATAATCTTAGTTTTAATGGGAATTAATCTGGCGTGACGTTTTAAAAAAATAAAACATGGCAAATGATCGAGTACTGCCCCATGCTGTTTGTAGCGACCCTGTCGTGGTTCTGAGGGCTCATTGCTCGTCTGGCTTCTTACGTCTCAGTCACAGGGGTAAAACACACTTTCTGCAACGTAATAAAAAAATGAACCAACCAACTTACAGAGAAAGAAGGAAATACATTCCATTCTAGAAGATGTTTAATAAACAATAGGAGAGCAGAGGAAGGGAAAAAATATCCTGTGATAGAGGAGATGAAACATGCTGTACGTGTTTGTATGACAGATATTAAACTAGAAGTTTCAAATGAGCTTACCAAGCCATACAGATATAAACGTCCAAAGTGAGGTGTCAGGTTTTTTAAAGGAACTTTTCAAAGTTAATGTATCCAATGATTTCATGATTTTGCATACCCTTTCCCCACTTGGAGAAGAAAAAAAAAAAAAAAAGGAAGCCAGCAGAGAATTTTATATTTCCTTGAGGACAAAAAACTGTGTTGTGATTATGACCACCAATGGGGTCAGGGCTAGCATGGTGGGGCTGAGTGCCTGCTCTCACTTCAGTGAAAAGAAAAAGTAAAGAAAGTAGAAAAAGTAGAAAGGAAAGAAAGAAAAAAAGAGCATTTGAGATGACTTCCCTAGAATTTGGGAGGCACACTGGACTGGCAGCTGACACACCTAGAGGGCCCCAGGCTAGCAAAAAATTGCACAGAGAAGTACCTGCATCCCATTACCACCCTAAAGTGGAACAAAGAGGATTCGATCTGGGGAGCCAGATATAGAATTTATGGTGGGAATGCTGGCCAGAGGTCATCCTGCCCAACAGACTTTTTCCAACAGACCCACAGGGTCTGGGGAGAACAGACGTCTATAAAATCAGAAGTTTGGATGCAACTGAAGGAGAAGGCTGCCATAGCAAGGGTGCTACAGTTTGAGGCCCCCAGCAGAGGGATCAAAACAGTGGCCATGGGAAAGGTGCTTTAAAATAAGCTAAGGCTGGGACGCCTGGGTGGCTCAGTTGGTTGAGCAGCTGCCTTCGGCTCAGGTCATGATCCCAGCATCCTGGGATGGAGTCCCGCATCGGGCTCCTTGCTCGGCAGGGAGCCTGCTCCTCTCTCTCTGCCTCTGCCTGCCTCTCTGCCTGCTTGTGTTCTCTCTCTGTTAAATGAATAAATAAAATCTTTAAAATAAAATAAAATAAAATAAGCTAAGGCTTCCAAAAGTATGGCAGACCAACTACTCTGGGGTCTACTGGTAAAACAATTAGATTCTAAATAAAAATGTAATCATTATTGTTTTCTTAGGTTCAGAGGAAGCAAGAAAAATCACCAACAGGCACAACAAACAAATGAAAACCCGAGGCAATGAGCACAGGAAAGGAGAGGGTCCTATAAGGGACAGTGCTGTTTCAAATTGGCATTAGGAGGGCCTGACGCATGTAGTTGGGCGGGAGCCATCAACTAAAGCTCGGGGACACCAGGAATGTGGTGACATGGTCGCAGGACAGCAGAACCCCAGGACTACTTGCAGAAGCAAATGCAAATATTCCCCCAGAAATGCTTCCTTGGTTTCGGTCCCAGGGCTTCGTCTACAGATTAAGATCAATCAAATCAAATATGAACTAGCAATCAAGGCTTATAAGTATACACGGAAACAAAACACCATGCATGAGAGTCAGAAGAGACAGCAAACAACGGATTTAGACCACCACGGATTTCAGAAGTTTCAATTACAGGAGAGAGCCTATAAAATAATTATATATGAAATATTAAAGAAGCAAAAAGATAGAATCACAAAAATAAACATGCAATAAATGACTTTCAAAAATGACCAGGCAGTTTCAGTTTTGCAAGATGAAAAAAGTGTTGGAGGGGCGCCTGGGTGGCTCAGTTAAGTATCTGACTTCCGCTCAGGTCATGATCCCGGGGTCCTAGGATCAAGCCCCATGTTGGAGCTCCCTGTTCAGAGGGGGGCCTGCTCCTCTGCCTCCTTCTGCTCCCCCTCCCACTTGTGCCCTCTCTCTGTCTCTCAAATAAGTAAATAGAATCCTAAAAAATAAAAAAGTGCTGGAGATGGTTGCACGACAATGTGAATTTACTTAATGCTAACTGAACTGAACTGTACAACTTAACAATGGTTAAGATGGTAAGTCTTGTGTGTAGACCACAGTTTTTTTTAAATGATCAGCATTTTTAAGAAGAAGCAAATAAAGCATTTAAAAATAAAAATTATAATTATTGGGGGCACCTGGGTGATGCAGTCAGTAAAGTGTCTGGCTCTTAATCTCAGCTCAGGTCTTGATCAGGATCATAAGTTCAAGTCCCATCCATGATGGACCCCATGCTGGGCATGGAGCCTACTTAAAAAAAATTATAACTATTGGGAAAAAATGCACTAGCAAAATTATACAGCATTATTAGTCAAAGCTGAAAAGGGAATTAATGAGCTAGAAGGAAGACCTTGAAGAAATTGCCTAAAAGGCCATCCAGGGAGATAAGGAGATAAAAAATAACAGAAGAAATGTTAACCAAATGGAGAAGACAATGAGAAGGTCTAAAATAAGTCCAATCACGTTGGGATACATGGGTGACTTAGTCAGTTAAGCATATGCCTTCAGCTCAGGTCATGATCCCAGTGTCCTGGGATCAAGTCCCACATCATGCTCTTTACTCAGCGGGGAGCCTGCTTCTCCCTCTGCCTGCCACTGTCCCTGCTTATACTCTCATGCTCTCTTTCTCTCTCTGGCAAATAAATAAATAACATCTTAAAAAAAGTCTAATCACAGTACTAGAAGAAAAAAACACAAAGGATAGAGGACAGAGAATGTTTTTAAGGCTATTAGAACTGAGGCCTTCCCGAGGGTGGTAGGACATGAATCCACGACAGACTAATCAGGGTAAATAAAAAGGAATCCAATCTAGACATATTGTAGAGAAATGGAAAAGCCCCAAAGACGAAGGATGTTAAACAGCAACTAAGCCCAGAAAACACAAAGCCAGCTTATGACCAGACCAGTCAACGAAGAAATCCCATCCATTTCTTACAATTACCTTCTTTCCCTCAACTTCTCTTCTTCCCCCAACAAAAACCCAATGAGAAAGAGCAGTTAAAATGCAGTAAAAAATGAAAAAGACACCAAATGCACCTCTTCTCCCATAATTAGGATAGATGGATGGATGTCTACAATCAGGCCTTAGCTGGGCAGGAAAAGTCTCACCTTTGAACAAGCGAGGTTTCTGAGGTTCTCACCACCATAATATGGTAGTTTACTGAGCATTCTAACTGCTACTACAGCGAGACAGTGTGTTTTCAATTTAACACAACTGTCCAGTGTAAAAAGTATAAAAAGAGAACTGTGAGTTAGCCTTCCTCGACAGAAAGGAGGTGATAAATTACTGTTGCTTCTATATTGCAAGCTTCCAGAAACCAGGACTATCTCCCACCATTTGTTTTCCCAGGGCCAGAAACCACAGTTGGCCTGATAAACATGGTCTGTGTAAATACAAAAATATATCATTATGCAGTGATGATTTCAGTGCTCACACTCATGCACTCACCTCCACTCCCATTTCTAATGTGCAAAGTATTAATCTGCCAATCGTTGTGAAAAGCATCTATGCTGCGCTCTTATATAAATTCTATAGATGCATGATGATTAGATGCTCTCCTTACACACCAGCTAGCCAGAAAAAGGGGATGAGATAATGAATAATACCCAAGGGAAGGAAATCCCTTTTTCAGCTGGTTTAAGTCTTGCCGATAATGTGCATACAGCATTTTGCATTTACCATAAAGCTCTTCAATTAGTTCATAGGCAAGTTAACCTTGTAACTCCCAGAAAATATAATTCATGCATGTTTTATACCATGCAGCATCCTGCTAGCTATTATCCATCATTTACAAGTGTTATTTGTCTATAAAAATGACACTAAATTTTTGAAAAATGACACTGCTCTGCCTGCTTCTGGCTGTGTTTTAACAAATGGTACCACTGCAAAAAGCTTTAAGTCGTATAAGAAGCAATTAGTCAAAGAAGCTATAAATATTTTTTAAAAGGATATAAATGATTGCTTGTCCAGATAACCAAATGTCTAAAGGCTGATACACAATAAAATAAGGGTTAACATAAAAGAGTACACTTCATTATTTATGGTTAATAAAGTTAATCAAATTCAGTGCTTCTTACTCATGCATGCATTTAAAGAGAAACACGAGTATGATATGCATATTTATGGAAAACAGCCCAAAAGATCATTATCTCCAAAAGAAAATCCAACAAAGAAAGAGATGCATAAAATGTTGCTATTATCCTATTACAACATAAACTGTTTTGCTTTAAAACACAAACATTTATTTTAATTAAAACTATTAAGCTAAATAATATTTTCTACCACTGACAGCCATGACTAAAAAAACATGCATTCCAGGATTAATATTAAAATAATTTTTGGTCAGAGAAAAACATAGTCAGAGCCCTTCAGCATTCCTTTTTCTGGTATCTTATCCACCTATCCTGGAGTATTTTTGTTCTTCCATTCAAAAAACTCTATTCTCAAAAGATATATTAGGATCTTTTTAAAACAAAATTAGATAAGCATAAGCTCATCAATCAGCAATTTCTAAATGCATTATCTTCAAGTGGCTTGGTCTTTTATGTCACTTATCTGCTCAAAATTAAGTGTAAAAGAGTTTCCAAGAAAAGAAGATAGAAAATTAACTTCATTTCATAATACGTTCTCCAATCATGCCAGCAGACAGCTGACATTATTACAGCTCACACTTATAAATCAGTGATTATATACACTAGTTAAGCCAGAAAAGAAATGAAGAAGGCAATTATATAGTGGCGAAATTCCCGAGAAGCACAGTTGTAGTCAGTGTTGCTCAACAGCAGTTCATTTGTGGTTAAAATTTTTTTTTAAATCCAACCTCCAGGTATTTTGGGGAGGGGGACTCCATAGCGACTTCTGAGGGAGATGATATAGAAAACGTATGCAATCTTCAGAAGCAGAAAAGCCAACAAAGAAATCAATGGATTGTAATTTTAATTCATTTTATTGTTTATTTTGAATTTTAAATTCTAAAATTTCCATACATTGCTAAACAATAAAATAGTACTGAATCAAACTGAGAGTAGAATATTTGGGGTAAGGGAGTGATAGCTACGTATCTACAGACACTTAGTAACGCATAAGCCGGTGGTAAATAAAGACACAAGAAGTCGCCGGGCATGGTTTCCACACCCTCTTCTGCTCCTTGCCACTTGAATAAGGGCCAAAACACCACTTCTAATCTTATTTCCCGTTTCTTAGATGTGTCTCATTAACTCCTTTTTTACTGCACAGTTAAATACTCTAATTGGCACATTGTAGACCTACAGCTACTAGATGTCAATCATACTGGAATGTGTTCGTAATGGCCTGCAGAGAAGGGTTCTGGCTGACCCAGTGAGGTCCCCTTTATTTCTCAACTTCTAGAGCCTGCACATGATAATATAACCTAAGCAGTGCGTTGAAACAAAGTGGCTCATATTACTACAAGGAGAGGAATGTTCTCTCTTCCATCTTCTTTAAATTACTTTGAAGAAATGAAATATCCTTCTTGCTCACTCCAAATGAACCCCAAACAATGGTTACCACTTCTGAAGTACCTTTTGATTCTCAAAGCATTTGCTAGTGTTCGACTTACTGAACCCCCACAGCATCTCTGCAAGGACTGCTGGAGGAAATACTGTCCAAAACTGACATTTTTACAGAATGGAGAACTGGGGACATAGATTCAGAAAACGTGACAAGAGTCTGAGGGCTTCTCCAAAAGACGGTACCACTTCTTTCACATCTCCAACTCTGGGGTGCTGCCTGGAAGGAAATACTACTCGTGATCCTGGGCAACTGCGATTCACTGACTTGTATCTTCATCCAAACCATCCTTCTCATAATTATTTCCCTCCTGGGTAGCAAACTTGGAGATCTGTTCATACTTTTTACACTTGCTAAAAAAAGGTGTTGCTCAAAAGGCCAGATGGATAACCTTAAACTCCCTGCCCCCGGGGAAACGTAAAAAGTTGACTTCTTCCAGTCCAGTCCACAGCTAAGGAAAGAGCTGAATAATGTGCAGGGGGAAGCGCCTCTTATCTGTTTCCTCCCTGAGAGCTAATGGGGTGAGCACACAGATCCGAGGGTGTATGTGTGCACATACGCACGCCCCTCTCCAAGCTCATCTGAGATTAATTAAGGGAGTTGTTTCGGAGTGATCAGTCTGTTCCCTGAAAGGTCAGACTTTTCTGGTAAATATTTTCGATAACTCCACCCTGTCTAAACTAACAGCAACAGCAAAATTAAAAAACAAAACAAAACAAAACAAAACAAAACAAAAAAACCAACCTAAACAGCATGCTAGAGAAAGGGTCTAAATTCCACTGGTAAGCCAATACTTTCATTTCTAGTAACAATTAATAAATATTCACAATAGCACCACATCATTTTATGTAAACTCATTTCTCTGGACATCTCAGGTCTCTAGGTAGCCAATACATTTAACACCTCTCTCCACAAGATAGGGCAAAGGTATTTATTAGACCTATTTCACAAAAGAACTCTGGCCCAAAAAATTAAAAGACTCGTCTAAGCTAGAAACTGGTGACAAGGTAGAGACATGAATTCAGGTCTCCAAACTCTCTGCTAACTAAATAAAGGCCCAGAAGAGTCATAGAAAAGTCAACACAAACAGTGTCAGCTGTTATTTACACTGCCTACAATAAATATTTGTTCCAGAAAAAATAGTTCAAACAAGATGGGAAATAGTTTAAACATAAAGGGCTGAAGGGTTCAGTATAGAAGAAAAATATGTTTGCTTTTACTACAGTGAAGGAGCTGTTCAGGAACAGCCTGTCCTCCTGCAAAGGCTGGCCTGGGCTGCAGAGGGCCACAAGCTCATGGGCCACATGGAGCCAAGACACCTGCTGCTTATCAGCAGAACTAACTCCTCTCTTAATGTCCCAAGTTCTCATGCTTTCAATTCATCCATGTCTTTAATTTGGAATGCGAGTGATCTCTTTTCAACAAGCAAAATTTAGATATGTGTTACTGACAATGACCAAGTCTCCTAATTCTGACATAGCTAAGTGATGCCGAAGGAAAAAAAAATTAATTGGGGATCTAGGAGGCCGTGAAAATATCACATCAAATGCTACGAGAAACGGCATAACACCTGCTTTCTGAAGGGCTGGGGAGAGTTCCTGGTTGAGATCATGGTTGTTGGTGGGGGCTGTGGCAGCTTCTTTTTGCAGGGGACTTGAATTTAGCTCCTGACACAGGTAGCCTAGAGTAGGAAAGCCACAGTAGGAAGAAGTCGCATCTCTTTGAATAACACAGAGGTTGTCATGCAAAAGGAGGACCGGATTTATTCTGGATGGCTCCAGAGGGCAAATCCAGTGACAGGCAAGAACATATGTGTCCAGAGCAGAGCTGGGAACTTGGAATAATCTGAACTGCTCAGCAACAGCAAGGGCTGTCTGGAAAAACTAGAGCCTCATCTCCAAAATGCCTGCAGCAGAGGCTCAGAAACCCAGAGTCAAGGACATTGGGAGGGGAATTCCATACTGGGAATGATGTCAGACAAAATAAAAGCTAAGATTCTTTTAAATGCTTAGACTCTCTGGTGTTTTTAAATGTCTCTGTGCAGGCCCCCATGGCAGTTACTTCCAGATTATGGGAACTCTGGAATCACACAGATCTGAGTCCCAGTGTGAGCACCATTGTTTCACAGCTGTGTGACATGAGGTGGCTCTTCCAACCAAGTGTGGCCTCCAAACCTGGGTATTCATTAGAATCAACTGGGGAAACTACTTATCCATGAAGGCATTCAGACCTATACTCTAGAACTTCTAAAGCCTACCCACCAGAAGTTGGTCCGAGAATCTGCATTTTTAAAAAGTTCCCCCAGGACTTGCTAGGAGACCAATTTGGGGACCACTGATAAACTTTTTTAGCCTACATCTTCATTGGAAAAACTGACTTAATATAACAGTTTTTGCCTAAATGAGTCAGAGATAATTAAGTAAGATAATATGTAAAATACTTAGCTTGGTGCCTATCTCTAATAAACACTCAGTGTCCCTTAAAAAATGTGTTCCCCATAGTACATGATCAAGCTTAACTTAAGAGCACTCACTAATTAAAAATAAGGACAATATGGCTTATGCAGAGTTAATGCTTGGCCATCTCCTATTTTCTTATCTGTTTTCTCATCCTGTGTCCTGGCAACATGAACAACACCTGATGCAACATAATCTGAATTAGCTGAAATGTCTTATCTATGTGAATAGTCCCTTAAAATCAATGTAACAAAGTTACATTTAAAAACTGAATGCAGTACTAAAGCTTATGAAATTTTGCTCTTTTACAACAATTAGAAGCTCAAGATATAAATTCTCTCCATAGATGAGTTTAAAGCTCATATTTATTCCAGCATACTCAAGTAAAGATAGAAGACCCCATTTCTCATCCTCCCTGTATCAAACAGCCACAGTCACTCACTTGAAATCCTGCAGGGTACTGAAATGGAAGAATTATCCTGTTCTGACATTTATATCAGCACAAATGGCTTCAATTCTTTAATTGTCAAGTTGCTTCTAGACACTAGGGTGAGTGTTAAAAATACCTCCAGACAGAAAGAAAGAAAGGAGGTAATTGAAGAAATTTGTATCAAATGAAAAAAAAATGTCTCCCAGATTTCTGTATTCCTGGTTGCGAGTTATTGGACTGTTTCTGTTTGGGTGGTTTTGTACAAAAAAATTGTAAAGCATGGTTGCTTAAGCATATCTAACGGTTAAACTACAAGGAGCTCATCTGTATGTGAGGATAAGGACCTGTCAAACACTTCACCTTTTGCAGATTAAAACCCTAACAGATGTGAAATCATTGTTGCTATAATTGTTATAAGTAGAAATCTGAGCATTTTTAGAAGATACATCACTTTCTGGAGCAGTCGTTTTATGCCTCGGGTCAACTCTCCTATTCATGACTGAGATAGAATCGCTGCCTTTCATTTACGCTCACACTCTGGTTCCCCTGAATTACTCTAAAGTGTTCATCATTATTCTACAGATGGGTTCTTGAAAAGTTATAAATTGAATTTTAATCATCAGTTATATTTTCACATTGTTCCATACATGATAATTTTATAAAGGCATTATCTTTTTCTGACTTCTCCTAATTGGCCACAGCAACTACGGTTCTCTGCTTCCTTCTACTTCTCTATGCCCGCTTCTACCACATGATTACGTGTCTGACTCACAGTAGATGCCTGATCGAGATTTGTTGAATGAAGTAATTATCTATAACACCTAAAAGATCTACTCCCTCAAGACAGTTTTTGTAAACTCTTTTTGTTATTGTAAATCGCCGTCTCTAGTGAACTTGCTTGATCATTTTTGATTTTAATAAATACAAGTTTACCCTAAAATGATATATACTGCCTCTGGTTTTCAGTTGTAAAGTTACTGGTAAGAATGAACATTTTATAACATGTGAAAGTACATAACAGAATAAAATTATAGTCATATTCTTGTCCAGCTCAACACAGGTGCTCAAATATTTGCTTAAGAAGATTGTACATGTTAGCGGTTAAAGCATTAAAACACTTGAAACATGCTAAATTTAATAAGTTTCTTCTTATCAACAATGATCTAAGAGTATATGACCTATTTCTAAAAGAAAAAAAATGCATGCATGCAAAAGCTTTTAATTCTGGAACTGTCACTGAAAATAGAGAACCTTATTGAGAACAAAAATGGCTGACAGGAAAAAAGCCTGAGGTATCTTTTACAGTTGACCCTCGAACAATATTGGGGTTCAGGGTGTCAGTCCCCAGCAGTCAAAAGCCCACAGATAATGGTTGAGCCCCCAAAAACCTAATTAGTAGCCGACTATTGACCAGAAGCCTCACCAATAACATAAATGGTCAATTAACACACGTATCTGGTAGGTTATATGTACTATATATTGTATTCTTACAAAAAAGTAAGCTAGAGAAAAGAAAATGTTACTCAGAAATCGTAAGAAAGACAAAAATACCTTTATAGTACTATACAGTATTTATCGGAAAAAAATACATGTGGAAGTGGACCTGTGCAGTTTCAAGGTCAACAGTAATGAAAGTTTGAAAGATAGGGGAGGGTTTCAAAGTTCCAAGTTCCAGGGATTTACGTGAACAGTATACAAAATATGAATCATGAAACAGACCCTAGACCACCTGCGACTGAGGTGGCTCCATGACGCCATACTCTGCGAATACAGACTTGGGTCTGAAGAAACAGTCACAGTGCACTGAAGCATATGGACAGTTTATCTACCCCTGAGGAAACACTGCTGGAGGGAGGGAATGTGGTTCTGTGAGGCCCCTGGTCTGAACAAACCTCCAACCTTCGGTTCCAGCCTAAAGCTGGACAAATGAGGTGGCTCAATATTAGGGTCTGCCTTTAAAGGGGTTGGTGTTGGCACAGGTATTGAAAAGAACGGAAAAGAGCAACCCTAAAAATGCTCTGAGCAGAACTGTCGATAAATACCAAATGATGAAGTAAATGGCTGGCACTTTCTTTAAGAAACCATAATTGTGTCTTATTTTCCTTTCTCTGCCTGTGAATCAGCTGCATTTTTCCTGTGCCTTTTTCCTCTCCCTTTCAGAGTCTCAGTGAGTATATATTCAAGGCACATACTGCACAGCAGATGTGGTTATCTGCAGGTAGTACAGTCTGTAAATCCAGCTTGCTCAACTAAACAGCATTTATCATGTATTTTTATGCCTTCTGACGTCTGTTACTAAATATAAACAAGGGAAGAGTCACTGACAACTGGAGATTTCTAATCTATGAGAAAGGGTGGCTAGAAAAATCACCTCTGTTTTAACCACAAAATGAGATATTTTGGCCTCCCTGTGTCCATGAGCTTAGGCTGTCCTCTAAGTGACCCCTCAGCCTTTAAGGGAATATGTGTGGGCTTTGAAGAACAGGACCCATGGAGAGGTGAGTCAGGCTGGAGCTGACTTGCTGGCTGACTTGCTACAACAGTGTTGGGCACTTATTCTATTGGTAAAGGCTGGACTCCTCCCCCTAATCCCTACTCCAGGGAAGTGCTAGTCTCAGACTAGGAAGGGGGATATTAATGAACCGAAATATCTCCAAAGTAATACTGATAACTACATTTTTGGTTTTTTATTATGTGTGGGATTAATATCACAAATGCTAAGAACCCACCATGCCATAAACATTGACAATAAAGTGTGTTTAGAATATTTCATAGATTTTCTGAACCCAGAAAATTCCATCTGAAATATGCTCCATTGCTGTTTCTTACTTGCATTTTCTTTTTTATTGACATATAATTAACATACAGTGCTATATTAGTTCCAGGTGTATAATATAATGATTCAACAATACTATACATTTTTCAGTGCTCATCAAAACAAGTATATATATTTTCTTTCTCTTTGCCATTTTATCTGCATTTCTGTTTCCTTCCATCCCTCTTACTTTAACTGAGTCCTTTTGTTCCCTATTTCTATTCCCATATTAACTGATTTGGCTAATTAATCTACAAATTTAAATATGAAGAAATTATTGTCAAACTTCGCTGAAATGTCATTTCTCAGCAAAGTATAAGATGAAGTCCTACATCTGAAGGCCATATGTTGAGGACAGATCCCCTAACCTCGGTCACAGAGAATCTTACTTGCTGTAGTCCGTTGTGGGTTGAACTGTGTCCTCCAAAATTCATATGTTGAAGTCCTAACCCTACAATCTCAGAATGTGACCTTATTTGGAAACAGGGTCACTGCCACTGTATTAGTTAAAATGAGGTCATCCTGGAGTAGGGTGGGCCCCTGATCCACTATGAGTGATGTCCTTACGAAAAGGGGAAATTGCCAAGTGGCCATGAAAGTAGAGATCAGTGTGATGTTTTCCACACCCCCAGGAATGCCAACTATTGCCAGCAAGCCACAAGAAGCTAGGAGAGAGGCAGGAAGATATTCTCCTCCACAGTCTCTAGAAGGGAATCAACACCCTGATCTAGAGTTCTAGCGTCCAGAACAGTGAGACAATACATTTCTGTTGTTAACGCCTTCCTGTCTGTGGTGCTCTGTTATAACTGCTTTAGCAAACTAATACACACACGACGCGCTTTCTCTGTTCACCCAGGCTGCTCAACAAAATGTGTTATTTGGCCTAATAAACCACAACGCAGAGTCACATAAATAAGATACCAACCTCTTTAACAAATAAAGGCAAGATCATACATCATGATCAGAAGTTAAAAATTGTTGCCACCTACAACTCAAAGGTTGCTTGACATTTTCAGATGGCTACTTCATAGAAATCAGATCTTTTCTTTTTTATTTTACATTTAAAGTGTTACATCTAAGCTTAAAATTGTAAATAAGCAGCTTACTGTGCAAAAAGCAGCATTTTACTCCATCTACAATATATATCTAATATGGAGACTAATGAAATGAGAAGTTCTTAAATTATGAAAAATGAGAATGTGTGGCCTCCATAACAGAGCACTGAGAATGAATCATAACAGAAGAGCCAGTCCCATAAATATGAAGGAGACTGAGTAGAAAGTTCTGGAAGGAAGACCCCTACCAGGCCCTGACCGGACATAGATCAGACACTTACTCATTCTGAGCACTGGTTTCCTCATGTGGATCTGTCAAATGTTTCAGGTATGGCCACCCAACCCAATGCAAACTTTCCAGATCTGACTGAGCTGGTGACTCTATGGCATTTTATTCTGTTGACCCCCAACCCTTGAAATTTCTCACTACCTGGGCTTCTGGACTTTGTTGCCTCCTGGCTCTTCTCCTACTTTTGCATCTGTTCCTCCTCCACCTGCCAAGGACACCTCTCGCTCTCTTTCATTCCTGTCACTCTCCCTCCTGTACCCTGTGTGCCATGCCACCTCCAAGCCTGTACTCCCAGGCCCAACCTCTCACAGCTCCCAAGGTGATCTCTGGGGAATCATTAGCATGTCACCAACACGCCTAGGTACCTACACATACTGACAGCTGCACTTTGGCCAAACACTGTGTTTTTACAGCTGATCCACCACAGGATCAACACAACATAAAGTGATAAGGTGACTTGGAAATGGCCTGTGACTAGATTAGTCTCTCAAAGGTTAAGACATCTCGGCACTTTGTTTACAGTATTCTTCCGTTTAGCAGATGTCTTCATCTCACTTTACCTGGTGAAAAGTTAAAGCCTTTGAACTCTGAACTTTGCCTCTGAACTCTGAATCAGAGGGATACAACACAGGCAACATGAATTTAACAGCATCCAACATGAGGATCTGCAGGTCCTCCCTGAGACTGAACAACTGGGGAGAACTAAGGAGTAGAGGCCCAACAGAGTGCTTATTAGCCTTGTTTATCCTGAGAACACAAACTCTGACCTTGGAGAATTAAGGGATATTTTGGAGATGGTCCCTGCCACTTGGAGGCAAATTAAAGCCCACCTTCGAGCACTGGTAGAGAAAAAGGTAAAGAGAGGCAAGCAGTAGGAAGCCTGGATAGGCTAAAAAAAAAACATTCTAATTTAAATGTTCAAAAGGACCATTACTGGATCTTAATTCCTGCCAGTAAATAGAGCATTTAATTACATGACAATGAGCTATAAATATACCCCACCTAGAAAGGAAACACAGAATAGAGTTCTCTGCTCCAGGGAATATCCTTTGCCTTCAAAAGAATAACCTGAGCTAACTGCTCATGTTTCTTGGTGGGTGATCAGATAAGTTTAGAGCAGACCCATTTAAGGGGAACAGCAGGCGAACAGAAATGGGCCATGGACTAAGTTAAATGTCAAGGTTCCCAGGTAAAATACGGCAAACATCCCTGTGCCCTCAATCAACTTCTTCTAAAACCCTCTTAAGAAACACCATGATCAATGTCTTCCTTCGTTCAGTAAACAAGTCCATAAGAAGCATAACAAAGGTTAGGGCAATAGTTATGCCCATCTAGTGGGCGGGTACTTCTTCTTTATACCAGAACTCTGAGAACTGAAGGAAAACAATACACAGAGCAACAAACGATGGTCAAGGCTGTTTGCTTCTCTCAGAATGGCCAATTCAAGATTCTTCACTGAAAATACCCTTCCACAGAGCACAATAGAGAGCTTGAAGAATAAGCACGTATGTTTCCTAGAAATTGTCAGATCAGAACAATCGTACTTCTGAAAATAGCAACAACAGTGACAAAAAACTTAATTAGGATGGGTGGCAGGATGGGTGAAATAGATAAAGGGGATTACCAGGACACTTATCTTGATGAGAACAGAGAAATGTATAGAACTGTCAAATCACTATATTGAACACCTCAAACCAATATAACATTGTGTGTTAATTATACTTCAAGAAAAGAAAATAAATTTAAAAAGCCACAAAATAAAATAAAGACCTTTTGTTCGTGGTTTCAAAGATTACATTTACTTCTATAATGAAAATAAAACCTGTTAATTAGGGAAATAACTAAGGAAATTTCACTATAATTGGGAAAAATCTAAAACCGTGTATTTTATAAATGTTTCCAGCTTTCACTTTTCCCTAGAGGTTCTGGCCAAATTCCCAGCATACATTTATCTGATGATGTTTCAAAGGATGGCAAAACCAGAATATCATATTCCAGCTGTTCCTGCTGCTAGTGTGTCTGCGGCTCCCTCCTCTGTGAGATGTTTTATGCCTTGAAGGCACTGTGCTATCGGAACGCCTTGGGCTCAGGTGATAGAGCCCAGACCACCTGGCTAACTGGACGCTCCCACACCCCACACCTGAACACAGCCCAGACCCTTCTCCAATACACCAGTCAGTGCTTCCCCACCACTTACCAGGGAGTGTTTGGAGGCAGCTTAGCATGCTTCTATCCAAGCACATCACAAAATCAAAAGGGACTGGAGAAATACAAAATTCCTCGGGAATCAAATGAGTTTCTTCTGACTGGAGAAATACAAAATTCCTCAGGAACCAAATGAGTTTCTTCTGATGACATGAATGTCTCTGTCAAATCAGAGTATGGATGGGAAGTAGCTGGAGTTTATGGGGGGAAAGATGTGGCGTCAGTCTCACTCATCTGCTCTCCAGGTTCTAACTTGTCCTCGGTCAATTACATCTATAACTACAAACCGAGATAACTCCTTATCTCATGCCGGGACAATTAAAACGTCACCCTTGAGATACTAAGAACACAGATTCATCGTGCTTCCGCTTAGAGAACTATAAACACTGTTTGGTGTTGCATTCGGACTCTATGGAGGGGCTTCTTTCCCACTAAGGATTTGACACCTTCCCAGGAAAAAAGCCTTACTGGAAAGGAAATCCACGTTACCTGAACCTCGAATGCAAGGTGCCCACTGCAGCTGAACTCCCAGAGAGCCTAAAACTGAATATCTCACCACATTTCCTCAGAGACTAGTCGCAAAATACCTGTGGTTCTGACCCCCAGAACCTGTTTGCCTTTTTCTCTGCACAACTGAATCAGAGCATATCATACACTCTCCTTCTGAAGGCCTTGATGTTGACTCCATTTGAGTTGATAAAACTGCCTCCCAGCTGTGTAGTTCTTTTCCCATTTTCTCCTCTTTTTCCTTTTAATAAACTTCCCGCTGAGGCACAAGAGGCTGGAGCAGTGCCACAGAAGGTCCCTCGTGAAGGCTAAAAATGATTTAATCTGCTAGCAATATTTCTTTCAAAAGAGAGAAGCATGGTCTCCTGGGCCAGTGCAATGCTATCAACATCATGTATGTGTGGTAGGTAGAAAAATGGCACCCCAAAGATGTCCACCTCCTAATCCCCCAAACCTGCGAATATGTTCCCTTACGTGGCAAAAGGGGCTTTACAGATGTGATTAAGTTAAGGATCTTGAGCTGAGGAGATTATCCTGGATTATCCCAGAGGGCCCAATCTAATCACAAAGGTCCTTAGAGGAGGGAGGCAGGAGAGTCAGAGAAGCAGAGGTCAGTGTGAGGTGACTGCTGGCTTTGAAGATGGAGGAAGGGACCACAAGTCAAGGAATGTGGAAAGCCTCCAAAAGTTGGAAAAATCAAGGAAACAGATTTTCCCCTAGATCCTCCAGAAAGACACCTTGATTTTAGCCCAGTGAAATCTGTTGCCGTCTTCGGGCCTTCAGAACTATAATAACTGTGTGTTGCTTTAGGCCAGTAAGTTGTGGTAATCTATTCCAGCAGCACTAGAAACTAGTACAGGATGTTACTTCCTCCCTCCTGACTAATCCAGTCTAGGAGTTTTGGGGAAGCAGGTGGGGGAAACACCTAGCTAACTCCCCAACTCTTTCTCTACTACTCCAACTCTCCAATTATCTGTTCCGTCAACAGAAACTGACCAGGTACAGTTTCCTTTATTTGGAGAACTGCAGAATTCCTAAGGCTAGAGAAGCTATTTGATAAGCCAAACCTGTAATTTTATCCAAGAGGAAAATAAGAACTCAAAGAGGTTCAAGGAACTCCTATGGACACCCAGTCTACTGCTGATTTCTGCTCACTTTCTGATCTAGTTCTCTCAATTTCCTGTATCCTGACTGTATTGTCAACAGTTCCATCCCTCAGAAATACATTCTTTCCTCCCTCTCTGATTCCCCTTGGCAAATTTTTCTCTGATATAAATATTTCAATCAGTAAAATGTACACATTTTGCATATTCCACCTAGGAACCAATACAGACCGGCCAGCAAATCCATGACAAACCAGATGGACAGAAAGAAGGTCAGCTCATGCACCGAGGAGGACTACTAGGTTGCCAGAGACTGACATCTTGAAGGCAGGCGAACTCAGCTTCTGCCGAAATGCAGAAGATTTTGTAAACCAATGCGCAGGCTTGTCAAGTTGTCAGTTCTACAAACGCCATCTGAAACACTGAAGAGCGTTTTTACCACTTTAAACTCGCAGCTTATTATAAGGCTTCGTTTTTATTATTTTTGAATCAAAATCATATCTTTAGAGCTAGAAGAGACATAAAGACCATCAGTTCAATCTTTCATTTAGTCAAAGAATCCTCTCTACAAGCGTACATACGTATGCCTCCGTCATGACCCAGAAGCACAATTCAAATGATGTCTTGGAGGACTCTGCCCCCAGCTGCAGCGTCAAGTCTTCTCGCCTTCAAGCAAAGGTATAAGTAACAACACAGAGAAGAGGCTCACTTGGCTACACACTGAACTGAGTCACAAGGACCCCTGAACATCCCCCGAAGAAAGAATAAAAAACTGAATTGAGAATAATATGATGTCAAATGGAATTGAGTATCATGTACCGGAGAGTATACTTAGCCTAAAATAACAAGAAGCCCACTAGAAACAAGCAAACTAGCAGATGTGAAGTTTCTCAGCTAACTTGTAAACTCCTCCAGGTAGCCACTGTCTGGACACACTTCTTCTTGCCACACTTTCTTTACGATGGGCACACAATCAGTGCATGGTGAATTCAACTGGGACTGACCTGTCCCTGCTTTTTGCTCTCAGAAAGGGGAAGATCCCCACAATGTGAACTGTACTTTCTTCCAGCCCTTCAATAGAAACTGAAGTTCCCCATCTTCGTAAACACTTGCACAAGCAATCTAAACTTTTGGTGGTGGTCCAGGTTCCTATACCACTGTGTGTTCCTTAATTTGAAGCTTATTTTCATCTGGGTCCAAGGTTAGTCTGACTGATGCACCTGCTGCATCTGAGCGCTGGGTGAATGGGGTGCTACCAGACTTACTCTAAGAAGAAGTCGGCCTCCCTTGAGTCTGGTGCTCCTGAGCTCCTGGCCATGTAGACAGAACACCTTGGTCTTAGCTTTCCCTGCTCTGGATAATCCCACCCTTCACTATTACTCTTGTCATTATCACTATACCGTGCTAGTCCTCTAGCACTCAGACAGAGCAAACTGACCAGGGACCACAATATACAAAAAAGGTTTTTTAACCCTTTTTAAGCCTGCAATATCGTTTAAAACAATGAGACAGAGCACCTGCTTTGCTTTAAACTCAGCATGGCATAGTACAATGACATTATGTCCAGTGTCACAATTGGGCTTAAACCTAACTGTGCCTTGGTTTCTTCACCTGTTCTCCCTGTTGTGGGTATGTTATTGTGATGACTAGGGACAATGTAGATAGGATGCTATTAATTATTAGTAGCTCTTAACTATCATTGTTATTTGTACTGTATTACATGGATTTTTTTTTGCAATTTTGCTTAGCTTTCTCAAAGAATATATTACTTCTAATTAAAACATTAATATAGTTCATCTGGAAGGGCTTCTTTTCCTTTACATTTTTATTCAAGGCCTTGACTCAAGTTTTTTAAAAAAAATCATATGCATATTTCTCAATAAATTATTGTCCTGAAACCTGGAGACTAGAGGCAAAAGTAAAGCCTACCATCTTGGCTACATAAAGAAAGAAAGGAAGAGAGGAAAGAAGGGGAGGAGAGAGAGAGGAAGGAAAGTGCAAAAAATAAATAAGCAAAAGTAAAACTGATTAAAACAACAAAAAAAAAGCATAGGCACACACCAAGCTCTAACCAGTTTGCGTCAGATATTCTCTCTGGAGGAAATAATTTGTACTGTTTGGGCTAAATGACCATTTTATACATAAAGACTAAGAATCAGCCCGGTGATGGGCATTAAGGAGGGCATGGATTGCATGCAGCACTGGGTGCTAGACGCAAACAATGAATCATGGAACACTGCATCAAAAACTAATGATGTACTGTGCGGTGACTAACATGACATAATAAAAAGAATCCGTGCATTTTGGAGGCTTTTCGGGTAAATGTCTACTTCAGAGCAGGAGGGCATTGTCCTCTTCTGGGGACAAAGGGAAGAAAAGTCTCTGCCTATCAGACAGAACAAGGATATAACCCTGACTTCACCATTCATTGACCGAGACACTTAAACATGTATTTAATCCCTCAGAGTCCTGTTGGCCCCATTTGTCAAGTGGGATAGAGAGCCTCCATATAGAGCTAACTTTCTATGATAAGCATTCAGGTTAACCTGCGTCCTGTCAGCTGGGTCACTCACCTCTGCCTTTGGAAAACACATAAACGCCGCTCCCTGCCCCAGGGTGCTGCCAAAGGACCTGGAGAGTGAAGTCTATACTTCTCCAAAAGAGAATAGCTCGAAAGAAGCCGAGGGCGATGATCAAGACAAGGCTGAGAACCAAAGGTGAGGCTTTTTCTGAGTGAAGAGCAGATTGGGGGTATCCAGAAGCTAGAAATGAGGATTGAGCTGACAGCGGAAAGTCAGGTAACAGCAGACACCTGTAGAAACCAGCAATGCAGCCTGACTAGCAGTCCAAAAGCCACAGAAAGAACAAGACATCATACTCCTAAGTTTACTGCAGGGAGCAGAGCCAGCTACAGAGTAAGTCAAGCACATGGTCTACAAGCACAATCCTGTAAACTGCCTCAAGAAGGGGGGTGATTCTATTTCAATATAAAAGATCCTGATATTAGGCCTGTTTTCTCTTTAGCCATAAAGTGATCTCCATACTACAGCATGTGGATTCTGCCTAAAAGCAATTTCTCCCCTTTATTGAGATCTAAAGACAGGAAAGTCCCCGGGCAGCCACATCAAACAGAGCTGGAAGAACAAGAAATTCCCTACAACTTCAGTGACCACCTGTTTACCTAGTGAGTTCCTCCCACAGCTAGGTTCTTTTGAATCCACATTTTGGTCCACCTTCCCAGATTTCCACTGGCCTGCACAGTCCCTCTCCCAGCTGACTTAGGGACAGTTTGGCCCATATCCCACCCAAGTTCTAAATTCATGGATAAAATGAGAAGAGAGAAAACTTTGATTAGGGTAACAGGACCTCCAGAGTTGATAGATTTGCCTTTTGATGCACAGAATCTTTTTTTTTTTTTAAGGCATCTTTTTTTAAAAGATTTTTATTTATTTATTTATTTATTTGACAGACAGAGAGAGAGAGAGAGATCACAAGTAGACAGAGAGGCAGGCAGAAAGAGAGGGGGAAGCAGGGTCCCCACTGAGCAGAGAGCCCAACACGGGGCTCAATCCCAGGACCCGAGATCATGACCTGAGCCGAAGGCCGAGGCTTTAACCCACTGAGTCACCCAGATGCCCCTGATGTACAGAATCTTTGAGAGGAAAAACTAGTTACAATTTATCAGGGGCTGAGAGTAAGGCACTGCTCATTCAATTAATACTCACCCAACCTCATGAGGTAAACAGAACAGTATCACCAGCCCAACTTTATAGACATAGAAATAAAAAATTAGAGGAGGAACAAGATGGCAGAGAAGTAGGAGGCTGAGATAGAGTCGGATCCCAGAAGTTCATCTAGATAGTTAATAAATCATTCTAAAAGCCAACATACTCAACAGGAGAGAGAAGAGAGGAAGAAGAGCAATACTAGGAGCAGAAAATTGACCACTTTCCAAAAGGTAGGACATTTGCAAATGTGAATCCAAATCGACGGGAAGAGACTGCAGCGGGAGGGGCCGGCTCCCTGCAGCCGCAGAGCCGCGGAGCACAAAATCAGAACTTTTAGAGTCTGCTCGGCTGAGAGACGTTGCTCCAGAGGCTAAGCAGGAGATTTAGCCCTCACGGGAACAGAGTGGTTTCAGGTCCTACAAGGTTACAAAGAGATCGGGGGTGTCTGAGTGCAGCAGAGCTCCCAGATATCGGGGAGGAGAAGCCAGCGGCAGAGAAAGAGCCACGCGGTGTGTTTTCAACTGGGGCTTACCATAGACCGTGGCCGCGGCCCTTCGAACGGGGACCACATAAGGCATTCCGGAGAGACCCCCTCCTTCCTCCTCAGGGAGGAGCGGCACGGGAGTGCGCGACAGGAATCTGCTGGGTTTGGAGACTCCAGACGGAGCCGCGCGCCAGAGACAGAAAAGCAGCGACACTGGTGGCTGAGCTCTGAGCCTGGGCGGGGACCCGGGAGATGGGAGTGATTGACTGCTTTCCTCTGAGGGCCTGCTAAGGAGCGGGCCCAGCGCTCCGCTCCTCCAACCTGAGACTGGGAGCCGCCATTTGCATTCCCGGCCTCCAGGGCGGTAGGGAAAGCACTAAGGGAACAAAGACTCCCGAGAGCGAACCTGAGCGAATTGCTTGGCCCCTCCCTGGGCAAGGGCGGGGCAATTCCGCCTCAGGCAAAGACCTCTGAGAACCAAGTTGAAAAGGCCCCTCCCCAGAAGATCAGTGAGAATATCCAGCCAAGCCCAAGTTCATCAATCAGTGAGAACTGTGGAACTCCAGAGTATTTTTCTCTCTCACTCATCTATTCTTAGCTCGATAAAATGACAAGGCGGAAAAACTCACCACAAAAAAAAGAACAAGAGACAGTACCGACGGCTAGAGACCTAGTTACTACAGACATCAGTAATATGTCAGAAACAGAGTTCAAAATGACAGTTATCAAGGTGCTAGCTGGGCTCGAAAAAAGCACGGAAGAGATTAAAGAAACCCTTTCGGGAGAAATAAAATCCCTTTCGGGAGA
>CM052811.1:70947882-71066824 GCA_028533885.1 Nasua narica
CAAACCATAAGAGACTCCTAAACTCATGAAACAAACTAAGGGTGGCTGGGAGGTGGGAGGGTAGGAATATGGACATTGGGGAGGGTATGTGCTATGGCAAATGCTGTGAAATGTGTAAGCCTGATGATTCACAGACATGTACCCTGGGGCAAATAATACATTATATGTTAATAAAAATTTTTTAAAAATTAAAATAAAATAAAATAAAATAAAAAAGAAATAAAAAATCAGATTGTAATGAGTGGCATGACCAGAAGTCAAGCCCACACCTGACCTTTCATTGATCAGCAACTCTCCCATAACAGCAATAGGCAACCTATATAGAACAAAAATATCTCTATTAGGGGAAAAATGGATGTAACCTAACTGAAAGATCTTGTGTATATGAGGGTTTTTTCAAAAATCCCTTTAAAGACAAAAATTCCTATTGACCTTTCTTTCTTTGATTTAGTAATTTTTTTTGATTTAGTAATTTTTAATATCTATTTCCTCAGAAAGCTTTTTAAGAGGGTTTGTGAAAGTATGTAAGCCCTCTAATGTTTTCCTAATTTTAATTTTTCTTCCTGAGTTTCTTTCATGATCTCAAAAATTATTCAGATCCTTGTAAAAATGCCCTAGAAGTAAAACCGATGTCAGGAAAAACTGAGATGTATTGAAATATGAACTGATGAATGTATGAACAAACGAAAAACTCGAACAGTGCACTGCTGTCCTATATGCCCAAATTACCTAACTTCAACAAGAACTGTGACTAGAAACTCCTAACCAATGACAGCCCCATAGTGGTTTCTGGATGCTAAATATAGACCAGGCCCAAATTCCCAAAGCCTAACCCTGGCTTTATCACACATACTTGGCAAACGAACGTTATTCTGATAAAGCCCTCCTGTCCGGCCATGCTTAACTAAATGCCCCCAACATGTCCTGTTTTCCACCTAATTGCCAGGAAAGAAATGGATCATGTCTATATGCTTGATGTCTAGACAGACTATATTAAAATGTCCTTGATCCTGCTGCTGCAACAAAAAGTGCATTGCCATCAGTTATGTTACAGCTGCTGTGTGATAAATCTCAATATTGCATAATGAAGGAAAAATCTTGGGCTACCTTATAGCTATAAAAGGTACATGTGAAGCCATTCGGTCACGATTTTATCACTGAGTACTAACATGCAGGATAACTCAAACAACAATCAACTTGAAAAGCTCTTGAGATACAAAGTGCTATACATTCTTGTAAAATGGTTCTTCTGACATCATAGTGCATCTGAATTCCTAAGTCCTTATACACAACACTGGTCCCCTCATTTTATTTCAGACACAGAGCAGCAGAATTTATCTTTTAGCAGGTATGTATTGCTGTGAGAAAGTCCAAGTCAATCAGCTCATGTGCAATGAAGGCAAAACTAAGCCACTGGACTCCCACTGTGGCCATAACCAAATGACAGAGGAAGAGTGTGCCCTGTTGGCTCTGAATTCTTATGGGCTTATTTTCCAAACCACAGCCTGCATTGTCTTTATGTTCTGGATGTAGGACTCCAAGCCTCCCACTTGTTCACACAGTCAAGAAGAGATTCGGCAGTTTCTTCATGATAAAATCACTTTTGCCTGGCAGAACGGCTCTGCCCAACAGCCCTATTAGTGCCCACTCCTTCCTCTGCAGCTGGAAACACTAACAAAGGAATACGGTTCTTAGACTTCTCCAGCACCACCTCGGTTTCTGCTCATAACGGAAACTGGCTGCTGCTAGAGCTGCTTCCACACTCAGGGAAGTAGGGACACAGTTGCTTTGGGGAGTCTAATGTAGGCTCTCTTCTCAGAAAAGACAAAGAGAAAAAAGAAAAAGAAAAATGTGCGTATGATGTTAGGGGTTTCCCTGACCTCCAGGTTTAGAATCTGGCTTTACAAGGCTAAGGAGGAAGAAGGAGATGAAGAGGAGAAATGAGAGTTGCAGAAGGAGGGCGGGCGTGGGGAGGAGGGCCAAAGGGACTCAGAGAGAGAGCCAGACTAAGTGACAACACACCGAAGAAAGTGCTTCAGAGAGAAGCAATTTTCTTCCCTTCTCACCCAGCCTGGGAATCAGATAGTTTGGGTTCTGGTCCAGGTTCTCATTTCTTAATGATCCTGAGTGAGTTCTTAGAATAAGCCCTCAATTCCTCAATGTATAAAATGAAGGGCATTGACTAGATAACTTTAAAGCACTTTACATAGATTAACTCCTTTAATCCGGACACCAATCCTTTGTGGTAGTTATTATTTTTTTCCAGAGTTCACAGTTGACAAAATAGAGCTATCCATAGCTAGCAAGCAACAAAGCGGGGGTTAAGAACTCAGATCATCTGGTTCGGTGTCCACGCTTTTAATCATTACTATGTCGTTACTGCCTTCAACCAACTCACAGAGTAGGGAGAATTGTTCCTGTACAAAAACAAACAGTTTAACATTTTGGTGGTGGAATGAAGAATGCATAACTATAAAATTACTATATATGTAAATATAAAGTGGACAGACATTTTACAAAAAGGAAACTGCTGTCTTATACACACTGGTTAAGTACATTTATTTATTTGTCATGAAGACTACAGACAGCTTCATGTATCTTAATAATATTTAAAATACCATAGAGATAACTCACTTTCTTGAGAGAATAAAATTATATTTAACAAAGAATAGTTTATAAGTGTCAATGTTTTTACTGGTTGTCTGTAGTACACTTCTTTATCCAGACATATTTATTAGCATACTGCATATCAATTACTTTATTACCAAGAAATACAGAAAAGGAGCATACAAATTTATCAATGTCCATCTCAATTTGGGGAAGGCAATGAAGATACTAACCATATTAATAATAAACTAGGAAAAAATGCTTAGGATTGTAGAATTGCCTGTAATTCCATCAAATACTTTCTTTAAACCCTCACCTCATGATGTAAAACATCTTGCTCATCACCTCAGGCATGCCAATCCCCAACTCCATGCCCTCGCCCAAGGTCGTGGTCACCTCAATCTTACCCACCTATTACTACAACATGAAAGCTCCCCATCAAGCCCTTTCTCGGGCTTTCAATGAACTCCCTAAACCCTGAATTCTAAAACCACTAACACCACCCACATGGCGGGTACCATTCCCAAATCTATTAAGCAAAACGGGTCTGCCAGAATCCTCCAGGACTGTGGATCTTTTGTACTTCACTATGATTCTGGGAAGCAGCTAGATCTGAGATAGATATTAACATTTAGTTATAGGTTCAGTGTTCTCTGCTGTACAGTGAAGGAAATGGCTGGGTGGATGACCTCCAGGGCTCCTTCCAGACAAGCTAACAGTCTATGAGTCCAGATTCTCGATCTATTTCATGGATACTGCCTGCTCACCAACCAAAACTTCATGCTTCTTCAAAGCAGGGACCACATTACTCTTCCGTGTTTCCAAGCTAGCTTCACACCTAGCAGGAGCTCAATAAACTCAGGATCATGAGTTTCTATGACTACTTCCTGCTGGCTGAGGAGAACTGGTAAGCTGAGCCTCAGATACCGCTGAAAGGCTATTTGGCAAACCCTATGCAGATGCTGGTTTACCTTTTGCTACAAAATAACCTCTTCCAGAGGCTTCAAGATATCAGCACTTGACTGACTGCAGTCCAAAAATTGAAGAAATCACTTTTTTCTAATCTTAGGGTACCAAGAAAGTATCAGTTTTGACTTTGTTTATTTGTTAAGGAAACTGCAGAAAACCCTTATGAATAACATAACTGGTTTGGGAGAATAATGAAGCCTATTGGACTCTCATAATAATTCACATATCTAATAGGTAATGGTGAGAAAAACAAGACAGTGGTTCTTTTTACTATAATGATAATGGTATTATCCAGGTAACAATTTTCTTTAAAGATATTTATTTATTTATTTACTTACTTACTTATTTGACAGAGAGGGGAGAGATCACAAGTAGGCAGAGAGGCAGCCAGAAAGAGAGGGGGAAGCAGACTCCCCGCTGAGTAGAGAGCCCAATGCGGGGCTCGATCCCAGGACCCTGAGATCATGACCTGAGCCGAAGGCAGAGGCTTTAACCCACTGAACCACCCAGGTGCCCTTCCAGGTAACAATTTAAGCCCAGAAAATACATTAAACGGGCTTACATCTATTACTAAGCTCACTCTATCAAAAAAAGGCTCTTCAAGCTGGCCTTTTGGAGCTTCCCAATGTCTAGCTATGAAACCTTCTCAACAAGGATCATCATGGGAAAGTTAAGGTTTACAGAAAGTAAGAAACAACAATATTCCTTACATTGATATAGGCTTGAATAGTTTTTGATTCATTTTCGCATGTTATTCTCCTTAAGCCTCTCACAACAACCCTTGGAGGCAGGCAAGGCATACATCATCTGCATTTTACAAATGAGAAAAAGAAGCCTAGGAGAGGTTAAGAACTTTCTCAAGGGTGGAATTGGAATGAGAGACTCCAGGTCTTCACATTCTATCACTGAATCAGAGTGTCACAGAGCGGAGGCAGATGTGTGATGTCTGGCCAGGACAGTGGGATTTTGAGTTTGCTTTGCTCATTTTATTTTGTTTTCCTTTGAATTTGGGTGTACTGAAGCAAGGTTGCAAAGTTTCCAACTGGCCACAGGCCCCATCACATCCAATTATGTAACTGCTCCAGATAATTACTTGAGTCTCTTTGGCCCCTAAAGTTATTTGAATTTGTGCCCCTGTGCTAAGTAATTATATTTACCTGCTTATATAAATATAAATAATAGTATCTTACCATATTATGTAATATCTTATGAGCACATTCACATACCATATTTTATTTGCTCCTCATAATTCTGTTTGCTGATTAGGAAACTAAGCTAAGAAGAAAAATTTAAGTGACTTCCACAGGGTCAGGACCTAAAATCTGAATGTGTCATATAAGAAATAACATTATGTGGGAATTTTTAAGCGTACGCCAAGGTACAGTTCTTTTTAGATAACCATTATGTAAGTGTCTGAACTTGAGTACTCAGGTAAGCATATTTTGAAGTCTGACTATCACTAAAAGGACAGAGTATGTGCAGAAATGAAGTTCCCATATTTCCATGGGGCCAAGTCCTGGGAAAGTCATGTTCCTTTATTTTTCTCTCCAGTGTTCATGAGTTTCCAATACCAAAGAATAAACTGACAGAAAATCTTCCCAAAAAAAGGAAGTTATTTATCTAAATACTGGCAAAATGAATCCAGCAACATACAAAAGAATTATATACCATGACCAAGTGAAATAGTCCAGGCATGCAAAGTTGATACAACATAGGAGAATCAGTCGACCTAACAGACCACATAAATAGAATAAAAAACAAAACCCACATGGTTGCCTTCATAGACGTCTAAAGCCTTTGACAAAATCAGACTCTCTTTCACTATAAAAAAAAAAGGAACTTCTTCAACCTGACAAAAGGCATCCATGAAAACCCACAAATAGTACAATAATAGTGAATGACTAAATGTTTTCCCCCTAAGACAGAAATAAGCAAAGAAAGAATATGTCTACTTTCACCATTGCTAGTCAACATAGTAGTAAACATTCTAACATGCCAGGGCGCCTGGGTAGCTCAGTTGGTTGGGTGGCTGCCTGTGGCTCGGGTCATGATCCCGGAGTCCCAGGATCGAGTCCCGCATCAGGCTCCCAGCTCCACAGGGCAGTCTGCTTCTCCCTCTGACCTGCTCTCTCTCTCACTCTCTCTCTGAAATAAATAAATAAGATCTTTAAAAAAAAAAATTCTAACATGACAATTAGGAAAAAAAAGGAATAAAAGGTATCCAAATTGGAAAGGAAGAACAAAACTATCTCTATTAGCAGAGAACATGATCTTGCACACATAAAATTCTAAGGAATACACACATATACACATTCATAAGTGCGTGTGTGCGCACGCACACATACACACACATATTAGGACTAATGAATACATTCAGCAAGGTTGCAGGATACATGATCAACATACAAAAAAGAAAGTAAAAATATCAGGGAGCCACGATTCCATCACTAAATACTAGCAATGAAAAAGCTTGTTCTTTTACTTTCATTAATCTCAACCTGAAATGTAGAATATAAAATTCAGAATTTATTTTGGCTTTCAAAATAAACTGGTTAAGAGAAGTGTTTCCGGGGCGCCTGGGTGGCTCAGTCGTTAAGCGTCGGCCTTTGGCTCAGGTCATGATCCCAGGGTCCTGGGATCGAGCCCCGCATCGGGCTCCCTGCTCCACAGGAAGCCTGCTTCTCCCTCTCTCCCTCCTCCTGCTTGTGTACCCTCTCTCACTGTGTCTCTCTCTGTCAAATAAATAAATAAAATCTTTAAAAAAAAAAAAAAAAGAGAAGTGTTTCCTGGTATACCCACAGTTCTGGAAAATGTGGAGTGAAAGATACTTTTGTTTGTAAGAGCCAAGAAAGTTAAGTGATGAGAAATAGAGAAGATTTTGAAGCAACAAAAGAAATTCTGCCAGGCTCACTAAAGAACCCTAATCTGTTCAGGTTTTACTTTTCTTCTAATGGGTTTTCTTCAAAGTACTCCATAGTAGTTGCAATTAGTTCAAAATATTGCATCCTGATGCTCATACAAACTAGGAAGTAATGACCACATTTTCAGTTATTTAGTTTATATTCTTACTTTGGCCCAGTCTCCCAGAGATTTTAAAGACCATTAAGTACTTCACAATATTGGTGTGGACTATTTCCTTCAATTTCATTAGAATTAACATAAAAGTGCTATCTCATTCCAATAATATTGAACATGCTTCTTAGGTAACACAAACTGAACATACATAGAAAGGAAAATTGTTCGTTGTTTCAGAAAAGCATTTACATTTGTTTCTTTTCTGAAGATTTGAATACAGAAGCAGCCTGCTCTAAAATCTAGAAGGTGCAAAGTGAACCAAGAGTAAGCCTAAGCTCTGAGAGGTCCTGCTAGGTTCCAAGAAATTCCTTTCGTACCCTTTACCCTCAGGACCTCTGGACCCTCACACACATTCATTCACTCACATCAATGGTCAATTATCATTCCCTCTGTATTTGTAGGTTACCACATCTTTCGTTGTTTAATTTTGTTCTAAACAAAAATCAAAACCAGACCCACATTAGAAGCAAAGCTTCAGTTAAAGAAAATATTAATGTAGTTTTTCTTTTCCTATAAATCAGTTTATTGCCTGATTCCCTTCCAATTTATATATAGATTTTATTTTCTTCATTCACAGTTTGATTCTAATTTTTAAGTGGCAAGCAAAGCCAAGTTATTAATTGAAGAATCTGGACATAATAATTGAATAATAATACTCTACTATATACAATAAAGGCAAATTGCTTAAAAATGAAATTAAGTAAAGATATGCTTTCAAAAATAATCTCCCTACTATTGTAAAGCTGATTACATGGAAATTTTGGCTCTTTGGATGAACGCATCTCACCAACTTTTTTCATCAGCCCCCCTTTTTGCAATGAAATTTTAAAAAGGTGATAAATCCCAGTAAAAAGAAAACCATGGGCCAAAGACAGAAAAATTCTATTATATAAAAGAACACGCTACCAGACAATTCCAGAAGATCTTTTTCAAATCTTCTTATTTTCCTTTAACTTAAAAACACTGATTAACAACAATAACAAAAAAAATGCCAATGAATTGCACAATAGACTGTTTCATTGTTTTTAATTTTTCATTGCCTCCCTTTAGGAGGATACATATCCTTGCTGGTCGTCATGTGACTGGCACTACTGCTTTATAAAAGGAGGGTATTTGCCTTTCCCACTGATGTCAGGCTTAGGCTTATGACTGATTAGGCCAATGAAATGCGAGTCTTATGATATATGCCACATACTTCAAAAGCTCTTTCATTCCCTCCACCAAGAGGATGGCATGTTCCAAAAAAGGTATACTCTGTCAGCCTAAGTCCTGGAATGAAAAAGGCACACTAGGGAACAGCTGACCTTCAACTGCCATGTAATATGGGTAAGAATTACACTTTGAAATTGTAAGCCACTGAGATCTAGGGGTTATGACCACAGCATCACCTGACAAAAGCTGACTATACAAACTACAATCCTAGCATTTAACTCACTTTGTCATTTTAATTCATTTGTAAGTAGAAAGTCCTGAGGGATGTCATAAACATCTTTAGGGAATGTTGATGTCACAATTCAGTACAAAAGAAATATGTAATGACTCATCTTGGTTTGCCAGAAACAACCAGTTTGATGTAAAGCTACCCTATGTTCTGTAGCAGCAATTAACGTAGTGATAAGAGAAGGGAATCAAGACAACAGAAAGCACCCAAATCCGAAGTCTACAGAAAAATGAATACATCACTTAGGTTCACTGGACAGATCGCAATGGGCTGTCATCCAGCAGGAGAATCTGAGGTCAGCCTGAAACTGGGGAGCAGTCATATGGGTATGGATCAAAGTAGAGATAGATATGAGGTCAAGATACAGTCATCCATCTGAAATAGTAGAAAGAACCCAGTTTGGTATTGATAAAGTTACTAGAAATTTTGTCACTGGGGCTATCCAAAGTCATTGTTCCTAAGTCCACCTAAAACAATTCAATAATATAATGGCTTCATCAATTTTCAAGTTCTCTGTCTTAATTGGTTTTTATTTTAATTGAAATGCATATAATTTTTTTTAAAAAGTAGGTGTTTCTTAGCACATACATATGGATCCTTATACTAACACTAAAGAGGATAGTGAAGTCACAAGAAAATATTTCTACTCAGAACAGAAGTATTAGACTATCTTCTATTCTTATCTGCTGTAGTCATTAAATAAACATAAGCCCAGACCTGAAAAAAAAAATACCAATTTTTTTAAAAAGATACAAACTGAAAGAGTGACTCACATAAATGTTTCTAAATATGTTTTAATCAACAGAATGGATACAGCCATTGAATACAATTACTAGTAAAAACATTAAGTAATCATGAGAAAAGAATAAATAATTAATAATAAAGTTAGCATATCTTGAATACCCTGAGGCTGTGCCAGGCTATCTGTGTATATTATCTCATTTAACCTCACAATGCGTCAGTGGCACAGGCATTATCTCCATTTTATACAGAAAGAAACAGCTCGGGAAGGTTAAGTTACTTGGTCAACTAGAAGATGGCACAGTCATAATCTGAACCCACCACATGCTGGCTCCAAAGCCCCTGGCCTTCCCATTATCAGATGGTGTCTTTCTGGAATTTTGTCACCAAGCAGATTTTTAACCTACCTTGAGTCTAATTTGTCTTATACGCCAGGATTTTTACACATTTAAAATCATCTTTGTCATCTGTTTCAATATGTCACCATTCCTTATGCCAAGAATCTATTAGTTTTACTTCCCCTGAAGTGCTTGTGACATAAATTAAGCCCATTTACTCTTTCTATCATCAAAGCAACACTTTTTATAGAATCCTATAGCTAGAAGAGACAGTCTTTCTGTAGAAATGAAAAAGAAATTGTAAAATAATCTACATAAAAAAGAATCACCTCAAACACAATTTCAGATTACCTTCATACTGCAGTTGTACTCATTTTATTGCTGCATTGTCATTATCGTTATTAATAAAGTTACATTTAGGGGTTAATGGTAGATTTGACCAGCTGTGGTGAACAGTTGTTACCATTTTCTTCATCCATTAAGCTTGTCAAAGTAGTGATTTTATGAGAATACAAATAATTAAGAGAAAACAGATATAGACAATGTATTTTTATATGTTTTAAACACTGACAAAAAAACCTAGTAGCTAAAATGGCAATGAATCTTTGCACAGTAAAACCTGTTTAATTGGAATTCTAGTCCAAAATATACAACAACTTGGACACAATATATTATTCCTTCTGAGTTAAAAAGTTCAAACTAATTCTTAAGATGTTTTTCCATATGTACTTCACTGTACTTGCTACAGACCATAAATAAATGCACATGAAATCACAAACATTGTAAGGTTGGAAGGGACCTCAGAACGCATGCCCTAAGATTCTGTCACTGAGAGATGCTTCTTCTCTGCTGGTGGCTACATGTGAGGACTAGAGCATGGCCATCTGGACTAAAATCCCAGCTCTGCACACAGTTGTGGACCTTCGGATTAAGTTACTTTGCACCTTTGTTTCCTGTTCTTGATATAAAACAGAGGTTAACAGAACCTACTCACAGGTTATAAAGATTAAATGAGATATGATGCATGTAAAGGGTTCACTACACTTCCTTACATATAAAAAAAAACCTAAGAATCCCTGAGGCCAGATAGACTAAGTGCCCTTCTCAGGAGATACAGCCATTAAATGTCAGAATACCATCCTGGGCACCTCACTCTGTCAGTCTTGTGTGTTCGAAAACACTTTTTAAAAATCCATTTTAAACAGTCCTCAATTAGAAAAGTCTACAAATTTTTTCCTGGCTACGGAGCTTCATCCAATTACTTCCGAATCAAAATTACTTTTAAAAACACTCTAATTAAATTACAGATGGTGTGACATAGATTTATGCTAAAGTGGTGTATGCAGACTTTTCATTCATTAGTCACTTATTCAAAACTGTCTATAAAACATTTATTATTTACATTTTAGAGTCTAATATTTGATACTATCTTCTTCTCTATGGTTCCATGCCCCAAAACTTCAGCCACCCCCAACGTATCAACATCTATAACCACCCACAAGCTCTTCGTCTTGCTCTGGGCTTGGCCCAGACTGCCCTCTTCCTTTCCTGAGACATGCCTCCATCCATTTGCCCCCATCTTTCCCTTCATAATCTCTACTTCTCCACTCCCCGTTCATTCCTGCACCCCGACTGCAAGCCCATCAACCACCTCAACCTTCTCGTGGTAAGTGACTACTCTAAAGCAATTGACCTGGGGGACCGACCCCACTTTCTCCTGGTCTTCTATCTCTCCAACCATTTGTTTTCAACCTCCTTCAAGGGCTGCTTTCCCTCCCACTGCCCTTCTGTGTCCTCAGCTTAATTCTCATTCTCTCCCCTCTTCCTGGATTTTGTCCAATCTCACATCTCTCATCAGCACCTGTATGCAGGTAATTCCCAAATCTTTATTTCTGTCCTAACCTTCTCAACCATCATTATCATACAGTAATCTTTCTACAGGCAATTCTACCTGGATGGCCCAAGGCACTTCAAATGCAACATATTTAAATCCAACCACCTCATCTTTCCCCATTCAGTCAGCCCCTCTTATATTCCCTACCTCATCACACAAGCTAAATGTCCTAAAAGCATCTTTGGTCCTTCATCCTCCCTCATTCCTCTACCTTGTCAGTCACAAAGTTCTGCCCACGTAATCACCCAAATACCTCTCCCTGGCCTCTCCTCCCCTCCATCCTCATTGGCCTCATCTTGGTGGCAATCAATTCCCTGACTGGCCTCCGGATCCTTACAGCCACCAGACTCAACCTTGGACAATGCTTCTAGAAATAATGATAAAATGCAAATGTGACCATTTTGTTTCCTGCTAGGCTATCACCTAACTAGAAAATGTTCAAGCTCCTTGGAATTCTAAGCAAGGCCCTCCGAGGCCTGGCTCCCAGGGATCCTTTCCCCCCCATTCCTCCCCTGCTATTCCTTATCTTGAATGCTTCATGCCTGCAACTTATCTGCATTCATCATTGTTCACAACACGCTATTTTTTACTTTTTTGCCTTTGCTTACTCTTTGCACTACTACACCTACCCACATTCTCCCTACTCCCAGCCTAACTCCTATTCATCCTGTAAAACTCAAATTAGATGTCATTTTCTCCAAGAATCTTCCCTAAAACCCCACACTGGGAAAGGTATCCTTTTATGTACTCCACAGGATTCCCTATTAGAGCATATAAAAACTCTACTGAGATTATTTGAAATAATCTGCTCCAGGCTAAAGTATAAACACGTCAAGGGCTGGAAAAGTGATCTATTCACTTTCGTGTCTAATGAAATAAATGGTTGTTCATCTCAACCCAGAAACATGTAAATCTAGAGGAAGAAAGTTACAAAGAGCAGCTTAAAACATCCATACCGTGTTATATTATTGTATATGTTTTAGGACTTTAAAATATTACTTTTGACCTACTGAGGGATAAGAGTAAGGAAAAGAATAGAAACTAATTTATGTAACTAATTATCTACCTAAATATTAGAAACCAAAATACCATACTTCGTTTTTAGACTATAAATATTTAATTTCCATACTGAGAACTTGTTAACTGAGCCTTGGAGTATTCATTCAAGTTGAGGGGAGGGAGGTTAAGGATAGCTAGGTAGCAGGTAAAATACACCAGCTTTCCCACAACAGACCTTTCTCAGGTATTGCACTCACACTAAAAGATTAAACTCTGCTTATTAAAAACAAAACAAAACAAAACAAAAAACACTCTAAAGGAAAGTCATCTAAAAGATTCAGTTCTCAGGAGAAGCCATGCCATATTCTGGAGAAGGACCTATCTTCAATGAACGGAACAGAAATAGGAGAGTCCATGTGGCACCAGCTCGGCAGCCCTGTCCTACACGTGGACACACTCCTGAGGACTCAGCAGGCTCTGCACACAACATCTGTCCTGACTCTGAATATCCTGCAGCAGCAGATGTGTCCGGTGCTCAGGCACAGCATGGACTTTATCTGCATCACCCTAACCTGAGCCCAGACAATATAGGCCAAGTCAGAGGCTTCATCCTACAGAGTTACACAGTCAGAGGTACAACTGGTATACCACAGTAAAATAGTAAACCATTTGATTTTACATCAAAAAGAGGAGGCTATTACATATGGATGTCAGCTGGAATAATGGTTTTCCCGTTACTGCTGAGGCTACTACCTGTTTCCTCAGGACAACAGACAACTCATATATTTTGCTCAAAGGGTTCCACCTTCCCATTAGGTAGGTCCTCATTTCCACCACCGCTGCAGACCATGAGAAGAACTGGCAGGACATTCCAGATAGTGGAGGGACCAAAACACTCCAGATCCCAAGCCTCTATTTCAGTGAGTTGCAGAGTCCATGGCCCGTGAAGATACATGCCTCTTAGCCTGAGGTAACGTCCTCAAACTCCAAAACTATTTTCCTCCTCGGCAATTCTGAAAAATGACACCAGTGGGCTCCCTGCCATGGAATATCATTGGTATAAAAGGGAGCAAGCAAGGAAGGGCCATGCTAATGGCCTATCACCTCAGTTAAGGCCAAAAGCCTGAATAATATAACCAAAGTTCAGTATTTAGCTGACCATAATCAGTCACTTTTTTTGTTCTTAAAGAACTCTTGGGTGTTTACTCTTAGGACCCAAGAGAGCAAATCCCAGACTCTGAGAGTCCTTTTTTCCCCTTGAGAGTTGTATAAATCACTTGGCTATTCTGCTATTCGTACCATATATTGATGGCCAATAAACAGTGTTTTCTCTCCTGTAAAAGAAAATACACTGATTTGGTAATACCAGTACAAAACAAAGCAATACTCAAACACTTGCCTTCCTTATTTAACGGGCCTGTCCTATCTTCATGCTTGAGGGAAATAGTTTCCTTCCCCTCCTCCTCAATCTCAAGGAAAAGTTAAATTAGTAGAATAATTACAAGAAATTATTAAACACAATTAGCACCATCGCCACTAAAGGTACGAATGAAGAGTCTTGCCACAAACAATGGGCTAAAATCTATCGGGAGCATTTCCTCTGTGGGTTCAGATGTGTCCCAAGACTGCAAGATTTGAACTGGTCACTATTATTCCTGAAAAGTCAGCTTTCTTTTCCAAATCTGAAGTAGTCACAATTGTTTAAACCCAGTGTGGCTTGCTCCTATCAGTAACAGTCTTCTATGCCATTTCAGAGAATGGAAATGGGCATGCGCGCGCGCAGACACACACACACACACACACACACACACACACACACACTCATTAAGAAGATAAAGTAAATAAACTTCCTGCCAGTCTCACAGCACATTCAAAGTCAACTGCGCTGTATTTGCTCACATTATCACTCCTATCGGCACTTACTTTTCTAATGAAATAGGACTGAAAATTAAATCCGGAAACTGCAGCACTGTCTGACCACTTGATGGACTCAGGGCACTCTGCGGTCAGGGCTGAGGGAGAGGGTAGCTGGCCGTGCTGGGAGAGAAGGCTCCCACCTGAGGTGCCTGACACTTGCCCTTGGAGCTTGAGTTTTGATTTCTCTCCGGACAGGAGGAAAGTTGCAATTTGCAGCTATGGCCACAGGGTAGTGCCGTCATTCTGCAAATAGCTGCCCCTCTCCCCCACCACTGCCACCTCCCTTTCCCTCCGTGCCCTGCCTCCCCAGTTCCCTCCCAAAGAGAGAGTGGCTGGGAGAGAATGCAGACATTTGGTCTGAGTCTTGGGCACCTACAGAAAGGACTATGAGATTCCCGACAAATCCAGAAGTGCCTGTAAGACCTGGTAGGTATCCAGTTACTCTGAGCACTCGCTCCTTCGAAGGACTGACAAGAACTATAAAACTGTAAAAAGTGATTAGCCTATTTATCACAAACTTTGCTTACTCAGGCTTTTATGTTTATTTACTGCTGTACCCCCACTAAGATACAATTAACCACCCCCTCACTCATCAAAATTGTATCAGAAAGACCCACAAAAATAAAATAAATGCTGCATCTAAAGGTAACTTCCTGACATTATGGAATTGTAATGTTATAATGCAACCACCCCTCCCAAATAAAGAGAAGAAAATGCAGTATTTTAAAAGAGCTTCTTTTTAAAGAAATTTTTGTCCTTTTAATTCTCACTACTCTAAGTTTGGTCTGTGGACCAACAGTTTAGCAGGGAGCTGGTTAGAATTGCAGAGTCACAGGCTCACCCTGGACCTATTAAATCATAATGTATATTTTATCAAGATCCCTAAGTTATCTGAAGGAACGTTACTGTCTGAGAAACACAGGCCTGGATGGTAGTACGCTGACCTGTGTTCTCAGAATAGTTTTTCAAGCCCTGGGTATTTTCTCTCTCAAGATATATTGTATAGAAAAACAAATATATTTTGAAATTGGAAAATAAAAACAGATTATTTCCCAGAACTGGTAAAGTTCTCCACTAGAGTGGAGGCTTTTTCGATCTAAACTGCCAGTTAACTAATTAACATTTCAACGAACACTGACAGAAAATTTGTTCTGTCACGTCATAACTCAGGTAAACAGTAGAGGCATGACAACAAAAATTTAACCAAGACCACCAGGCTCACATTACAGCACTCCAGAGGATTTCTGAAAACTAATTTCCTGTCCATAAAAAAGGAAAATTAAAATTATTTTCAGCATCGAGGTAACACCCAACTCTAAGCTGAATTGTTATGTTAGCGGTCTTCAAATTACGGTTCTTTTTGTTTACCTCAGCTAACAATGAGCCCCCTGGGAAGAAATTATGTGAAGAAGTTTAAGTACCCTCTATGCCGTCCTCCACATGTGAGTGGAGAAATTACAAAGGGGAAAAACACACAAGAGAAAATTAATGACTTCTGCACTCTTTGATTCCCGCTCTCCTGCAATGGGAACCATCACAGATTCTCAAGTTGGAAGATCTCCGGTAACTTGCTGCTACAGGTCCACTCCCTCAGGAAACTTTTTCTACAGAGCATCTAGAGCTTCCTACGGACAGGGAATTGTTACCCTCCAAGACAGCTGGGTCACATCCCCTTCAGATACTCTCATATCCCCTGAACTTACCAGTGCCCTTAAACAACCCGGAACAGCTCAAGGCCCCCTTCCCAGTGACACTCCTTCAACCCCGTCAGGGCCCCTATCGTGTCCCCAGGGGTTAGTTTCCATAGAATAAACCCGTTTCGTTTCTTGGATGGTGTGGTGTCCTCTTTCCCTGGTAATAACTGTGTATTTTGTTTCTATTGAAACTAAATTATGATTAGCCTGACATAATTTAATGAGACCCACAGTGCCAAATGAAGTCATTTGATGTAATGGGTGGTAATTCAATACATTCTCAGTGAAACATCGAAGATTATGTAATGGTTAATATATCTACATATGTTAGTAGTACAACTGCAAGTAAGGGTTTATTTGTCTGCTAGACTATGATATACAACTAAGAAAAACTACCAACCTCCACTCTAAGTCGTCCCTGGATCCCACTGCCAGGGACAGAACTTTGTACCAGATGGATGACCTGACCCAACGTGGCCTTTCTGTATCCTTCCTTGTTTATGATAAAGAGACTTTTTAAAGGAAGCGAAGGGTATTAAAAGAACTACATTTGGCATTCACAAAGCAATTGACACTTTTATTACTTAACATCACAACCTTATGAGGTAGGCCAGTGTAAGTGCTGTCATTTTATAAGTGATTAAACCAAGACTGAGAATAGGAAATGAGAAAAATCGTGAGCTGCCCAGGGCCAAACAGAAAGCAAGGCTGGAGCCAGCTGAATTCAGAAACCTCAATTAAATTCCCAGACAAAAGAAAACAGGCAACATTTAAAATAAGTCTTATGGATTTCACTTTGAAATAAAACAAGGAAACATTATGTTACCATTAAATGATATTAAAGTGGTCTTTTATGGCCTTAATTTTGCTACCAAGGCTTTATTTTCAAAATAAAGAAAATTTAAATAGGCAAACTTATTCCAGGTTAAAAATTCCATTTATACACAAAAAAATCTTGCATTCCTTTTGAGATTACTTTTTTTCCTAATTTGACTGCTATGCTAACCAACATTATGCCAAAGGGCCTCATACAAGTTGCTCCATCTAAAGTGTCATTGATTAGACCCATTCTGGTTCACAGAGACATTCTCCCAAAATAGATACCGAGCATTTTATAACCCTCCTACATTTTCACAAAAGGGAATCTGGAACACAGGAAGAAATCACTTCCCCACACACAATACTCATCTTCATCGTCATCAGAAAGCATGTGGTTAAAATTCATCTGCACATCCAGTGTGCATCCTCCCTGGTCACAGTGTGGCCCCCAGCCAAAGCCTGAGTCCTCAACTTCAATACCGTGCATTAGCCAGTCTTCCCACCTGGTTTTCTCCAAAACACACCTACCCAACAGCCAGGCTGATGCTCCTTAAGACAGGAACAGCACTCAGCTCCGTGCCCCCAGCACTCTACAGCTTCCCGTGGACACCACCTTGCCTCCAGCACCTAGGCAACCAGGCCCTTCCAAGCTCCCTTCCAGCTCCTAGCCCGGAAAGTCACTTGTAGAAACATTTTCATCCCCACACGCGCTGAGGCCTTTCCCAAGCTCGGGGTATGCTCTGGGGCTCTCAACCAAAAAGAACCGCTGCTGCCAACCATACAGCCACTGTGGGCCACTGAGAATGAGCACAATCAACTCGCCTGCTCTCTACCAGTCATCCTGCAGAGAGCATGTGAAGGGTCCCTGCATGCACCTCTCCTCCTGCCTTCTGTGTTCTACTGAGCTGCTTTAACCCCAAGAGCCCACAACAGGGAGAGTGGTAGGTCTTCCAAGGTTTGCTTTGCTGGGGCTGTAGGAAAAGGGTCAAGGTAGCTGAGGGTCAAGGTCAGGAATCTGGAGCAGTTTTCTGACGCTATACAGGGCCTGGGAAGCCTAACTAAGGAGGCATGAGCGAATCCATGGCCTGGGCATGTCCACTGGCGGTTGATTTGAAGAGGACCAAATGTGTCAGAAGGTACTACTGGGAAGCACCCCTGTGTTGTTAGTGGCTCTGCTTCACTCCCCCTCCCCCATAGGAACATGGGGATGCAAGAGGTTTTCAATCCATAAGAAGATGGAAAATTTTTTAAAAATTGAATGGAAATAGAAGAGAAAGTAACAAAGTGCATCATACACAGTAAGGATAAGTTATTTTGTGACAGTTGTTGCAGTTTTGTGTATGTGTATCCCCAAAGGGTCAAAATGTTAAATGATTTATTACTGTGAGTCATGGTCTAAAGCGTTTGAAAGCCACTGTTCTATAGTACCTATCATATAGTAATGCTTAATACTCTATGAATGCTTGCTGAATGAACAAATTGATAAGTATGAAACAATCCATTTATCACAACTTCAAAGGTTCCAATTTAAAAGAATATAAAGTCTAATGCCTATCTGAACAAAAGTAGATGGATATTGGCCTATGAGAAGCTATGGGGGGGAGGTGTGGTGAGAGAAATCTGAATATTTCCATTGTATTTCGGTGGACTTTCTCCCCAATAACTAAAATGTTTTATATTTAAGGAAGATTAAAGACAATTTTGTCTAACTTCATTTGCAAAACTTTTCCCATTCACTAAAACTACCTACTGATTACAAAAGTTCTGCGTCTTTAAAATGCTTGGTATAGGTAATTCTACCATGATTCATAAAAGGATCTTTCAGAGACACCATGAAAGCCTTTGTTCAACTTCTTTCTTTCCCCAAGATGCCTCTACATCCTCTCAATACCCCAACCCCCACCATCTGTAAAAATCCCATTCATCTTCCAAGGCTTAGTTCAAAGGCCACCTTTTCCATGGAAGCATTTTTTTTTTAACTCAATTTTTCCTTTTTCCCTCCTCTACCAACCACCCTCGTCCCAAATATGGTCTTTCTGAATCACCAGTGTTGAAAACTTCCTTTTTTATTTGTATACTCATCTCATTCCCCACTAGATAATCACATGTACAACCCACAGTTCACTCATCTTTGTACTCCTTATAGCAATCAGCACAAGGTCTTACACTTAAGAAATGATCAATTAATATTTAAGTGAACAAATGAAAGTAACGGTTAGCCTGTTAAAAAGGATGGTCATTATTTTAAAGGCCCTGAGGAATGGCTTCTATGTACAAGAGCTGATCAAAAGCTGGTGGAGAACAGGAAGGACCAGATGGGAAGAGAGTGAGAGGTTGACAAGAGGTGCTGTTCCTCGGGCTATCGGCCCCCGCAAACTTACTGAATCCCCAACTCTTCGGGGACCCAACTCTACCCAATGAAGACATGTAGCCAAGTGCAGGATAAGTGCCTTCACCTTGTTCTAAGAGTTCTACTCTTGCTTTAAACCAGAAATGGGAAGTGAAATTAGAAGTAGAAACTAGGGCTACCCTTTTCAACTTTAAGTAAGGCTGAAAGGAAAAACTGAAAGAGCTATCTAGGCCATTTAGACGCACAAGGCCTTCTTTGAAAAATAAGTATGGGTGTTTGGGAGGAATGGGGGGGGCGAGTACAAGGAGGTGGAGGGGATGGTTCTTGAATTACTTGATTTTTTTCGACAATACTGAGCTTTTCTCTTCAGACTGTCTATACAGTCATTTGGGGGCACTTTCTGTGACCACTAGACTAAGCTAGGTCTAGTTCAAAGCCAGAGTCACAACTAATAAACCGTAATTTGTATTTTTGGAAAACAAGGCCTACCAACTGGAAAGAACTATTAGGAATTAAAATATCATTCTCCTTTGCCATTAACCTGTACCTTCCCCCACCCTCTCCAAAGAAACATTTTTTCCTAAGATGAACTAAAACAAGTTTTTAGTGGCGTTTATTTTAAATTTATAGATATTTATAAGTTAACTCATGTAGGGCAAGCATGTTTTATGAAATCATGGTATTTTTTCTCAGATTTTTAATTTTAGATCAGTATCTTTCAGAGTTCTGACCTTCTCTTTTTTGAGAAGAGAACCTTAACTTCCAGTCCATCAAGGTTTTGTTTTGTAATTAACTTCAAAGCTGCCCTCATAAACTGGGAGACATCTGCAGTACTGTAGAAAATGCACAGGATTTAGAGTCAGAAAACTGAGTTTTGAGAAGTTAATGGTTGGTTCCAATAAGGCTGCTCCATTTCTAGATGTGTGACCTTGGGCAGGTTACCTGACCTTCCCCACTCTCAATTTCCCAAACTGTAAAATGGGAATAGTAACAGATAATGCTTCCTAAGGCGGTTGTTAAGGGCTAAATGAGCTACAATATATAATGCACTTAGAACTGTGCATGGTAAATGGTAAGCATTCAGTCAATGTTAGTTTAAAAATTTTGCTCTCAGTGCGCCTGGGTGGCTCAGTCGGTTCAGTATCTGCCTTTGGCTCAGGTCACGATCTCAGGGTCCTGGAATCCAGCCCCACACCAGGCTCCTTGCTCAGCAGGAAATCTGCCCCTCCCCCTATCACCTGTGCACACATATGCCCATGCTCTCTTTCTCTCTAATAAATAAATAAAATATTTTTAAAAAAATTCTGCTCTCTAATGGTCTCATTAGAGTCCTTTTATCGTTCAAAGCCTCCATTTCCTTATCTATAAAATGGGACTCCTATAACTTACCACATCCAAGATATAAGATTCAAATAAGAAAAAAAATGGATAAGAAAACATGTGACAAACAGAAAGTACTCAATGTTAGTTATTTTTATCACTTATAAACTTAAAAATAAACCATAACAGTGAGTTAGAAAATACCATGCAAAAACTCATCCCTAAACTGAGAACACGTCTATGTTAGAAATGCATACTCAAGAAGTATGATTTATCTTTAACTTATCAGAAAAATATAAGCTTTTGTAAAATGTAAATTTTACACTTGCAAACTAGAAACATGCTCTTAGTCAAGCCAAACTGTTCCACTATACTGTAAGCAAGAAGGCCTGCACATTTTCATAAGCCAAAGATAAATTGATGCACTGATTAAATGCTGATTGCATGTACAGCAACTTTTAAAAAATGCTTAATTTTTTTCATTTTTAAAAAAGAATAAATGTACTGTCAGTAATTAAATTTTAAGTCAATGCAACAGACATTTATTGTATAACTGTACTCCAGGTAACCCAGCTGGCAACTAAGGATGCAAAGAGAAATAAAGTTTAGACCCTGTACTGGAAAAGCGCAGATATTAGAGCTGATAATTTCAAAATATTACTTGTAAAAGTCATAAGGGGGCTTCAACTTGAATCAGCAAACTGACAAGCACCATAAAAACATGCCAAAGGAGTAAGTTCTTCCCTTTGACTGAAACACTGTCTTTTAAAAGCAAAAGTCATCTTTAAAGCACAGTTCCTATCTAGAAAACTATTGAATTTGTGCCAGAAACCAACGTTTCTAAATGTAAACCTGTAAAATAACAGCTATCTGCAAATGAAAGGCTGAAATAACCCCAGGAGCAACAAGACAGTAATTAGCAACTTTTATAGAGTAATAACATGTTTCATATTCTTCCTACACAGGCTCCTTGAAGTTTCCAGTGTAATATATAAAAGTTTTATTACATTAGGGCCCATCCTTGTGTATTTTATAAGCACCAGCATTATGCAGAGCAAGCTGATCATCGGATCTTTTATAAGAAACTGCTCAATAATGCACTAGCTTTGTGTCCACTTTAGTTTGTTACACCTGGCTTTAGAAAGATAAAAGTCACAAGAAGCCTAAATCACTGGAAATAATCCACATATCATATATATAATCTATAAATCTTAGAGCAGTTTAGGTTTAAAATTGTACATTGCATATTCATGTGCACACCACTTGCAGTTTTAGACACATGTGAACTCTTTACTAAATTAAAGCAAAAAAAAAAAAAAATTACCAGAGGCGGAACAGAGTGCAGTTAATATGGTTGTTCAAGCAGATGTTCATTCCCGTAAATATTAAACATAACACAAGTTCCTCCAGGAATATGCGGGCAGTGATTTTACCACCTGAATAGGGCTGGTTGGAAACATTTAGGAGATGGGGGTGGGGTGGGGAAATAAGAGGGATGCCGAAGCAGCCAATGGGATTTTTAAGAAACCCGCAACGAGAATTAAACTGCTTCTAGCGGCGATTTACCTACAGCAGCTCCTCAACCTGAGAACGCGGAGCAACAGATCCCGGAGTGCTCCCCCGGCCGCCCGCTTCCCAGGCTACAAGCTGTGAGCGTGGAATAAAGGGACACGCGGGGCGCCGGGGTGGGGAGGTGGAGGAGTACAACTGTAGTGAGGTGTGAAGAAAGGGCCCAAAGGAATTGTGAACCTCGAGGAAATGAGTCTCCCTGGACCGAGGCCTCTGAAATTCCCGCACGGAGAAACACTCGCCCCCTGCCCCCGGTGTTCACTTTCCATCTCGGGTGGGAGCGGGCCGGGAGCGGGCCGGAGACAGAAAAGATGCAGCCGCCCAAACCCGGCGCCTTCAGGCCGGAGGCTGGAGCATCCTCTAAGGGCACTTCGCAACAGCACCAACTCCAGGGGGTCGCTGGTGTGAACCAGAGGCTCTTAAGGAAGAGGGAGGGCGCAAATGAAGCAAAGGGAGGTGAGAGGGGCTAGGAGCCGAGGGGTGGATCCCCAGGCACTAGTGACACGTTCTACAAATCGGGTCTTTTTCTCTCCATGGCTGCGCTCTGCCCCCCGGCTCCCCAGATCACGAGCCCCTGGGCTGGGGCGGGCAGCACCGGGCGAGAGATCAGGAAAGGGGGCAAGAAGACGGGAAGGCGGCCGTGCATCCACCCGGGGGAGGCAGGAAGGAGCCCGTGGGGCGGGCGCCCCCGACCCACCCCACCCCCACGGCAGCCGGCCGCTCCGAGCCCCCCGCCCAGGTAAGGGCGCGCGGGCCGCCGCGGCCGCCCCTCGCCACTCCTTCCTGCCCTGGCAGGCGGCACAGGGACTCACCACAGCGACTCGAGGTCCCATTCCTGGAGCAGGGCTAAGTCGAAGCTGTCCATGGTGGGAGGTGTCAGCGCCGTCGCCGCTGCCGCCGCTGCCGCCGAGGCTCGGGCCGCCCGCGCGCTGCAAGGAAAGGCGCCGCTCAAGGTGCATCCCGGCGCGCTGGAGCGGCCGCCGCCCGCCCGCTGCCCGCCCCCGGGTCGGGTTTCCCCGCGCCCCCAGCTCCCGACTCCCGGCCCGCCGGGCGGGCGGCAGCGGCCAGCGCACTCACCCGCTCTTCGGCTCGCGCGCAGGCACACTCAGGAGAGAGCGGCGAGCTCGCCGCGCCGCCGCCGCCGCCGCCGCCGCCTCGTCCCCCTCCCTCCCCGCGCCCGCCCCTCCTCCCCTCCCTCCCTCCCTCCCGGCGGCCCGGCCCGCTGCAGCCGCCGCCGCCGCCGCCGCCGCCGCCGCCGCCGCCGCGGTGCTCTGCGCCCGCCCGCCCGCCTCTTTCTCCTCGGGGAGGCGCGAGTGCGCGAGCGAGGCCGATGCGCGCGCGCGCCGTGAGACCCGCGTCGCGCCCGCCCTGCGCGCCCCTGCGCTCCCCGCGGCCCCCCGGGGTCCCGCGGCACTCGCAGGCCGCGCCGCCCCCTCACCCCGCGACCCGGCAGCCCGCCTGACCCGCCGCCGCCCGGGGCCGCCCGGGGCGGTCCCGCGAGCGGGGGCGAAGGGAAAGGCGGCGGTGCCGAGCGCAGGGGGATGCTGAGCCGGGCCCGGCCTGCCGCATCTTCTGCCTCTTGCCCTCGCCCGGCCCCACCGGCCCTACCCGGGCAGCACGCACTTCTCTTGGAGCCCAGAATTCCCCCGACCCTGCTAGGCGCCCCCGTGGGCGGTGTGCCGGCTGCAGCCCTGGAGGGGGTGCTGGGAAATTCCCTGGCCGCCCCAGGCAAGGGGAGAGTTAACTGAGCTGCCTGCAGCCGCGCTGTAAACAAATCGTTTAAAATATCTGGAGTCAGTAAGTTAAGTGAAAAGGAGGAAACCTCTTCTGACAGGACCTGCAGTTTGGCCTACAGTGGGGGTCCCACCGTCCTCCAGCTGGATATCCCTGAAAACTAACCTTTCTTTTTCTTTCTTACAGGGAGGGGGGGACAGGCCTCTAGATGTAGACTGCTAACTTCTCGCCCCATCTCCTGACTGGCAAAACTGTCAGCTGGAGGATGATAGAGTATCATTGTGGCCCCTAAAATCATATCTTTTTTATTATCATTTCCTTGATTGTAAAGAACATCCCCACTCGCCTCTTTACTTTTACAGACATGCTAAGAAGTCGATGCCTAGATCAGGATCATGGCTCTGTTTATCCACAGCAGGCCAAAATCAGAACCCCTCCTCAGTTCCCTGACTCTCTTATCCTCTTGGCCACAGTTCTGGAAGACTCACTCAGGATTCCAGAGAATTCCTGGACAGAGTGGCACAGAGCAATGTGCTTATATCCCATCACTTGCACCAAACCCCCAATTTCCTGCAGCACATAAGTCCTTTCCATACTCTCTCCTTTGTTCATTCTCAACAAGAAGGACCACCGACTGGAGCCACCAGAAATCTAGACCCTTGTGTGGAAGTCACAGGATCCCTCCATCAAGCTTCCTTAACTCCCTGACCTCTGAATGAGGATTAGCAGAATAAGTCTGGAGAACACATCAAAGAAGAAAAGACCAATGAGAATGCTTATCTATTTGGGACCTGATTACAAAATGCTCAGCCCCCTTTTTTTCCCCCAGCTCTGAAGTAGTCCTTCCTTTATTAGTATCCATAACTAGTGTGCAAAATGTAAAACACTAAATTAAGAGAGAGTATCAACATAGTTTGAGAAAATGACTTTGTTATTTTATAAGCTGACAACGCCCAGCTCCTAAAAACCTCCCTCATTAGTTGAAGGTAGTAACAAGGCTACAACTGAACTAAGAGAATGTGAATAGAGGAGAAAATACAGGTGTGAAGAGCTATCGTCCCAAATCCCAGCCTACAGTGCATTTGGAGAGAAGAAAAAAAATCCGTCTTCCTACTGTCTCCTTAGCCTAAGCCTTGTTGGAAATGTTTGTTCTGGCAAAAGTGAGATTCCTGAGACATCCCGACAGGCTTCCCAGGAACAAAGGATGGGGGTGGAGGGTGGAGGAGAGTGAGAACAGCCCCTCTCTGGAAGAACTGCAAGTTCCCCGGCCTGAACAAGAAATGCATCCTGTCCCTGTGTTCATGGCTGCAGCCTGGAAGCTTCTCCAAAAAGGAGACCTCTCACCCCTCACAGTGATTCTGGCTTTCCTTCACTTCCCACCGCATCTGTTTATATAAAGGAGGGCTGCTGGAGGAGAAACAGAACCATGTTTACTGGGAGTCCCATCCTAAGCTTGAAGCTTAAGATACAGATTTGCCCTCACTACGGAGGCTGAAGATAAATAGAGGGCCCCAGAAAAGGAAAGAGGGAAAGCAACATAGGGTATAGAGCTGGTGGAGTGGTTTACTCATAAAAAGGCCTCACTCCAAAAGCCACGTAGGAATGGGTAGATTTGTATTTGGAATTTCAACACTGTGCCTCATGTTAATACATGAATGTACTTGAGCTTAAAGCAATTTCAGTGTGGGTATTTAAATATTTTTCTTCAGGAATAGTCTTTATTTTCTGTTTGGGGCCTCCTAACGTAGGGGAAGTTGCGTTAATACTTTTATTTCCAGTATATGTTTTTGTGTATAGTGTCCAGTTGGAGAATATGGTCTTTTGAAGAAGCCCAAATCATATTCGTAGATATCATTTTTACTAAGTTGTCATAGAAAATAAATCTCAATTAACAGTATTTACAAGTAAAATGTAGAACAGTTAATAAGAGCCTTTATTAGGTGATCTTTTTATTATTTTTATTAATTTTTTAATTATTATTTTTTTATTATTTTTATTTATCTGGTATATTAAGATTGGTATAATTTGCCATTATACCAAAACAAGTGCTTAATCCAGTTGTCAAAATTTTAAATCCTGGGCGCCTGGGTGGCTCGGTTGGTTGAGCGGCTGCCTTCAGCTCGGGTCATGATCCCGGAGTCCTGGGATCGAGTCCCATATCGGACTCCCGGCTCTGCGGGAAGTCTGCTTCTCCCTCTGACCTTCTCCCCTCTCATTCTCACTCTCTCTCTAATAAATAAATAAAAAATCTTTAAAAAAAAATTTTAAATCCTTAAAAAGCAAAAAAGGTTTGGACTTCCTGGGATTAGAAATGCCAGAACTAAAAGGGAGGCTTGGAGGTTTTGTTTTTTTTTTTTGTTTTGTTTGCTTGTAAAGGAATAAGGGATACCTAAATTAAAAACAAAAATAACAAAAGTTGGTGTTTCCTTGGAAGCGGATGGAGCTTCTGTACATACTAAAGACCTGGCGACTTAAGGAACTCTTCTCCAGGGACAGATGTAGACAACCCTTCCAAGAGCTGAATGAAACCCCCCAGCTCTGGAATCTGGAGAGCTGCTGCAGGGAGTTAGCTGAGGGAGGAGCCGTTGGCTCCCCGATCAGAGGTACTTTTCTGAGTTAAATCTATGAACGGAAGGGACTGAGAAATGAATCCTCCTCAGTCTGGGGCAGGCCTACAAATGCACTCAGCAAGGGCCCCACTCACATTCCAGAAGCAAATCTGTGACATCCAACTAAGATCTCTTCTGGATACAAACAGAGGAGAGAAACCTTGCACAGATTTTATTAATTCATACCTTATTCTGAAGACGTGGCTTCAATTCAGGTGACCGGATGGGAATTTCCTTTTATTCCCACCATTCCCATAGAAAAATATGCCTGGCTAAAAGCCAGCTGTGCAGGTGGTCTTGACTTAGAAGGTCAGGGGAGCCCCCACCCCTGTCCTGCAGCATTGTTTGTCAATGCACCTTCTCTCCTGTTCCAGCAAGGCTGCAGTCACATCACAGTCCGCTTCTCCTTCCAGAGGCTTCTTGAGTGTTTGTAACTGTATCTACAGATTGCAGGATAAGCCCTCTAGGCTTTCTGCTTGCAAATTACATGCTAATATGTCGAGCCCCAGGGCAGCTTGGGTTTTAATCCACCTAGGAGTTCTAGTGTCTTCAGGCCTTTCCCTCTGCACTGGCATCTGAGAGTGGTTCTAGCCTGGGATCTGAGGTGCCTCTCTTTTTCTATTTTTTTCATCATTCACCAGGTCCCGAGCAGATGGTGTGGCTGTGCTGGCTGTCATCACTCCTTCTATGTTGCCATGGAAACATGGGGCATAGGGACCATCTCTGCCTTGGGCTCTCTGACAGTATCCTCTGGCAGAGAACTTCAGCACTCTGGCCCCCTCCCCCTTGCCTGCCCACATCCTGGAGAGTTTAAGAAAGACTTGTGGCCCTGGTAGCCAGGGTCATTTCAGAGATCATCTGAGGACATGCTCCCCACAAGTGGTTGTGAACTGGCTGCAAAAAGGAGGGTGAGGGGAAGGAGTGCTGATAGCCTAGCAGTGCAGCAGTTGTGTTGCAATGGTGGCATATTTGGATTATCTGTCCCCTCAGCCAGATGCTATCATGGCTGGTTATTGCCCAGATGTCAAAAGAGATGCCCCTGAGGTTGCATCTGCTCATCAGACAAGAGACTAAATGAGTGTAAGCATGTTGCTGGTGTTTTACACACTTTATTGACATGCTACCTCCTCCAAGTGCATTCCTTTTTTTTTTTCTTTGTACAAAACCAGGTTTTCCCTAAGGAATGTACGTACCTTCCTCAAACTTTCCAACATCCTCCTGCCTACATAATTCACTTATATAGCCACTGAGACATTAATTAGATTCAGAAGTCCATGGAAACAGCAGAGTTGGGCAGGGTCAGAGGCCAGGCAGAGCAGAGAAAAGAGCAGGGAAAATGACCCCTTGGGAGAGGGGTAAGGAAGCAGAGGGAAATTTTTCATGCCATTCAAGTACCGAACAAGACAAAGATAATTTCAAAATGTGGTCAACTACCATAACATTGATTAGAGATTTAAAGTATTGTCCAATTAAAGAGTTCTTTAAAAAAAAAAAAGTTGATTTGGTAGAAGAATTCCATGCCTGTGTCTTTGGTATTAGTTGCTTCTTATATAGCTCGTACAAAAAACTAGTGTGTGAAGCTCACTACATTTTAAAAAAGAAAAGAAACAAAGCAGACACATCTACTGAAAACAACAATACTGGCAGAAAAGGCATAGGCTAGTCATAAAAGTAGATCAGAAAAGTATTCCTTATCACAGATCATGTATTTCGTGCCACGCTGACCTACTTGGGGGATAATCCCATTATTTGTGATTCGAGAATCCCTTGGTGCTGGTAATAAGAACCAACCTGACTTAAAACTTAATATCCCCACTGGCTCTTTGGCGTGCTTCTTCAAGATGTGCATTGACCATCCATGCAAGATTCAAAGACTATTAATATGTTGAGAATAGGGCACAACTAATCATAATGACAGCAAACATTTCTATATTATAATATTTCTATATTATCACTGGGTACTGTTCTAAGTGGCAACTCCATTTACTCCTCCTAACACCACACAGGATGTTACCATTGTTTTTATATTACAGGTGAGTAAACTAAAGGAACAGATAAGCATCACAAACCAAAGCATGGGGGCACCTGGGTGGCTCAGTGGGTTAAAGCCTCTGCCTTCGGCTCAGGTCATGATCTCAGGGTCCTGGGATCAAGCCCTGAATTGGGCTCTCTGCTCAGTGGGGGGCCTGCTTCCTCCTCTCTCTCTGCCTCCTCTCTGTCTACTTGTGATCTCTCTCTCTGTCAAATAAATAAAATCCTTAAAAAAAAAAAAAAAAACATGGCAGATAGGGGATTAGACTTAGCAGCCACAAGACCACACCACCTCCCATAACTTTCACCTAAACTGTCTATAGCACTGGAGTGTTCCTATGCCTGAAAGTGCTTAAATAATGAATGTAATACATACCCACTCAGAAGGTGAAAGAGAGCCCTCCACCTCTCTCCATGCAATCTTCCTTCCCCTAGTTTTTGACCTCTGAGCTCTGCCATGCCACAGCTGGAGAAAGACACGGACTCTCCCAAGTCTCGGTGTCTTCCTTTGCAACATGAGAGGGTTGAGTTGGCCATTCTTTGTCTTTGTCAGATTTTGTCTCTGACAGTTCTAAAATGTTAAAATTCTGTTTTCAGTTGTTCCTCCTGAGCACTGCCAGACAGGAATCCCGGGAGTACGTCAGGAAAGCCATAAATTTTTTGTTTGTTTGTTTAAAGGTAGGACCTCCTCCTTGGCTTAAACAAATATCAAGGTGTTTGTCTGTTCCAAACAAGAGTGCTTGTTGTTAAGTGTTCACAGACAGCAAGATCAGTGTGCCCAAGACAAAGAGATGTGGCTTTGGTGTGGGGGGAAATGTGAGAAAGAAGTCATAACATGACTAAAGGTGTCCGACTCTTTTCTCTATAGTACCAGAAAGTATTCGAGCATGGAGCTGATGGTCCCCCTAGGGCTCTAGAGGACCCTGGAGTTGCAAATGGACCAACTATGGCTCACAGCCTGAAGACAGAGAAATTTCAAAATTATGTGTTGAAGGGTTAAATATTGATATGGGCAAAGGGCAGCAGTGTAAGATCCTCGAAAGGTCTTTCAGGTAGTAGTATCTCCTGTAGTTCAAAGTCTATAGTGGATGTCCTCCATCCAGAAAAAAAGAAATAGCAGAGTCTACCTCATCAGGAGACCAATAGTTATGACAGTCACTGCTGGTTGCCTACCCAATACACATCCTCCTCTTTTTTTTTTTAAGATTTTATTTATTTGGCAGAGAGAGAGATCACAAGTAGGCAGAGAGGCAGGCAGAGGGGGGTGAGGGGAAGCAGGCTCCCTGCTGAGCAGAGAGCCTTTAGAGGGGCTTGATCCCAGGACCCTGAGATCATGACCTGAGCCGAAGGCAAAGGCTTAACCCACTGAGTCACCCAGACACCCCACACATCCTCCTCTGATTTATGAAAAAAACCTAACTTGTATTTGGGGAACTAATAAGCCCAACTTGTTCTATCTATTACAGCAAGAACTGAGCATATAACACAGCCTGGGCCAATGAGACATAGTTCAAGTTCTGGAATTTCTTGGGAGGCTTTGCTTTCCTGAAATAGGCACCATCTCTTCCTCTAGGTCACTTCCTTCTTCTTGTCCAGAATGTATTTAAAGGCCTGAGGTAGAGCAGCCATGTTGGACCTTACAGGCGAAAACCACAGACTAGAGGTTACAGAACTGAAGTTAAAAGGAAGCTACATCCTTGACCGTTTTTCACACAGTTATACTCTCTTTGAACCACCTACCTATCTCTGGACTTTTGGGGACAAAGCAAAACTCTATTTGGCTGAGCCACTGTAGTCATGTTTTGATTCTTAAAGCTAACAGATAAGAAAGTCATGGCCCCTCCAGTGTGCCTGACACACTGCCACATATAGTCAGGTCTTCCGGATGTCCCAGCCTACGTGCCCCAGCAGAGGCAGGACTGCGAGAGGCCCAACTGCGATTTGGAGAAGCCTACATTTGCTTTCCTAAGCATAATTCTGCCAGAATCTTCTGGGTTCACTCCAGTTGTAAGAAACTATGCTTGATCGTCTGAAGACTGATTAATTTGGCTTCAGCATTTTTTTAATATTCCATATTAATAATTGTCTATTTTTGTGTTATTTATTAACATGGTTAATTTACTGTTACATCCTCACAGGGCTACTAGAAACTCTCATTTCTGGAAAATAGTGCAGGAATAATAATAGTCAGCCTTTCTTGTGTTCTTGCCACATACATAAAAATATGCATGCTTCAGACTTAGTCATTGTTTTTACCAATAAACTAATTACCACTGTATGAAGCTGATTTACTTCAGAAGGAGTTTAGAAAAACAATTAATTAAGCACAGTATTTTGAAATATAAACTACATAACAGAGTTAGAACCCTATAATAAAATTGCAGAAGCTTGAAATTTGGAAGAAACCATAGAGGCTCTCTCTAGCTAACCTTCCACCCCATGCAGGAATTACTTCCAGATCAGCCCTGGCATGGTCAGCCTACACATGAGCATTTCTAATGATAGGCAGCTCACTCTGTTGAAAGGCTACCTATTCCAGAACAGCATTCTTCCTCAGATTTATGAATCCCAAATTGAGTTGCCGGCAACTGTCTAGCACATTACTAATTTAAAGTACTCAATTAGAGCTCAGTTTCACTAAATTCCTTCTCTGGGTGCTCCATATATTGAGATTTGTGGGTTCAAGTAATTTCACTGGAATCTTTGGGAGGAATTCCCTGCCCAGTTGGGAATACTGTACAGAGAAGGAGAGCTAGTCTCTTAAAAGAAGCACATGAACAGGGGAATGAGAGAAACCCAAACCCCATCTTCCTCCAAATGATAGTTGGTTCCTTGGAAGAAGGGAGCTTCAAAAAGAATTTAAGTTGGCCACAGGAAGGAAAATGCAGTCCACAAGATGGGCGGGGGAAGGAGGACATCAGGAAACTCCTCAAAAGAAAATACCTCGCTGCTGGGTCTCATGGAAGAAGTTGCACACTGGGAGGTAGAAAATGGAAGCCCAAGATCATAGGAGGAGGACGACAGTGAGGACAGGAAAGAGCCCTGATTAAAGCTATGAGTCTAAGGGTCAGTCCCACTATTGAATAAAGACAGCAGCTCTTTCAAGGGATGGTTCCCAGTGTTTTTCAAAAGCTCCCACTCTCTTGTGATGCTTATTATAATTCTATATTCCTAGACAGTTACATTTGTATGAATTTAGCATTACTTTCTGTCACTCTCTAGACAACAATAGGAGGTTTATTACAACATAAAGGGAGATTCCTCCTCTTGGTCCTGAGTGAGTATCAGCCCAGATACCTGTCCTGTCATCCCTGTCATCTTCCTCTCAAGAATAAAACCCCAAGTGAAGGATGAAGTCACTGGGGATACTTACCCAAGCCCACGCCTTGGGCTCAGGCTCCATGATTAGATAAGTCCTTTCAGATATTTATTTACCTAACAAGCATTATTGATACTTGATACATGCCAATTACAGTTAAGAGTTAGGGGTTAAGAGATAAGGAGAGAGGGCCCCTGGGTGGCTCAGTTGGTTAGGTGACTGCCTTCAGCTCAGGTCATGATCCCAGAGTCCTGGGATCGAGTCCCGCATCGGGCTCCCAGCTCCACAGGGAGTCTGCTTCTCCCTCTGACCTTCTCCCCTCTTGTGCTCTCTCTCGCTCTCTCTCAAATAAATAAATAAAATCTTTATAAAAAAAAAAGAGATAAGGAGAGAGAGGGATAATTTTTTTTAAAAAGTTACAAAGCCCACAGTCTAGACAATAATGCACATATCTTCATTGACTTACTCATTCTTGAATAGTACAGATATTTATTGAGCCACATTGGGTTCAAAACCACGCTAGGCACTCAGTTTACCACCCAAAGTGAAACAGACATGGTCTCACTGAGGAGGGGTACCAATTATATTATAATGTGAGTAGTGCTATGAGAGAAGTGCAGGTACCCTGGAAGATCTTTCTAGAAAGAATGACTGACTTGTGTTCCAGGTCATGAATGGACTTTTCCAGGATAAGGTGGGTGGGAGAGGATGAAAAAGAAGAACAGCCTCTGTATGCCATTCTGTGTCACCTGCTATGACAGAGGTGTGTGTGTCTTCAAAGCTATCAGAGCAAGAGCAAGTGGGTGACGACTTCTGCCTAAGGCACTCTTAAGGGCTTAATAGTGAAAAGAACATTTAGGTTGGGTCTAAAAGAATGAGAGCCAAGTTGGGTAGGTGGTAGTGATGGAAGAGCATTCCAGGCAGAAGGAAAAGTAAACGACAGAGTGCAGAGGCGAGAAGCATGTCATGTTCCAATGACAGAGAAGGCTCTGTGTGGTCAAAGCCCTGCCTTAGGCTGTGGGAGGGGGTTGCAGTAGTCAGTGGGTCAGGTCTGGGTGGGAGCAGAAGTAGAATGAAGGGAGAAGGGAAAAGGAGCCCAGCACAGGGCAAGAGATTGGGGCCAGGTGGTGAAAAAACCTGTTTTGCCATTGTGAAAACATTTTAGGGGAGCAGGAAATAAACATCAGAGATTCAGTAAAGGAGCGAGCGAACAGCAGCTGCCAAACCCAGGGGGACAAGTGAGAGCTGAAAAGAGGAAATGGTTTCTGAGAAACCAGAGAAAGTATTTCACAAAGCACTCAGCCCAGAGGTTTTTCTTTTTGTTGTTGTCGTAAAATCAAGCAAGACGATAAAGCCCTTCCCTCAGCACAGGGCTGACCACATCATTTGCAGAGCCTAGAGCAAAATGAGAATGTTGAGCCCCTTGTGCATAAATTAGTAAGAATTTCAAATAATAACAAGCACAGGACCCTTCTGCATGTGGGGCCCTGTGGGACTGCCGGGTCACACTTTCACAAGCCTGGGGCTGCCGAGGTACTTTTGCGCTCTGGGGCAACTTTCCACTAACAGTGTGAGTAGCTGCTAGCTCCTTGGGGCCTGTCGCAGGGCCGGCTGGGCAGTGCCTCTAGAACACGGCGCTCTCCCCGTTCGGTCTGCACCAGGCAAGTCCCCTGCACTTGAGCTCATTCCAAAACGAAAAGGTCTCTTTTTCCTAATAGTATTGAAAATACGCACAAAGGAATACAATTCAAGCCATGCCCAGCTGTATGTCTCAGGGGAAAACATTAAATGAGAAGTACTTTCAATCTTTCTCTCCCCTTTATAAGAGCAGGTCCTCAGAAAGACTTGTGTTTGCTAAGCCAGGTGATGACAGAGATGGACAGAGAAACTGAGGGAGGGGGGAAATCGTTGTGCAAAATAAAACAAAAAATGACAGGAGTACAGGGAGAAATGAAGAACTTGGCTAGAAGTGAAAGGGAAAGGAAGGGGCAGCAACTAAAGAGAGTAGAAATTTGGGGAAAGACAGAAATATCTAAATGGGATTTCAGAAAGTTTTGGAATATGATGTAATCGCATTCTCCAGCCTCTTAATGAGCCTCAAATAAAAAACTGCACTGCTCAACAAAGTTTAGGAGACAGAGGCAGGGGGGTGCGTGTGTGTGAGTGTGTGTGTGTCTGTGTGTGTTAGGGGAGGTGGTCAAATAGCTACAGATTAGAATTATCTAGGGGAAAATTCCAATGGCCTGCCCCAACCCCAAGACAGCATGAGGATGAACTGGCGTGAAATGGTTTGGAGAATCCCTGACTGGGGGAAGCGATCACATCACTGGTGTCTGTTTTGGCCCTAGCCCAAGTCTTTTTCTTGGGTGGCCCTGTCATGTCCACTGGTTTATTTGTCTACCCTTAGGGTCAGTTCCACATTTCAACTGCTGTTGCTTTAGAAAAGACTCCGATGGCTGGTAGAGCAGTTACTCCCACCTTGTTCTTCTTTAAGATAATCTTCAGGGCACCTGGCTGGTTCAGTTGTAAGAGGATGCACCTCTTGATCTTGGGGTTAGGAGTTGGGTGTAGAGATTATGTAAATAAATAAGAACTTAAAAAAAAAAAAAGAAATCTTCTATTCCTAGCCCTTTGTTTTTCAGTAATATTTTGGAATCATTTTTTCAGGTTACACACAAACACATGGAAAAAAAACAACATGGAAACACTTTGACAGGAATAGCTTTGAATATGTAGATCAGTCTGGGGAGAACTAATATTTCAACAATATTGAGTTTCCTATACCTGAACATGCTACGTCCCTCTGTTTATTTAGATTTCCCTTTATTTATATTAATTTTTTACATCTTTCTGTTTAGAGATCTTGCATATAATTTATTAGACTTTTTTTCTCTAGATGTCTGATTAAACGCATTCATTCTAATAATTTTTCTGTAGTTTTATTATTTCCTACGTACACAGTAATTCAACAATATCATCATGTGAATGATGGCTGTTTTTTCCCCTCTCTGCAATCCTGACACCTTAACTTATCAGCTAGAACTTTAAATACAATATTGAGTAGAAGCAGTAATGATGGGCACCCTTGTCTTATTCCCAGTTTCAGAACTAAGGATTCTTTGTAGACCTTTTATCAAATTAAGCAATTCCCTTTCTGGTCCTAGTTTGTTAACCTTACCTTATGGCTATTATTGTTTACTTATCGAAATCATGAATTGGGGACACCTGGGTGGTTCAGTAGGTTAAGTATCTGCCTTTGGCTCAGGTCATAGGTCCTGGGATCGAGTTCCACAAGGGGCTCCTTGATCCATGGGCAGCCTGTTTCTCCCTCTGCCTATCACTCCCTCTGCTTGTGCTCTCTCGGACAGATAAATAAAATCTTTATTAAAAAAAGAAATCATGAATTGATGCTACATTTTAAAAAATATTTTCTGTGGCTTATTGAAATGATTCCACTGTTTGACTCCTTTTTTTCTATTAATGGTTAATGCAGTTAATTACATTGATTAATTTTCAAAAGTTAAACCAGCCTTGTGTTCTAGAGTAAATACAACTCAGTGGTGTTGCATCAGTGGTCATGAATGAGTCAAATTTTCCTATTTTGAAGTGACCTTGTTAGCTTTTGCCAAGAAAGCCCTTGAAAATAAATTGGGGAGATTCACCTCTGTTTCTTTGTACTCTCTGGGAGAGTTTGTGTACTATTGGCATAATTATTCTCTAAGAAGTTGGTGGCAATCACCAGTAAAGTCATCTGAGTCTATAGTTTTCTTTGAAGGAAATTTTAAATTACAGATTCAATTTTTAATCATTTTAAGTCAATTTTCTGTCCATTTTCGTAAGTTGTATTCTTCTAGAAATGTGTCTAAATTATGAATATTTTCAAGTTGATTGCCCTAAGTTATAATAGTTACTTAATAGTTCCTTAATATATGTCAGGTCGGTAGTTAGCCCCTTTTCATTCCTTCATCACATATTTATGGCTTCTCTCCCTCTCTGTACATCAAAACTTATATAATGCAGTTAAAGTTGTGTTTAGACAAAAAAAGTTTTGATGTACAGAATTTTCATTATCGTTTTAAATTTGGATGCCTTTTCTTTCTTTTTCTTTTTTCTTTTTTTTTTTTTTAATTTTTTTTTTTTTTTTTATTTATTAGAGAGCGAGAGACTGAGAATGAGAGAGGAGAAGGTCAGAGGGAGAAGCAGACTTCCCGCAGAGCCGGGAGTCCGATATGGGACTCGATCCCGGGACTCCGGGATCATGACCTGAGCCGAAGGCAGTTGCTCAACCAACTGAGCCACCCAGGCGCCCCTTCTTTCTTTTTCTTAACTGTTCTGCCTACGACCTGCCGTACTGTATGTTGAAAAAAAGTGGTGAGAGTGGGCATCCCTGTCTTCTTCTTGACCTTAGAGGAACAACTTTCAGCTTTTCACCTTTGGGTGTGATATTAGCTGTGGGTTTGTCATATATGGCCTTTATTACATTGAGGTACATTCCCACTATACCTAGTTTGTTGAGAGTTTTTATTGGGAAAAGATGTCGAATTTTGTCAAATGACTTTTCTATATCTATTGAGATAATTATATGATTTTTTTTTAAGATTTTATTTATTCATTTAACAGAGAGAGAACACAAGCAGGCAGAGAGGCAGGCAGAGGCAGAGAGAGGAGCAGGCTCCCTGCGGAGCAAGGAGCCCGATGCGGGACTCGATCCCAAGACGCCGGGATCATGACCTGAGCCAAAGGCAGCTGCTCAACCAACTGAGCCACCCAGGCGTCCCTGAGATAATTATATGATTTTTATCCTTCATATTATTAATGTGGTTATCACATTGATTTGTGAATGTTGAACTATCCCTGCATCCTAGTAATAAATTCTCACTTGACCATGGTATATGATCTACCTAATGTGCTCCTGCATTTGGTTTGCTAATATTTTGTGGAGAATTTTGGAATCTGTGCTCACCAGAGATATTGGTCTATAATTAAAGTGTTCTTGTCTGGCTTTGGTAGCAGTGTAATGCTGGCCTCAAAAATGAGTTTGAAAGTGTTCCTTCCTCTTCTGTTTTTTGGAAGAATTTGAGAAGGATTGGTATTAAATCTTTAAGTGTTTGGTAGAATTCACCAGTGAACACTGAGCTTTTCTTTGTTGGGAGACTTTTGATTATTAATTCAATCTCCTTATTAGTAACTGGTCTATTCAGATTTTCTATTTATTCATGATTCAATCTTGTTAGGTTGTATGTTCTAGGATTTGTCCATTTCTTCTACATTACCTAATTTGTTAGCATATAATTGCACATAGTAGTCTCTTATAATCATTTGTATTTGTATGGTATTCATTGTAATATCTCCTCTTTCATTTATAGTTTGAGTCCTCTCTCTTTTTCTTGGTAAGTCTAACTAGATGTTTGTCCATTTTGTTTATCTTTAAAAAAAAAGTTCATATTTTAATCTTTCTTTTCTATTCTCTTTTTAGTCTCCATCATTTATTGCTATTTCTTGTTATTTCTGTCACTCTACTAATTTGGGGCTCAGTTTGTTTTTCTTTTACTACTTCCTTGAGGTACAAAGTTAGATTGTGTATTTGAGATCTTTCTTTTTTCTCAATTTTTCTCAATTTTTGGATCTCATCAGCTTTGGTATGTTGTGTTTTCAATTTTATTTGTCCCAAGATATTTTTTAATTTCCTTTTTTGATTTCTTCTTTGACCCACTGGTTATTTAGTAGCATATGTTTATATCCAAATATATGTGAATTTTCCAGTTTTTTTTTTGTAATTGATTTCTAATTCCATATCATTGGGGCTGGAAAAGATGCTTGATACAATTTCAATCTTCTTAAATCTATTAAGATTTGTTTTGTGGCCTCACAATTGATCTATCCTGGGGAATGTTCCAAGTGTACTTGAGAAAAATATATATTTTGTTGCTGTTGGATGAAATGTTCTATAAATGTCTGTTAGGTCCATTTGATCCAATGTGTAGTTTCTTTTTTTTTTTCTTTGATCCAATGTGTAGTTTCAATCAGATTTTTCCATATTGATTTTCTGTCTGGATGATTTATCTATTGTTGAAAGAGGAGTATTGAAGTCCTCTACTGTTATTGTATTGCTATTTCTCCTTTCAAATCTATTAATATTTGCTTTATATATTTAGGTGTTCCTATTTTAGGTACACAAATATTTACTGTTATATCATCTTGATAAATTGACTGCTCTATCATTATATAGTGACTTTCTTTTCTCTTGTTACTTTTTGGCTTAATGTCTATTGTGTCTGACATGGTATAGTTCTCCTTGTTTTCTTTTGGTTTCCATTTCCCACCCCTTTACTTTCAGTACTTTTAGTCCTTAAAGCTAATATAAGTCTCTTTTAGATAGCATAGAACTGGGTCTTGTTTTGTAAATCCATTTAGCCACTCTACATCTTTTTCCCCCCTCTACATCTTTTGATTGAAGAATTTAGTCCATTCATTTCTGAAGTAATTATTGGTAAGTTTGGACTTACCCTTGCCATTTTATTAATTATTTTCTGGTTGCTTTGTAATGTCTTTGTTCCTTTATCCCGTGCTTCCTCTCAATCTTTGTGATTCAGTGATTTTCTGTAGTGGTAGACTTGATTCCTTTCTCTTCATGTTTTGTGTATGAACTACAGGCTCTTCCTTTGAGATTACCATGATGCTCACATAAAACACTTTATATTTATGGCAGTCTATTTTAAGCTGATAAAAGCTTTACTTTGAATGCAGACAAAAGCTCTACAGTTTCACCCTCCCCTCATCTTCTGTATTTGATACCACAATTTACATCTTTTTACATTGTGTATCCATTAACAAATTATTGTAATTGTAGGTATTTTTAATTCTTTTGTATTTTAATCTTTGTTGTAGAGTTATAAGTGATTTACCCATCACCATCACATTAGAGTACTCTTAATTTAACTATATATTTTCTTTTGCCAGTGAGTTTTATACTTTAAGTTTTCCTGTTACTATTTAGTGCCCTTCCATTTCCGCTTCAAGAACTCTGTTGAACATTTCTTGTAGGGCCCATCTGGTGGTGCTGAACTCTTTCAGATTCTGTTTGCCTAGAAAATTCTTTATCTCTGTTAGTTCTGAACAACAACTCTGCTTGGTAGAGTATTCTTGGTTGACAGTGTTTTTCTTTCAGCACTTTGAATATATCACCCCACTTCTTTCTGGCATACAGGATTTCTGCTGAAAAATCTGCTTATAGGCTTATAGGGGTTCCCCTGTATGTAACATATTGCCTTTCTCTTGCTGTTTTTAAGATGTTCTCCTTGTCTTTAACTTTAGACCCTTTATTTATAATGTATTGGTGAAAAACATTTGTTTGTTTGTTTTAATTCATCTTATTTCGTACTATTTGGGTTTCCTTGATCTGGATTTCTGGTTCCTTCCCCAGGTTAGGGAAGTTTTCAGTCATTATTTCTTCAAACAATCTGCCTTCCTTCTGGGACCCCTTTAATGTGTATTTTTTTTTTTTAAGATTTTATCCCTTTGAGAGGTGGGGGGGGGGGAGAGAGAGAAGAGAGAGAGAGAGAGAGCACAAGTGGGGGCAGAGGGAGAGGGAGAAGCAGACTCCCTGTTGAACAAGGAGCCCAACGCGGGACTCAATCCCAGGACCCGAGATCACAACCTGAGCCAAAGGCAGAGGCTTAATAGACTGAGCCACCCAAGCATTCCTATGTATATTGGTATTTTTGGTGGTTTTCCATATGTCCCTTAAGCTATCTTCAGTGTTTTTCACTCTTTTTTCTTTTTGGTCTTCTGGTTGAATTCTACTGTTTTCATGCTTTCTTATCCTTTTTCTAAATGATCTAGTTTGTTCTTTAACTCCTTCACTGATTTTTTTTTCTGGTTCAATTATTGTATTCTTCAGCAATGTGATTTCTGTTTGGCATTCTTTTTTATTTTCTATCCCTTTGTCGAGATTCTCACTTTGTTCATATGTTGTCCTCCTGACCTCAGACACCATCTTTGACTGTTATTTTGAACTGTCAGGTAAATCACTTACCTCCACTTCATTACTATCTGTTTCTGGGGATTTACCTTGATCTTTTGTTTAAAGAATTTTCCTCTATTAATTTTTCTTGACCTTTTTTTTTTTTTAAAGAGGGAACACAAGCAGGGTGAGTAGGAAAGGGAGAAGTAGGCCTCCTGCTGAGCAGGGAGCCCAATGTGGGGCTCGATCCCAGGACCCCGGGATCATGACCTGAGTTGAAGGCAGACACTTAACGACTGAGCCACCCAGGCACCCCTTTTCTTGACTTTTTATGTTGGTTTTTGTGCATTAGATAAAACAACCACTCCTCCCAGTCCTGGCAGAGTAGTCTTGCTAGGAGATGAAACTTGTCAATCAGCCTGGCTGGAGTTCGTGGTTGCCTCTCAAAATTTTGTGATTGTCCAACCTGCTTTCTTTATTCTATGTAGCTCTCCATATCTGAGGGTGCACCAAAACCTGTCAATGTCCTAAAGGAAGAATTATATTCAGCAGCTAGATGCAGTACAATTGGAAGCTAGACCCTCAAACGGAATCGGGAAAGTAGGGATTTAAGCCTCTTCCAGGGAGAAAGTGGGAGAGTGTTTTTGCCTACTCCTTTTGCGCGAGCCCCAGGTGTATAGCTGCAGTGGGGTGTTTGTGGGACTTGGGAATGGAAGCCCAGTTGGCTCTCAGAGCTGGGTGTTCTGGGGACTCATCCCTCAGGCAAAGAGCAAAAACTGTATGCAGATGTGTGTGCACACTCCTTCCAGGGAGATACTAGTGACTTAGAGCATGCTAGAGGGAGAAAAAAGGGGGTGTCTGCTGGTTTTCTCTACTTTTAAGAACAGATCACAGCCAGCCTCAAGATGTATACTAAATTAGAAGTGTGATCCTGAAGCAACAGCTTTCAAAGTTTGTAGATGGTCCCCTTCAAGAAGACCTGGAGCTGGGTGATTTTCTCTGCTCACTCTGTGCTGAGCTCTCTGGGGAGATAGCCACAGCAAGCACTTGTATGCCTAGTAATAATTGCTTCTTTGTTTGTTACCATTCTGTGGGTCTCATGAACACAAGGCCCACTGGTTTTCAGAGCTAGGGGTTTTGCGGGCTGTCCTTCAGGTGGGAGTCTCAAAAGCTAGGGTGCTAAATGTAGGGTTCAAACCATTCACTCCTTGGTAGGAATATGGAGTTTGGAGTTCCCTCCCAACTGTATGGTGCTGTGTCAGGGGTGGGGTTTATGGCAAGAGTGTGTCTCAGCATTTCCTACCCAGTCCAATGTGAGTGTTTTCTCATTTGCCTAATTATAGCCTCTCAGATAGTTTCTCTATTTGTTTCAGAGGTAACTGTATACATTTGGTATACATTTGGTATTGCCATGGGAGGAAGGAAGCAGCCTTCACTGTCTCCATCATCACCAACTTCTCTATTTTACTTTCATTATTGAAGGATATTCTTGCTAGGTTTAAAATTCTAGGTTGACAGAATTTTTTCTCCAGCAATTTAAAGATATTATACCACTGTCTTCTGGCTTCTATTATATCCATTAAAAAGTCAGCTGTCAATTTATATTGTTGTTCCTGTGTAGGTAAAGCCTCTTTTTCCCTCTGCCTGCTTTTAAGATTTTGTTTTTGTGGGGCGCCTGGGTGGCTCAGTTGGTTGGGCGACTGCCTTCGGCTCGGGTCATGGTCCCGGAGTCCCGGGATCAAGTCCCATGTCGGACTCCCGGCTCTGCGGGAAGTCCGCTTCTCCCTCTGACCTTCTCCCCTCTCATTCTCAGTCTCTCTCTCTCTAATAAATAAATAAAATCTTTAAAAAAAAAAAAGATTTTGTTTTTGTTTTTTTTTTTAATATTTTATTTATTTATTTGACAGAGAGAGAGAGATCACAAGTAGGCAGAGGCAGGCAGAGAGAAAGGGGTTAGCAGGTTCCCTGCTGAGCAGAGCCCAATGCGGGGCTCGATCCCAGGACCCTGAGATCATGACCTGGGCCGAAGGCAGAGGCTTTAACCTGCTGAGCCACCCAGGTGCTCCAAGATTTTCTGTTTTGTTTTCAGCTTTTAGAAGTTTTACTATGATGTGTGTACATGTAATTTCTTTTCTCTTTATCTTACTTGAGGTCCATAGGGCTTCTTATCTGAGTTTGACATCTTTCAGCAGTTTGGTAAGTTCTTAGCCATTATCTCGTTAGTTACTGAGTTTGGCTCATTCTCTCTTCTCCTGACGCTCCAATTTTATGCACATTAGAATTTCTGTCTTCTTTTTTATTCTGTCTTTTGAAAGTTTAATCTTCTTGCTTTTCTAAAGCTTCTTTTTGAATATTTTCTTCTAATATATCTTCCAGTTAACTAATTCTTTCTTGAGCTATATGTGATCTGCTGTTAAACCCATTTGCTGAATTCTTAATTTGGAATATCATGTTTTTTGTAATAGAATTCCCATTTGATTCCTTTTTGTAGTTTCTCATCTTCTGCCCAAATTCTCTATCTTATCTTTTTTCCATTTAGACTTTGTAAACATAGTTATCTTAAAGTTTGTGCCTCATGGCTCTTTTATCTGGAGCCCCTATGAGTATATTTCCATGGTCTATTTTTTGCTGAGAACATGTCATTCATATTGTCTTACCTCCTTACCTCCAGTTATTCTTTTAAATCATATGATGGACATAGCATTTGCAAAATGATTTTTGGAAATAATTTGAGTATTACAGTAATGTTATCTTTCTCCAAAGAAATATGTCCATTTCTGCCAGGTTCTTAGAAGCATTAGCAATTAAGGATTATCTTTTTTTTTTTTAAAGATTTTATTTATTTATTTAACAGAGAGAGAACACAAGCAGGCAGAGAGGCAGGCAGAGGCAGAGAGAGGAGCAGGCTCCCCACAGAGCAAGGAGCCCGATGCGGGACTCAATCCCAAGACACTGGGATCATGACCTGAGCCAAAGGCAGCTGCTTAACCAACTGAGCCACCCAGGCGTCCCCAATTAAGGATTATCTTTATATAATTTCACAAGTTAGGGGGAATTTATACTAAAGTCCCTCTAGGGGTATATCTACTTTCAAGTCTCCATTTCTTCTAGGGTACACTTTTCATGATTCCGATCCAAATAATGGGAATTCACTGTGCTATTTTTCCTTTGTGGACTCTTACTTCATTGTCATCACTTGGGCCTCAAAAAGGCGTCAACAGCTTGTGTTAGCCTTTTAACCATTGCCTCCAAAATTGGGTTTGGCTTCCCGGGAAACATAGCCCTAAATACCAGACTCACTTTCCTTAATGTCTTTCTCCTTCTGAAGAAATTCTCTGCAATTCTTCATTTGATTTTTATAACTCTAATGCCTTTCATGTCCTGATTATTAAGAACTTTTTAGATTAATTCGATACCTATGTCCTATGCAAATAAAGTTTTATTTGTATTTGGGTAATTTGCTCTGATAATGACCTTCACAAGATGGAAGTAGGCTATTCTATATAGTGGTCAAGAGCACAGGATTTGGAGCCAGCAAATCTGGTTCAAATCCTTGTTTTGCTTCTAGTAGCAGTGTGAATTTTGGAAGCTTACTTAAACTTTCTGGTTCCCACTTCTCTCACTGGTAAAATGTAAATGATGATTATAGATTCTTTGTTGACAAACAAATAGAATAATATTGCAAAAATATAATACAGAGTTGGCATCTAGTGTAAGCACCATCAAACGGCAACTATTGTTATTCAATATAAACTATTTAAATATTTAATAACATCTACCAAAGACAACTATTTTAGATTTAAAATGATTATAATGATGAGATTCTTTTCCCGGTGTTGTATTTCAGAAAGGAACTCTTTGGGGTTCTGGCAATACCTGCTTTGTAATTTTTCAATACCCAAATCTTAGCAATGTTTATGGCTGTAGAAGTCAGGGACCCAATGGAATACTTCCTTGCATTCTGGGGTCAATTAAAAACTCCAATTAAGGAAAATTCTGGCTCTCCCCACACGTAGCCTTAAAGCATGTTTCTGTGCAGAGACGTGTAAGAGTTCATGTGTTTGAGTTTCTACAATTGCCCTAATTGTTTTAATGCCTTTACTAGCTCCCTCTTTACACACAGGTAAAGCCAAAGGTACACTAGGAAAAAGTCCCTATGATTACCCTCAGGGCCTCCATTGTTATAGCCCTACTTTAAGCCACTTGACCCTGTTATCTACTCATCAGGAGACTATTCCTGCCAATTCTGCCTGTTGGGCATTTGAAGGCAGGTTCATTTAAACATCAATAACTAGGAGTCTCCATTGACCTCATGCTGCTTAAGTCCTAACCTAGTCTTGACCCTAGAGTCAAAACTTTGTGAAAAGTCAATAAAAGTAGCAAACAAAGTTATATTATTTTTGGCAGACTTTGCACAACAATGAGAGGGTTTAACAACAGTTAATTGTGGCTTAATAGTTGCTTGCTAACAAATAGTGAGTTTTTACAATGTAGCAGGCAATATACACACATGCTGTCATTAGAGTCACATAACAACCAAATGAGGTAGGCACTGTCATTACCTCTGCTTTAAAGGGGAGGAACTGTGGTTTACAGGGGCAAAGTATTTAACCTGAGGCCACAAACCATATCAGCCATTCCTGAATCTGTGTGCTCTCCACGTAGACTATTAGGTAGGGAAACTTAAGACTCAGTTTATTATGGAGAAAGATGTCATGAAGCTTTGAAGGGACATTCAGCAAATTAATAGGTCCGTAGTTATCCCATAGAATTGCTCTGTTAAAATGAGGTGGGTTATACTTTCAAAGACTATCCTGGTAAGAACAAAGACTGAGGAGCTAATGAAAATAATTAGGTTAGCAAGCATCAAAACCAACCCATGAGAACAGGGACAGAATAGTCTGGTAGCAAAAGGAAAGTACCTGGTCATGTAAGTGATGATGTTCAATAAATAATCCAGAAGAGGAGGCATTACCAGATATTGAGAAGCTTCTTAGAGAAGTTTATAATTGACAAACGAAAGGTAACACTTCTGTGAGTATAAGACTGTGAAAAGTTAACCTTCTAGGTCCAACTGGAATGTGTGTTTCCACAAAATCTCTCACTAGACACATTCAGTGGGTAACAATGTTACAGAATTTACCCTCATTAAGGATTCTAACAGCCCAGGACAAAGCCTTCCACACAAATCATTACACCCGAGGCTCTTTTATGGAGGAGAAATGAAATTAAAATAAGAATAAAATTTATTAAGTTACTTAATGGTCCTGCTGCCTTGCCTACTTAGACAAGGTTTTGATTTTGATTTTGTTTTTTACCTATGAATACTTAACCAAGTAGAAGCCTGAAGTCTGAAGGATTAGGCCCACATTTACCCAAATAGTTCTGGCTACCCTCATTTACTTGAGGGATGGAAATAAATTCCTCCTTTAATTTCCGGAGACAATTAAAATGTAGCTTTGGAAGGTATTATGAGACTAAACAATCCTTTGTTCAATTTAGCCTTTTTTTTTTTTTTTTTTTTTTATTCATTTGAGAGAGAGAGAGAGAGGATGAGAGAGGAGAAGGTCAGAGGGAGAAGCAGAGTCCCGGCGGAGCCGGGAGCCTGATGCGGGACTCGATCCCGGAACTCCGGGACCGTGACCTGAGCCGAAGGCAGTTGGCCAACCAACTGAGCCACCCAGGCGCCCCCAATTTAGCCTTTTAATCTAATCTGACTACTTTGTGTAGAAATCGCTTCAAGGACTGCTAATATTAAGGTTTAGGTGTGAAGGTGAAGTGGTGTAAAATACCCATTTCAAACATGATGGTGATGAAGGAAGAGGGATCTTATCATCTATACCAGTGGCTTCCCACATTGAAGGTATAAAAATGAAGTTCCCATGTATTTGCTGGGCATAACAGCAGTCAGCAATCCTGGATAATGCCTGGCAAACTAAATGCTCAAAGAATGCTTGTTGGTGAATGCATTTACTTAAGCTGGTCAAGGCTTTGAACTGGATCTTAAAGGAGGAGTTTAGCCAGCGAGGAAGGGATTCATTCAAATCAGAGAGGTAAGCAAAGAGATGACGATGACTCAGGCAGATGGATGGGCAGTGATGCCATAAACTAAACAAGGTAATGGATGGAGAAGGACGCGTCAGTCAAATTAATAACAAACATATGATATTTTGTCACAAATTGGGGAAATTCATGGTCAAGAGATTGGTGCATCTTGCTAAGTAAGTATTCCTGTCTCAAATTACCTTCTCCATATTTACACAACTGGAATCCTCTTGAAACTTTTTATTGGTCACTCTGTGATTATCCTAGAGTTTGAGTCTTTGTGTAGTTTTGATTTTGTGGCTACTAAAATGGGATATTATTTACTAAAAGCTAAGATGGCAATCAGAGAACTCTCTAAAAGCAGAAACTTTATTTCAATGATCTTACTGTCACCTTTATGTAATAGGTAGGCTGTCATTTTTCTTTCTCATTTATCACTAAAGCCTAATGTGTTTGTGTGTTGATATTTTGTAAATGAGGGAACTGTATTAAAATCATTCAAGGATGTGGGCAGGGGAGTGGGTTTGGGAGGGATGTTGGTCGTAAATTAAGAGATGATCATAGCACAAAAGCAGAGAATGAAAATGAATATAGTAGTGAGGTTAACCCAACTCAAAGTAGTGAAAACTGAATATTACTCTGGAATGAAATGCCACATGACTGGGAGACATGGCCTGAGCATGTGTATTTGAGAACATGTCTCTGGAGAGGAGAGGAAAAGCAGAATGGCTCCTTAATAAATTAAGTCAATGTCTCTCAAAATGTGTGTTTTCTAAATTAAGTATTTCCCAAAATGTACATTTCCGAAATCTCATGGAGAGATTCTCTTGGAGATTCACAATGCTAAATATTAGCAGTAAAAGGCTCCGAGAAGACCAGCAGCAAAGGAAAACTAACTCTATTTTATCCAAATTTGATCAAACTTATTTGACCTTGGAATGTATTTGTCATGGAACATGTAGTACCACCTCCCAGAAAGGTGTGGGAAGTGTTGAATTAGGAAACCATGTTTAATTTCATAGTGTCTAGTATATATACTAGGTGATAAATAAAATTTATTTTTGAATTTTTACAAGTAATTTTCAAATAACAAAATCATTATCTGTTATCAACAGTTATCAAAAAATTGATTTAAAAAAAGTGAAGTAGCCATGACCTTCAGAATCAGGACAGAACCTTAGACTTAGAAAGAACGTGGCTTTCTTAACATCTACTAAAAATAATTAAAGAAATTTCTACCATCTCAGGGCCTGCCCAATTCAGGGATAAATTATTCCCTCTAGTTCCATAGCACATAGTTCCTCTGAAAACTGTTAATTCTGCTTACATGCCTTCTGAGTTTGAGTGAAATTTAATTATCTCATTTTCTTTAATAGCAGAGAGTAGATTAATTGTTTAAGAGAAAAAGATGGCTTGTTATATGGGTGGAAAGGTGCAAAGTCTCTGGTGTGCCACTGTAGATATGACCATCGAGGCAGAAGCATGAAGGAGATAGCACATGAAAGTGTATATTCACACAGAAGATAGACCTAATTATTCATTTAACACTAATTTTCAATTTATGCTGAAATTTATTTGGTTTTGTCAAATGAGAATAAATGTGTTCATCAGGCAAACTGCAGTTCAGATTTTGACTTAATCACTTTCTAGCTATTTAAGCACAGGCTTCAATTTCCTCTTTGTAAAATGGCATTACTATTTGGAACACTGGAATAAAGCCTTCCTCATTTTAGCATTTAGAAGTTCTCAGGATGATTTTTGCTCACCCTCATGCCATCCTAAAGGAAAGTTTTCTAGCAGACACACCCTACTCCATCCCACTCATGGTTCTAAAGGAGAGAGATCCAGCCAGAAAACAGACCTACAAATGATAAACACTTGAAATACACAAGTCACATAATCCTTCTCCCTTAAATGGAAATGGAAAACTAAGGATTACCAGGCATACAAGAACTGCAGCATGAAAAAGAAAGACAAAAAGCAAAAAAAAACCAACAAAACAATAACAACAACAACAAAAAAAACCCAAGACCACACACACAAATAACAACAACAAAAGACAAAAAGTAACCTATAAAGGGGAAAAAAAACAATTAGGGAATAGAAGACAACACTAAAAACACTCTAATTAATACGCAAGGGGAATTCTGGAGAAAATATGATATCCTTAAAATTGGAACAAAAATGCTAAGAAAAAGAAACAGAGAATGAAAGAGAATGCTTGCAGATTAGAAAAAAAAAATAGTACTAGTTGAGAAAAAAATTAATTACAGAAGACCTAGAAAATAAACCCAAAGTTTCTTCCTACTCTCTTAGAACATAGTGGGAAAAAAGACAAAGAATTGAAAACTATGAGGGAAAAGATTAGTCTAGAAACGGGAAATTCAGCCTACAAGGTCCCTCATGAGTTTTGGAGATGAAAAAAATTATCAAAAAATAGTTGAAGAAAAAATTTCCAAAGCTGAAAGACAAAATTCTTCAGAATTAAAAGAGCTTCTGAATGGCCAGAACAATTAAAGAAAAGAAAGCCATACCTGGAAACACCTTTGATGTGGCAAAATACCAAGGATAAAAAGAAACTTCTAAAGGCTTCTATACCCAGCCAGATGTCAATCAAGTATGAGGGCGGAATAATATTTTCTGACAAAAAGATCTCAGAAAGTTTATCTACCATACATCTTTTCCTTGAAAAGTATTTGAAGATATACCTAGAGAAACAAAAGAGTAGAATAAGAAGAAGGTTTTAGGGTCTAGGAATCTGCAGTTCCAATCCAGACTTCTGAGAGCAGTGGGAAAAATTTGCACCATGACCACTGAATAGAAGGCCCAGAGGGCAACCAGTACAGATTGGAATAGAAGGATGGCAGGGAGATGGACGTCTCCAGGAGAAAGGGGGGACTTGATAGAAAAGACAGGCTTGGGCAAAACTATTCACAAAGATAAATAATGCAAAAAGAGCCCCCAACAGCACCCATTGGAAACTCCAGGGATCACTGGTAAAGAATGTATAATAAAGTGGAATGTTTAATAAAATAATAATTCACATATGATGCAAACTAAAACATGGCAATAATGGAGGATAAAAGCAAAGAGAGAGAAATTCCACTGAACCTTGGTACTGGGAACATCCTTTCTCAGTGGACCCAGGGGTTACAATGTTAGACTTCTTAAAACAAATATACTCCTAACACATGGCTTTATCAATCTATGGATGAATCATGGAGATTTGGCTCCAACTTTAGGACAAAATGTAAGGTACATGTTTATCTGAAAAATGAGACTTGGGAGGTGGATAAAAGGGTAGGGTCATCAATAATTTCACTTTTTAAAGTAAGAAATCAAGAGATACAATATTATCAAAAGTTAATGAAACAAGAAATAGATTTACTATAATACTTTATATTACAAATATAAATACAGGAAGAACAATAGACAACAAATTTTAACAAAAATAACAAAATAAATTTCAGACACATTTATTTTGGGAATGTGTCCCATAAATGGGAATGTCTAGGATTGGGTGGAGGGGGGAAGGGTGGTAGGACTGAACCAAATGATGAACTTTCATATTGAAGAGTCTGTAAATTATATCCTTTATTGATACATTTTTTAAAAAATAGAGTTATAGGCATATTATCTATATAGAGAAAAGAACAGAAGAAATGAAAATGGAAACGACCTCTTAGAATGGGACACTGTCTGTCTCCTTTGTCCAACATTGTATCCCTTGTGCCTAGAACGGCACTGGGAACACCTACTGATAAATGGTGAGTGGGAAGAAGGTGACTCTGGGAAACAATATATGTGTGTGGAGGAGAAGGGTCAGAGGCTGTCTGTTCCCAACATTGAATGGTTACCAGATAAAGGTACTATTTTGATGAAAAAAAAAATATATATATATATATATATATATATATATATATGTAATAGTGAAAGAACACAAGAGAATGGAGCATGCCATGAATGGGGATGCCCTTGGGGAAGTGACAGGTAAGGTGGGACCTGGAGAAGGAATCAGCCAGGTGAGGAAAAAGAGGTCCAGACTGAGGCAACACATGTGTAGACTCTGGGTGGAGAAAAGATCCAGGTGGCCAGAGCAGAGTGCGATAGCAGGCTCCGTGTGAGCCTGTGCAAGTAGGCAGCGGCCAAGTCTAACAGGGTTTGGCAGGCCACATAGGGATGCTGACGAATTGCTCAAGAAACACAAAGTGAGGCCTGTGACTTCTCTGTTTCTTTATCACCAATGGGGCTGGGCTCTCCTGGCTTTGCGCTTACACTTGGGACCAGAGCTTGCGTACAACTCTGTTCCTGGCCTTTTGGGAATGGACTGGGCTCCTGGATTTGATTTTCAGTATCTCATAACTTTGAACTCCCAAAGAAGAAGAATATACTACATACTAGATGACTAAGTAGAATATGGTCCACTTAGCATATTTTGTGTCTTTGTTGCATAAGTTGAAGGGGATGTGCAGAGGATGTTGGGGAGAAAGAGCTGGATTTTATCATCCAAGTTTTGGTGCTTATCAGGAAGTTGTGGTACTGTCTTACAGGGAGGCAGAGAAACATTATCAGGGCAATTTAGGCATTGATCAGGAGCAAGGCACATTCTATTCAAGAAGCCAGAGGAGTGTTCACTGGGGCTCTCACGAGCATGGGGTCAGGACAGATGCCAATGATAATTGTAAAGATATGGGTGCTACCCTGAAGAAATGCCTATTCTTAGAAGACAGAAATAGATGTGGATAAACAAAGATCCAGATTCTCTCAGAGCACAAATGCTGCACGGGGATTAGGCTCGGTGCTCTGGGAAGCTGAATGAACTCTTCCAATCCACTAGGGTCCTTGTTAGTGCATCGAAGCAGTAATTTACTCAATGACAAGAGTTCACGTAGCTTCCGAAGGCACTTAACTTACTCCCAGGATGTTGGTTGCACACCAGGGGAATCTGGCTCACTAATCTTTAACACTTGTCATAATTATTTTTCTTTCAATAATGCTGTTTTCCCCCTGAGAAACTCAAAATTATTACATAAGAAATGTAGAAATAGAAGTGTGTGATATTTTTTAATAAAATGTAGTCAGTTGCCCTGGGGGATTTTTGTAGCAAAAACCTCTCAAATCAATTATATTTTCTCATTTCTAGTTCCAATAATTGAATATTTTATTTCTATATTTATTTAAGTTCTTTCAAAATGAAAAGGTGGAGTTGTGTTGACACACTGGGAAAGGAGGGTATTATTAATTAAAGCTGTTTAAAGTATAAGATGAAAACAGTGCTGATGCATATAAATTTGTTTCAATGAGCTGCCAGCTGCTTTGTGAGGTTATAGGAATACTGTTGGCAATCCTGGGGGGTGGCACAGTGGTTCGTCATTCCATCATCGTTAGGAGGTAAGTCTGCAATCACAACTCATCCAGAGAAAAAATAAATGATGCAGCCAGGTGTTGAGTGCCCATGACTCAGCTATTTAGAAAATCCAGGATGACTGACCTGCATTTCTCACATTTCAATCAGAATGTTCAGTTCTGATCCCTCTGTCACTTCAGCTGGGTGCTCACTGTCATTTACTTTCATTGTCTTCTGATTCTCACATCATCACTATGGTGTAGATAGGAAGGTGGTGGTGGTGGTTCTTTACCTTTTAAAGGTAAAGAACACGAGGCTCAAAAAGGTTGACAATGGGACGCCTGGGTGGCTCAGTCCGTTAAGCGACTGCCTTCAGCTCAGATCACGATCCCAGGGTCCTGGGATCGAGTCCTGCATCAGGGTCCTTGCTCAGCAGGGAGCCTGCTTCTCTCTCTGCCTGCTCTGCTTGCTGCTCCCCCTGCTTGTGTTCTCTGACAAGTAAATAAATAAAATCATTTTAAAAATAAATAAACAAATGGTCGAGGATGCTTGCCGAGGTCACATGGCTGCAGGGTGGTAGAGACAGAACAAGACTAGAGGTCTTTTGATTCCTTGCAAGTACTTCTTGTTGACTCCAGGACCTCAGGTGACCTCAGGCCCTACTTTGCTTCTGAGCTTGAGCCATTGCAGTCCACTCCTGCCACACAAGGGCTCTGAATGTTTGAATAAACATGGCCTGGGAAGAGCAGCCTCTAGAAAGTTCTTGCCTCCAACTAGATATTGATGACTTACCTAGAGGCAAAGGAACTCTTGGGAAGGTACATCTCTCACATAGGAGTCAGCATCAGTCAGAAAACAATCATGAAGCAGGTAGCTCTTTGACCCTCTCTTGCTAGTTCCCTTAGTATGAACGATACCACCCCTAATTTCGCTCTCTCTATCCTCTCCCTCCCTGCCTTGCCCATTCTTATAGGAAAAACTCTCAAGGGGCTTCTGATGTTTTCTGTGGTTGATTAAAGATGACCAGAGTGACCTACTCAAGGAAGGTTAATTTCAGAGTTCAAGCAATGAGTTTTCCAGAGCCTGCTTCCTCTAACCCATGCCACTGGAGATTAATAAGTGTTGGTTATTGTTATTTGGCTCAGAGGATGCTGGATTGGTCCGCCTAAGTCAGTCTCATATTCTTGTATTTATTCACTGTGACACCATAAGGCAAAATGAGAAACAAGAGTCAAAATGACAAAAAGGCTGATTTCACTTTGAAATGAAGGACTTTCAAGGAATTGGAACTCTTTGGAAAAGAAATGGCCATATCAAGGGGTTTTTGTTGCTAAAGGTAGTTAAACTGAATCAATGACCACTTATCGAAATGTGTTGGAAAAGGAGAGTATTGTTAGAATAGATGACCTCTAAGGTTCAACCTGGAGATTCTTAATTTGTTTATCCTTTCCAGAGACACATTTCTGGAGTAAGACAGAGGGAATTGGATCAGAGGTCAGGGTCAATGGTCAGACACCTTCAGTCCATCTGTCGCCTTTGCTAACCCAAGCTGCTCATCCATGAGGTCCAGCGAGGAATGTGGCACCAGGAGAGCAGCTGGGCAGAAGACAGGCCCATAGGTGATGGGTCAGAGTCTCCCTTATTTCAGCTACATGCCCACCATGGACAAACTTCACAGCAGCAACAACCTAACAAAACCCAAGGATCTCTTTTGATGAGATTCTGAAACAAGAATCCCTAATGATTTTCTCCCCAGAATCATAGAAAAATGTAGCAGAGATATCATCATATCATTTGAATGTGTACCCACTTGCCAATTACTCTGGATTGATGCTTCCTGATGTAAATAATCAGTTGAACATAGAATCTAAATCATATACAGTTATTTGACACTTTATTCAAGACAAAAAAAAAAAGATTGGCTATTTAGGCAAAAACATCAGCCTAGTAGTTTTCCTGGCAAATGTGTTATAACTAAGTATATATATAAAACAGTCCACATTATGAGCCAGTAATGGTCAGGCCATTCCAATGGGTAATTTACTCTCCAGGAAACCACCAGGGTCTGTGCTACATGCACGCTCTTTTCCAAGTTGCTCAGAGCCATTTAGAAAATTACTATTGTTATTTACAAAATGCTCCACCAATCTCAGGAATTAACCCTCTTCCCAACATGTCTAATTTACTTGTTCTTCAAGTAATAGGTATGTTAAAGTCAATACGGGTCCAGTGCCTAAATAAGAAAAAATAGCTGCTTTTTACTGAGTGTTCTGTGTGTTCCAGGTACTCTGAATGCATTGCATACGACCTCATCAAATCCTCACAACAACCCAGATGTATTATTATCCCTATTTGAACTAAAGAGTAAATAAACTGAGACTCAGAGAGAAAAGTCATTTGTCCATGGTTACAGAGCTCCTAGTGCCTGGTGCGTAGGAAGTGCTGGATCAGTGATCATTAATGTTACTTTATAGTAGGAGGCACAGCTGGGATTGGAGTTGAGATGTAACCCTCATCAAAGCTTTTACAATGGCCTCTGTGTTGTTCTGCCCCATACAAATCACACTGTCCGTGAAAAGGAGGTGTGTCATGGCCAAGTGTCATTGGTAGGAATCCTTGTCCTAAGGGAGGCATATTGCATTTGTCACACTTCCAGTAGCTCCTTATCAGTTAGGCATTAGTTAGGCCTTATTAGGGCATGTAGCATGTAAAACATAATGAATAACACAAAAGTCTCCAAACTTGGATAGGATATGCAAAGAATTTTCTAGAAGTTTCTAGAAGCTCAGTGATACAGTCAGGGTTAATAGAATCTACATCTATCTTCTGTTTGTGGATGTCATCCTTTCTAAAACTGATTTACTCAAGACTGCTCTGTGGGCCAGGCTCCATGCTATCTCTCCATTCCTGCCTCCCATAGGACATTTCTATTTCTACTATATAGGACACTCCTCTCACCCAGGCCTGTCTTGTGTACGTGCATAAGAGACACCCACTCCCAAGGATGCAGCCAGTGGGCACAAGGCTTAGCGAGATGCTGGGGCCTTTTCAAGAACTGGAAAAAAGCATCCTTCCTCTGGGTGAATGGAGTGTGGGTTGAATCTTAGTCCCTGCTCACACACTCAGCAGTGTGCCCCTATGCAGGTCATTGCCTGCACCAACCTTATTACAATCCTTAGAATGTTCGTTGTCCCGAAATAAAGGCCATGGCTTTCTATTTTTTAAGGGGCAGTTTCAAAGACTGATTTCCAGGAAGCCTAGAAGTACAAAACTTTCTGGGGTTCCTTCAGAAGGTTTGTGAGCAAAATCATTTCATGTAGTTTGGGAAGACACGATCACTGGGCTGGGCTGGACAAGCCAACAGAGGCATCATCAACTCTCAAAGATCTCAGTTGAGTCAACAGAAGGGCATTTACCAGTCAGGAAGGTTAACTGCTCACTCTTTATTTCTAAACAAAGATTGCTGAGCATCTCCTAAAGCACAAAAATCTAATTGCAGGCCAGACAATGATGAAGATTGAATAACAGACTCATAAAATTAATGGCCAGAAATTCCACAGCAACATTTTCAGCCCAGAGTTTCTCTGACCTCAGACTGTAAATACGCCATTTGAAAAACAAAAAGATGGACTTGACATTCCAGTTCCCCAATATCCCCAATACCTTCTTATTTTGGAAGATTTTATTTATTCATTTGACAGAGAAAGACATAGCAAGAGAGGGAACACAAGCAGGGGGAGTGGGAGAGGGAGAAGCAGTCTTCCCGCTGAGCAGGGAGCCCGATGTGCAGCTCGATCCCAGGACCCCAGGATCATGACCTGAGTTGAAGGCAGATGCTTAATGACTGAATCACCCAAGTGCCCCATATCCCCAATATCTTTAAGAGCAGGGCAGCCCACTACGCCTGTGCAATTTGGACTCTGCAGACATACTTGATGGTGATGGTGATGATGATGATGATGATGATGATGATGATGATGATTTTACCAAACAGAGGAAGTGTTGGTTCAGTGCATGACACGGTGCTTTCTTGGCTCTTAACTACTCAAATGAGTATGATTTTCAGGTCGGTATTATTGATCTGAAATAAATGCAGTTTTCTTGGGAGGGGCTGCCTTTTAAAATAGATTTCTCAAGAATTAAAGGGTTTCTACCTCACCTTCTCTTCATTATGTTTATGAGTCAATGGGGGGAAAGAAAGCAGAGTGCTGCCTCTGAAGTCAGCTAACAGGTGCACGCAGGGAATGAAGAAATGAAATAATTAATAAACACTTAGCAGTTCCATTAGGAAATCATAACAATAAGAAAAGCCAGTGGTTATTAAGCATCAACTATATGCCAAGCACTATTCTAAGAAAGGGACGGATATTTGCTCACCAAAGCCACATGGCATCAGCTTTGACAGAACCAAGTAGCTTGCCTGCCACCACACAGCTGGTGGGATTTTTCATCCCAAATGCTTATTAGTCATTTATATATACTTTCTCTTTTCGGAGTTTATTTGACAGAGCTTCATATCTATTAATGCTAGCATGCACACATTATATATCGAAGTATTTTTCCAAGTTTGCTGTTCATTTTCTGTGCGTATGGTGTTTTTGACAAAGTCAAATCTATCCTTATTTTTATTTATATTTCATTTATTTTTTTAAATATTTTTACTTATTTATTTGACAGAGAGAGAGAGAGACCACAAGTAGGCAGAGAGGCAGGCAGAGAGAGAGGGGAAAGCAGGCTCCCTGCTGAGCAGAGAGCCTGATGCGGGGCTCGATCCCAGGACGCTGGGATCATGACCTGAGCGGAAGGCAGAGGCTTTAACCCACTGAGCCACCCAGGTGCCCCTATATTTCATTTATTTAGTGTTAGACTTACAAAAACCTTTCTCACCCCAAGGTTATTAAATTTTCACCTAAATTTTCTCTAGCAATTTTCAAGCTTTATTGTAATACATTAAAATCTTTCTAGAACTCAGTTTAGTATGCATCTAATTTTGATGCATTAAAATTAATGACCTGACCACCCCCAACAATTAGTCCTAGTATTGTTTACTGGAAAGTTACTTTCCCAGTCATATCTTTATTCAACAAATCCTTATCCAGAACCTACGAGGAGCAGGCATTTTTCTAGGCCCAGGGGATACATTACATTGTAATGAGGAGAAGCAAAAAGGGCAACTAAACATATAGTATGCTAGGTGGTGCTAAATGCAGGGGACAAGAAGGGGCTGGAATGGCTATTTACACAGAGTGGTAGGTCTGTAAAGAAGGTCTCTCTGAAATGGTGATATTAGGGTAGAGACCTAAAGGAAGTGAGAGGTGACTTGTGTACCCAGGGAAGGGCATTCCAGGCAGAGGGAACAGTAGGTGCTGGGCCATGAGGTCAGATTATATTTGCTGCGTTCCAAGAATAGCTAAGAGACCACTCTAGCTGAAGCAGTACCACAAATTAGGGGAGATGGTATTAGAAGAAGTCAGAGGAGTGGCTGGAGTCAGATTATGTAAGATCTGATAGGTTATTATAAGCAATATGGATTTTGGCACTGGATGAGCATAGCAGATCACATTTCCCAAAGATGGCCACAGTCACATCCCGTGAGCTTGTCTGCAATATGGCATTGCCGTATCCTCAACCTCTTTGAATCTGGGCAGACCTCGTAACTGCTTTGGCCAATAAAATATGGCAGGAAAGATGCTGGTAGGTAACAGTTTGGGGAGTAGCCTCTAACTGGTGTGGCAGCTTCTTCTTCCTGCCTCTTAGAAGACAATCACAAGAGAAAAAATGCCCAAACCACATGGAGAGTCCTGGAAAATGAGATGCCACATCAAGAGACAGAGAGGCCAAGGAGCCACAAAGCACCAGGCATATGGGTGAAGAAACGGAAGGGGATCCTCTAGCCCGGCCAACACCTAAATGCCCCAATTCCTGATCCATGGTATCTTGAGCAAAACTGAAACGTTTTCTTAAGCCACCATGTTTTAAGACAGTTGGTCATGCAGCAATGGAGAACTGGAACAATGAGGAAGGAAGCTTTCGAAAGGGTTTGAGCAGTCACATGATTTGACTGTTCTATAAGAATTCCTCTGGGTCTGTGCTGAGAACAGAGAGAAGAAGGGAGAGTGTGGAAAGGAAACCAGTATGCAGAGCAGGTAAGAGACCAGAATGGTAGAAGCTGAAGAGGTAGGAAGTGATTCAGGTCTGGACATATTTCAAAGGACATGTGGACGGGAGTTGCTGATGGATTAGACACGAAGTTGGAGGACCGAGCCCCAAGCACTCTACCTTCTATGGATGTGTTAGAGTTGGAGAAGGAACCCAAAAAAGGAGGCGGAGAAGGGGTGAAGAGGATGGCCAATGAGATAGGAAGAGAAGTAAGTGAATGGTGTTCTGGAGGTAGAGGGGGAAGTTGCTTTGGTAAGGAAGGAGTGATAACCGTGTCAGATCTGCCAAAGAATCCAGTCAAATGAGGACTGACCATTCTCGATATTACTGTCTTTGTTCTTGATATTACCAATACACTTATCATATACTAAATTTGCCTATGCGTGAGCATATTTGTGTGCGAACTTTCTCTCCTCTCCCATTGATCTGTGTAACCATCTGGAACCATATGACCGCTGAAACTTTCATACTCCACAAGGCAAGCACCATGCCTGCCCCCTCCCCTTTTCTTTTTTTTCCCCCAAGAATATCTTGGTTATTCTAATCTAAAATTTGTTAGAATTTTAGATTGGAGTTTTATCAATTCTCCTTCTTCCCCAAATGCGCTGGAAATTTTATTTTATACATTTTTGACATACAAATTAGTTTGGTGAGAGTTAATACTGAGTCTGCTTATCTAGTCTCTACACATTATATGTTTCTATTTATATGTTTCACAAACCTAAGTAGATTTTTTCTCATACAGTCTCATGTGTTTTCTCTTAAGTTCTTTTCTAGGTATTTAAATTGCAGTGGCTTTTGTGAATTATATCCCCTTTTTCTCATTATATTTTCTTACTGGCTATTTTTGCTCTAAGAAATCTGTTTTTGTATGAAGAATTCTCTTATCATTTCTAATGATTTTATAGGTGATGCAAACAGATTTTACACCTTTATTATTTTCATGGTCATAAAATTTCACAGCTATGGAATCAAATAACCAATGTATAAGGCTGTCCTAATTTCTGCTGATAAAATTATTCCTAGTTTGAAGAATGGGATTTAATATGCCAGTATTTCAAAGTGTTTCACAAAGAACTCCATGATTTCCAGGTGCTCTGAGAAAGACTGTAGCCACACATCTCAAATTGTCCCAGATATTTCCAATTTCAAATATTTTCCCTTTGTTAACCCATGAGTCAGACCATATGTCCTTTGATCTTTGCTTCAAAAAATATTGTCACGGTATTTAGAAACAGGGGCAGCCCAGTCAAAGTTATAACATATGGGATGTTTTTCCTCTGAGCCCCTAACTTTCCTCTCAGTATTTTTCCTGGTTATGTGTGCCTAGAGTAGATACATGCATGCACATGCATACACTCACACACACACATACAGTGGTGTCCTGGAGGAAAAAGGGTTTTACTCAAATAATGCCATGTGGGCTGCTATGCAGCCTGGAACCAAGATCACCTAAGGCTGGCTAGTGTGGAAGGTTTCATTGTCGGGAAGCTGCGGTTTGGACCTCACCTCTAACTGTATGCCCTTGGGCAAGTCACTTAAGCTCAGAGCCTCTATTCTCTCTATGTGAATATCTACTTTGTAGGGCTGTGGTGGGGATGGAGAAAATGACTATGAAATGCTCACCATAGGTAAGAGCTGATGAATCTGTTACTTTCATTTAGAAGGAAGTTCCTGTATTATTCCTCAAGTCCTTAAGAAAATTCTTTGGTTTCATGCTATAGAAGCAAAGCAAAGCTATAGATGCAAAGTGACCAGAATGAAAATGCAGGAAGCAGTGGGGTCTCAGTCTCCTAATTCTCCCTTTTGTATACCTAGCTATAGGTGTACAAAACCACCAATGGCTGAAGTCTCCCATTTTTGTAACTAACCAGCCTCCACTCAGAGGCTGAGGTTACTCATAGTAACCATGAGGCGGACATTTGTCATTTTTTGTTGTTACTTTCCAACGATCCACCTCTTCCTATTGCCACCCCACTCTCCCTTTTGAGGATGCCTTCGTGGGCAGAGCTTTGGGAAGTAGGGCCTGAAGTCAAATGGATGGACCTGACCTTGCCCTGGGGGCAGGCATGTGACCTAGACACAGCTCATCCCATCCTCCCTTCTTTCTGGGACTCTGTATTTTACATAAAGCATGCCCCAAAGCGGGGACAACTGAGGTCATATCTGTCAACACATTACAGGATGCAGACTGTTCACATTTCCATTACTGTGGTTCTTAATGGTGTTCTTACTGGTTCAGCTGCTTGGCCTTCAGACCCCCTCGCTCACTGCTCTCTTCTATACCTGGTCAACCTCCCCCACGGCCCCCCAACAAATTGTTCCAAAAGACTGTCTTTTTGTTTAGCACAGTTCAATTTGGTTTTTCTCTCTTGCAACAGTGCATGACTGATACAGCCAGATTCCAAGACAAAGATAAGAAAAGCAGCTCATCCCACTTAGCAAGAATTCTCTCACCACGGTCAACAGTTGGTGCTTGGGGGGAAAGGTGGACTCTTAAAATATGTAACTAAATGGCACATCATGACTGAGCTGAAGTTCTACATTATCACCTTAGAGAGGATTCTGGAGTAGAATGCCTTTCAGTTTGCAAATTTATCACCAGAGGTGGCAAGAGAATGGAGGAGTGGAAAAGAGATAGTATCAGCACGTGCAATGATCAACTCAAACCCAAACCCCTCGTTCGCTTTCAGGAGAAGCTGAAATAATTTCTTTGTTCAGAACAGGGAAAAGTAAATGCTAGATTTGCCTTTCCTCTCTCCATTTTCCATTGTTTCAGCACTGCTCCCTGGGCCTGAGAAAGCTGCCACAAAGCATTTTACTAGTTATCTGATTGTCATCCTACTTAACATGTTCCGTGGTCTGCTGGCTGATGGTAGTTTAAGCAGGATCTAATTGGTAACATATTGTCGATTGAATTAAGTGCCATATGATAGAGATTTAAACCATGGTAATTTTTCCATAAAGAAAAATCTGTCAACAGACTACAGCAGGGGACCATTAATAAATCAAATTGTCATGTTTATTAGCTATTGCAGGAGTCTTGTTGTCTTGTATTCATGATAGCCCCCCCCCCCATTTTTAGCACTAATAACAGGTATAAAGAGGAATCTCTGGCAAGGCATTTTCAATGGGTTCATATTTGTACACAAACACCTGCCTGTATTTTAATCATGAGAAAAATGGTGCTACTTCACTTTAAAAAAAAAACATGGATTGGGGCTGTTTTTTGGATGAGGGATAATGTTTTTATTTTCTTGCAATTATGTTTTAAAACATTGGGAATCAACACATTGATAATCAAAGAAAAGCCAATGAAAACAAAAATGAGAACACCATTTGCTGATCAGATTCACAAAAAATAGAAGAACTGGTAGAATGTACTACAGGATTTGTAGAACAGTCGCTGCAGTTTCATTTGTAATATTATAAAAATTGGCAATAAACTAACTTTCCATATATGGGAATGATTCAACAGATTATGGAACATCAATACCAAGGAGCAAAACAGCTATTTGAAAGAATGAGCTAAACCCTACCTAATGATGCATCATTAAGAAACAATATCATTTATACTTTTCCTTTTCCTTTTCTTTTAACTGCCTGGACTTAAAGTCACTTTCCACATTTTTCTCCTACATGAATAAGAAATAATAGAATCATGTTTTGCAAAGGTACCCTCCTTGGAATCTCCTAAAACCCTGCACACTGAGTAGGACAGGCTATTATACCCAGTTTACAGAAAAAGAAACTGAAGTGTGGAAGAGAAAGTGATTTTTTTTAAGGTTTTATTTATTTATTTGAGAGGGAGAGAGCATGAGAGGGAAGAAGGTCAGAGGGAGAAGCAGACTCCCCGTGGAGCGGGGAGCCCAATGTGGAACTCGATCCCGGGACTCTGGGATCATGACCTGAGCTGAAGGCAGTCGCCTAACCAACTGAGCCACCCAAGCGCCCGAGAAAGTGATTTATATCGAAGCAGTACCATAGCTGTCAATCTCAGGAGGCAGGATGCAAAGATGCAAGCTCTTCCTCTGAACCGATGCGTAGAATAAAGGGTCTAGAAATCAGAGACCAGCATCCAGCTCCTCCCCAGAGTGTTAAATCTCAGCGTGACCTTGATCTTGTTTCTGAATTCTCTGGGACCTGGCTTTCTCATCAGTCACATTTCAATACCACTTAGTACTGTCGAGGCAACCCTGGTAGCCAGCAGCACGAAGTCAGAGATAGTCAGACCCCTGCTCTGCCCGGTCCCACCCGGCTCTGCACCCTCGGGCCAGCTATCAGCTATCTTCTAAAATAGGCACAATCCCAAGGGATCTGATGCAACAACATGAGAAGGCATGTAACGTGTTCACACATGTGACAGACACCAACCTCATGCCATCTAATGTCATTTGGATGCCAGTTACAGGTCTCTACTGGCCACGTTGCTGTGCGCATGGACACTCCAGAGGTGTACGAGCTCGTGTCATGAAATCTGTCAGACTCCGGAGCTCGCTCCGATCACCAGCAGGACTCACCGGTATGTCTGCCCTGGGCTTCTTTCCCAGCCAGCCCCCCCACCCCCGCCACTACACCTTGGCAGGGCTTGCACTTGGGTATCCTCACTCTGACCTCCTCTGTTTCTCCTCATACATTCATTTACCTACCCCACATCCCACCTTCAATCTTTCCCACTCTCCTACCTTTTCAAGTCTGACAGCTTAATTGCAGAAAAGGGGGCAATACTACTACTACTACTACTACTACTACTACTAATAATAATAATAATAATAAATAATGATGATCACTAACACTTATTGAGCCCTTTCAACTTGCCAGGCACTCTCCTAAGCACTTGACATGTATCAGCTCTGCTAAACTTTACTTAAGAGGTAGAGACTAGGGCCCCTGGGTGGCGCAGTTGGTTGAGCGACTGCCTTTGGCTCAGGTCATGATCCCGGAGTCCCGGGATCGAGTCCCACATCGGGCTCCCGGCTCCATGGGGAGTCCGCTTCTCACTCTGACCTGCTCTCTCTCACTCTCTCTCTTTCCTAATAAATAAATAAATAAAATCTTTAAAAAAAAAAAAAGAGGTAGAGACTATTGTTGTACCCACTGTACAGATGCCAGGACCCTGATGTAGAGAGGTACAATGAATGACTTACCCAAAGTCACAGCAAGTGTTAAAGATTGGAACCAGAAATCTAGTGAATGAGCAATGTATATTTTTCCACTTTCTAAATGCAAAATAAATGAAAAATATGCATGACACAACTAAACTAAATGCAGGTGCTGTCCAGAGAAAGAGAACCACAGTAGACAGAAGCAAAACCAAAACCTTAGCATATTGAATGTTTGTGTTACTTTCACTGTAATAACCTCACATCAGCAGTGAGGTGAGAAACCCTGACAAACCTAGGTAAAGGAAGGAACTTTTTCTCACTTTGCACTAAGGAGCAAATGCTTCTGAGAAAAGCAGACAGCATAATTTTAAAAAAAAATTTAGTTGCACACTCAAGACTCAAAGAACGAACTTATTGCCACTTCTCTACTGTTGTGGGTATTGGTTAACAGTTGGCTTACCCTTTTTAGTTGTAGTATCAGAATTTTCAATCCTTTGAGTAAGAGGGATTATGAAATGCATATCGACACATGATTTCACTTTTACATTTTTAAGAGCCTGAGTAGCAAGGAATTTACATATTAAGGAAAAAATCCTTTATCACACGATTAATTTCAAAAAATATCACTATTGCTATTTTATATTAGATGTGTGTCTATGTGTATATACGTATGCATGTACATACACACGTAATGTGCCGTGTATATATATATATACGCACGATGTCTGCACACCCAAGCATACATACATGCATGTACATAATGGGCTCACATCCAAAGAATGTGAGCTAGGACTGTCAGACCCTGTTGTTGAGAAGGTCATTTGTTCTGAATTATTTATGTAGAAGCAGTGGTGGCCTTAGGGTAAAACACACATATTCTCTTCTTCCTGTGAAGATCATTATCTACGATCCTGGGAGATCATTATCTATGACCATTCACTGGGGTCAAGTCTGTGGCCATGTCATAGGCTCTTTTTGGGGGTGTGGGTAACAGCCTAAATAAGGTTCAGACACACTGTTCACAAGGCCCATAGGCCCAGCTCTCATCACGAAAGATATCAGCACGTCCACACCAAGACCATATATCCTTCACATGCTGCGCCCACGTGAATTCTATGACCTTTTCTGATCACCTTCCAAGTCTGCCTCCTCAGTCTATCCAGCCATTCACCCCAGGCTGAATTATCGCTATGAGGTACAATGGGGGTGCTCCCTGCTGCCCCGTCCTGAGGAGGAGGGCCAGGCTACTCTAATGCACCCCAAAAAAAGGGTACCCCGCAAGGGTTACTTCTTCTCCACCCACGGCAGCCCAGAGGACCCAGATGCTCTCTGGCTTGATCTTACCTCTCAACTCACAGGCTCCTTTTCTTTCCCTCTCAGATAAGTCGTTCAGCTTCTTTCTTCTAAGACTGTGTGTGGAACTCCCATCTCACTGGCAAGCTTTCTGAATGGCACTTTCTGTATAAACAGGAAGAGTGTGTGTGGTCACGACTAAAGTGTGCAGGTGCTGATAGAGGATATGAAAGTGTGGAGGCGAGTGACTAAACCAGTTGATGGCATTTCCTCACCAGATACCCAACTGTCCTCCTCTTACCCACTACAGGGCAAGGTCTACCAGAAGTCTGGAAGCAAGAGCCTGGGCCCCATTCTGGGGGACCACCTGACATAAACCAGAAGAATGTGGTTGGTCATGGAGGCCAAGGATGAAGTTCTCTACTGTTCTGCCTCTCCCTAACTCCGTGAAGACTCCTTAAAAGAATCCCAGGAACATTTTTAGGATCCCTTAAGTACATTCTTATCATCAAGTACACTGATTTAAATGGCCTACTAGACTTGTCAGAAACTCTGCTGGCTTCCCAAACTGCCAATACATAGGAGACCAGAACCAAAAGCCTTATCCTGTCTGTCATCTGTAATAAGTCTTCTAGAACTTTGTAGAACAGAGATGCAGTGGGAGAGAAGGTGCACTAGATCAGTAATCAGATGATCCAAGCTGCTCTGCTCTACTTGCAAGGTTTCTACCAACTCATCTCTATTCACTAGTCAACCTACAACAGTAGGGTTTCTTGCCCCACACCCCTCCTTTCTACCCCATTCGTCTCTGCAATACTTTCTGTCACCAATGAGCTGACTGATGGACACCTTTTTAGTTCCTGTCTTATCTGTCCCCCTGCAGTGTTTGACACCAGGGACCATGTCTTTCCTTCCCTCTTGGCCTCCATGACTCCACATTCTCCTGGTTTGGGTCAGGTGATCTTTCTCATTGTTAGGCTTTCATTCCTCTGCCAACATCTTAATTTTTGTCCCTCCCCAGGGCTCCATGCTTAGTCTAGTGGTTCATGTTCTCCACAGGTGGCCTCTTCCCAAGCCCACATCCCTGTATTCACAAGTCTCTGCTGTTCTCCCAGAATGTTCCCCAGGCATCCCAGCTCAACTGGCCAAAAAGAAGCCCTGGTCTCTAACCTTTCCATGAAACCTGTGAAATCCTTCCTGCCTTGCTCCCAACTTGCTCCTGTTTCCCACTCCTGAGTTTGCCTACTTCTGGCCTCTTGCTTTGTTCTTGGCTAATACAGCTTCTTCAGGTTTGACCCTCAATTACCCTCAATTACCAAACAAGGCCATTAAACCGTATCCTCAGGCTGGATTCACTTCTGGACATACCTAGAAACTGCCCACCCTAGCCTCCGCCAACCACTGGAAAATTAGTCAAGTACTGACCACATCAGGTCTCTGGCAAGGGGAAAACCTTTCTCTTATATTCAAATATTCAAACCATAAATGGGAAGTCTTCCTGCTTTCTTTCTTTTCTCACATACCTATCAACCTTTAATCACCAAGCCCTGTCAATTCACCTCTTAAACCACACCTCAAATTTTCTCTCTTCTCCTTTCCTATAGCCAAGTCCTGACTCCAGGCTTCATTATCAATTCTCCCACCCCCAAAGGGGCATGTGTACCCAAGGTGTACAAGAACATCTAGAGTTGGGGGGAGAAAAGTATTAAATATCTACTTATGCTTATTTGTTTTATTTGTATTGAGGTTAGATTCACATAACACAAAATCAACCATAACCATTTTAAAATGCACAATCCAGTGACACTGAATATATTCACAATATTGTGCAACCATCAGCTCCATCTAGTCCCAAGACTCACATTTATTTTTATGTCATATTTTTAGTGTCTACTTTCTGTGTACATTTTAATGCAGGTAATGTTTGAATACAGTTATAGTGCGACCATTTGTGAATAGTCATACATCCACTGGGAATCTGTTGTGAAAACTTCTTTACCGAGGAGGATTCATGATCAGAAACATGGACACATGTAGTGTCTAAACTCATCTCCCAGGTGACAGGCTCCAGAGTCCTTTCCAAACTGCCTCCAAATTTTCTTTGAAAATGACTGCAAAAATGATACAACATTACAACTCCCGCACTTCAATCCCAGTCCTTAAACTCTTCAATGGCTCCCCATCACCTACAGGAAAATCCCAAAGTTCCACCCCTGGGAGACAAGGTGTTTGATGCAGTAGCCTCTGCCCTCTCTCCAACATCATATCTTGTCACACTCGCTACCTCCCTCCTTCCTCACCACCCAACAAGACCACACCACTGGTGATTTCCTGAACATCCAGGCTACTTTAAGTCACTCTTTTCCCATGCTATTCCTCTTTGGGAGATGCCTTTACTTCTAAGGACTATCTAGTAAATCCCCAAAGACACTAAAAATCCTTCCTCACTCTCTGAGGCATCATTCATGACAGATGCCAGCCACCCCTGCAGCATTTGTCTCCATGCTGGAGGATATCATGAGCAATTTGGTGGTTAAAAGGGTGAGTTCTAACATCAGAAAGACCTGGGTTTGAATCCTGCCTCTACCATTTACTAGCTGTGGAAACTAGCGGTTCACATTCTCTATGGGTGGCCTTAAGTATATTAATTACTTAAATCTCCTCGTCTCTACAATACCCATGCCAGAGTAGTTGCATAAATTAAACAACATCATGCATGCATGGGATAAGCATTCACTAAGTAGAGGGGAACATCCTATTTTGTTTCCCTTACTATTCTGACTCCCTGGAAATTCTGTAAATTTCATACCAAGGAGAGCGGAATGGCTTCATTAAAAAAAAAACAAAAAAGATTACTTCTTTAGTGCGCATTTGTAACAGAAATTCAAAGAAGGCATTTTCTGCCAGCTGTTTATGCACCAACCTCTACGGACTTCCCAGCCACACCTCCTCCGCTTTCCCCCTCCTGGCCCCTCTCACCGCCCACACAGCAATAACCCACCACTGGTAGGTTGCTGAACACTCCGGGCTGCTCTCCCTACTTTGCTTCTTCGTGAGCTTGCTGCTCCAGCCCTGGCGGGGAGCACTCAGAGAGCATCGCCGTGTGCCCCGCCCTGGGTGAAGAGCTGGACAGATGAGAAGGCAGACACGGGATGTGAGCAGCAACAGGTCCCTGGGGGCAGGGCTGGTCACAGATACATTCATGTAAACTTCTTTCCAGCCTCTGGCAAGATCTCTGGCACAATGTTTAACAAAAGTACTTCTTCTGCCACAACACCAACACACTGAATTATAATCAATTACTTATTCATGCATCTTCTCCAGGAGACTGGAGGCTCTGCCAGGTAAAGTTGGCACTGGCCCTGCCCACGCCTGTCTCTGTCACACACAGTAGGCCCTCAATAAATCTGTTGAGTGTATGAATGAAAATAAACTGCAGTTGGGTAAAACCAATGTTGACCTCAAATTCTGTCATGTGTTAACCTTGTCGTGCTGTGTGGCCTTGAGCAAGTTGTAATATCTCAGAGCTCAGTTCCCTCATAAAATGGGAAACACAAAACATATCCTCCCATGGGAACAGGGCCATTACCAAACCAGGTCATAAACGGTAAAGCCTGCCCTTTATAAGACAGATGTCACTGGGTGTATTCGGAGCCAGGAGCGAGAAGTGATAAGAGAGGGTAGCAGAAAAGATGGGGACCAATGTGCCTAAGCAGGCTAGTGGCAGAACATCCTAGTCCAAGCACACCCTGCTTCTCCAGCACGAGAAAGCTGGGATTTCACCTCTGATCCCAGAAAGGGCTGTGTTTGTGGGGCTGCTGTTCCCCTGAGCCCACTCTCTGTTTACTATGCAAAATTCTGGAGGCCTCCCTGGAGGAAAGTGGCTCTGCCTTGTGATAGGGGACAAGAACATAGGAAACACGGCTTATCCTGTCCGCCAGGACATGGAAAGAAGTCCAAACTGGCTGTACTCACTGGACACTGAGGGGCCTCTTGAGTGAGTCTCTCCACGAAGCTGGGATGAAGAAGTGTGTTTGGGAATCTAACAATTCCTTTGTGGGCCCATGCAACAGTGACAGTGGTAGTTAGGGTGAGGAAGGACTAGTTAGTGCTGCCTGGGGCCTCTATCATAATTCCCAACCAGATTGGGTGCCAACAGCCTATCCTGTCCAGGTGCCAGAATAGGTAGAGAGGATAAGTCCTGAGGGAGGAGGCCCACTGGAGTCCACACTGGGGAAGGCTGTGCAAGATCATGGAGGTACACCTGAGAGTGGAGACTCTCCATCTTTGCATCCCCAAGAACGCTAGTATGGTGTCTGCCACTCAGAAGGTGCTGCTAATTTTGGCTGAGTGAATACGGAGGATCCAATCTCCTCAATATCTGTTATGTGTATGTCTATATCTATTATTTATCCCATGTGATAATAGAAATCACTGACAGTGATTACTGAATGCTTATGCCAAGAAGCACTTTGTATTAATTTATTTAATTAATTTATTAAATTAATTTATTTAAATTATTTAATTCTCACAAAACCCTATGAGATAGATACTATTCCTATCTTTGTTTTGCCAATGAGGAAAATGAAGCCCAGAAGTTTAAAAAACTGCCCAAGGTTGCACAGATAATTAATGACTGATGTAGGGTTCAAACACAGGTCTTACTGTTTCAGAACACATGCAGTCTCTCACTTCCTCTCTCCCTACACACCCACACATACACACTTTATTCACATACTCTTACATGCATGTAAAGACAGGTAGACACACTGTGCTTGTATTTATATGTAAATCTATATGCATTATATTTATTCCTGGCATGGCTATCCTGTGTGAAATTTTCATTAGATTTCTCAGCCCTAGTGAGTACCCCAAAACATACACATGTATATATAGTAATTTTACCTCATGTGTCAGGATCACACAAATCAAACCAAAGGAGGGGATGGGAAGGGGCTAAAATAATTAGTTGAACAACTTCTCTCTGTTAGAACCAAAGCCTTCTAGTTAAGAAATAAATAAGGAACAGAAGGAAACAATCAGAAGGAAAATGGAACAAGCCTCACACCCTTGGTCTCAAAAGTATGGGTAAGTGGGTAACGCTTTAAGGCAAAGGAGTTAGAGCGGCCCATCACCCGTAAGAAAAATTACTGCTGGAGCCACTCTGTAATTCATGACTGGAACATGAAGCAGGGAGTGCTGCAGTGATATAATAAGAAACAAATAGGGTAGACAAGGATGGAACATAATTACGGAGACATTCAATCCGCTGGTTGCATTTACCAGAGAGTAAGTTGCATGCAAGAGAATTTGCATACAAATGAGATGCTGAAAATGCAGGAACAGGACAGTGATAAGACCTCATACATGTTATTAAAGCGTGTCAGTGGGGAAAAAAATCATTAAGTTGATACCAGTTACATTAAGTTGATAATGTAACTACATTACATTACCAAAATAAATTCTCAAATGGCCTCCTGAGCTTTAAACAGGTGTGTGGCTTTCAATTCAGAAAGTTAGCTGATGTTTTGTGTGTCTCCACCTCATTATTTGTGTTGCTTGGCCTTATTATTTTAGAAACTAATATTTTAAATAATGGCTAAATTATTAGTTCTCCTTTATGTTAAATGTAATTATTCTTTTAACTTTCACAAACATTATTTTTATTCTCTTGTTATATGCTGCGTGCAATTCCTAGACAAAACTTTTAAAGAATAATTTCCTCAAAATACTTCATCATTACCATTGATGTAAACTTTGTTTACATGGAAAGGTCAGAAAAAATTAAACTTTTATAAAAAAACCATTGAAACTTCTACAACAGTTAAAATGACACCTAAGGAGTCCAACAGTCTTCTTTTGCTTTCCTTGAAAGTTCCTTTGGTGAAATACATTGTGAAGTGGGAATGAATTTTGTATCAAATGAAATTTCATATCAATATTTGAAAATAGTGAGGACGCTCTCATTTTTGGTCTGTGCATGTATCATTAGAAAAATCACGCTGGTGCTAGCATTGAAAGGCAAATCTACCAAAAGGGAAAGGAATATCCAAAACCCATGACAGGGATTTAGGGCTGGAGTCTGGATGTGTCCCTGTTCATCTTCCCTAATTACCAGCCACGTCCTTGTTGTAGTTTGTTCCTTGCTGCTTGGGCACCCTACCTGAACTTTCCTGCTCCGTGACAGAGCCAGATGTAACTCATTGTATTCTCTCTCTCATATCGGATACTGTGGGGGCATGCCATCAGACTCCCATCTACTCAAGCACTTCTCCTGAGAGTCCCAGAAAAAGCTGCTCAAGGCTGGAGGTAGCTAACCTGAAGCTTTCAGCTTCCTTTATCTCTGTAGATAACTTCAGGGCTCAGAAGATCCTATGGCACAAGAGTGCTTATTGGTCAGGAAATGTTCTAAAATTTGGAAGCTAAGGGTTGGTTATTACTTTCATGCTCAATATGCGGTTGGCTGATACATGCTGTGAAAATTAATAAAGGGACATCTCACTAAAGGAAAGTTGGGAGGCTAAGGGACCCTTAATATTCAACATCAATTACAGGAAGAATTGTCAATTACAGACCCCAATGGAAGAATCATCAACAGGAAAGAATCATCAGTTATAGACCCCACCAGGGAAAGTTGTACACTGTGTCTCCTACAGGAAATCGACTAACCCTTCAATCAATGAGAAACTGTCATCACCCTGAACTTGTGATTCTTCCAATGGATTTTTGTTCAAAACAACCCCTCCAAACTTCTCCATAAAATCACTTTCCTCCCGGGCCCCTGGGTGGCGCAGTTGCTTGAGCGACTGCCTTCAGCTCAGGTCATGCTCCCGGAGTCCCGGGATCGAGTCCCACATCGGGCTCCCAGCTCCATGGGGAGTCCGCTTCTCACTCTGACCTGCTCTCTCTCTCTCTCTCTCTTTCCTAATAAATAAATAAATAAATAATCTTTAAAAAAAAAATCACTTTCCTCCCCTTAGTTAGCTGGACTTGCCTATGGTTTTGCCATAGCTTACAAGTCCTTGATTGAAATTCTCTGTTACTCCTAAATAACTCGTTTTTGCTGCTAAAATAACTTTTATTTTTAAGGATAATATTGCATGTTATTGTATCCCTCAATTTGGACTTTGTTAATTACTCTGATCATCTTAAGATATTTGTTTCTATATATTTTTATTGACATATAGTTGATATACAATGTTAGTTTCAGGTGTTCAACATAACGATTTGACAACTCTGTACATTATATTATGATCACCATTACATGTAGCTCCCACCTGTCACAATAAAATGATATTATAATACAATTGACTGTATTCCCTATACTGTATCCTTCATCCCCAAAACTTACTCATTCCCTAACTTGAAGCCTGTATCTCCCACTCTCCTTTACCCATTTTGCCCATTCCTGACAATTCTCCCCTCTGGCAACCACCAGTTTGTTCTCTGTATTTAAGAGTCTGTTTTTCTCTTTTCCTTTGTTTCTTCATGTGTTTTGTTCCTTAAATTCCACATATGAGTGAGATCATATGGCATTTGTCTTTCTCTGTTTGACTTATTTCACTTAGCATAAGATTCTCTAGGCCCATCCTTGTTGCAAATGCCAAGATCTCATTCTTATATATTGCTGCTTAATAGTCAGTGTGTGTGTGTTCACACATACTACATCTTTTTTATCCACTCATCTATTGATAGACACTAATGTTTTGCTTTGTATATTTTATGCTATACTTTTGGGCACAGAGATATTCCTGTAAAATATTTAACTTTATTATTGATTATACCTTATACCAATTTATAAGATGATTCAATTTGCATTATAATTATAGTGCACATCACATTGAATTTGACTTTGTATGAATAGAAATATCATATTCCTTATATTTAGCATTTTCCTAGTCTTTATTTATTCTTTTAATTTTAACATTTCTTTGTCATTTTGGTTTACATATTAGGAGCCTAGTGGTTTGTTAGACTTTACGTTGTTAGGGTTTTTTTGAGAGAGAGAGAAACAGAGAGCAAGAGAATAAGCACAGGAATTGGGGAGCAGCAGAGAGAGAGGGAGATTGAGAATACCAAGCAGGCTCTACACTGAGGGTGGAGCCCAACGCAGGGCTTTTTCTCATGACCCTGAGGATCATGACCTGAGCCGAAACCAAGAGTAGGATGCTTAACCACCTGAACCACCCCAGAGTTTATGTTTTACCTGGTATTTGTTTACCTGGCTTCTCTCATTTACTTTTACTGTGTTAATTAATTTATTTATAGTTTCTTCCATTATTTTTCAGGCTTCTCCCTTTTGATATTTCTTGTTTTGATTTTTTTTATATAAATTAGGTGTTACTCTCTTTGAAAGGTGGAAATCCTATTTTAATTTCACTGGTCTTTCATTCTTTAAGCCTTGTCATTTTGAAACTGGCAAAACATAAGCATTATTTACTGCTTTAGTTTTAGTAAGATAGATAAAATGCTTAATAGAGCAGCATATTAAATAGAACTACTTAATGGCATGATAATTTTAGTAATTCTGGTAGTAACTAATGTTAACTGAGTGCTTAACACATGCCAGAAACCCATGTTAAGTCTTTCAAAGATGGAATTCAGTGGTGGTGTTCCCAAGGCTGAGGCCTAGCCAAATCCAAGGGGTTAGCAGTAGATGAGGCTGGGATCTAAACCCTTGCCTGGGGGCACCTGAGTGGCTCAGTGGGTTAAAGCCTCTGCCTTTGGCTCAGGTCATGATCTCAGGGTCCTGGGATCGAGCCCCGCATTGGGATCTCTGCTCAGCAGGGTCCTGCTTCCCCCTCTCTCTCTGCCTGCCTCTCTGTCTACTGGTAATCTCTCTCCTCTCTGTCAAATAAATAAATAAAATCTTTTAAAAAAAAATAAAAATAAATAAACCCTTGGCTGTGTTACTACAGAGGCCAACCCCAAATCCAAAGGGATGCCTCAAAAATATTTTAAGAACAGATGTCCTCTTTTGCCCCAATGACCTTCTATAGAGCTCCTCCAAGGATGTTCAGAGGGCCTCATAGCCGAAGATAACTGATCCTGGAAAAAAGCCCCTTAGAGTGAATCCATTTAAAGTGGGGGCCAAAATTTGATACTCAGTAGAGAAGTTTCATTGTGATTTCATTTTTAAAAAATAAAGTGAAAAACTGTGAAAGTAAGTTTATTTTACATTTATTAAAATGTAGGCTATAATTGTATTTATGTGCTAATTCTCAAGACAAAGAACAAAGAAACTGAGTCTATTTGGGTGCAACATTCCTGACAAAAGAGTAGGGTAATACCTAAGGACATCCTTTACTTCACGTAGTTTCATGTTTATTAAAGAAAACATCTCTTTTACTAAAGGAGGAGGAGGATGAGGAAAAGAAAGAGGAGGAGGAGGAAAAAGAAAAATGGGAGAGAAAGGGAGAGAAGCAGTAGCAGCAAAAGAATTCATATATATATCTATATATATGTAAATATATATATTCATATATTTGCCTAATGTATCTTTTAATCCTTTGACATTCAAATCACTCCCTTTTGAAATATCTAAGTATTAATTTTCTCTTCAATTTTTCACTGGAGAAACTTTGCTAACCTGCATTAGATAATGGTTTTACATGTGATTCGAACAGTTCTCCAACACCACTTTCATCTGCTCCATGAAATTTTACCATCTTTTGCAAAATGTATAATTTCACTCTGCAATGGACTTACCTCATACACCCATCGTATTACACTGTGTTGTCCTGCTTACATATGAAAAATGGGGAGGGGCGAACTGTACCAGACTTGGTCCCTATAGGAAGCAGATGGCATACTCACTCAAACTGTAATTAAGGAGAGTTTTATAAAGAAACCTTAAAAAATGTTGTTGGGCAGGGTTGGAGGAACCAGTAAAGGATACTGACTGAAGGATATGAGGGTTAACAATAGCAAGAGTTAACAATAGCAATAACATTGCTAGCCACATGGTAATCCCCAAACCCCTACCCGTGACCCAAAGCACATAGCTATAGCCAGAGGAGAGGGCTGTGACAAAGAAGTTGTGATTTAGGTAGAGGGACACAGGCCATTCACAATAATACAGTTGAGAAGGAGCTGGGAGAGTAATCATCAGTAATTATCCTGATTATCACTCTTCTATTGTCTTCTGGTCACCTGCCAGTGACATCCATTGGCTAAACCCAGATGGAATCTGGAGAGGAAGGGAGCCCACTGAATACATTTATAGAATTCAGCCTCTCAGGAGAAAGGGAGGTGGAAAGAGAGAGACTGAATCTAGGGGGACAAATAAAAATATCTATCATACTGACCAGAAACATGTTGATTTGTTGACTCAGTAGATTCTGATATTAAATAGAGACTGATATTTGAATAAGAACAAGTCCTACAGGTGCTCAATTCATTATGGATCTTCGAGTTTTATAATTTGTCCTTGCTATATTACATCATAACCAGAGCAATGTGCATGACAAATATTGGATTCATTTGATCTCCTGAAGTTTCTTTTCTAAAGGAATGCAGAAGAAAGTTTGCTTTCTACTTTGAAGAGAAGAAATTGAACAAGGGGTAGATTGAACACATGTGCTTTGGGGACAACATATTTGTATGTATATACACATAACACAGAAAAATATCCCTATATAGGTGAATGGGTGAATTTATTGAGTCAGCTAGCAATAATGAACATTTCAATAGCTAAAAAATGCTTTCTGGCATTTTGAATCCAAGAGACCATATTCAAATTTTCAAGCTGTCACTTAACTACCAGTTTCATGATCTCACTTGACTTACGAGGTTTAATGAGCAAAATGAAAGTTTCAGAAAGAAATTAAGTTGGAAATTATTCCATTTTCTATCATATTTGCAACAGCTTAAGAAAATTAAAAAAAATAGGGGTGCCTAGGTGGCTCAGTCAGTTAAGTGTCCAACTCTTGATTTCAGCTCAGGTCATGATCCCAGGGGCATTGAGTCCTGCATCTGGATCCATACTTAGAGTGGAGTCTGCTTGTCCCTCTCCCACCCCTCTGACCTTTCTGCTCACATGCGCATGATTGCTCTCTTTTTTTCTCTCTCTCAAATAAATCTTAAAAAAAAAAAAGAAAATTAAAAAAACAGTTACTTCTGGCTCCTTTCTGAAGTCTTTCAGAAGATCTGAAATGAATGCTATCTAGAATAATCACTAACATCTATTTGCTTCTATACATTCAGGAAAATTTTCCTGTTTTTGATGTTTTCGAATGTTCTCATGTACATTCAGGACAATGTTTCCTGTTTTTGAATATTCTAATGGTTAAAACAGGTCAAATAAGGGCAAAAGGAACAGAACACATCATTCTGACAAAAAGCTTAGTCCAGACTACAGTTGTAGAGAAAAGCACTTGTTTTTGACTGGTGAGTCATTCACTTATTTTCAAGATGTAACTTACCACTACCCACTCAACCAGAAAACTAGGAAATGGCCATGGCCCCGAACCCTCATGCCTCTCTAGCCTTTCATCTCTGAAGTCCTATTATCGCCTCTGGGAGCCAGGTTCTGGGTGCATCTTAGCTAGTCTAAGCCAAGTCACAGTTTGTTCCCCCACAGGTAGACACGGAGACATGGATTCTAGTGTAAATTATTTTTTAGGGAGGCTAAGAAGTCACCAGGAAAGAGCTGGGAGAGAGACAGGGAAGGGAAACAGCCAAAAGGAGATATTATCAAACCACCATAGCCAACTAGAACTTAACTTTTGGAAAAATGACCTGGGAGCCAGTGTAGAACACACAACTCGGGAGTTGAGAGCTGGAGTATTTTTATGCTGATTTCTGTTGTTGGTTGAAACCTACTTGCTAGAGGCCGGCATTTCAAGTTGGCCAAAGACGAAGGCAAAGTGGGATTTAGAGGCCAGAGAAGACTTTCAAGCAAAGAAGCACAAGTACTGGCAGTTGGAAATCAGACTGGCGTATTATAAGGTAGTGAGTTAGTGCCAGGGTACAGGGGCAGGACACCAACATCTGCTACACCAAGGCTCTTTCTCCCATCATTCTCTCTCTCTCTCCCTATTGTCATCAACTCAGGGGATTTATTTTCTTGTCTTGGATTGGAGAGGCCTCTACTCTCTACCCCTGTTTCTCTCAAGAATTTTGCTGAGGCCTCACATTCTCTAAGTTGTCCTCAAGGCCTAGGCTTTTGGACCACCATATCCAGAGAATTATAGGCCTCCTTAGCTCTCTATTCTATCATATTTTCACACAGGACAATGAACACAGAGCAAAGCATCTATATGAATGGATAAAAACAAAAAATGGAAATATTGGGGAGGGAGTTATTATCTCAAAATTTTATCCTTCTGTAGAATCCACCACTGTTGTTATCAGTGCTACCATTAGTTATTTTATTACTGTGGGTGCAACAGAAAACATTATTGTGAGAACACTCATGAATATTAGTATTAGTATTAGTAAATGTGAAAAACAATAATCAAATTAAAAGTAATATAATTTTTGGCATCTGTGTGCTCACCATTCAAACTTATTTTTATTAAAATCCTAAAAAATATTTATCTTCAGACTATGACAGGATGACTTATAGTGGACTAAAGAGTCAGCTGAAAACAAGTGGAAAAGCAAATACAAAGTAAATTTGTTTGAGAGCATTGGTGAAATGCTGGGAGAGGTGCCAGTTCTTGAAGGGCCAAGGTCCTAGAAAAAAGGGAAGCTCACTGAGGAGAACTTAACCTTTTTCATTCCATTCTTCTTAGGACATTTGCTGATTCCTGACATGGAGAGAGTAAAGTTGAACTGATCAAAAGAAAACTACTAAAAATCACATAAACCAGAAGAACGTCTGATAATCTCACAGGAACAGAGATGCAAAATAGAAGTTTGGGGTTGCCAAGATAGCCAAGACACGAAGGACCAAGCACTCAAAGAGAAGAGAAGCTCAAAAAAGTGAGCCTGACATTCCACAGTAATTTCCCCCTTGAGGCATTTGTTGACTCTTGATTTGTGCAATAAAATAAATCTGTGCAATAAAATAAAAGGCTCAGAAAACCCTGAAAAAAAAAAACAGCAGGTAAACAGCAGAAGTTTTTACTGGTCATGTGTATGTGGAGAAATGAAAATTAGAGCCCAGTACCCTCTAAGCTCTAGCAAACAACCAAAGTCTCAGTGAGATTCTAGAGTATGTATTAAAGGTAGGTTTGAATCAGAAACTCAATCTTACAAAGGCTTTAACATAGCTTTGTACCAAGGATTAAGGTAAACTGCCCATATTTGAGCTGTCTGGCAGAGTGTAGCATTAATCCTCTCTGAAGCAGAAAAAATTACCCTCAAAAAATTGAATGTTTGACATTCAATTAAACATATCAAGTATATAGGAAACAAGGTCAAGAGAAAAATAGGCAACAAAAATAGACAAAGAGGTGATTGAGATATTTCAGTTATACCCATTCACACAGCTGATTTAATGTTTATAAAACTAGATGCTAAGATGAATAAATTTCAACAGAGAACTGTAATGTTCTAAAGGGCAATTCTAGAAATTGAAAATATAACTGAAATTAAGAAAGGGCTCCATGAAAAGGTATACCAGCAGATTGAAAACAACTGAGGAGAGGATTGGAGTTAATTAAAGATAGGTCTGTTGAAAAATATACACATTGACACAATGAGAAAAAAATGGAGAGAAAAAATGTTAAAAACCTAAGAATTATGAGAATTAAATGACCCAAAATATGTGTACCTAGGATTTTGGAGGAAGATAGAGACATTAGGGCAAACGTAATATTTAAAAGAGATAATGTCTAACAGCTCTCCAGGACTTACAAAATACATTGTTACAGATACAGGGATCACTCTAACCCTCAAGCAGTATAAATAAACTAAAAGGTATAAAACCTATATACTCACTACATCATAGTAAAAATGAAGAAATTAAAAGACAAAGGACAAATATTAAAAGCAGCCAAAGAAAAAAGAACACTTTCAAATAGTCACTGAACAATAAGGCTAATATCTGACTTCTCAACAGAACCTTCAGAAGCCAGAAAACAATGGAAAGATATCTTTAGATATGGAAAGGAAGTCGTTTCCAAACTAGAATTTTATACTCAAAAAATACATTCTTGGGGCACCGGCGTGGCTCAGTCGTTAAGCATCTGCCTTTGGCTTGGGTCATGATCCTAGGGTCCTGGGATCAAGCCCTGCATCAGGCTCCCTGCTTGGCAGGAGGCCTGCTTCTCCCTCCCCACTCCCCTTGCTTGTGTTCCCTCTCTCGCTGTATCTCTATCAAATGAATAAATAAAATCTTAAAAAAAAATACATTCTTTAAAAATTAAGGAAAAATAAAGACACTTTTAGATAAACACAGAATATTTATTGCCAGGGATTCTCACACAAGAAACACTAAACTGGGCTTTTCGGGCAGAAAGAAAATGAAACCAGATTGAAATATAGAAAGGAATAAATAAGGGAGATACACACAAATGAATGTTAACAATTCATGTGATTTGAAATGTTTGTACAATTAAATTTATGACAATCATACCAAAAGAAGCAGAGAATAAGTAAATGGGAGTTGAAAATTCTAGCATGAGAGTGGTAAACAAACTAATTTATATTGAACCTTAAGAAGTAAAAAGCAGAGAGAGTAGTGTCTAGGGTAGCCATTTAACGAACAGTACAGGAATACATAACTAAACTCAGGATGAAAATTATAAAATAATATTTTTTTTAAGATTTTTTTATTTATTTACTTGATAGAGAGAGAGAGAGAGATATCACAAGTAGGCAGAGAGGCAGGCAGAGAGAGAAGGGGAAGCAGGCTTTCTGCTGAGCAGAGAGCCCGACGTGGGGCTTCATCCCAGGACCCTGAGATCATGACCTGAGCCGAAGGCAGAGGCTTTAACCCACTGAGCCACCCAGGCGCCATAAAATAATATTTTTGATTATCTAAAAGAGGTAAAAAAAAAAAAAGATAATGAAAGGTCTACAAAACAGGCAGGATGGCAGCTACCAAGCAAATTAGAATTGGACTGGATTTCAAAAAAACGACTATATGTGGCCAACCAGACACACATTTTAGTATAAAGACAAAACAAAAGGGGTGACAATTAGAAGATAAAGAAAACTGTACCATGCAAACACAAAGCAGAAGAAAGCTGATATAGCTGTGCTACTCTAGCAAGTACTAATCAAGGAACAAGGCAGACTTTAAGGTAAGAAACAGCACTAGAAATGCGGGGAGACTTTCATAATAACAAAAGCATGAATCTTCAAGAAATATACAAAAATTATATATTTGTATGCACTTAATGACATAGTTACAAAATACATAAAACAAAACTTGATAGAACTAAAAATGGAAATAACCAGATCCACAATCCTACTGGGACATTGAAACATGCATTTGTCATTAACTGACAGAATAGGTCAACTAGAAATTCAGTAAGGGCATAAAAGACTTGAACAACAAGATTAGTAAGTTTGACCTGATTGTTCTATATAGAACACTGCATCCAAAAATGACAGGATAGCTAACCTTTTCAAATGCATATTGAATATTTACTAAAATTTAACATATTCTGGTCCATAAAATAAGGGATGAAATCACTCAAAGTATGTTATTTTCAGTGAAATTAAGCCATTTATCAGTAACAAAAGATAACTTGAAAAATCTCAAATGTTTGGAAATTTAAAAAATTTCTAAATAACTTATGGGTCAAAGAATTGTAATGGAAATCAATAAATATTTTAAAGTGATTAATAAGAGGTTCTACTTCCAGTAATGGTAGAGAAACTTGTATTAACCCTCCCACAGATAAAAATTATAAACTCTGGGCAAAATACTAGCAATATCTGGACAACAGTAACAAAAACAAATGACTATTTGTAAATTAGTCATATCACAATCAGATTGCTTAAAAACCAGTGAAAAAGAAAAAAAAATCCTAAAAATTTCCAGGTAAAGACAAATTTTGTACAGAGGAAATGAGATAAAGCTGATTGCAGATTTCTTGGTAGAAACAATGCAAATTGGAAGACAGTACAGCAAAAACTTTAAAGTGCTAAAATTTAAAAAAAAAATCTGTCAATGTAGAATTCTTTACTCAGCAAAAATGAAGACATGTCAGACATACAAAAGCTAAAAGAATTCATCACAATCAGATCTGTACTACAATAAATGATAGAGGAAATTATTCAAAGAGAAGGAAAATTATAGGAGTTGGAAATCTAGATCTAAGCAAAGGAATGAAGAGCACCAGTAAAATATAAGGGTAAACATAAAGACATTTTCTTATTATTGGCATATCTAGGAAAGAAAAGTAGTAACAACGTATTGTGGGTTTTATAGCACATGTAAAAAAAATATATGACAGCAACAGGCCAAAGGCCGGGAAGGGAGAAATGAAAATAATCTCTTGAGAGACTCTCAAACAGTAATGTAAAATGCTACACAATATCTTTTGATGGCAGATTATGATAATTAAAATCTGTGTACTATAAACCCTAAAGCAACCATTAAGATAACATAACAAAGTGTTCTAGATAATAATCAATGAAAAAGATAAGGTGTAAAATACACACATTAATCCCCCCCCCAAAAAAAACAGAAAAAGAGGGAAATGGAACAAAACACGGAAGAACAAACAGAAAACAAATAATGAGAAGACAGTAAAATCCAATCATATCAATAATCAATTACATTCAGTGGCATAAACACTTCAGTTTAAAGACATAGGTCAAATGGGATTTTAAAAAATCAAGATCCTAGTATATGTGCCTACAAAAACTAAAATGTTGGGGCGCCTGGGTGGCTCAGTGGGTTACCTCTGCCTTCTGATCTCAGGGTCCCGGGATCAAGCCCCGCATCTCAGGGTCCCGGGATCAAGCCCCGCATTGGGCTCTCTGCTCGGCAGGGAGCCTTCTTCCCCCTCTTTCTCTGCCTGCCTCTCTGCCTACTTGTGATCTCTTTCTGTCAAATAAATAATAAAAAATCTTTAAAAAAAAAAACAACTAAAATGTAAAGACAACAACAAGTAAAAAAACAAAAGAATACAAAACCACATATCACATTAACCCTAGTTGAAAGCAAGCTTGAATTGTTATGTTAATATCAGGTGAAGTCAATTTCAGAGAAAAAAATTACCAAGGATATAGAGCATCATTTGTAATGATAAAAAGATCAATTCATCAGGAGGATATATAATTTTAACATTTACATTTCTAAAACAGACCTTCATGATATAAGAAGCAAAACTTGAAAAAACTTTGAGAAATAGACGAATTCACATTTACGCTAGAAGATTTCACGACCTATGTGTTCATAATTGAGAGAAAAAGTATACAGAGCATCAGAATGGATACAGAAGATTTGAACAACCCTATCAATGTACCCTCATTTACATTAAAGGGCACTCCACCAATAACAGTAGAAAGCAATTTTTTTCAAGTACATTTACCAAGACACATCATGTTCTAGTCCATAAAACTATTCTTAATAATTCTTGAAGGTATAAAGTCATCCAAAGTATGTTCTCTAAAATGGCATTAAATTAGAAATAAGTAACAAAAGTCCCTAGGAAATCCCCAAATATTTAGAAACTAAGAAACTTCCAAATAACCTGTGAAACTCAGAAAAAAAATACAAAGGGAGGTTGCAAAGTATTTTTAACTGAATGAAAATGAAAACACAACCTATAGAAATTTGTGGAATGCAGCTAAAGCTTTATTTAAAAGTAAATTTATAATACTAAATACCTGTATTAGAAAAGAGACCATATTTCAAATCAAAGACTAAACCTTAAGAAACCAAAATAAGAGCTAATAAAACCTAAGGTACTCAGAAGAAAAAAATAATAAAGATCAAAGTAGAAATCAATAAAAAACAGAAAAATAACACAGAAATATTAATGAAACAAAAACTAGATTTTTGAGAAGATCAGTAAAGCTGATGAACTTCTAGTCAAATGACTTCACTGTGATTTCTACCAAACACTGTTGGTAGGCTATTGTCCTAAATTGTATGTGTACTACGTAGATAGCTTCGTTTCTTACCCCACTGTCTCATTCATGTCCAAGCTCTGAATCCCTTCATTCAAACAGCTTAACTAGTGTTTCTTAAAATCATAGCTAAGAAATTGATACAGATATACTTCAAAGATCTTAGATTTCATAGGTTTTACATGTATTCATTTGTATTTGTGTGTGTGTATGTGTGTTTGTGTGTGTGTACATGTATTTAGTTCTGTGCAATTTCATTACATGGGTGGATTTCTGTGACTATCACCAAAATCAAGACACAGGACAGTTCACTTTGCAAAAGCCCTCATTCTGCCCTTATATAACCATAGCCACCTTCCTCTTTCTACCACCCCCTGCTCCCATATAACCCTTGGCAACAACTATTCTGTACTCTACAGTCTTGTTGTTTCAATACAATTTTATAAAGGGAATCAGGCAGAGATTCAATTTTTGTCACTCAGCACAATTCCCTGGAGACCTATCCAAGTTGTTGCACATATTAATAGTTCACCACTATTTATTGTTGTGTAGTATTTATGAAATGGGTGTTACCACAGTTTGTTAAAATACTCACTTGTTGAAGGTTATCTGTCTGGGGTCTTACCAGTATTTGGCCATTGTGGATAAAGCTGCTATAAACATCCATGAACAGATTTTTTTAAAAAAATTTTATTTATTTATTTGACAGAGAGAGAGAGATCACAAGTAGACAGAGAGGCAGGCAGAGAGAGAGGGGGATACAGGCTTCCCGCTGAGCAGAGAGCCCGACGTGGGGCTCGATCCCAAGACCCTGAGATCATCACCTGAGCCAAAGGCAGAGGCTTTAACCCACCGAGCCACCCAGGTGCCCCAATGTACAGATTTTTGTATGGACATAAGTTTTCATTTCTCTGAGATAAAGTTCTAACAGTGCAATTGTTGGACCATATGGTAGTTGCACATTTATTTCTATAAGAAACTGCCAAACTGCCAAAAAAAAAAAAAAAAAAACCACAATATGGGTCATACACCTAAATGTAAAGCCTAAAACTACAAATTTATAGCAGAAAACACAGAGGTGTTTATGACCTTAGGTTAGGCAGTCATTGTTTAGATACAACATCAAAAGCAAGATGCATTAAAAGAAAATATTGAGAAACTGTACATTATCAAAATTGAAAACTTGTACTTTTCAAAATACACTTGAAGAGAATGAAAAGGCAAACCACAGACTGGGGAAAATATTTGCACACCCCATATTTGATTAAGAACTTGGATCCAGAATAAAGAACTCTTGAAGCTCAATAATAAGACAGCAAACAACACAATATAAAATGGGCAAGAGATTTTAACAGACACTTGACCAAAGATGATATACAAATGGCAAATAAGCGTATGAAAGGTGTGCAATATTACATCATCGGGGGAATGAATTAAAATCACAGTGAGATATCACTACCTATAGATTAGAATTTCTAAACTTAAAATATCTGATCATACCAAGTGTTGGAGAAGATGGTGAACAACTGTAATTCTTGTACACTGCTTGTGAGAACATAAAATGGCACACCTACTTTGCTAAACAGTTTGGCAGACTCTTAAATGGAAACCTCTACCTACTCCATGGCCCAGCCATTCTGCTCCTAGATAGAAAAGAAAGCATATGCCCATGCCAAGACTTGTACACAAATATTTAGAGCAGCTTTATTTGTCTTAGCCTCAAACTAGAAACACCTAAATATACATCAATTGTTGGTTGGCTAGCTGAATTGTGGTAGGTACATACCTAGTAGAATAGTAGAATATGGTTCAGCTTTAAAAAAAAATGAGTTAAAACACAGCCGAATCCAGATAAATCTCAAAATAATTATACCGAGGATAAGAAGCCAAACCAAAATAAGAAAAAAAAATCGTATGATTTACTTCTGTAAAATTTGAGATCAGGGAAATAAAGTTGGTCAGGAGTTGCTGGAGGATGGGGATAGGGAGGCAATACAAAGAACTTTGAGGAACCTTCTGGAAATAATGGATATTTCCATTATATTGATTGTGGTGACTGGCTGACAGTTTCATGCCTGTGAACCTATATTCAAATGTATCCAATTATTCACTTTAAGTACATACAGTTTCTTGTCTGTCAATTATACCTCAAAAAAAAAAACCTGTCTCAAAATTTAATTTAAAAGTTTTCTTACAAAGAAACATTCAGGCTCAGATGTATTCGCCAGTGAATGCTTCTAAACACTAAGGAAGAATTAGCACCAATCTTATGCAAACTCTTTTAGAGAGGAGATAAAAAAGGAAATGCTTCCTGACTTGTTCTATGAGGCCAGCATATCCTTCATACCAAAATCAGGCAAAATAAGGCAATATGGAAAAAATTAATTGCCAGCCAAATTCTTCTTATAATGCAAAACCCTAAAAAAATTTTAGCAAACCATATTCTGCAATTCATAAAAAAGAGTAACATGCCACAAAGAAGTTAGGCTGACTCCAGGAATGATTTTGAAAAATTATCAATTATCAGAATAAATGTGAAGAATTGTATTATTATTTGAACAGAACTATAAAAAGTATTTGACCTAATTCAAAATCTATGTATATATTTAAAAAAAAAAAAACCCAAACACTTAGCAAACTAGAAATAAAAAGGAATTCCTTAATAGAGAATTTACAAAAATTTTGTAGTAAACAACTTAGTGGTAAAATAAGGAAAGTTTTCTTTCTGTGATCAGGAATAAAACAAGAATGCTAAGCATCACTATTCCTATCTAATATTATACAGTATAATATGGCCAGTAGAAGGAAAGAAAAAAAATTTAAGAATTGGAAAGTAAGTAATAAAACTTATTATTAACAGAAACATGGTTGTGTGTATAGAAAAGCCAAAAGATTCTACACACTCTTAGGATTAATAATGAATTTACCAAGATCACTGAATATAGGATCAACATACAACAACCAACTATTTCAACATACAACATACACCATCAGGAAACATCATACAACATCAACATACAACAACCAACATCAGGAAACATCACAAAATAAAACTTAAAGACAATATCACTTAAAATAGCATCAACAAACTTCATATAACTAAAAATAAAGTTAATGAAAGTTATGTAATTTCTTTGCATTGAAAATTACAAAATAGCATATAGAGAAATTAAAGGAGACTTAAATAAATGGAAGGCTATATCATCTTCATTTTTATTTATTTACTTATTTATTTTTTATTTTAAAGATTTTTATTTATTTATTTGTCAGAGAGAGAGAGAGAGCGAGTGTACAAGCAGGGAGAGCGGAAGGCAAAGTAGGCAGAGGGAGAAGCAGGTTCCTGCTGAGCAGGGAGCCTGATGTGGGGCTCAATCCCAGGACCTTGGGAACATGACTTGAGCTGAAGGCAGACACTTAACAACTAAGTCACCCAGGCATTCCTCATTTTTGTACTATAAAATTTCATTTTTCCTCTTCAATTCAATGAATTTATATGGGAATGGAAATGGCCAAGAAGAGTCAAGACAATCTTGAAGGAAAAAACAACAAAAAGAAGACAGTCTTGAAGAAGAAAGCTTAAATTCTTACCAATCCATCAATGAATTCATATGGAAAACATTAATGAGCTCAGAACCAGACCTGCACATGCTCTGTACCTGATTTATTATGAAGGTGACACTCTAGGAGAAATGACCATTTTTTCTAAAAGCAGTGGATGCTTTTGGAATGATCAAAAAATGATCATTTTCCGGACCAACTGGATACAAGGGACAAAAATTACTCTTGACATCTACCTCACACTGTGAAAAGAAACTTAGATGAATGTACCAGGTAAACAAGAGCACATATAGAAGAGAACACTGGAGAATATTCTGGTGATACAAAGGTAGGCAAAGATTTCTTTAAAAGGATACAAAAGCACTGACCACAATGGAAACCTGGTAAATTAGACCATGTTAAAAGTAAGACTTTCCGTTTGTCAAAGGATACCCCTAGGAAGTTGAAATCCAAATTGCTGAACACAGCAAGGTATTTGCAACTCATCATTCACAAAGACTGATACTCCAATCAGTCAATAACAAAAATATAGACCCACAGTGGACAAAATATGTGAGCACCAATGTCACAAGAAGAATAAGCAAATGTTCAGAAAATACATGAAAAAGTGCTTACATCATGAGGTGTCCACAAAGGGATAATACTATACATACACCGAAATGATCAAAATTAAAAAGACAAACAATACCAAGTGTTGGCAAGGAGGTGGGGCAACTAGAATTCTCAGTCATGGGGACGCCTGGGTGGCTCAGTTGGTTGAGCGGCTGCCTTTGGCTCAGGTCATGATCCCAGCGTCTTGGGATCGAGTCCCGCATCGGGCTCCTTGCTCCGCAGGGACCCTGCTCCTCTCTCTGCCTCTGCCTGCCTCTCTGCCTGCTTGTGTTCTCTCTCTGTTAAATGAATAAATAAAATCTTTAAAAAAAAAAAAAAAGAATTCTCAGTCATGGCTGCTGAATATGTTGACTTGTATAACTCCTTGGCAGTATTTACTAACACTGAATATCCTCATACCTTATGCTCCAATAATTCCACCTCTGGATTTATCCCCAGCAGACAGGTACATGTACATGTACCTGTACACCAAAAGGCACGTTCATGGCAGCACTCTTTGTGATAGCTAAAAACTGAAAACAAGGTAAATATCCCTTGGCAGTGGAGTTTAGCAATAATAAGTTGTAGTATATTCCCACAACATAACACTCTATAGCAGGGGTCAGCAAACTTTTCTGTCAAGGGTTGGAGAGTAAATATTTTGGGTTTTACAAGTCACATAATCGTCTTTGTTGCATATTCGTGTCATTTGCTTGCAACTCCTGAGAAATGCAGAAGGCAGTCTTTCGCTGGTGGGCTGTTCCAGAACAGGTGAAGTGGGTTTTAGCCTACCAGCCCCAACTCTAGACCAACAGCAAGTGTGTTACTACCACATTCAATAACATGAATGAATTTCACTAGCATAATTTTGCACGAGGGAACTCCCATTCACACTAGAGTGCATCCTTACCATTCTAGGGAAAACTAAAAAACTAAGGATCTTAATTGTGGGGTTTTTGCAGGTAAGGGCAGTGATAAAAGGGGGGCATAAATAGGGTTTCTAAGGGGCCAGCGATATTTCTTGACCTGGATGATGGTTACCTGTGATTCATTCAATAAATTCATTTAATTACATGCTTATGATTTGTATAACTTGCTGTATATACTTTAAAAATAATTTTATTTAAAAATCTGGAAACTCCAGTTTCTCTCCCCAACAATTTAACTATTTTCTTCTCACTGCTGTTTTATACCAGTTCTTCAGCTGTCCTAATTAGTAAAAACCTTAGCCTGTGCCTAGAAGATTATAATGTGACTTATACTCACTGTAAAGTTATTTAATAAGAATACTCAAAATATTGACTTTCTTTGTCATGAGTGAGAGGGCAGGGGAGAGAGAGAGAGAGGGCAGGGAAAAGAAAGTGAGAAAGTGGGCGCCTGGGTGGCTCAGTCGTTAAGTGTCTGCCTTCAGCTCAGGTCATGATCCCAGGGTCCTGGGATCGAGCCTCGCATCAGGCTCCCTGTTTGGCAAGCCTGCTTCTCCTTCTCCCTCTGCCTGCTCCCCTGGCTGTGTACTCTCATGCGTGCTCTCTCTCTCTCTCCCTCTCAAATAAATAAATAAAATCTTAAAAAGAAAAAAAAAGTGAGAAACAGAGAGAAACAGAGAACATAGAACCTTGAGGAAAAGTCACCCTGAGTATGGCAGGACAGTGGTTTCACCCATCTGGCCTGTAGTCATTTGTCCTGCTTGTAACACTTACATTTCAGCAGGAGAGAGTTAAGAACACAGTCAGCCAAAATATAAGAGCTGAGTTGAACATGGTTTTCTCATTTGTGCTTTATCCTAAACATGTGTAAAGATTTAGCAGCTCACCCCAGCAAGCATTTTTAATCCACATTCCAGCAATAGAGATTTCATAAATGCTTCTCAATAATATAGTTATTTCCAGGCTTCAACAGAGCCAAGTTATTTCATTTTTTTATGTGGCTCGGTGAAACCTTGAGATGATGACCAACAGGACAGATGAAAGGTGATTCCTCTTGGAACTTTTAAAGGTTGGAGATATTGGTAGACTTGTGGCAATTTATTGGGTTTTCTGATCTCAATGAGAACTTGAAGATTTAGAGACCAGGTAGTTTTGTTTAACTTTCACAGCAAGGTAGATACAATGATTACAAAAAGTAACAGAGATAGAACTGTTATCAGAATGTTTTCGCCTGAATATGTAAGAGGTTGGTCTCTTGGGTCCCTAAAGATGAAATGGACAATTTTGTAGGACACTGCTTAACATATATAGGTGAAAAAATTCTAGGTCTGATAAAGAGAAATCTAACCTGAGTTGCCATAGTGGGAATTCAAGATCTCTCACACACGTCTCAGACATAGGCCAGTTCACAGATCAAGAACTTCTCAATTCAGAGAGGTGACTATGTCCCTTTGAAGAAGAATCTAGAGATATGTGCACAGAAGCACAGCATCCTGTGAATATTTTTCCAAGTCTTTCCCAGAGAGCCCAGAGAAACCAAACTTTCTAGGAGTTTCTGGATACCGGTTCTGAAGTGGTGCTAATCCTTGAAGAACCAAAAAGCCACAGTGGGAATATTGTGAGGTAAGTGACAAAGTCTTTAATCTATCTCACGGTGGGTTCACCCATTTTATAGTTAATTTCCCCACCATGAGAAGTAAAGCATGACTAGATATACTCAGTAACTAGCCAAATCTTGACATTGGTTCCCTAACCTGTGAAATGACTGTTATGATAGGAAGAGCCAAGTCCCTGAAACTGCCCCCAACCCCAACATAAAGAAAATAAACTAAAGGAATGCCATATCTCTGGGAACTGCAGAGATTAATGCTATCAAAGATCTGACACATCCAGCCATATCTCTACTTAAATCACCTGTTGAAAAAGCCTGATAGCTCCTAGACAATAACTGAGATGATCACAAACTTAACCAGATGGTGATGATGATCACAGCTGTGTTTCCGGTTGTGGTGTAATTACTAAAGCAAATCAACATTGTCCCTGGTATCTGGTATGTAGGTATAGTCCCAGCAAATCCTTTTCTCATTCATATCAACAAAATAATCAGAATCAGTTTGCATATAAAGAATAGTCACATCACTGTCCTACCTAAGAGCTATGTCAGGTTTCCCAATTCCCATCAAAATATAGTCTGTGTTGCAGATACAATTCTGGATATTTTCCATTGTCCCTTCAGATCCACTCTCCACCCTTCTCCTCCCTACTCTGTGCCCGTATGGAGAATACAAACAGACATATTTGCTTTCTGCATTTTGGTTGATTTGGCCAATGGGAACCACCAGCAAAGGATCAGAGGATGGGAGAAAAATGAAGTGGAGGCATTTTTCTGCCAAGCTTGATCATCTTGGGTTGGCTGCATCCCTCCACAGAAGGCCATAGTTTTTATCAGGCAGCTATCTTATACCACTACTCTCTCTGGGTTCTACTCAAGCTTAGGGGTGGTGATGGCTGTTTCTAGAGCCGGGGACTGCTCTCTTCTTTGTTGATTTCTCTAAATTCCGCCCATAACTATAAGTGGTTTTTTTAAAACTTCTTTTCAGTATAGTTGACATAAAATGTTACATTAGCTTCAGGTTCACAACTTAGTGATTTGGCAAGTTCATACATTATGCTGTGTTCACCACAAGTATAGCCATCATCTGTCCCATTACTTTACTATCACATTATCACTGACTGCACTCCCCATATTCTGCTCTTCATTCCCATATTCATTCCATAACTGGAGGTCTACACTCCCCTTAACCCATCCTGCCCAGTCGCCTAACAGTCCCCCCTCCACGTCTTTGGCAACTATCAGTTTATTCTCTGTATTCATAGTTCTGATTCTGCTTTATGTTTATTCATTTTTTCAGATTCCATTTATGAGTGAAATCATATGGTGTATTTGTCTTTCCCAGTCTGTCTTATTTCCCTTAGCATGATACCCTGTGTCCATCCATGTTGTCCCAAATGGCATGATCTCATCCTTTTTATGGCTGTGTAATATTCCTCTGTGTGTGTGTGTGTGTGTGTGTACATATACCACATTTGCCTTATCCATTCATTTATTGATGGAAACTTGGGTTGCTTCCATGCCTTGGCTATTGTAAATAATGCTGCAATAAACATAGGAGTGCATGTTTTTTGAGCTAGTATCTTTGTTTTTCCTGGGCAAATACCCAATAGTGGAATGATTGGATCATATGGCATTTCTATTTTTAATTCTTTGAGGAACCTCCATACTGTTTTCCATAGTGGCTGTACCAATTTACATTCCCACCAATAGTCCACAAGGGTTCCTTTTGCTCCACATCCTCACCAACACTTGTTTCTTACCTTCTTGATTTCAGCCATTTTTTAAAAGATTTTTATTTATTTGAGAGAGAGAGGGAGAAAGAGAGAGGGAGCATGAGTGGAGGGAGAAGGAGCGGGATAAGCAGACTTCTCACTGAGCACAGAGACTGATGTAGGGCTCAATCTCAGGACCCCAAGATCAGTGATCTAAGCTAAAGTCATTCAACCAACTGAGCCACCCAGGCCCCCCTTGATTTTAGACATCCTAACAGGTGAAAGGTGATATCTCGCTGTGGTTTTGATTTGCTCTCCCCTGATGATTAGTGATGTTAATCATTTTTTCACATGCCTATTGGCCATATGTATGTCTCCTTTGGAAAAATGTCTATTCAGGTCCTCCACACGTTTTAATCAGATTGTTGTTGGTTTTTTGTTTTTTTTTGATATTGAGTTGTAGAAGTTCTTTCCATATTTGGATATTAACATTTTATTAGATATATCATTTGCAAATATCTTCTCCCATTCAGTAGGTTGTCTTTTCATTTTCTTGATGGTTTCCTTTGCTGTGCTATACAAAAGCCTTTTACTTTGATGCATTCCCAATAGTTTATTTTTGCTTTTGTTTCCCTTGCCTTAAAAGACATATCTAGAAAAATGTTGCCAAAGCATGTCAGAGAAATTACTGCCTGTGTTCTTTTCTAGGATTTTTATGGTTTCAGGCCTCATGTTTAGGTCTTTATTCCATTTTGAGTTTATTTTTGTGTATGATGTTAGACAGGGGTCCAGTTTCATTCTTTGACATGCAACTATCCAGTTTTCCCAGCATGATTTATTGAAAAGACTATCTTCCCCACTGTATGTTCTTGACTTCTTTGTCATAGATTAATTGACCATATAAATGTGGGTTTATTTCTGGGGTCTGTATTCTATTCCAGTGATCTATGCACCTACTTTTGTGCCCAGTACCATACTACTTTAATTGATACAGCAATTAAAATTAAATTAGTATATCTTGAAATCTTGAATTGTGATACCTCCAACTCTGTTCCTCTTTCTCAGGATTGTTTTGACTATAAGGGGTCTTCTGTGGTTCCATATAAATTTTAGTATCATTGTTCTAGTTTTGTGAAAAATGCTGTTGTTATTTTCATAGGGACTGCATTGAATCTGTGGATTGTTCTGGGTAATATGGACATTCTGACAATATTAATTCTTCCAATTCATGAGCATGGAATATCTTTCCATTTGCCTCTACCATCTTTAATCTCTTGCATCACTGTTTTATAGTTTTCAGAGGATAGGTCTTTCACTTTCTTGGTTAAGTTTATTCCTAGGTATTTTATTCTTTTTGATGCATTTAAAAATGTTTTTTTTTTTAATTTCTCTCTCTGCAACTTTGTTGTTAGTGTATGGAAATGTTATGATTTCTAGGTATTAATTTCATATCTTGCCACTTTATTGAATTCATTTATTAATTCTCATAGTTTTTGGTAGAATCCTTAGAATTTTCTATGTATAAAGTCATGTTGTCTGCAAATAGTAACAGTTTAACTTCTTCTTCTTTACTAGTATGGATGTCTCATTTCTTTTTTTTTTTTTTTTGCCTGATTGTCATGGTTACGACTTACAGTACTATGCTGAACAAAAGTGACAAGTGTGGACATCCTTGTTCCTGAACTTAGAGGGAAAGCTCTCAGTTTTTCACTACAATTAGCTTTTTTTATTAAATTGCCTAACTATCACGTTTGCATGTGTTCTCTGTGTCCTGCTAGTACCCTAATATATAGATTGATAGTTTCCATCCCCTATCTGGGGATGCTTGGGTCTGAGATAAAGTAGATGGGGGCTACAGCCAAAAATGCCATTGCTACCCTTTCTGTCTCCCTCCTTTCTTTCCAATCAGATAAGGATTTGGAGAACCAAAAGTATCCATACAACCTGCATATCCTCCGGCTCCTATCCAGCCTGGAGCTTCTTTTTGTGGTCTTCTCCTTCCTTGATTTCCATCTATAATCGGTGTCTTGCTCTGAGATCTAGCCCACTTGGTTATTAGACTGTCTACATAGCTCAAAGTCCTCAACTCTCCTTCTCTAGATACCATGAATCAATAGAAGCCAGGACTCAGTCTTCCTCTGCTTTCCCTCAGCTGCCTGATTGGTCACTTAGAGCCGATCATTTCTAAAATCAGAACCACTGTACCCAGGCCTACATGATGCCTGATTAGCAACTGTACTTTTTGAGCCACATCAGTCTCCATTCCCTTCTACTTCCAATCGATACTACTTGGCCTCTACCTACCCACAATAGTTCACATTTGAGCTGCCCCAGAGCACACACACTCACTCCAAGGCCAGACAATTTTACAGTGTTACATGAAGCACCTTGCATGTTGAAGTTCCTCATTAAATGACATGTCAGGAAGAATTTGTAAACTATAAAGTGCTAAAGACGAACAATGAAATTGTGATTATTTCTTGACTAAAGTAAATAACCATCATGTACACAAAAGTTTTGATATTTGCAATAGTCTTTTACATAATTGATATTTGTAAAGTGACAGTAAAGAAAATCACATATAATTTCCTTTTGTGTCTTTTTTTTCCTTCCTAAAGATTCATTAGGAAAAGACCTAACTTTAATTACATGGAAATGGTAAAAACATTTTGCTATGCTCTCTGAAAATGAGCTGGAGTCCACAGCTCACTAGGAATATAGTATACAATGCTGTGTATGTTTGTATGCATATGTGTATACATGAATGTGATATGTGTGTGTGCTCATGTATGGTGTGTGCGTGCGTGTGTGTGTGTGTGTGTGTGTGTGTGTGTGTGGAAGGGGACAGCTGGAGCCCCACAGCAGGGCTAAAGATATTTGAATTGCAGGTTAAGTAGTGAGCTTTGGCAGAAGGGCTGTTATGAAGCTATTTGATGCTTTTCTCTGAGCAGGATGAAGCAGATGCTGCCAAAGGATATGAAAAGGTTCCAGGCCAGTGAAAAGTCAAGAAGAAAAAAAAAATCACATCTTATGTCTCAAAGAAGACAATGTTGAATGACATAGGGACTACAACAGTTAAGTAATGACATGGAGGCTTAATGAGTATTTAGGAGTTGTTTATTTTAACATTTGCTGTACTTGGTGATAATTCAGGGCTTATAAAAAGAGACATAATCATCATCATCATCGCCAAGATATATTAACCACTGGCTGAGCACCAAGTGCTGTTCTAAGTCTCCTACATATATTAGCTCATTTAATTCAGCTAACAACCCTCTGAAATATCCTCTATAATCCCCACTTTGCAAATAAAGAAACCAAGGCACAAAGGGACTGAATGGTAACTAGCCAGTGTTCATACAGCCAGTAAATGTTGAAGACAAAATTCAAGTGCCTGTAGCCCAAATCCAGAGTCACTGTGGTTTACGTGCTCAGTTGACTCACAGAGGATTTTCTCAATGTATTTAGTTCTGTGGATAAAGCTAAAGGAGTAAACTGTTAAGATTTTTACTATATAGGTCTGAATAAAGCTAATTATTTATATTACACTATCCTAAACCAGCTACTCTGATATTAAATAAAAGTAGGGTGGCCAACCACCCTGGTTTGATTGGGAGCTAACACGGGGAACATCCCAGGAAAACCAGGATGGTTGGCCATCCTAAAAGGAATCCTATTTAAAATAAATAAATTTACCTCTATGGACTTCTACCAGTTTGTTTAGGCAATGAACACATTGCTACATTTTGTCTCTGGCATTAATTAATAACTATCATATAGTAAAATGGCCCCCATTCATTTTTCATTAAGTAGTGGCTCCCATCCTGGGATGGTTTTGTTGTAATGTTGAGTGGAGAATGTGGGCAAGTGGATCCCCAAGCTCTCTAAGCCACTGCAGGCACAGCTGGGTGGACACAGAGTTCTCCCATGGAAAAGTCTTTACGAATGGCAGACACTATCTGGAAGGTCCAACCTCTCTGACCATGCAGGAACTTCCCCTGTGGCTCTCTCAGTACAGGCCTGCCAGAGGACAGATCAGTCAAGGCCCAGAAGATGCCCACATGCACCCGCTGTATCTATCAGGCAGTGCACACTAGACTAGGCTTTCTGTTTGGCAAGTCACTCAAAAATTCAGTGCCAAGTACACAGCCAGTGCCTTTGATTTCTTTTTAGTAATTGGTCCATTGTCAATGTCTTTCTCACTTCTTCAGAGTGTGGCTTCAGAGGGTATTTCCCATTGTGTCCTTAGCTTTCTATGTCACTTGGCCTACCTCCTACCATCCGCTAGAATCTTTTCTTTGAGTGACTGGGGAGAGGCACCTTTTGCCAATCTCTCTAGTGAGATCTTACTGCCTTGGCTCAGTGCAGTGTCTCAGGTTCAATGCCTCGGCTGGAAGAAAAGCCCCACTTGCTGGCTTGTTCCATTTTATCAGAACAGGCAACAGTCAAAGTGAAGTGACAAGTGCTAGAGGGTGCTCATTTCCCAAGCTTCAACTTGCACCCACTAATAATCTGCACTATCTGGGCTGAGGTATGTAGATTTGCAGAAATAAACCCTAATGGCTGCTAATTTCAAGTGGCATCAACAAAGTCACTCAGGCAGAAAGAGAGTATGCAGGTGGTATGAACTGTATGTACAGTCTATAACTAGGATGCTTTTAAACTTTAACAACTGCTTAAAAGTGAATAATAAACAACTGAGAAATGACTAACGTGGGATTTGGGATCATTTGTGTAAAATTCTATTTGCATAGAAAGAACCTATGTACCAGGAGCAGAAACTCTGGTCATTATAGCTGACTAAATCATCCCAAGTGGTGACCACTAAAATGGAACCCTGCATAATTTCCTAACATTGCCATGTCTTTTCTGCACAAGAAATTGGTTCTAAAATCCAAACAACTCAAGGGGAAAAAAAGTTACAAATGTGAAACTAAGTATTATTTTCTCCCTCTTCCTAAAGATAAAGTGGCACCACTTCAAAAGAGACACAAATCATTTAAAACTCCAGTCTTAATCTAGCATAAAACCATAATAGTATAATTCTTCCTAGGGGTAAACTAAAGCCTGCTTCAAGGTCCCTGCTTATAATTATTTTACCATTAGAAGCATAACCATATTTCTCAAACTCGGTGTTTACTGCTCTGGATCTATTCGCTTCACTCCCAACCATCAGCTGGATCCTAGTTATAAAGATGAGCCTGAAAGGAAATTATGGCCTTTCTAAGAACTAATAAAAGACCATCTCTTCTGCAAGTGGTGTTTGTATTATATTTGTCATCGTTTGGCTGGTAGAGACTGCAGGAAATGGAAAGGAGATTATTCCGCAAGAATGCATATTGGAGGGAGAAATGAAGATGTACCCATCCATTCTGTGTCCTATCCCAGAAATTAGGTGATGCAGTTCCAAGATGCTCAGCAATGTTCATTAATTGGCTTTGGAGAGAAAGAGACAGAGACAGAGACAGAGATAGGCCACTCAGCCCTGAGAAGCCAGCACCATCATGCTGAGTCCTGGCATGACTCTGAGGACAATAATTCTAGAGCTCACAATTTATCATTAAAAATATGATGAAAAAGAATCCTGGCATTGCCTTGCCTTGGCAGACTCCCCAATCCAAAAAGAAGAGGGAGATTTCCTTTCTGTCAACTTTTGCTTAATGGACCAAGAGTTATCATGCCACTGGTCCAAATTTAAGAAGTGTTTGAAGGATATTACCCAATGATATATTAATCTGTGGGTTTATTTATTCCCTGCTTATTCCCCTTTCGTGAACTCTTCATGGCTCTGCTTTGAATGGCAAGGTGATGGGATATTCTGTCTGACATGAGGATGCCATGGAGGCCAGGGGTGGAAGTGGATGGAGTGGTCCCTCCTTGTCTCAATTCGCCCTCCCAAAACCCAGGCAAAATCTCAAATAAGCCCCGCTCCCAGTGCAGCCTCAGAACACTCTCTCTGCAGAGGGCTTCATCACCCCAGCCCTGGCTTATTTCCCATTGCAGCCTCCCAGGCCCACGTTATTTCCCCCCATTCTGTTCTGACCTGTGAACCCTGTCGCCTGAAATCTCTTCCCCTGCCAGATTTCATTGACACTTCTCCCACTCAAAACCCCAGAATGTTGACTTACTAGCTAGCATGTTAGGACAGTCCAAACTCAACACCATTTTCAATCCTAATACCAGACCGCAGTGTTGCCAACCTACCCTCTGGCTCCGCCTCCCCATGGCCGGGCAAAATATCAATTGTTGATTACCATTCTCTGATGCTCCAAATCTGTCTCAACACAGCCCTCCAAATGGTCACTAATTACTGATGTGAGTTAGCAAGCAAGATTGCTCAGCAAGTAAGAATTTGTTGAACCCAGTTATGTTCCAGCCACCTCTTCTAGGCCCTGGGAACACAGCAGAAAACACAACAAAGCCCATGCCCAGAGAAAAGACAGATATATAGATATATGATTTAATGTCAGATAATGGGAAACAATCATACAGGAAAATTAAAGCAGAGTGAGGAGATGGCCTAATGGTGGTCAGAGAGTAGAGAACAGAAAGAAATGAGGGAGCCAGCCATGCAAATATCAATGGGGAAGATTCTTCTAGATAAAGGGAACAGCAAGTGCAAAGGCCCTGAGCTGGAAGGCTGCTAGGAATCTATTTGCCGTCTCTACCCCCCAGCCTGATCCCAATCTATTGCCCCATTCCATTTTCCACTCTTAGCCAAAGCCGATCATTGCACAGTCATGGCTCACCTGTGCAAGTATTGCTACTTCTCACCATCACCTCTGGGTTTGACATTATAATATAGGGTTTAGGTGGCTGAACTCCCTCCCAGAAGCTGTCAGAGTTCAGAAGCTTGTTTGTAGATTAAGAGAAACCAGCTTTGTTGCTTTCTGTCTAGATGTTGACTCTTCTTACTAATACAGGTAGATTGACTAGTCATGGAGAAGGGACCAAAAAACCTTTTGGACATTTTCTCTTGAACAATTTAGGGAGGTTTTCCCCTTTACTTAATATTCTTAATAAGTGGGGCGCCTGGGTGGCTCAGTGGGTTAAAGCCTCTGCCTTCTGCTCAGGTCATGATCTCAGGGTCCTGGGATCAAGCCCCGCATCAGGCTCTCTGCTCGGCAGGGAGCCTGCTTCCCCCTATCCCTCTGCCTGACTCTGCCTACTTGTGATCTCTTTCTCTCTGTCAAATAAATAAATAAAATCTTAAAAAAAAAAAATTCTTAACAAGCCACGGAGTCAATTCTTCTTAACTAACTTCCCTCCCTCCCTTCCCTTCCCTCCCTTCTTTCTCTCCCTCTGTTCCTCCCTCCCTCCTTCCTTCTCTCACCTGCACTCCCCTCCCATTCCCTACCTGGTGCCCCAGGATGAACCCAGTGACCCAGTTTTTGAGTGGTGGGTCCTCATGGCAAGTTGTGGTGGATGTGACTTCTCTTTCTCAGTGGCAACACTACCCGGTAATTACACGGCGGGGAGAAGGTGAGAGTTCCTTCTCACCTCCTTCATGCACCTCTGGCATTTCATCTACTCCATCTAGTCCCTGTTTGGCTTCCTCTTCTCAGTCTGGGATTGCTGGCTTATACTATTGAAGATTGATCTCAGGTGAGCAGTGTCAGCACCTGCACAGTTAACTAATACACAGGCTGTACACTGCCTTGGCTTCTTCATGGTGATTCATATTTTGTTTCCACATTACCAGATCCACTCAGAATCATTGGCATATTTTCAGGTGATACTACTGAATGACGGAGATCCTTGGATGTGTGTGTATGGTGGGAGAAGAAACATGGAGTGAGGATTCGTACATCAAACATTCATCTCTAGTTCTCAGAACAAACCACATCCAAACCTCCAAATCCTGAATCCTGCCAGAGCTGGAATGCCTCCCTTTCCTTTTTTGATTATGCCTTCAGGGTCAGTGTCAATGTAACTCCTCTGTTCTTTCCCAAATCTCAAAAATTCTTATTGAACTCATAGTTCACTTTTTGTTCTATTCAAAGTTGGTTAATTATTCAAATGAACAAAACAAAATCTTTGTACCTTAAAATAATGCTGATGGAATTCCTGCTCGCAGTGCAGTCCATGTGGGTTGGGAAGCACCTCTCCAGTTGATGACCCAGAATGAAGCACCTTCCATCACAACAGAGCCATCTTCAACCTGTGGCATCTGAGGTCACTACAGCAGGACACAGAAAGTGGAGGGTCTCACAAGGATGTTCCAGAGGCCAGGCTGGAGAGGGGCATATGTAATTTCTGACCAGGCTCCCTTGGCCAGAAATGAGTCACATGGCCATACTTATTATCTGCTGGGACACTGGGAGATGTCGTTGTGCTACTTCCCTAGGAAGAGAAGGGACCCATTCAGGGTGCACATAAGCATGGTCTCTGCTACATTCTTTGATGCCCCATTTTGATTATATTTTGTCTAATTATTCCCACAGATGCAGAAAAATAATAAGGAAGCTCAGAGGTTCACTGCAAACACTGCCTTTTACAGATGAGGCCCAAAAAAGCAAAGTGACTTGCCCAGTGCGGAGTTTAGACTAGAACTCTGCTCTTCCCATTCCTACTCCAGAGCTTACAATTCTGCCTAAGTATTTTACATTATTTTTACCTGACAAATCATACTCATTGGGGTCAAGAATAGGTCTCTAGTCCTACCTCCCAGAATGGAGCTCAACAAGGAGAAAAGCCTAACAAATGATCAGAGGGAAGTTACTGGGCACAACTTTTCCTCTTCAAAACTGACCCTCTCATATGGGCCCTTTTTATATGGAGAGAGGAGGTGAAGGAAAGCACGCAGCCACATTTCACATTTCTAGGATGCCAATGGTGGAAGATCTATCATTATTTTATTACTAAAAAAGAAAAAATGCCATTAATTAACGTTGGGCAAGACACTTTTTTATCACTTAAAAGTATTTTAAGTTTTATGCTTATTAAAAAAAACTTGTATACATTTATTAAGACAGCTTTTCTCATTGCAGGAAATATGTAACATCAAAGTTACCATTTTAACCATTTTTTTTTTAAGATTTTATTTATTTATTTGTCAGAGAAAGCACAAGCAGGGAAGTGGCAGGCAGAGATAGAGGAAGAAGCAGGCTCCCCACTGAGCAAGGAGCCTGATGTGGGACTCGATCCCAGGACCCTGGGATCATGGCCTGAGCCAAAGGCAGTCGCTTAACCCACTGAGCCATTCAGGCGTCCCCCATTTTAACCATTTTTTAAGTGTACTATTCGATGGCATCAAATACATTCACCTTGTTGCACATAACCATCACTAGAACTTTTTCATCTTCCTTGTCTGAAACTGTGTCTCTATTAAGCAGTCACTCCCACGTCCCCCCTCAACAAAGCCCCCTGATAACTACTATTCAACTTCCCCTCTCTATGAATTTGACTACTCCAGGTACCTCATGTATGTAGATTCAGAAAGGATTTGTCCTTTTGTGACTCTCTTATTTCATTTGAGCATAGTGTCTTCAAGGGTCATCCCCACTGTAGCACGTATCATAATTTCATTACTTTTTAGGGGTAAAGTACAGTCCGTTTTATACACATAGACCACATTCTGCTTATCCACTCATTTGTCAAAAGACATTTGGGTTGCTTCCTCCTTTTAGCTGATGGGAATAATACTGCTACCTACATGGGTGCACAAATATCTGTCTGCGTCTCTGCTTTGAATCCTTTGGGGCTTGTATCCACGAGTGTAATTGTGGGATCATATGGTAATTCTGTGTTCAATTTTTTTTTTTTTTTGGACCGTCTATACTGTTTTCCACAGTGGCTGCACCATTTTACATTCCCACCAGCCATGTACAAGGGTTGCAATTTCTCTACATCCTTGTCATGCTAGTTACTTTTGGTTCGTTTTTCTTTTTATAAGAGCCATCCTAATTAGACATAGGTTGTTGGTTGTTGTTTTTTTGTTTTGTTTTGTTTTGTTTTGTTTTATATCACTCTTGGGCATCCGTAAAAAGGAAAATACACGTGAAATCAACAGTTTCAGACATTCTTAAAACTTTTTCACATTGTCTGACTTTCCTGAGTTGCTTTGTGACTCAAAGAAGATGATGTTTCCCCCTGCAATGTCACACACTGTGCTGTAGGACCATCAAGCTCACTGGTGATGCAGCATTCTTCAACAGGACCTAAACATAACTGGTCCTAGACTCCTCGGCTAATGTCACTTTTCTGTAGAGTCAGTGCATTTGTGATGCCAGCTTTGAGAATGATGCTAACTAGCCTGGTTTCCCTCCTTCCCCACCATGTCTTGGTAGCCACTTGGTTCATAGGAATGCAGGGGTTCACTGTGATCTGGGGATTTTCCTCCAAGCCACTGATACCCCTTTTGCAAGTTCTGATGCTGGTGCTTTCAATTAATGCCTGTCCAGGCAATGGCATCTTCGTCTGCTCCATTGCCAAAAAATCTCAGATGTCACTGATTGTAAGGCTTAATTTCAGAAAAGTTAAAATAAAAATTTAAAAAAATGTGTGTTGTCAAAATGATGACAAATATTAAGGGTGGCAGGTAAATATGTTTGTACATGAATCACTTGATATGGAGACTCTAAGTCCAGCCCCGTCATTTTGAAATTATCATTTAATAACTTAGGAGGGCAAGAGGCATACAGCCCCCACCCCACCCCCATCAAATAAGACTAGAGTCCTTTTTATCCTGGACCCTTAAGGACAAAAATAACAGTGTCCTTTCCACAAATGGAGGAGGTCCACTTACACCAGCAGGGTGGGGGTGAGGAGGCATAATCCTTCTGTGGGATGACTGCTGATCCTAAGACAGGAAGATCATTTTAGTCCTTCACTGAAAAACAAGGCCTATATGGAAGAAACACGGAAGGTCTCTTTCAGCCATGAGGGGGCAGAATGGATATTGCTTGTGCCCTGAAGAGATTTGCTTGTGTCTCGATTGCGCTCTACGGTTCTTTGGTTCTTCCTTGGTCTGCCAATACTTCTGGGAAAGGTTAATGCCTTAATCCCTCCCTGTACTCCCTTCTGGTTTTACTTATTGTGGGGTAGGATCATAAAGAAGTGTGCAACCTGGGATTTACCATTCTGAATTACTCCTGAGAAGTTAGAAGGGAATGAATGAAAAGGAAGAAAGGAAGAAAGGAAGAAAGGAAGAAAGGAAGGAAGGAAGGAAGGAAGGAAGGAAGGAAGGACGAAAAGGTAGAAAGACTCCCAATGATCATGGAAACAAAGAGAAAAATCCCCAGAGAGGGAAATTCAGAAAATTCATTAGACTCGCTCAAATTTTTATCTTTGTCATTCACTTAAATTTTTATAATTGGAAAATAACAGAGATGAACAGAAGTGCATAAAAATTTGCAGTAAACAGTAATTATAAAGCCATTTAAATCACTAACGAGAAGGTAGTTGGCACCCCAGAGACCCACCCGTGTGCCCTTCCCTATTACTTCCCCTCTTACCTTACCATGTATCTTGCAGCTGAGGCAGCATGGGTTTCATGGGTGCAAAACCTAAGCAATCCACAGAGCCCCATACTCAAACGGGTCTCAGGCTTGGAATCTAAGGCTCTGCTCTCGCCATCTTTAAATTCTTAGTAACTTTCTGAACTCGTGTTTTATAAGTAGAGTCCAATGGCACATATGCACGAGCAGAGGAAATACATGTAAGAAAGGAAAAACCTGTACATTTGAGTACCTTTAATGATACTTTTCTCCTTTTTTGACAAAGGGCCCTATAATATTTTGCAATATTATTTTGCAAACAAATATCAGTTTGCAATGGGCTCCATAAATTATGTAGCTGTCTTATGCTGTAAGAATACTGCATACCTTAAAAGGAAAAAGAGAAAGAGAGAGAAATATAATCAAATAAAAATGATTTAATAATAAAATTAAATTAAATTTAAAAATAAATACCAAAAATCAAAAGAAAGAAAGAAAGAAAGAACGAACGAACGAACGAACGAAAGAAAGAAAGAAAGAAAGAAAGAAAGAAAGAAAGAAAGAAAAAACAAATTTAAAAAGTTAACTGGCAATTCTTGGCACGAAACCTCTAGGTATTTTCTATATGACCTAGCTGGAGGGTCAGTCTGCAGCTGTTCTCACAGTAAAGGAATACACTATATCACTCAGTAACTGACCTTGTTCACTGAACAAACACTGAGAGCCAACCATATGAAAAGCACTGTGACAGACTAATGAAACCTGATTCCTACTCTCAAGGAATCTAGAGTTTCCTGGGCCAAATGAAACATACATGTTCCTCCCTGACTCTGGTATTGCCTGACTCCACTCATTTATCTTCACTGCAGCAAGGGTGATCCTTCTAAAAATTAGATTTGAATATGACTCTTGTCTCCTTAAAATCCTTCAGTGGCTTCCTCAGAATAAAGTTCAAACTCACTGACTTGGTGATTCACTACATACGCTTCCGGAAGTAATGATTAAACAATATGACTCAGAAGGGGCCAACAATAAGAAAATGTACTACTTCATATAACCAGAAGTCCCAGGCAGAGAAGCTTTGGACCTCTGGTTAATTCATCAGCCCATTGATCTCATCATAAATGCAGTATCTCTCCATCTGGCTACTCTTATCTTTCCAGCATACTAATTTTTCTTCTGGGGTTGGTTCTCCTTTTGAACTAGAATATATCCACGGAGGAAAAGGGGGAGTGATGTTTGCCTCTGTGTGCCTCTCTGCATGAGCATTCTTTCCCCACTGTCTCATCTACAAGAACTGCAGTCTTGCCAATGCTAAACCAATCCTTGGAAAGCTAATGGGATAATCATGATTAGCCTAGACCTTGGTCTATGGAAGGGCTTTCACTTTTCTCAATCACATGCTGCCTAGTAGCTCAACAACATAGAGATGTCCATAGCAAAGAAGGATGGCTAGTGGTAAGGCAATCAGCAGTGCCCACTTACCAGGCCTATGAGGCTTTTCATCATCTGGCCCTGCTTATGTATCTGGTCTTCTCTATTACCGCATCTCTCTCACATTCTATTCTTCAGCTACACTAAATTTCTCAACCTACCAGACTGACTGTTTTGGGTACCCACTCATGCTCTTCTTTTTACCTGGAACCCTCTTTTCACTGAAGCATCTGCCCCTGCCTCCCAACACACACACACACACACACACACACACACACACACACACACACACACACAGAGATGTTCACCTGGTTGGTTACCTCTTGCTCATTCTGTTGAGCAGTGGTTTAGGCCAGGAGTGGAAAGCTGATGGCTCCTGATCTACTGACATATTTTGTTTGTTTCCCTTAGTATTTCTATATTTTTGGATTTGGTCTGGACATTGAAAAATAAAAATCCAGCTTCTTCACTTCCCTTAAAAATTGGGAAGAGACTCTAGTACCACATAGCCCTAGAACTCTGTTCACTTGCGCTGAGGGCAGTGACACACCGTAAACGAGGCACGCTCCCTCCAGTTCACACAGCTCCCACCTGGCTAGATTAACTCATCTCTATAGCCTGACTGGCTCTGCAGACATTAGAGGTTGCCAACTGTGGTTTAGACTGCCCCTGACAGCCCACTTCCAATTTGGATTGGGTTTTTCTTGCCTGTTTATGAAGCACCCTTCCCTCCCCTAGTCAAAACACTTACCACATTATTGTAACCACCCATTTTCTGACCAGCTCAATACTCCTTTAGATTATAAAGTCCTTGAGGGTTATAAGTGCTTCTGTATTGTTCATGGTTCTGTCCCTATCACCTAGCCCAGGGTCTGGCATGTAGCAGGTGCTTAGTGCATATACAGACGAAAGTGAAAAGTAAAATGTATGTCGTTTGTCTCAGAAGAGCAGTTAGGCCTATTTGTTTAACCTACAATTACATGTTCATTGAAGCAATATCAATTAACTGCCCGTTATAGGCCTGATAGTGTGCTAGATGTTGAGGGTAAAAGGCAAATAAGTCAGCCTTAGCTCTCAGTGAGGCCATAATCTAATGGGGAGACCAAAAGAAACACAATGATTACAGTGGAGGTGATAAATGGGATCAGAGAAGAATGTGCACAGGCACTGGAGGACAGCTGGTTTATCTGTGTCTGGGTCCCAGAAGAAAACAGAATTCATGCCAGATGGCTCAAGCAAAGAGTTTGGTGAAGGGACCAGACACAGAGTTATGGGCAAGTTAAGGAACCAGGAAAGGCTGTTGCGGTTACACTGGGAAGCCATTTGCTCTCCTGGGGATAGAGGGCTAGAAGAAATGGTGCTGCTGGAGCCAAAAAGAGCTAGAACTGGGGGACCTGGCCAAAATTAGAGGCCTGGCACCAATGTACAAGGTAAACAAGAAGAACTACCCCAACCTCTCTCTCTCTCTCTCCTGCCTTCCCATTTCCTGCCAGTCTCTCCCATTGGCTCAAACCAACCAGAACCCACCAGGTAGGGTATCAGAGTGATTTATTCTACAGAGGTCGGCCTCCTGGGGAACAGAACAGGGTAGAGGAGGGGAAAGACAGGACCTGGAGGACGGCAGGTAAACAGAGGACAGCTAATGCAAGAGTCTTTCCAAGAAAAGGTCATGCTGGAGCTGAGGCTGAAGTTGGGAGAAAAAATACTATTTTCAAGATTCTTTGTTTTGCTTAATTTAGGTTGTTGTTATTGTTGTTGTTGTTGGTTTGGATTATCTGTTGGTTATTATATATATATATATATATATATATATATATATATATATATATATATATATATGTTTCTGCCTCGTTTGCAGTTACTAGCACATGTAAGTGTGTTTGCTAAGGCAGCTACCTTTTGCATACCACAGCTACACATTCACTCACTAAGGCAGAAGATCTCCACTTAAAACAAGTGGTCTTGGGAATAAAAATCTAAGTAAAAGTACTCAGTAATTTTGGAGTTCTGTTTCTTCAGGTACCAGGTACATTAGCTAGAGGGCAAGTATCAGCAATGGCATATGTAACGTGTTATTTGTATTTATTATTATTTTGTAAAGATTTTATTAATTTGAGAGAGAGAGAGAGAGATAAAGCACAAGCAGTGGGGAGAGGCAGCAGAGGGAGAAGCAGACTCCTTGCTGGGTGCCTCATGTGGAATTCGATCCCAGGAACTGGAGATCGATGTCCTGAGCTGAAGGCAGACACTTAACCATCGGAGCCACACAGGCACCCCAATAACATGGGTTGTTTTTAATATTATAGGAAAGGCTGGAAACTACTTTCCTGATCAATCGAGATTTCCCTATAGCTCTGAATTAAGAGAAAACGTGCCTAAATGTCCTCATCTCAAAATTTAATTCCATAAAAAGTGAGATTTTGATTGATTAGGCTCTTCTATTTGCTCATATAAAAGAAGGAACATTTGTGAAGGATGTGGTTCTCCCATCCTTGTAAGAATAGAAGGTCGATTTATACCCACAAGGGAATGAAGATGGTGGTAGATTGGGAGGAATTCCGGTGCTCATTATTATTCAAATTGTGCAGGTTTGGATGTAAAATTTGGAGTATATTTCTTACTGTTGATTTCAGTTAGAAAAGTTTCAAAGCCTATTCTACTCTATGGACCAAAATACCTGGCTGGTAATGACACCAGACAACAGTTCTGCACCGTTCTGCCTCCCCCCAGAAAATCCAGGAGTTGGGTGATATGTGGGTTCCTAGCCATGGCTGGACCAGCAGACACATCTGGTGACCACATTGAAAGGGCTCAGGGTGTTGTTTTTTACACTTAGAAGTGCAGTGAGAAGATAAAGGCATTTAAAGATCCTGAAGGTAGTAGGAAAGGTACATTTTAAAAGGCTTTAACGGAGCTTATGCTGAAGCGTTTTGACCTGGCAAATTGATTGATTTCCAATTTTCTGTTGGTTTGTGCTGTCAATACCAGGCAGTCTCATGGAGGACAGTCTCTGTATTTCGTCATCTTTACATTAATAGAGATTTTTTTTAATTAGTTTTTTAATCCTTGCCAGGTACATTTCAAAAGGATATTCTTAAAATCACTCCAACTGGATACCTATGTCCCAATGGTCAGGGTGAGGCCATGGAAAATCCATCAGAAAGTATGTAACAGTAACCTGTGCCCTACCAAAAGGCTTTTGACCCTGGGCAAATGGTTGAGCATCTTTGTGGCTTGACTATTCAGGAAATAAAGGAAGATAAACATCTCTGCCTCACTTGCCTCATCTGGAGCCAATGGGGACAGAAAAAGAACATGTTCAGGTGTTTAAAGAAGCACAGGGCATCTCCCAAGGGAACAGGACCATTCGTCTGCCTGTTTGCCAGGCATACAGTGGAATAACGTGATTTGGTTCCTGGGGAGAAGGGGAGTGGGATAGGGCTGTTGTTGCAAGGAGCATCTGCTGCAGGTACCACAAAGCCTGTTAGACTGGGGGGCGGGGGTGAGCTGCTGGCATACTCTCTAGCTAGGGATGTCAGAATCTTCTGGGTCTGAGACACTCTGAATTCTGCTTATCCACTAAACACAGCACATGTCAGGAGACCTCTGGGCTACAGACAACCTGAGCTGCAATGCTTTTCTTCCATTCCAATTTTGGTGCCCTGATGTAGAAATATATGGGTGGAGCTCTCAAACTGCAGCAACCTGAGGGTATTGTCAAGGAGATGCGGTCTGCTGAACCCTTAGCCTAATATTTCCTCTTCTTTCCTCCAACACACATGCATACTCTTTCTAGATTCTTGGCTGGGATCTGTGGTTCGTTCCTCATGTGTGTGTCTTTTGGAAACTTTCACCTCTGAAGTTTTCCCAGCCCACTTCCCTGGTTACTTCCCCCTCCCCCCGCCCCATTCCTCTGCCCCCTGTGGGGCCAGCAACATGGTGTGGCCCTTGTTCAACTTTGGATTTTGCCATGACTTGGCCCCCCTTGTTAATGAAGCCCATGTAGTCCCACCTCTGATCGCCAATGTGGGCACACCTCCTTTACATGATCCTGGCCATACCACTGGGTAAGGCAAGGGCTCTCCATCTAATTGTGACTAATTTTTAAAAAATTTAATCCTCAAATAGGAAGACTTAGAGCATTAAGGGACCCTTGTGCTACAGCTCTCCTTCGTCTTCCATTTCAATATAGTTATCTCCCTTCCCCCACCACTTGGGATTTCCTTTTAAATCTTTAGGGGCCAAGTTCAAAATCATCCCCTACCAACTGTGCTGACTGGATATCAAAATTGGAGTTCTCAGGCCCTCAGTGGGTACTTTGTCCCCAACCGGTCTGCTCCTAGGAAAGCCCTTTCTTTCCCACCCCATATGTGTTCAAGGATCCTAGTTCTGGGGTTGCCATGACACCCAGAGTCCTATAAACCTCTCTTTCCACTTGGGGAGCCTCGATACATTGCATTGGACAAATATGTTGTCCTTTAAACTTACCCTGTAGATTTAACTTCAGACAAAAAAAAATATGGAGTTTTGAGCTCAAATGTATTAAAGGGATTTATGCGTAACTAAAAATAGAGAAAAATTCATTACATTCTTTTCTTGTAAGAAGCTGGATTTACTTTGCCAAATGCGTCTCAGAAAGTGCATGGTGTTTTTTGTTGTGTGTGTGTGTGTGTGTGTGTGTGTGTTTTTTTTTTTTCTGTGTGCCAATAGTTATATTTGCTGCCATTCCCAGCAGGGCAGAGTGTCCATTAAATAAGCACAATATAAGGGAATCCTCAATAAAACACAATTTTTGCTCAGGAGGACATGGGATGCCTTGCTTTAAAGAATAGAAATGTTCCTCAAAGTGACTTTTCGGTAAAGCAACTAAGAAATACCAGAAATGCACCAGAAGGGAAATAAAAAATGTGGCTCAGACTCCAGACAAGGAGGGAGCGGGGGCTGGCGGGAGGCAGGAGCAGCAGCCTGGGGGATGGGCACAGCTTGGCCTCAGCCTAGCTGTGGAAGGAAGTCTGCTACTCTGTTGCTGGAACTGTCTGTGGCCCCAGGGAGCCCCGAGACCACACCTGCCCAAGGGGGCCACTGCCAGCAAGGCCGGGAGCTCTCGGCTCCTTTCCCCTCCTCCCTCTCTGCCTGCTTTGCACCATTATCAGCCCAAGGCAGAAACAGTGAGAGATGGGAGTACGCCCTGCGGATGATCCTAGAGCCAATCAGAAAACAGCCTTTGCTTCATGGACAATTTACGGCAGCTGTCTGAAGCACAGTTGCTTCTGTGATGCAAGGTACAATGGGTACAGCTCTGAGAAAGGCATTTTATGTACTAGAGATGTTCTGTGCCTAGTTTGAAAAGCACACAAATTGCTTATATAACCCAGATGTCAGCGGGGGCCTCGCTAACCTTGGAGTTGAGGTAACCTTAGCTTCCCAAATCCTCAGCGGCCTGCTGCTGACTCCTGAACACCCCCAGATTTCCTCTCAGTCTGGATCCTAAATGCCTCATCTCTTGTGTTCTCAGCCCTCATGTGGGGTCAGATGGGAGCTCCCTGTGGGTACCCCCCTGGAATCCACTTACGCAGAAGCAGCACCAGCTGCCGACAGGACTTGACTGGAGGTGGAGGCTGGGACCCAGTTGGGGGGTGCTCTATCATACACTTCACTGCTCACAATTTCAAAACCTCCCCTCACAAGATGTCCTTTGGGGATAATGAAAATGTTTTGGAACCAGATACAGGCAACGGTTGCACAACACTGTATACTAAATGCTACTTTAAAGCAGTTCATGGTATGTTCTGTGAATGTCACTCCACTGTAAAGCAAAAACCCAATACCTCCCCTCCGGGCCTACCCTTCAGCAGAGCCCAGACTCTCTCACCTCAGTCCTCTGCCCTCTCCCAGGCTGGCCACCACGCACCGCCCCCCAGAGTCTGGGGTGCCCACACTTGCTTGCACAAAAGTCTCCAGGGCTCCAGCTTTATGGGGCCTGGCCAGAAACTGAGATACCTTCTGCAAAGGTCAGTCAGGGGAAAAGTGTGATATTTCTGTCTGTTCCACGGACTGAGGTGAGGAGGGATGAGGAGTAAGGGACATGCAAAGGCAAGGCTGTGATTTTAATGAGCCAGTGGCAACTGTGCCATCCCATTCCCTTTATAACTGGGCCCCCGTGAATAGGTCTCTCTGGCCCTATATTACTCCTTAAGCTTTCAGAGAGTAGACATAGGTCATCCACAGCCCAGTGGTCAGGTGCAGGGGCTCTGAAATTGGACTATACTGATCAGTAGACTACCTTTGCCTCTTCCTTGCTCCATGGTCTTGGCTGACCTCTCAGCCTCTGTGCACTTTAGTCCCTTCACCTCTAAATGAGGATCATAACAGTATTTGCCTCGTCTGGCTGTTGAAAGTGCTAGGTCATGAGAAGCAGCTAGCCTGCAGTGAGTGACAGTGACAGTAAATGTTAGAGATCACGGTTCACGCCACCTCAGAGCATGGCCAGCAGACTTGTTCTGTGGAGCTTTGGCTTGGCGTTCCTACAGTATTCCAAGCATATCCACCTTTACTCTTAGCATTCCCAGGGAACCTGCCTACCGTGGGCTCAGAAATCAGGGTTTCTGGGGCTGCAAAGATGCCTGGGGAGTAGGTGGCTTAAGGTCTCCGTGCCTAGGCAAAAGTGTGTCGCAACTTGACTGGAATTTGCAAGCTTATATTTATATTAATTACAGTTTACAAAACACTTCCACAATAATTTTCTCACTTGTTTTCACAACCACCACAGGAAGCAGATTTCATCCCCATCTTTAGAGATGAGAAAGCTAAGATTCGAAGAGGTTAGGTGACTTGCCTATTGTCACACAGCAAAGAGAAGAGCCGAGAGTCAAAAGCAAGGGTTGTGATTCCTGTGTGATCTCCCAGACGGGAGCTCTGTCCACAAAACCCTGGTCTTCCTCAGCCCAGCACTGCCGCATGGCCAGCACTGGGCTGATGGTTGCTGGGGATGATAAAAGGAAGAGACACACATATCCTGCCTCAGGGAGCTTCTTGGTTTATAGGGGGACTGTCAAAGGGCTGCAGTTCTGTGTCCAAATGGCCACCAACATGTATTCCTGAAATCTCCCTGTCATTTTGTAATGAATTATCCTGTTTTCCTCAAGGGCCTGTTGTGATGCTGAGCTGTGCCCTCTGATGAACATGCACATGTCTGCAGTGAGAAAAAGGCCATGGCTAACTCTCAGCGGGATGACGGAAGGAGCCCAGTGGAGAGGACCCTCCGTCCTTGGCAGAGTCAGGAGACCAGTATCTCTGAGCTTCAGCTCAGTTTCCTCATCAGTCAAATGGCAATCATCAGAGCACCTACCTCATGGGGTTATTCTGAAAATTAAATGAGAAGATCTATGAAAGATATTTGGCGCGGTGACCAGAATTACCATTATCATCCCTTCAAGCAAGCTCTGTTCCACACTGACCATCATCAGTAATAGGCAAATTCGACATTAGGTGATCCTACATGTTTTGTGCAATGACTGCATCCTTGGGATTAACTGCAATTCACTACTCAGAGCTGTATGTCCTTTATTCTTTCGTATCTACACACAGACCAGAAACCTACAGAGCACTAAAAACACCACCATAACGAATGGGAGATAACAAAATTATATTCTGAGAGTGTTTTTCAACCTCGGCTACAGAAGAAATTTGAGTGAGAAAAATTCAATCCTAAGACTCTTTTTTTTTTTTTTTTACATCTATTCTTTCACATAAACGTCAGGTTAGGGAATAGACTTTAATTATAGTTTTTAGTAAGTCTGCTTGACCTCTGTTTCATATACATGTATAGGAAGTTTTATAAAAGCTACTAAAATATAATAAAATGATTAAGAAGGTAGAATGACATATCTCTTTTAAGAAAGATTTTGGGGGTGCCTGGGTGGCTCAGTGGGTTAAAGCCTCTGCCTCTGGCTCAGGTCATGATCTCAGGGTCCTAGGATCGAGCCCCGCATTGGGCTCTCTGCTCGGCGGGGAGCCTGCTTCTCTCTCTCATTCCTGCCTCTCGGCCTACTTGTGATCTCTCTCTGTCAAATAAATAAATAAAATCTTTAAAAAAAAAAAAGAAAGAAACATTTTGAAGAATATATAAGGAATGACAATCTCCCACGCTCATCATTTTGTTTATTATCCATACATGTTTTCTGAAAAAAAAAAAAAAAAATCAGTGGCGCCCATCAGTGGGCGCCCCTCAAACTCTGCAGGTAAACGATGTTTACATGCAGTGGCGAGTTAGATCCGTCACCACTTTCAATAAAACTGATTAACGACTAAGTGTGAGCAAAATAGGGAAGTGAGTAATCAGGTGGAATTTATGTTATTCTAAAGCTGGAATAAAAGTCTATGGCATAAAAAAAAAAAAGCCTTTGGGGGCTTGGCCAAGTCCCTAAATAATCAGGAGCCTGAGCAGAGTGGTGGCTCTCAGGCCTCAGCGTCCAGTCCCACAGACAGAGTCTATTAAAAATTAACAAAATAGTTTGAGATTACTATTTTAAGCATTATGATTTGGCAAATGGCAAATACCTAGCTGAACAGATGACTGGTTTGGATTCTTAATAGCCAGTTGTAAAGGAAATGGACCACGACTGGCTCTCGGACACAGACGCGGCAGTCAGTGCAGAGACCGAGGCCTGGGGTCCGTGTAAGTGTAAGGATCGGCAATTCCCCAGGGAGCAAACAGGAAGAGCCAAGTCTTACTTCCCATCAACCATTAAGCATTTTCTAGCAAATTAAGGATAAGTCTGGATGGAACTAGGGGGTGGGGATGGAGGGAGTCTGCACTGGAGTGGGTCTTAGGAATGGGAGAAGCCCACTAATAGGAAGAGGCTCACTATTTTAGGTATTATTCAATGGTTTGATGAAGTGTGGGGGGGGTGGTTTAGACCACTGTATTTTTTTTTAAGGTTTTATTTATTTGACAGAGAAAGAGAGCACAAGTAGGCACAGCGGCAGGCAGAGGGAGAAGGAGAAGCAGGCTACCTGATTTTCAAACAGAGTGCTAGTAATTGTCGTAGGAGCCTTCACTCGGTAAGTATGTATTTGCCGAGGGCCTCCCCCACCCTGTCCTAAGTGCTGAGGAGTAAGGCACAGACAGGACCGGCACAGAGCTTATACTCTAGTGGGGAGCATGTTTCAAATCACATCGCTTTTTCTTTAAAGAGCATCATAAGTCAGGCCGTGCCGGCCAAAGACTCCGCCACAAGCCCTTCTCCAGGCACTTGCTGTTCATTTTACCCCTGAAGACACACACATCTCCCTCATCCATGTCAATCTCTCGGAAATGAAGATGGCATCAGGGCTTTTAGCGGAGGAGCCGGAGTCAGTTAGGACTAACTTAGAAATCCATGTTTATTTATTTTTCTTTTCGGTTAATCAAATAAGTGTTAGGAAAAAGAGAGGGAGTCACGTGGGTACCAGATGCATGTGAGGGAGTCTCCTAGCAGAGGGAGAGCAAGTCCTTAGCTATCCCTTCCTGGCCCAGGGCCATCTCACCTGACCAGACGACCTCCCTCCTTCACATGGTGCACACTGTTGCTTTTGTTTTCCTTCTGCTGGCCTAAAAATCATTTTGTTTCCAATTCCTTCTCTGACCCAGAGCCTAGTAGTCACAGATCAACCATAGCAAAACCGCAGATCAGGAACAAAGAGAAATGCACCAATGGGCAAAACCACACAAAACACACTGACAATAGCAGGAGAGCTCTTCCAACTGTCCATCTCGCCTCTGTCTTCTGACTCCTACCGCCTGTAGATAAAAACTGCTGTACTCCCGTCTGTCTTAGTCAGTCTGGGCGGCTATAACTAACAGACATTTATTTCTCACAGTTTGGGAAGCTTGCAAGTCCAAGATCAAAGTGCCTGCCGGCCAGTTTGCTTCCTGCTGAAAACCTATTTCCTGGCTTGCAGATGGCTGCCTTCTGGTTGTGTCCTCACAGGGCAGAGAGGGAGATCGCCTCTCTCCTTTGTCTTCTTATAAAGCACTAATCCCATCACGAGGGCTCCACCCTTGTGACCTACTCACCTCCCAAAGGTCCGACCTCCTAATACCATCCCAGTAGAGATTAGGGCTTTGACAAATGAATTTTTTCCTCCCAAATATGTTTATTTTATTTTTTCGGTGTTACAAGATTAATTGTTCATGCATGAATTTTCAAAAGACGTGAACATTCAGTCCAAAGCACCTTCGCCAGCCAAAATGACATAAATGGGTCTTCCAGGTTCTCTCATTAGAAATGAATTTGGGTAGATTAGAGATTAAAAAAAAAAAAAAAGCCAAGGAGAACGTAAAAGGTTTTCATCACCTAATAATGCCAATTTTATCATCACTTAGCATAACTCCTTTCTGACAATTTTATCATCACTTACAATAACTTCCATTAGGGTAATAAGGCATTAAGTAGATGTTGATTGCAAGTAATCTGGTTACATTCACTAATTATATGGAGACTGATTTTTTTTTCCCTGTTTAAAATGTAATTTTATAACATCACTATTTCCTAAAAACAAGACATATCAAAGTAAGGAGAAACACAGGCTGCAGTGATAGAAAATGAGATTTTTGTGTATTTGGTAAGTGCCTGATGATACGATGAACATAAATGAAGCGTTCCTCTTTGGGAAAAAATAATGTAAATGGCTTGCTCTAGTTTACGCTCACCTTCTTTCCCTTGGGATCAAATTAATACATTTACTTTGGATAAGTCGTTTTATACAGCTGAACATGTTGATGCTCAAATGGCATCTCATGGACAGGGGATCTCCCCTGGACACAGAACCTTTATAAAGATTAAGTATAAATTGCCAGGCTCTGAATTTTATAAGTCTTCCATAGCTGTGGAGTGCTAGTTTAAGTAAGGGGTAGAGAGGCTTTGGATATGTTGTATTATTATTTAGGGCTGCTGTAAAGTTTTGTAAGGCTGTCCATTATAACTCTGGCTTTCACGGGGCTGTCGTAACTCAATAGAAATACTGATACTACTATTACTTCTACTGCTACTCCTACTCCTACTACAACTACTAGCAAATTGTTACTTCAATATTGGCATGTATGAACTAGATTAAATTTTTTCCAATTGATAAGGCATTCTTTGGTTATTTTCAAGTTTTTAACATTATTAATGTCCTGAGCATCCTAACTAGAGCTAAATTGTCAGAGCTGTGCTTTGGTTCTTCTGGAACTGAACATGATTTTCTTCACAGACATAGTCTTAAACCTATTTTTCAATAATATGTTCGGGTCTTTTTAGCTTGGAGGAAGAAAGAACTTAGATTTCAATTTAAAAATGGCAATGACAGTGCAGTGTTTTCGACTATTTAAAAACAATTTCATTTTCTTACTCTCTTTGGGAGATCAGGAGACCATGTGCTGTTAGGCTTTGTAGATTAGGCAGCTATTTGCCCTATTTTACAGATAAGAAAGTGAGGCTTAGAGAGACCACGTGGCTTGTTCAAGGTCATGCAAGTGTCTGCAATAAGATTAGAAGGATCCAGGTGTCCTAAACAACAACCTTTCAACCATAGCATGAAATGACTCTGATGGAAAGTGTACATCATTCTATTCACTAACTTTTAAAAAAATATACACTTTCATCACAATCTCTCTGAGAACCAGTCTTACATAAGCAAATAACTTTTAGTGCTAGATTTGGCCAGTCCAGGCCCATGCAAAGGGGCCAGCTCATTGTACAGTGTCTGTTTTTTGCATAGTTAGCATCTGATGAATGTGAAGATATGTCTCAGACAGGCAAACTGCACTCCCCAATGTTTGGGGAGCAGCTGTACCCCCGCCCTTCCCAGGGCCTTGAAAGCCACCTACTCACTGAGTCTGAGCTAAGAGGCACCTTTCAAGGAGTTCTGTCACTCTGGTTTTCTTTCCTAAAAGCAGTTAAAGGTGGGCATAAGTTCTGTCTCCCAGAAGGTTCCCAAAAAGCAAGTAAAAAATTTAGAATAATTCAAAATCTAAAGTACACTAAGATCTGAGCTCATGTATTCTGATTATAAACTGCTACCCTGAGGACATATTCATTCCCACCAACATGCTGTTCCTACACTTGATATTTTATTTGTGGAAGAAAAGGTCAAGAAAACTTAGGTCAAAAAGGTTCTAGTCCAAGAAACGAAATATAAGAGTTCTTCTTTTATTGCAGTCTCTCCCATCTATATACACAGCTTACGATTAGAATCGTAGAATCCTAAGTTTCCAGGCCGATCCAGAGCCAAAGGAAGCAAAATTTCTTTCTATATTGCTGGGAAGAATGCTCTCAAGCTGAATTTTAAGATGCTTTCAGCCATAATATTCTCCTCCTTTAGACTACAATTCTCATTTCTTAAACTATAGACAGGAACTGCTTGGCTTCCCTAAAGGGTAAAATCACTGAGGCGAGTTAGTTAGTTAGCCAGCCAGCCGCCAGCCACATGTTGTCTTTGGCAGTTTAAAAGTTGTGACCCCCACCATCACCCCATTCTATTTATTGGCCATCCTTTGCAAGGGTTCTAATGAACCAACATGGACCCTGCAGTCCCAATACCGACAATCTTTATCTCAGCAAGAACATGGGTCTAATTATTCCAAATTCTGCTAAAATAAAGCCCAAATGTTCAATTTCCCAAGGGTTCTTCTTAATTAAAAATGAAATGGAAGAGAAAAAGAAACCATCAAAATTATATAAATAAAAGCAGATGGAATGCAGTATTGGAAGCTCTCTTCTATAATAACATTTCCTTTAATAAAATTCATTGGTTAATTTGGTTGATAAAAGCAGTGTTAAAATTAAATAAGAATTAACATACACTGGGGTAAATATTTGTAGTTTCCTTCATGTGCTACCATGATAAAGGTAATTTAGCTTAAAAGCAGTCATCATCTTTCTTCATAACTGATAAAGCATTACTAATTGTGTGTGTTAATATGGTACAATATGGAATTGAATAGAGATTTTATCTTAATAACATCTCCATTAAATTAAAAGACAGTGTTGTATGACAGGAAAGATAAATCTGCTTATTCTGAACTAGCACATCAAAAGAACAACTGTAGGGAGCTGTGCGGTAGCTCACATTTTCTACACAATTCAAGCTGGCAATGTTACATTTATAGTCACTATTGTAAACATGGCTTTTTGTGCTTTGTTTTTTTGAGGAATAATCTACAGACAATGTTTCATTGAGAAAAGTGATACATCAATTATGGTGCAAAACATACCAATCTTTCCCTCCCTGTGTCTGATAGGATATTTCCATAAACAAGATGCTGGATGGAAAACGATCCAACTCTGGGGCAATGAAATAATCATCCTTTTCGGCTATTTCTCCAATCCTCAGCCTCTGTCAGCATGACATGAGTGGCCGGGGTTTGTCATGAAGAGGACTGTAAAGCTCGTAAAGAGTGAATAGGAATGATTTAACTATGAGGATGCTGGCGTTCATGGTTCCAGTTCTTTCCTCCAGACCCCTAGAGGGCTGTCACTGAGGTGGCTGGAATGCGCGGGACTGCACTCTTGTCCCAAGGTATGCTCGGCTGTGTCCCTGCCAGGCTGGAAGGGCAAGATGCCGTGGAGAACGCTAGCCAGCTGAAGGCCCCAGGCCTGAGAGGCCCAGCATCCTTCTCCACATGGGCCTGGGCAGCTTCGCCCTGATAAACACATCCTTGCCACATCACTGGCTGCCGTGGAGGGCCAGTGGACATTTTGAATGTCAGTTGTTTTGTCTGTTAATGTGTTTGTTTTCAAAAGTACAAGCCACAGACTGCCTACTCGAAGGCTATGAATTTGCTGTGAACGTGAGACCCTGCACTATGTGGACATGCCCTCATGTCACCTTTTTGCTTCCGGGGGCAGACAACCCAGCCCCCAACACCTGTGCAGAGCCTTGGAAGGCATATCTCTTTGCTGCTGACTTTGAGCACACATCTGTCACACAGACGAGTCTCATACAAGGCGGCATGAGTGTGAACAGTATCAAGTACTGGCTAAGAAAGTAAGCAGTTTGGGAATAATTACAAACCTCCTCCAAAATATGCTGTTCAAAAAATCAGTCTGGAAAGTAGATGCCAACCCTATTTTTATACCAACCGGGCTGAATTCTTAAAGCCCAGCAAAAAAGAAAATCATAGTTTAACATAAAGTGGGAGATGTAATAAATAATGAACTGCACAAACAGCTTAGCATCATAAGGAGACAGATGGAAAACTTCTCTCCCAAGATCACTGCTTCCAAAATTAGAGAAAAGGGCTTCTGGACGGGTTCAGGGTGGATAGTTCAAGCCGGAATTTCAATGAGGTAAGAATACTTTTTAGTATAAATGCAAGATTTTCATGTCTCCCTTTCAGAAAACACACAAATTATGGCATTCATCTGCTTCCCCCAGAACATGAAAGGCAAAACAGTGAATCTCAGGCTTTTCCAGAATGTTGGATTCAATTAAACACGAGAAGACGCTGCTGGGCTTTGTTTCCCACAGAAGTGTTATGATGCCATCATCTGTCCAGGAAAAGAAAGGAACACCCAACCATGTGTAAAAGTTATCAGAAAACTGGAGCACTGGGAATAAAGGAATTATTTCCATGAGAAAAGCACAGCCAGCCATTGGCTCATAATGGGCTAAAAGGCCAATGACCCTTTCTCAGAAACTCCCAAGCCCTGGTGTCCAGGACCCACAGCTGTGCCTTAGTCAGCATGGTGTGGATCAAAGAGCAGGGGTGAGGCTGGGCAACACTGACCAGCTATTTCTGCTCTGCCTCACCTGCAAGTGCCACAAATGCCATTCATTTTCATTGCCTTCCTAGGCATCGTGCACATATGGACCCATCAATACATAGGTAATCTTGAGGAAGCTCATTTACCACAAATCCTGGTCTACCTAGCTCTCTTGAGCCCCTTCTTCCCTACATACCATCTTCACTGAAGTTATTTGACTCTGCTTCTTTTTGAAAGGTGCATAAGTGCCTATGGCATTCTGTCTACTGGTCAGGAAACTCCACATCTGGGCTCAGCTCCCTTTGCCCCAATTCCAATGACCAGGGGGATTCCTCTTTAGACTTTCCCTTCTCACCTGTTTCAAATGACCTTAGCTGGTATCATCATCATCTTGCCAGTGAAGATTTCCTATTAGAATGGTTCTAAGAAGTCTGCAGGAGCAAACTTTGCATAAACAGTGTGAACAAAAATACTTTGATTGGTGTTTGAGGGCCATCCACAGCAAGTCTGGCAGAGGATGGTTTTCCCTGGGCAACCTGAGCCAGTAGGTGGCCTGAACCTTCCCCACAATTACAGGCTATTGCATTAAATAGCCCAATTCTGTAAAGCCCAACTGACTCTTTACAAAAATCATGCATTTAAAAACAATGAATGCATGCTCTCTTCTCTTTGAAACACTGAAAATAATGGGGTGTTCCAGTTTCACCAAATGCCTCAGATGAACTTTTCAACCCATGACCCTTAAACACAAATGAATAGTAGCATGGACAGTCAAGGCGAACTCAAGTTCAAAAGGCCAACAAATAGGAAATCAGGATAAGATTAATTTACCTCTTAATTACAGGACAGGATAGGAAATGATAAAATCAAAGGCATGTTTTTCAAAACCACGGCAGCTTGCTTCTTCAAAACCAGCAAGGGAGTGAGAAACTCCAGCAAGATGGGGCTACGGTCCTATGTAATGCAACCATCTAAAGATGGACATGTAATCACGCACCTCCAGTCACTTTTGGGATAAGCCGGTGGTTAGAAATAGGTCATAGTCTCAAGGGGAGAGGATCATACAAGGCAAGAACACAAGAAGTAAGGATCATGGGAGCCACCTTATGTGTCTCTCCCATAACATACCATTAACAAATTGAGGACATTTAACACTGATACTGTCTTTCTCCATGTATCAGCACCTGCTGTCAGTTTGTCCCATTAGCAGTGATATGAATTCTGATCATTTGGTGAAGAAAGCATCTACTAGATTTCTCATCTGTAGTAAGTTTACTAATGTTCCCTCTGTAATTATTAAGTCATAGCCTGCTATTCATCAAATTTTACCCAATAATTTTAACAAAATTGATGATTCTTTCCCTGCATCAGTAATTACCATGATTTTTGCAAAATGGTGGTTTTGTAAATTCCATCATTCTTTTCACTTTTATTAGTTAGCATTATTCTGCTGTAGAAAAGGACTTTCTCTCTTCCTTGTATGTATGTGGATATGTATGTACATTTGTATATGGGTATATATACAGGTATGGACTCATGGATTCCAATTATTTTAATGGTTTAAAATTAATTGCTGTCCTTATTTATTCTGATGCTCAAACTGTCCCACATTTAGTCAGAAG
>CM052811.1:71066924-71109249 GCA_028533885.1 Nasua narica
CCATCAACAGATGAATGGATAAAGAAGATGTGGTATATCTATTCAATGGAATACTATGCAGCCATCAAGAGAAACGAAATCTTGCCATTTGCAACAACGTGGATGGAACTAGAGGGTATTACGCTAAGCCAAATAAGTTAGTCAGAGAAAGACAATTATCACATGATCGCTCTGATATGAAGAATTTGAGAGGCAGGGCAGGGGGTTATGGGGGGGTGGGGAAGAGAAATGAAACAAGATGGGATGGGGAAGGAGACAAACCATAAGAGACTCCGAAACTCACGAAACAAACTAAGGGTTGCTGGGAGGTGGGGGGGTGGATAGGGATATGGACATTGGGGAGGGTATGTGCTATGGCAAATGCTGTGAAATGTGTAAGCCTGATGATTCACAGACCTGTACCCTGGGGTAAATAATACATTATATGTTAATAAAAAAATTAAAAAAATAAAATAAAATAAAACAAAATTTTGAAATATATATATAAAAAAAAACATATCCCCTTACTTTGTCGCATAAAAAGATGATCCAGGTCCATTGTGTACCTCTCTGTCTCAGCCCTGGAATCAGTCATTTTACCAAGGAGCCCTGTTCCTTATATCAGAGAATGACATTTAGAAACTAAGATCAGTGTGCCTGAAAGGGTTTCAACAAAAGATGCAGGCAACAGAACATGGAAGGGTCACTGCAGTGGATGGGACAATGGATAGTAGATTCTTTAGAGGCTGAGAGGCCAACTGCAGGCAGTGTTTCTCCGGGATGCCCAAAGTGTTCAAAACCACATTAGGCCCTTAATAGTTCTTCTTTAAGTACCTAGTTGGTTGATTCATTCATTCATTCGTTGACATATTTATTGTTCAATAATAAAGCCAAAGTTAGCTTATTAGATGCCTTTTCACGAACTTTTCAAATAGGTAAAATAAAGTGCATGAGCAGCCTGGAGATCATACAGGCTACCTTCTCCATTTGGTTAATGACGTCTCTTGGACCTCAGTGAGGGGAATGCCATCTCGAGGTCACGCACGTGGCCAGCAGCAGAGCCAGGCCTGGACTCCAGCCCTACCAGCTCAGAACCCTCCACATCATATACTTTTCACCAGGTCCATTTGTAATAAGATGCCAAAAAGAATCCTTGCCTTTTAACAGAAGAGGTTTTCCAAAGCCTTCCCTGTGACTTCCCTAGGGTGACCTGGCCTGGGAGCCATGTGTTCTGCCTGGGTTCACACTGGCATGCTCTCCCAGTACGATGGCTCACAGGTTTTACTACAAGCCTTTTGGCTCCACGTTGCCAGATGGGGCTCTAGGTTAGCAGTCACACCCTGCTACAGGCTCCTCAAGTTCTGAGCAGGCACACTGCTGACTCTAAGCCAATCTGTAAAAGTTTCATGATCATTAAGCCTATCTGCAGGGGACTAGGTTCTAGAGGCTGCCTTGATTCAGTGAGGGGCAAGGTCCCCATCTCTGCCCTGAAGTCCTCAGTGTCTATTTCATAGTAAGGTAAGCAGTTTCACTCCTTGCTCATTAAAAAATAATAAATCCAATTTCCTAAAGAGCTGGTTGCAAGTGTAGCTGGGGGTTACTGAGACCTTGCTCAGTGCCCAATAGCTTGCATACTTCCTCTATAATCATTACAACCACCCTGCAAAAAAGCTATAATCATCTCCCATTTTTCAGTGGGAAAACATGGGGCAAACGAGATAAGCAGTCTCACCTAAAATCTCATTCAGGAAGGGAGTGGAAGTGAGAGAGCTGCCCCTGACCCACACACTCTGAAGCCAGAATCTCCTCTGCAGGGAGGCAAAGGACCTTTACAGACCAAAAAGCTGAGAGGAGGCGGGGCTGTGCTCTCATTCTCCTGCTCCCATCACCTGGGCTGGCCTGCATTCTCAGGGCAGGGGCATCTCCTGGCCCCGCCCCACTTGTCCCTCTCTCCTCCCCCATCAGCCAGCCCTGGGAGGGCTCTTACGCAGGGCCCTGAGCTCCCCGCTGGCCAGCAGAGGCATCTTCACTGGCTTCTTGCCTCCCTAAAAGGACTTAGTTCCAGTTCTCAGCTTTTAAATCCCAGAAAATCTTCTGGCAGGGCTAGCTCATAAATGTCCCTAACTTGGCTGGAGGCAACAGTCAGCCACACCAGAGTTCCCCCTGCATGCTTTGCCTGGGGCTGCTTTCTCAGGGAGAGCTTGAGAGTGTAGACATGAGCTGTGCACTGTAGCAGATGTTTTCTGGCATCTTCCCTGGGAAGCACCTCTGGGATGGTGCTTAGGGGGGAAATAGAAACTATAACTCGGGACTTGACTCAGGGATATTCATCTGTAACGCTATGAACGAGCAATAATTTCCACTTGTGGGATCAACATTCAAATAAGAATATTTCAGTGATTCAAAATAGGGCAGACACCAGTGTTTCCAATAGTGATTATGAGGTTCTGGAGTTAGACCTGGATTCCTAAGCCAGTTCTACTCATTACTAGAGCTAGGACCTTGGGCAGTTATTTAACCTAGATGAGAAACTAAATGTATTTATCCTCTCCCAAGGGCTAGTCTATCCTATATTCGTGAAGCTTAAGATTTTTGTAGTTGTAATTTTGCATCATTGGTTTGAGAGGGCATCCTCAAACTTTGTAAGGTCCAAAGATATGGATTCATTTCTACTCTCTTCTATGGACTAGTTACCTGTTGGAAGGGACAGTCCTTCCTCCCTAAGGAATAAGTGCTAATTGTGGAATTGAAAGCACTCAGGAGCAGGGAGCCCAACGTGGAGCCCCAGATTCTTTGGAATGGAAACACCACTGACATACTGGCCTTCAGGCCTTTGCTCCAGCTCCTCCCTTTCTGTCCACCTGTCTGGGTCTCTTGAAACCATGTAGGTGAGAGTGCTTGGAATGGGAAAGTGCTGTTCAAATGTCAGAGGTAAATAAGTTCTGCCTTTTCCAGACCTTGTTCTTTAGCACAGCAGATCCCCACCTGGCACACACTGGAATCAAGGAAGAGGTTTGAAGAAATAAAAATATCTGGGCTCTGCCCCAGGCCAGTTAAATCAGGGTCCCTGGGGGTGAGGCTCAGGCACTGGCACTCTTTTTAGTTTCCTCAGATGATACTACCAGGGGAACCACTGCCCTAGAAAGCCATCCTGGGCCTCCAAGGTCTTGTGCTTCTAGAATATTAATCCTGGAATACTAATCTTTGCCATTCATTCGATGCTAAGCATTTGCTTTCTCATATTGTCGTTTGGCATTTTGTTTTCCTTCCCAGGATAGGTGGTGAGTACCATCATACCCTCTCTATCTACCCCCAACCACCACTCCTCTGGCTCTGGGTATTTAAGCCAATTGTGAGCAGGAGCAGGTAGCTAACTGCCTACTGTGCACCCAGGTACAGCTAATCCCACTGGAAGATAGGAGAATAGTAGCCACTTGTCCAGCCCTTTATATGCTAGCAACTTCCATGCCAGGAGTCCCATAAGAAATCTGCCAGGGAAAGAGTTTTTAAGCCCCATTTTTACAGCCACGGGGGGGTGAGACCAGAGAGGGGCAGCATCTTGCCCAAGGTCACAGTGCTACCCAGTGCTGGACCCAGATGCCCACACTGGTCTGTGTGCCCCAAAGCACATGCTTTTCTCTGAGCATGCTGCCCTGACTATGGTCTTGTTGAAGTAAGGACAGGTGAGAGAGAAGATGTTTGGGTGCAAGGCTGCAAGCCAGCTCATGAGGCGACGAAGAGAACTGTAAAACTGACATTTGAATTTTTCACTGCTCGAGTTCCTGATATGATTCATACTCATTTTGTGTGGCCAGGCTCAGACCTGAATGACTAGCTCAGCTATAAAATTTGGGTGCTTTCCTGAGTTCCTGCTGAAATAAATTAATAATAAGGTGACCTATAAACATTTAATAGTCGATTAGAGGTTTTTCCTTTTTTGGATCGGAATCAACATCCTCTGATAATTGCATTTGAATGTTGCAAATAATCTCTGACCCTCATGCTTTTCAATATAACCTGTGTAAATTACCTCCTCAAAAAAATCTATTTGGAGTAAAAGGCCTGGCAGGAAATATGAACAGCAGAACCATTCAAACCTGGAGGTCATTCCATTCCGATGATGTGAGGACAGCCTGCTGGGCCAAAAAGAGGTAAGCCGTGGGTGCTGACATTCTTTTAAATGAGGGTTGAATTTGTGAAAGATTTATGTCCAAGCTGGTCCCTGTCATTTTCCTTTATGCCCAGAAAGGCAACCGCCAAATCCCACACTGCCCTTAGACAACTCAGAACTTTTTGCAAAACTTTTTGTACCTGTTGCTGAAGCCAACAACACAAGGTCCACCTTCTAAGGCAGCTGTTCTGCCTCAGGGCTGGAAGGATAATCCAAACCCAATCCACTAAAGTTCTCATGACCTCCAGGTCTCATCCCCTTCCATAACTCTTCACAGCTAAATACTATAACTTCTTCCGTGTGGAAGGGACCATTCAGCTGGAGAAACCTCTAGCCCTTCCTCTAGGGTCATATTCTGCCACTGAAGGCAGATATCCCACCTAGTCCCTGTCATTTTCCTTTATGCCCACAGAGCAAGCTCCAAATCCCGCACTGGCCTCAGCCATTTGTTGTACCTGGTGCTGGAGTCAAGAGCCCAAAGGCCACCATTAAGGTTCTCCCATACAACGGTCATGCCGATGCTTGAAGGCAGTGACCTTTCTACAGGCTCAAAGCTACAATGTGCCAGATGTCCTGTGGGCTTCTCTAAGGTCGCTGTTATGACTATTATTCACTGAAAAAATTTCTACATATCAGGCCCTCTACTTAGAAAGTCCCTGTGTATTTCACCCTCACAACAAACCCATAAAGTAGAATCTACAAAATCTTTATTCCCATTTTACAGATAGAAATTTAGAAATGCTCAGAGAAATGAAGCAAGTTGCCCCATGTCCCATGCAGCTGGTAGTCGAGGCTGAATGCAAACCCGGGCCCATCTGACCTGCTGCTCACCAGAATTAGAAGTGTTCACTTTGAAAGCTGGGTCTTGGATCTAATCTATGAAAGAGATACCAGGTGCAAAGAACCAAACACTCCTTCTGGAACTGGCATTAGAGGAATCCTGTCTAGGATCCAGGATGTCACATAGCCTGCTAACATGCAGAGTCCTCTCCATAATCTTATGTACGGCCTCAGTGTAAGGGCTTGGCCATTCTCCCCTTGACATCCTTACACTCCAGGCTTTCCTAAGCAGAAGAGGGTCTTCAGGGAATCCCCCAGATATTAGCTGGCCTAAATCTTGCTCATTTTACTAGTGAAGAAATTGAGGAAATGAAGTCACATAGCCAAGGTTACTTACATGATTTGTTCTTTTCCACTGCTTGGAAGTCTGACTCTTTTAAGGTGTATATTTAAAAAAAAACACCCAGATGCTTCAATAAAAACACAATGCCACAATGCCCCACATATCCCTTTGTTTTCCAGAATGGCTTCTAACTTAAATGTTTGGATAAATGCAGACAGGATACACTGAGATCACAGAAAACCTAATTAGCAGGCATGGAGGTGACATCTTTCCCCTCCATCTGGTGTCCTCATCACCAGAGTCCTAATTAGGGTGGTGGAAGATCCTAAGTTTCACCTTGGGGATCCAATGTACAGAGGTGCAGAGATTCCAAATTGCATTTCTAAATGATCACAGTGCCCAGTTCATCCCTTAGTAGCAACCCCCAGACTCAGTGTACTCCTCTCTAGGTTCAATGGCCTCCTTGAGGCCGCCCAAGGAGCCCCCTTGCCAGCCAAAGAAAAAGGATGGAGGTGACCGGGGACTCCAGAGATGGGGATGTAGTTTGCAGTTGCTGACAAAGGGTTGCGAGGTTTGGTTTTATCTGAGTGCCCTACGCTAGGGACTGTGTCTCTCTCAAGGCTGCTGCTTACCAGGAGGAGGACTTGGGACCTGCATGCACTTCCGTCTTCTATTTCTCCCATCCTAATTCACTGCACCCCACCCCCTACAACAAATGCATCCGCTTGCTTAGCCACCAAACTCCTGTGTAGCAGAAGCACACACAATTCTGATTCTGGCAGCTTCAATATCAACCAAGCCCTTAGGTAGGCAATGACCTACATAGTGTTTAATATGGAAATATAAGAAAGTTTATCTTAAAAAAAATCCGTGACCCACTTTCAGGCCACCAACACAGGTACTCCTGGGTAAGGCAGATTCCTGTTGACTCTGAACAGCACAAATGCTAGTATCATTAGCATTTCTCCTAGGACTGATAGTAATTCAATCAAAGCCCCTCCCAGCAAGGGCCAGTTCTGAAACACACCTTAAGTAACTTGTCAGAACATGGCTGCTGCATCTAGGGCCTGAATTAAAACAGCAAATTCTCAAACACAGACTCATGGCATAACAATTTTATATATCCTCTATAGGATGTGGCCTTTTGGGTCAAAAATGGCCAAAGCATTCTAGTGATGAATTTATAAAAGGAGTGCTGTCATTTTCTTCCCTTCATTTTCTAAACGATCTAAGCAACTCCTTCAAAATTATTTTTTAAAGAATTATTAAGTTGTATTCAAGAATACTAGCTATAATTTAAAATCTTTGGGGGAAAAGTAGACAGAATAGATTCTTTCCTCATCAGTGCTGTTGCAAGAGCACATGATCTCAAGTTCAGAGACCTGGACTTAAGTCCTGACTGCCATTTAAAGGTAGGGTGGAACTGGGTGGCCATTACCTTTTTATGTTCTACTACTTTCCTCCCCTGAAAGTGGGAATCACATTCATGCTTACTTCACTGACTTATTTATGAAGACCAAATAAGATCGTGCACATACTTTATCAACCATAAGACTTTATTTAAGGATAGGAGATCTCCTTTATTTTTTATTCATTAGTAGAAAGGTCAAAGTCAACACTGAGAATCAAGTTTATTTTTATCATACTTTGCTTCCCAGTTTATCTTTTGGTCCTCAGAGATAGCCAATCTTTTCCCATTTCTTGCCCATTTCTTTTCCCTTTTTCTTGCCCAATTGCTTTGACTAGAACCTCTAGTACAATGTTGAATAGAAGTAGTATAAGTGGGCATCTTGTCTTTCTTCCTGATCTCCGGGGAGAAATCAGTCTTTACCATTAAGTATGATGTTTGTGGGGGTTTCTCATGGATGCCCTTTATCAAGTAGAAGAAGTTCCTCTCTTATTCTAGTTTGTCAAATGTTTGCACATTAAAGGGTGTTGAATTTTGTCCAATGTATTCCTTACCTCCACTGATCTATCATGTGGTTTTTGTCCTTTATTCTATTAACACAGTATATGACATGATCAAATTTTGGACGATAAATCAACCTTGGATTCCTGTGATAAGCCATGGTAAACAATTCTTTTTATATGTTGCTTGATTTGATCAGCTAGTGTTTTGTTGAAGATTTTTGCATCTGTATTCATTAGACACATTGATCTATAACTTTCTTGTGATACTTTGGTCTGGTTTTGATGTTAAGATTATACAGACTCATAGAATGAGTTGGGAAGTATTCCTTCCTATTCTGCTTCTTGAAAGAGTTTGTTAAGAATTGGCATTAATTCTTCTTCAAATTGTTTGGTAGAATTTACCAAGGAAGCCATTTGGGCATGGGCCATTCTCAATGGGTAGCTTTCTCATTACTAATTCAATCCTTCTGCTTGTTATAGGTCTGAATATTCAGATTTTCCTGTTCTTTTTTTCTTAATTGGGGAACTCTTAAAAAAATCAAGTCACCCCTGAGAGACCCCATAGAGTTGATACTTACAACTGAGTCCTTTTCCTTCTTCAAAGTAACTAGATTGTAGTCTCCTTGACCTTTTTTGAATACCTGCCTCAGGGCCTTTGCATTTTCAATACCCTCTGCCCAGAATATTTTCTTCCAGACATCTGCCTGGCTGCTCCCCTACTTCTTTCTGTCTTATTAGCCAGGCCTTCTCTAAACACTCTGTAAAACAGCATAGATTCCACCTACCTAACAACCCCCCGCCCACACCCATATTCCCATTACCCTGTTTACTTGTCTTCATACCACTTTGGTCCTGCTGATATATCATATGCTTATCTGTTTAGAGTCTCCCTTACCTACCTGCAGGGGAATGTAAGCTCTTTGAAAGTAATCCTTTTGTTTGACTGGTGTACTGCTACATAAACAGTGACTAACACAGAGAAGCCACTCTTTTAACATCATCTATATGTATAAAATAATTAATTTATAATTGAATTCATAAAAACCTTGTGTCCAACAGCAGAAAAATGATTAAGTAAATTACAGTTTCACTTCTCAATGGAATTTTAGATAGTCAATAAAATTGATGGAATCACTCATAGGTATTACTCAGAGGACATGAACAATTTTCAGAAAGACTCCAAATTGTTAACAGACACACAAGGGAAAAGTATTACCCACCTAGCAAGCAAGGAAAAGCAATTTAAAAGAACTACAGGATACCATTTTCCCGTTACTAAATTAACACATGTTTCTCTTCAAATGAACACCACCAGATTCTGGAAAGGCTTTCTGGTGCTGAGCTCTATTCTAGGGAATATAAATTTAAAGAACGCCTTTGAAAAAAAAAATTGTACAAAAAATGAATAATATCACATCAAGATGTTCATTTTTTTTCACCTGGTAATTCTGCTAGAAGTATCACATAAGAACATGATAAATACTATGGAAATGTAAGTATTTATCAGATAATATATATCAGATAATATGTCAGATAATGTATCAGATAATCTGCATGTCTCATAGTTAAGAAAATGATGATAAATCTACTGAACATTATAAAGCTGCTAAAATTATGTTTATTAAAGGTTTTATTGACTTGGAGAAATGTTTACAACATCATATGATTCTAAATTTTAAAATATCAGCCCTGGAGAAGACACTAGGTTATCTAGATAAGGAATGTAATCATCCATAAAATCTTATAGGAACCTGGAGAATTTTTACTTTTGCTCAAAATTACTGACTTGATGTTTTCTATTTGTGTCCAAAAGATTAAGTGTGTATTCGCACAATGTTTTGGCTGAGCTCTTTTCAGTTACAAATAAAAGATAAAGATTCCACAATGCACTCTCTACTGCTATCCTTCATTAGTACTACATATTATTATTTAAGTTAATCATATTAGAGGTTTTACATTTAATTTTTAAACTATAATGCATTATTAGTATTTTAGTAAGTAATAATATTTCATATCTATAAATGAATTTTTAAAATATATAAACTTTGATTTTTTTTTATAATGCAGCCATTTTTCTCATTAAAGCAAACAACAGAAAAGTATTACCTATAGGAAAAGCCTCTTTTTAGGACTGATAACGGATTGCTCTGCATATAGATTGTTGGAATCAATGGTATTTGGAAGAGGAGAAGTGACAAAGACATGTTTCATCATGGGTTCTCATTTCCTACTACTTAAAATCCAGTAGGAATTGAAGGGACAAGAGAGTTGCCAGGTAGCCAGAAGGAATCCCAAAATCATAAATACTAAATATGAGGCAGTGTTCTCTGTTGCACACATATGCACCCATACACAATTCCCAGCTTCAGTTCACCCAAAAAACTAAATGGCTCATTGATTTTTAAAAAACAATTTAAAAATTTTGACATAATTTTAGATTCACATTTAGAATAACACAGAGACACAAAAAGATGGAAAAACATTCCATGCTCATGGATTGTAAGAATAAACATTGTTAAAATGTCTACACTGCCCAGAGCAATCTATGCTTTCAATGCCATCTCGATCAAAATACCAATGGCATTTTTCAAAGTGCTGGAACAAACAATCCTAAAATTTGTATGGAAACAGAAAAGATCCTGAATTGCTAAGGAAATGTTGAAAAAGAAAAACAAAGCTGGGGGCATCATGTTGCCTGATTTCAAGCTGTATTACAAAGCTGTGATCACCAAGACAGCACAGTATTGGCACAAAAACAGACACATAGATCAATGGAACAGAATAGAGAGCCCAGATATGGACTCTCAACTCTATAGTCAACTAATCGTCGACAAAGCAGGAAAAGATATCCAACGGAAAAAAGACAGTCTCTTCAATAAATGGTGCTGGGAAGATTGGACAGCTATATACAAAGAATGAAACTCAACCATTCTCTTACACCATACACAAATACAAACTCAAAATGAATGAAAGATCTCAATATGAGACAGGAATTCATCAAAATCCTAAAGGAGAACATAGGTAGTAACCTCTTCGACATCGGCCACGGCAACTTATTTCAAAACAACTCGCCAGAGGCAGGGGAAACAAAAGCAAAAAATGAACTTTTGGGACTTCATCGAGATAAAAAAACTTTTGCACAACAAAGGAACAGTCAACAAAACAAAGAGGCAACCCACAGAATGGGAGAAGATATTTACAAATGACACTACAGACAAAGGGCTGATATCCAAATTCTATAAAGAATTTCTCAAACTCAAAGAAATCTTGCCATTTGCAACGACTTGGATGGAACTAGAGGATATTATGCTAAGCGAAATAAGTCAGTCAGAGAAAGACAATTATCACAATGATCGCTCTGATATGAAGAATTTGAGAGGCAGGGCAGGGGGCCGGGGAGGGGGGAGGAATGGGGAAAAGAAATGAAACAAGATGGGATGGGGAAGGAGACAAACCATAAGAGACTCCTAAACTCACAAAACAAACTAAGGGGGGCTGGGAGGTAGTGGGGGTAGGGTTATGGACATTGGGGAGAGCATGTGCTACGGCAAATGCTGTGAAATATGTAAGCCTGATGATTCACAGACATGTACCCTGGGGCAAATAATACATTATATGTTAATAAAAAAAAAATTTCTCAAACTCAACACCCAAAAAACAGATAATCAAGTCAAAAAGTGGGCAGAAGACATGAACAGACACTTCTCCAAAGATATACAAATGGCTAACAGACACATGAAAAAATGTTCAACATCATTAGCCATCAGGGAAATTCAAATCAAAACCACTTGAGATACCATCTTACACTAGTTAAAGCGGCAAAAATTGACAAGGCAAGAAACAATAAATGTTGGAGAGGTTGTGGAGAAAGGGGAACCCTCTTACACTGTTGGTGGGAAAGCAAGTTGATACAGCCACTTTGGAAAACAGTGTAGAGGTTCCTCAAAAAATTAAAAATCGAACTACCCTATGACCCTGCAATTGCATTACTGGGTATTTACCTCAAAGATAGAGGTGCAATGAAAAGAAGGGCCATGTGCACCCCAATATTCATAGCAGCAACGTCCACAGTGGCCAACCTGTGGAAATAGCCGAGACACCCTTTAACAGATGAATGGATAAAGAAGATGTGGTCCATATACACAATGGAATATTACTCAGCCATCAGAAAGGATGAATACCCAACTTTTGCATCAACATGGATGGGACTGGAGGAGATTATGCTAAGTGAAATAAGTCAAGCAGAGAAAGTCAATTATCATACGGTTTCACTTATTTGTGGAACATAAGGAATTGTATGGAGGACACTAGGAGAAGGAAGGGAAAAATGAAGGGGAAGAAATCAGAGTGGGAGATGAACCATGAGACACTATGGACTCTGGGAAACAAACTGAGGGTTTTAGAAGGGACAGGGGTGGGAGGATGGGTGAACTTGGTGATGGGTATTAAGGAGGGCATGGATTGGAGCACTGGGTGTTACATGTAAACAATGAATCATGGAACACTACATCAAAAATTAATGATGTACTGTATAGTGACTAACATAAATGAATAGAATAGAATAGAACAGAACAGAAGGATAACACAGAGAGATACCTTCACTCAGTTTCCTTCAGTGGTAACATTCTATAATACTATAGTACAGTGCCATAGTCAGGATATTAATGTTGATACACTCTGATCTTATTCAGATTGCCCAGTTTTACATGTACTTGTGTGTGTGTGTGTTTCTACACAATTTTATCAAACATGTAGATTCATGTTTCCACCACCACAGTCAAGACACAGAATAGCTCCCTCACCACAAGGATCCCATTATTGACCTTTTATAGACACACCCACTTCCTTCCCCTGATTCAACTGTCCTTAACCTCTAGCAACCACTAGTCTGTTTTCCATTTCTAATTTTTTTTAACTTCAGCAAAATTATCTAAATGGAATTATATAATGTGTAACCTTTTGGGATCTGCTTTTTTTCACTCAGATCCAAGGGATTCATCTGAATTGTTGCATATATCAATATTTGGTTCCTATTCATTGCTGAGTAGTATTTTATGGCATGGATGCACCATAGTTTGTTTATCCACTCACCCACTGAAGGACATTGCGTTATTTCCAGTTCTTGGCTATTATAAAGTAAGCTGCTACAAACATCCACGAGAAGGTTTCTCTAGGAGCATAAATTTTCATTTTGCTGGGATAAATGTTTGAGTGCAATTGCTAGGTCATATGGTAGCTACCTGTTAGTTTTATAAGAAACTGCCAAACTATTTTCTAGAATGGCTGAACCATTTTCTATTTCCACCAGCAGTGTATGAGTGACCCAGTTTATCCACATCCTAATCAGCATTTGGTGGTGTCACTAATTCTTATTTTAGCCATTTGGATAGGTTTGTAGTGGTTTTAATTAGCATTTTCCTGGAAATCAATGATGTTGAACATCTTTGCATGTGTTTATTTGCTATCAGTATACCTTTTGGTGAAATGTCTATTCAGGTCTTTTACTCATTTTCTGATGAATTTATTTATTACTATTCAGGGCCTTCTGAGTACACTTTATTTTTTTAGAGCAGTTTTAGGTTCATAGAAAATTTGAGCAGAAAGTACAGAGTTCCCATATACTTCTGTCCCCACATACTCAAAGTCTCTCCCATTATCAACGCCCTCCACTGGAGTGATACATTTATTACAATCCATGAACCTACCTGGACACATCATCATCCAAAATCCATGGCTTACATTAGGGTTCACTCTTGTTGTTGTACATTCTATGGATTTGAATAAATGTATTCTGACCTGTGTCTACCACTGTAGTATCATCAGAAAAGTTTCACTGCCCTAAAAATCTTCTGAGCTCTATCAACCCCTCATCTCCCTTAACTTCTGGCAACTGCTTATCTTTCTACTATCTCCATAGTTAGACTTTTTTAGAATGTCATATAGTTGAAATCATACAGCATGTAGCCTTTCCAAATTGGCTTCTTTCACTTAGTAATATGCATCTAGAGCTTCATGATTTGATAGCTCATTTCTTTTTAGTGCTGAATACTATTCCATTGCTTTGTTGTGCTGCAGTTTATTTATCTATTCACCTACTAAGGAACAATTTGGTTGCTTCCAAATTTTGGCAATTATGAATAAAGCTGCTCTAAACATCTGTGTGCAAGTTTTTGCATGGACATAAGTTTCCAATTCATTTGGGTAAATACCAAGGAGTAGGATTGCTGGAACATATGGTAAGAATATGTTTAGTTTTCTAAGAAGTTGCCAAACTGTCTTCCAAGGTGGCTATACCATTTTTGCATTCCCACCAATAATGAATGATAGTTCTGTCATTCTACCTCCTCAGAAGCATTTGGTGTTGTCAATGATTTAGATTTCAGCCATTCTATAGGTGTGTGATAATATCTCATTGTTGTTTTAATTTGCAATTCCCTGATGAAATACGTAGAGCACCTTTTCATATGCTTACTCGCTATCTGTATATTTTCTCTGGTGAGGTGTCTGTTCAGGTCTTTGCCCATTTTTTTAAATTCAGGTTGCTTATTTTCTTATTGCTGGTTTTAAGAGTTCTTTGTATATTGTGGATAATGGTCATTTACCAAATGTGACTTTTGCAAATATTTTCTCCCACTCTGTGGCTTGTCTTCTTACTCTCTTGATACTACTGAATTTTGAGATACTACTGCTTCACTGGATATATAGTTTGGAAATATCTTCTCCCAGTCTATAGCTTCTTTTATCATCCTCTTCACAGGTATTTCATAGAACATTTCATAGAACAAATGTTGTATCTTCTCTTTCATGTCAGAGGCAACCAAAGAAGAGCATGGAAAAAGAAAGGTAAACTGAAAGGTAGAAAGAGAAAGATGAACTGATTAGAGACTGAGAACTGAAAGAACAACAGGCTGTGTGTTTTGTTTTTTTCCACAACCTTCCACCTACCAGGGGAAAGTGACTCAGGTCCCATGTTTCAGGTCCCAACTCCACAAGAGAAAATCGTCCAGGTAGCTCACTCTTCCCCTGGATGGAAGAGACCTACCCAAGTGTGTTGAAAGGGATGGGTCAGGAGGAGGCTTGCTGACAAAGTAGCCAAAAGAAGTGCCTTTTTCCCCTATGAGCTTGAAAGATACCAGGAAGCTTAACAGTACTGGCAAGAGGGATCTTGCTATAGGAAGCCTGAATCCAGGAAGTCTGTCTCCAAGGTCTGAGACTTTTTTCTTCCACCTAGAAACACCAAGTGGTAGGGTGGCATCAGCGAGGGGGATCCTGCCCAGGAAGCACTCTTTATTTCCAGGGTTTGGAGGTCCCATCTCTAAGCTGGAGGCACCAGCCACGTGAAATTTTCCCTGGAGAGCACCAAGAGGGACCACTGGGAGTCTCAGCAGCACCAGAGAAACCAAGCAGATCAAAATAGCACCAAGAAGCCTGCAAAAATTAAATTTGTCTTTGTAACCACAGACCACAAAATGTAGCCTGGATGCTAAACCTAAAATGATAGTCTGCTAATAATACCTAAAAAGTCCAGGATACAATAAAAAAAAAAAATTACCAGGCATACCACAAGCCAGGAAAATCACAACTTGAATGAAAAGAGACAATCAACTGATGCCAATACTAAGATGAATCAGATGTTGGAATTTTTAGACAAGGATTTTAAAGCAGTCATTATAAAAATGCTTCAACAATCAATTACAAATTCTGTTGACACAAATGAAAAAATAAAATTATCTCAGCAAAGAAATAGAAGTTATGAAAAATAGCCAATGGGAATTACAGCACTGAAAAATTCAATATGCAATCCAAATATATATAAGTAAATATAAATCTAAAATTAAAAAAAAGCATTAGATGGGCTTAATAGTAGAGTGGAGATGAAAGAGGATATAATCCATAAACTTGAGGAAATATTAATAGATTTTACCCAATCTGAACAGAGAGAAAATAAGCTAAGAAAAGAACAAGTAAACAAAGCTTCAAAGAGCTGTATGACAATAACAAAAGATCCAAAAATTTATAACATCAGAGTCCCAGAGAAGAAGAGAAACACCATGGCTGAAAGATAATTCAAAGAAATAATGGATGAAAACTTCCCAAATTTGGCAAAGGACATCAACCTACAGATTCAAGAAGCTAAGTGAATTTCCAAACAGGACAAATAAAAAAAAAAAAAATCCATGCTAAGACATATTATAATTAAGCTTTTGAAAATAAAGACAAAAAAATCTTGAAAGCATCCAGAGAAATGACACGTTACCTACAGGAGAACCCCAATTTGTATGACAAATTGAAGATTTGTCTTCATCTAAAACCATAAATGTCAAAAGGAAGTGGTATATTTTTCAAGTGCTGAAAAAAATTAGCAACCACAAATTCTGTATCTGGCAAACTATCCTTCAGGAATAAAGAGGAAATAAACATAATATCAGACACTGGAATACAAAAAGTATTTGCAGTTAGCATACTTACCCTTAAAGAATGGTTTAAGCAGAGCACCTGGGTGGCTCAGTCTGCTAAGTGTTCAACTCTTGATTTTGGCTCAGGTCATGATCTCAGGGTAGTGAGATTGAGCCCTTGTGTCATGCTCCATACTCAGTATGGAACCTGCTTGGGATTCTCTCTCTCCCTCTCCTCCAGCTTGCACGTATTCTCTCTCTCTCACACACACACTCTAAAATAAATCTTTTAAAAAAATTGTTGAAGCAACTTCTTCAAATGTAAAGGTTATAATAAAGGAAAGAATCTTAGAATATCAGGAAGGAAGAAAAAGCAATGGAAAGAAAACATGTAAGGGTACATAAAATAGACATCGTTCTCCATATGAGTTTCATAAGTTATATTTGATTATAGGAAGAAAAATTACACCAATTGATACTTAAGTCAATGGTGGGGTGTGTTATGGGATCTCAATGGAAGCAGGGATTCCACACTGCACTTTCAGTGGTAAAATGTTGATAATAGTACCCTGTGATAAGTCACATATGCATATATAGTGCTCTCTGCAGAATTACAAATTCAAAACCACTTCAAATTCAATGACCCAGGTAGGCTGAAAGCAAAACTATGGAAATATGCATATATACAGTATTATGGAGGCAGGTGTAGCTATATTAACATCTTATTTTTAAAAAAAGATTTCAGAGCAAAGAAAGTCACCAGAAGCAAAGAGGGACATTACACTACAATAAAAGGATCAATCTGCTGAGAAAAAATAATGATCCTAAAGAGTATACACACACCAAATAACAGAGACTAAAAATCCATGAAGCAAAACTAATAGAGCTGAAAGGAAAAATAGACAAATCCACAGCTGTAGTTGGGGGGTTGAACACTTTCCTCTCAGTAACTGACTATCAAATTTCTAGAATGCAAATCAGCAAGAATAGAGAAGATCTAAACCATGTGGTCAACAAACGGGACCTAATTGACACATATAGAATACTCCATTCCATGATGGCACAATATCCTTTTTTTTTTTTTTTTTTCAAGCACTCATGGGACATTCATTAAGAACTACTATATCCTGGGCTGTAAAACAAACCTCAAAAAATGTAAAGGCATTAAAATAATACAGGTTATGGTCTCTGACCGTAATGGAATCAAATTAGAACTCAGTAAGATAAAGAAAACAGGAAAAATATCTGAACAGTTGGAAATTAAACAACACACTTTTAAACAATTTATTGGTCAGAAAGGAAGCTTCACAGGAAATTTTAAAATATACACAGAATGGCATGAACATGCTCACCAACTTTAAAATCGCCTCTTGAAAATAAAATGTTTTTATGATGTAGAGTTACAAAATAATTTCAATATATTTTATTATGTAATTTAAATACTAGACTGTCAATAGATACCCCATCATCTTTTTAAATCAAAATTGTAGAATACTGCTTTGATGCCCACACTTTTAAGAGGTTCTAGGATGGTTTTCCAACATATTTCATTTAAAAAAATAAGATAACATTTGATAAGAGAGCCTATCTCCTATTTTACATATCCCCCAGCCTGTCAGTAGGGGCCAGGGAGCATGTGGTTGGAGAAAGCAGCAAGAAGCTCCTCCTTTTCTGCTCAGTTTCTAAAAGTTAAGGTACCCTTTTGCAGGGCCTTTCTCTTCTCCATCCATATTCTCTCCCCAAGTGACCTCAACCAGTTCCACAGCTGTAAATATTATCTCTGTATCAATAACTTTTAATTAGGTAAATCAGGCTCTAGACTCCAGACTTATTCATCAAACTGCAATCCTGCCATGTTCACCTGGATGCCTAATTGTCACCTTGCCCGTCTCCAACAGGACTCTTGTTTTTACCTCAAATCTGTTTCTCCTCAAGTCTTCCCCTGAAATTGTCACCCTCATTCACCCAGTTATTCAAGCCGGAACCCTACCAGCCAATACGGGCTCCTCCTTTTGCTTCACACCCATAATACATCCATGACACACATGAGCAAGCTCCACAGACCCAACTACCTAAACAGTCCTCTCCTCGCCATCTCTACCACCATCTTGCTCAAGATGACTGTAACAACTTCCTACCTGCTCTCCTTGTTTCTGGTCTTCTCTCATTATGATCCATTCTCCACATGGAAGTAAATCATTTTTTTAAAAAATATAAATCAGATTATGCTACCTCCTGCTCACAAATTTTTAATGACTCCCCATCACCCTTAACATTTGTTTGCTCATCTACTGCATCTTCTTCAAATAGACTATGTATTTTATGAGAGAGAAAAGTCTTTATGTCTTGTTCACTCCAGTATTCTCAAGACCTGGCCAGCCCTTAACAAGGGACTGTTATATCCGTTGAAGGAACAAATAAATGAACAGGGTTTGAGGAGGGCAACCACAGCCATAATCATGAAACAAATTGTCTTGGGAATCTAGATCAGAGTACAATGACATGACTCTGTTATACATGCATATTATCTGATTACAACAATGTAAAAAGTATGTGTGTACAGAGGACTGGATGAAAATAAAGAAAAATTTTAAAATGTCATCTTTAGGTGGTGGTTCATGGATACTTCTCTCCCTTCTTTCTAAATTTTCTTCTCTAAAATTAACATGAATAATTATATAATGGAGAGAACTTAAATAAGCTTTATTTGTTTAAGTCACTCATGGGGCCTTTCTTCCTCAGGCTGAATTACTCAGTGTCTCAGCATTTTATCTTCTTACCCCTCGATCATTGTTAAGCTCTTTGCAACACAATCTTTCCTCGCCAATCACAACCCTCAACAAGTTCTCATTCATATTATAGTCCAAGTATTTTTCTGTAGGCATGAAAATTTAAGGAGAGGAATTTTTCCTTTCTTAGAAGGTGTCATAGAGCAAGTGTGCTCAAAAATGTTAATAAAGTCCTCATTTTAGGAATGGCTTCTAAAGAGAGTTGGAACAGTTCTAATGGGGTATAAAATCTGGCAATTAATTCCTGAAAGAATGCCTGAGAAATTCTAATGAGCTTTGCATATGTTTCCTCTTTTTATAAGTGGGATTGAATGAGTTATGTTATTCACACTTTTCAAGTGTAAATCTTAGCTAAAGTAGGTTTAATTATGCTTAGGCCAAGTACTATGAAAGCAACATGGAACTTAAAAACTAATCTTCAGAAATTAAAAAAATGTCTGTGGTGATACAAATGTGAACATTTTTCTTTTTTAAAAAAATCAAATATAGTTGCAGGTACATGAATATACACAGTTTTGTCTTCCATCAGGCAGTGACCCCAACAAGGGCGGTGACATGCTAATTTCAGGAATATGTGTCTGAGATGAGAAACATAGAACGTGTTTTATAAAAATTTTACTTGGGGGCAGAGGTCCAAGCTGGCTTTGGGGGTGGTCTTGTGACCATCTGGACCAGTCAGGTTTCTTGCCATTTCTGGAAGTGGCTCATTTCCAGGCCTCATTAGATGAGGTTAAATTAGAGCCTGTGAGAGGAAAGGCAGGTCAAACTGTCTGGAAAATCTGGACAGAGTGGGCCCCTGTGCACATCAGAGCCCTCAGATCCAAAGTAGAGTTAGAACTCATCCACAACACAACTTCTCATCACTACTGGCACCCACCATAGGTGAGGTTTACTGGGGTTGGCTAGGTGCTGAATGAAGATAAGATCTGGTGTCTGCCCTCAAGAATTTTAGTCTTCTAGGGGCACCTGGGTGGTTCAGTGGGTTAAAGCCTCTGCCTTCGGCTCAGGTCATGATCTCAGGGTCCTGGGATCGAGCCCCGCATCAGGCTCTCTCCTCAGCAGGAAACCTGCTTCCCTCTCTCTCTCTCTGCCTGCCTCTCTGCCTACTTGTCATCTCTCTGTCAAATAAATAAATAAAACCTTAAAAAAAAAAAAAGAATTTTAGTCTTCTCAGGGAGTTACACCCACAGCTGTGAAAGGCAACAATGAGCCAGCACACGCCCTGTACTGAGCTGAGAAGTCATTCCTCAGGTCAGAGGTGGGAAACAGACTGAAAGAACAGGTGGCAGCAGTCTAGCAGGGCTGAGTCTCCATGGCCATGCTCCTCCCCCCACCAGTTTGACTTGATATGGGATATCACCTTCTGAATGCTTATTGGAATGGCCACCTGACTGGCTGGAGAAGAGACACCTTTTGTATGAAACAGAACCATCCTCAGTGCTCCCACCCCCTCTATTGTCATTCCCATTTGTGTCAAGGCACCAGAAAAGGTCTCAATGATGAGCTATAAACGTGGTTTCCTATTTCCTAATTGGGCTAACAAAAGCAGGATGTGGTACCTCTAGTCTGAGAATCACTTAATCTCTGCTTTGGACTGTAAGGTATGAATTTGTTTTTTGTGTGGTTGTTGTTTTTTATTATGTTCATTTCGCCATCATATAGTACACCATTAGTTTTTACCCCATCCCTCAACCCACTCCCTTCTGTAACTGTCAGTTTCCTGGAATCCAGAGTGTCTCATCGTTTGTCTCTCTCTGATTTCTTCCCATTCAGTTTTCCCTCCCTTCCCCTGCAGTCCCCTGTGCTATTCCTTATGTTCTACATATGAGTGAAACTATATGATAATTTCTTGATAAAATCATCTCTCCTTGACTTACTTCACTTAGCATAATCCCCTCCAGTTCCATCCATGTTGATGCAAATGGTGGGTATTCATCCTTTCTGATGGCTGAGTAATATTCCATTGTATATATTATTCCTGGCATGCAAAGGTGGTTCAACATTTGGAAATCAATCAGTGTGATAGAGCACATTAATAAAATAAAAGCTAAGAACACATGATCCTCTCAATTGATGCAGAAAAAGCACTTGACAAAACATAGCATCCTTTCCTGATTAAAACTCTTCCAAGTATAGGGATAAAGGAAACATACCACAATATCATAAAAGCCATATATGAAAAGCCCACGGTGAATATCATTGTCAATGGGGAAAAACTGAGAGCTTTTCCCTTAAGGTCAGGAACATGACAGGGATGCCCACTCTCATCATTATTGTTCAACATAGTATTAGAAGCCCTCAGCAATCAGACAACAAAAAGAAATAAAAGGCATTCAAAATGGCAAAGAAGAAGTCAAACTCTCTCTCTTTGCAGATGACATGTAGAATACCCAAAAGACTCCACCCCCAAATTACTAGAACTCATACAGCAATTCCACAACATGGCAGGATACAAAATCAATGCACAGAAATCAGTTGGATTTCTATACACTAACAATGTGACTGAACAAAGAGAAATTAAGGAATCGATTTCATTCACTATAGCACCAAACACCTAAGATACTTAAAAATAAATCTAACCAAAGACGTAAAGGATCTTTACAAACTACAAAGCATTTATGAAAGAAATTGAGGAAAACACAAAGAGATGGAAAAACATTCCATGTTCATGGATTAGAAGAATAAACATTGTTAAAATGTCTATGCTGCCCAGAGCATCTACACTTTCAATGAAATCCCTATCAAAATACCACTGACATTTTTCCACAGCACTAGAATAAACAATCCTAAAATTTGTATGGAATCAGAAAAGACCCCGAATCACCAGGGGAATGTTGAAAAAGAAAACCAAAGCTGGGGGCATTACGATGCCTGACTTCAAGCTATATTACAAAGCTGTGATCATCAAAACAGCATGGAATTGGCACAGAAACAGACACATAGATCAATGGAACAGAATAGAGACCCCTGAAATGGACCCTTAACTCTATGGTCAACTAGTCTTCGACGAAGCAGGAAAGAATAGCCAATGGAAAAAAGACAGTCTCTTCAATATATGGGAGAAACTGGACAGCCACATGCAGAAGAATGAAACTAAACCATTCTCTTACATCATACACAAAGATAAACTCAAAATGGATGAAAGGTCTCAATGTGAGACAGGAATCCATCAAAATCCTAGAGGAGAACATGGCTGTAGGGTATGAATTTGAACCAGATTTGCCTTTCTGATTAGGCTTTGCTGAGGCTTCTATTAAAAATTCACAGGCAATTGTGTAAGACTGATGAATTACAGACTTGTGCCCCTGAAACAAATAATGTAGATTAGTAAAAAAATTTAAAAAGAGCAATCTGGAAAAAAAAATTCACAAGCACTTCCTGTATATGTTCCCAACATTCACATTTATGTTAAGGGGAGAGAAAAGGGTCAAGAAGCACGTACTGGCCAAGAGGAAGAAATCAGCCCTTGTCTGGGAAGCCCTGGCCAGTGCTTTCCTGTGGAGATAGTTAAGATATGCAAATTAAACAGCAATGACCTATCATTTCATTTATCAAATTGGCACAGCTAAATATGGGCTGACAAAGTTCAGCAGTGGTGAGGGTGCAGGAAATAAATGGGTCCTTTGGTGGTAGAAGTGTAACACCTTTTTGGCTTGCAACTTAGCAGTATCTACTGAAATGTTTAAAGTTGATACCTTTTCAACCTGTTTTTGTCCTTTTAAGATTTATGCCTCCAAAACCCTTCTATAAGTGCTCAAAGATTTAAGTATGTTCCTTATGGCTTTGTTTAAAAACTTAAAAGTATTATAAACATATAATTAACCCAGATAAACTCTGAAGAAGATTAAATAAATGTTGGAATATCCACAGTGGAATACTATACGTGACTTAATGCATTAGAATTCTTTGTACTGATGTGGAAGGTGAAACATGCAAGCTCAGGATAGCATTAATGGTATGAGTTCATATCCAAAATAATCAATAGCAAGAGTTAATATCAGTGTAAAAAAGATGGAGAATTTTGCACCAATTTTTGGCAGCATGTCTCTAGAAGTGAGATTATGTATATTCCTACAGTTTGGAATTTTACATAAATTTGCACCATTTAATCAGAAAAAAAAGAGGTAAAGCCCATCTTAGGGTAGTCCTGAAACATACTTCCATTCGATGAGTATTTGCAGGACTTATTCATGACATGTGTAAACATGTGGGCTTATGAAGTCACTTCATAGAGGCTTTAGGACACTAATTTCTAGTGTGACTAAACCAGGAGAGATATGGGCAAGTCTATATAGCCAGGTTTATTTAGGCCCCCACATCAAGAATTGCACTTGTTGTGGGTCTTTGAACATGTAGTTTTTAAGTCTCTTGAAGTCTTGTTTCCTTATCTGTAACTTGCAGATGGGCCTTCTAAGGTCTAGTTGAGAGGGGCTCAGCCGACAGATAAGGGGAGGGTGGGCAAATGATTCCTCCTAGCAATGGCAGCTGCGTGTTGCTCATGTCAGCTCGGACCAGTGCCACGAGAGCTCACAGACCTCCTCTGAGTTAGCTAAACACAGAACTTTCTAGAATAACCTAGGTGGCTTTTCCCACTCCAATGCTTTCTCTCATTCATCCCAGGCCTTCTGCTTCCTCATCTATTCTGACTAAAGAAAATTGGAGAGACCGAGAAAGACACACACACACACAGAGAAATGTGTTAGAAAAAGAAAATATAAATGGAGAAGGGAACTGAGTCATTAGGAGGGAGGGCAGTTAAGATGAGTTACTAGAGGCGTAAATCACACAAACAGAAGTTTGTAAAACAAACCAAGGCCCAACGAGGTGATGACTGACACACAGCTCCAGAGCCCCATGTTCCAGGCCACCCCGGAGGGCTTACTCCACAACGTGGCCATTGATGCAGCCCAGGTGTGCACAGCCTTGGCCACTCTCATTTCCCCTTCCTGCCCATAGCCGCCTGTCCCGTCCCCCACTACCACCCCGTTGCCCAGGAAGCTGTGCGGTCCTGGTCATGCATGCGGAACTGCAGAACTCCACACCAGGTCAGGAGCCCCGGGAGCAGGGGGCTCCAGGCCCACTCTCATGCTAAGAACAGCTTTTGTAGCAAAGACAGTTCACAGGCACTGAGGGAACCCGTGACAGTCTTGCAGAGCTTACGCTTTTACTGCCACCAGGGGTGGGCCCAGAGAGAAGGATATGGTCCCTGATATCAGAGCCATTGCAGTGGATGTCGTGGACATTCTGGGCCAGCCTGATCCTCATCACAACTCCATGAGGCCGGCATTACAACATGCATTGAATGGATGAGGAGGTCATGGCTGGTCAGGGAGGTCAGATGTCCAAAGTCATCTAGCCAGAAAGAAACTGGGTCAGGGTTCAAACCCAGATTCGCCTGGCTCCGCTAGCTCTGATATTGCTGCCTTTGATTTTTGGCTCTTTCCAGGCATATCTCCCATTCCTTCCTGGGCCCCACAATACTCTCTTACACTTGTGAGCCAACTACTAGGAAAGCTGGACCTGCCAAAAGCAGGCTTTCCCCATATATCTCTGTTTGTGATGTCCTTTTGCACATTAGAAGGTTAATCTTAACCGGTATTCAAAAAATCAATTGGGAACCTCAGCAGTAATTACAAAGCAATCACTCCTATTATATCTCACTGTTTCTCAGAGCCTAAAAGAGCATCTCTGGTCATTTCAGCTTTAGACTCGCATCCCTGTGTGAGTGGGACCATCCACACTCCAAGCTCCCACCATCTACACTGAGGAAGTGGAGTGTGCCTAACCCCTCACCTCTTACTGCAGATTATGCTGGCTCTCACCACAGCTCACAATCCCACGAACACAACATCCCTTTTGAGAACCAGCAGGGTGACAGAACAAATGCACACTTTTATAAAAATCTACACACCAGGGGCAGCTGGGTGGCTCAGTCAGTTAAGCATCTGCCTTCACTCAGGTCATGATCCCGGGTCCTCGGATCGAGCCCAGAATCAAGCTCCTGGCTCAGGAGGGATTCTTCTTCTCCCTCTTGCTCTTCCCCTCCCCTGCTTCTGCTCTCTCCCTCTCTTGCTCACTCTATCTCCCTCAAATAAATAAATATAATCTTTTAAAAAAATCCACACACTGATCAGAATTTGGCAGTGAAGGTTTGAGGCACACAGTTTGAGAGCGAGTGTGCTAAAGAGTTAAACAAACACGACTTCTTCTATCTCTCCTGGGCATAACAGTCTGGGTGAGATCCCTGAAGACAAAAGTCATCTTCAAGATGCAAATGGACAAGTCTCTAAGAGGATTTCTGACACCTATGGGTCTGAAGAAGGGGACATGGAGAAGAGTAGGTGGGTGTAGGGGCCTTCTCAGTTACTTAAGTCATGTAGCATCAGCAGAACTCTTCATAGCCTTTACAGGTTGAAGTGTGCCTCCCATTCATGATAAAGCCCCCAGTACCTAAGAATGTGACCTTATTTGGAAATAGAGTCCTTACTGACATAATTACTTAAGATGAAGTCATACTGGAGTACAGTGGGCCTTAATCCAATATGACTGGTGTCCCTATTTAAAAAAAAAAGGGGGGGCAATTTGGACACAGACACAGATTACAATGAGAATGTCATGTGAACATGAAGATGATCACCTACAAGCCAAGGAGAAGCGTGGAGTAGATCCTTCCCTCCATAGCCTCAGAAGGTATCACCCTGCAGACACCTAGATTTCAGACTTCCAGCCTCCAAAACTGTGAAAGAATATGTTTCTCATTTGATCAGTCCAGTTTAGGGTACTTTATTATGGCAGCCCTAGCAAACTAAAATACACAGCCCAATTTCAGACATCTGCTAAGTGAAACCTAGACAGTAAACCACAGTTTTCAGGTATAAAGCTACACATTAAAATACAGCAAAAGCAGGGGCACCTGGGTGGCTCAGTCTGTTAAGTGTCTGGCTCTTGATTTCAGCTCAAGTCATGATTTCAGGGTTGTGAGATTGAGACCCATGTCTGGGTCTGTGCACAGTGGAGAATCCGTTTGATATTCTCTCTCTCCCTCACCCCTTCCCCCAGCTCATGCTTTCTCTCTCTCTCTCTCTCTCTCAAATAAATAAATCTTTAAAATACAGTAAAGGCAGAGTTATGTGCTTTCAACCCAAAATAGGATCATGGGCCTTCCATGACATTTCCCTCGCTTCTTAGGAAGTTTCCAAGAACCATCTATACATTGAGGGCAGCGTTGTGTCACCTAAGATAGAGATTTGAGTCTTAAGTGGCAAATTATAAATATAAACAAAAAGACAGGGAGCTGATACCTGAAGCATACAGTCCCAAATATTAAATGATAATTAGATTCAATGCATATTGGTTGCATTTAGCCATGTTTCAGCCTTCCATATAACTGTCAACTGAAGTTATACATCTGGCAAAATGATCTAATTTTTCCACTTACCATTCTTACATTTATATACCATACTGAAAAAATAATTCTGTAGAATAAGGGCTTCAAAACAAATGGAATCAAACCAAGATGTTCTTTGTTCTAGGAATGTATCCTGAATTAGGGCCATGAGAACATTCACAATTTTTAGGCAATTTTGCAAAATAGGATTTACCTTGATGACTTCATAAAACTTTGCGCTGTAATTTTACCCACAGACATTTTAATTCTTCTGCAATCTGATATGCATGTTGCTGGTTGAAAGAATAAACATGAATTCCTTTTTGTATTTTTTCCGTCACTGGTACATGTTATCCAACACCTGACAGGCTGTCAGGACACGAGCTCACTAAGAAGTGAGGCTAGTGTTTAATTTGCTTCGTGAAGCACAAGCATGGCACAGAGCCACACATATGGACACTGCATATTTCATTGATTCATTCAACACACACACACACACACACTGCTCTCTGCTACCATGCTGGGCGCTCTACATGGGAAGAATCCTACAGGACAGAATAAACAAACCCAAGGAGTAAAGTGATGCATAGCTATTTTTCTACCTATGCAGATGTCATCCACATTTGTGTAGATTCACCACCTCCTTTAAGATTATTTGGGGCAGTTTTCTTTTCATTCTTTGAGGGCCCTGGAAGGTCTGGTATGGTGGCCATCATACACAATCAAGTCTTGTCGGCTCTTTCATCAGGTTCCTGACCTCAGGACAGAAAGAACTGTCATACAGAATGTCTTTCCCAGTTTACTGCTTTTGACTAAAATAATAACATTCACTCTGACATAATGACTGCACCAATTAAACTTAGGCAAAGAAAAAACTCGAATGGAATAAATTTAGATGTGGGAATGGAAACCTCTCCAGAGGTCCCCACAGCAATTATCTGTCTTATTCCAGGGACTGGGAGACAGGCCTGGTACAGGCCTGAAGTCCACAGGGAGGCCGCAGTTTCACTGAGGAGAGGGCTTCTAAACTCCTCCCTGGGCACTCCACCTCCCTTCCCCTGTTGCACTCCCAGCAAAACCTGCTGGGGAGGGGAGGTTAACATGAGCTCCTGAACACTAGGACCTGGGCAGCAAGAAGTGTCCAAACAATCTTCAGGCTGCAGCGTCCAGACTCTTGCCTTGAATGGAAGCCCTGAGGGGAGGGTCCCAATCCATCCAGGTGTGCACAAAGCAAATACATCCTGCCTGAAAGAGTGGCTAGATCTAATTTCATGGACATTAAAATAAAATCATTATTATCACAGCTCAGGTCCTTTCTCCGGGTGTTTGCACACAGTGGAGTTTCCTCCAGTGCAGGGCCTTTTGTCTGTGAGACCTAGGGAATGGTACAGGGCTGTTGTCACAGTCTCTGAGGGCACTGAGTTACAAATCAGTAGAGGGCAGGCATTTTCCGGGGTGACTTTAAAAGCAAACAAAATAAAATTGAGATTCCATAGAAAGCAATTTTAAGTAATTGCTTAAAAATACAAATGTCATTCCACTATGTCCAACAAAAACAATTGCTTATTCTGTTTTCTTTTTTCAAATGAGACTGCCAGCCACACTGAAAAATTCTTTTTATCCCCGGCTGCTGCCTATGAGGACAACCAAGGCAAGCTGTGCATCCATGGCGGACACTTGGAAAACTGCAGCCTCTCCCCAGGGATGCTATTAGTGTCTGGGGCTCTTGTAAAGACAGGGAGACATGAGAATCTGATTACTATTCAGATCAGCAGCAAGGCCCAGGCTGTCTGGAACTGACATCTCCAGGTAAATAAAAGGGCATTCACTGCAGACTGTGCATGTTCTTATGTCCCGCCTTGGAAAAAGTGTATGCCTCCACCCAAAGCCTCCATAGCCATCTTGCGCATCTGCATAGCCCCTGCATCTGCCTCCCAGATGCAGGGGGACACTTTGTGCACAATGTAATTTATTATTTTGTGTCACTTGGCACTTCTTCTATCCCCAATACCATAGTCAAATACCTGGCCCATTTGGACTCTAGCATTAGGCGGGCGTTGGTAACACTGGGGTCTCTTTCTTGGATCCCGACTCATATCCCAGTATGTGACACTGTCCACTTGTCAAAAACAACCTGTATCAAACAACAACGGTAAAGCCATTGGCTCTGTGGCTTACATGAGTTAATGACTTCATAATTAAGAGCTAACATTTATTGACATCTTTCTCTGTGCCAGGGACTGTGCTTAATATTCACGATGTTACAACAACTCCGTGACATTATTATCCTCATCGTCCAGGTAAGGAAACTGAACACAGGGTGGGTATGTCACCTACTGCAGGTCACACCGCCAGTACCTGAGGTACCAGGACTCCAGTCTGGCTTGTTTCTGACTCCAAGCCCAAGCCTGTCGGTCCTCCAGCATTGGGGAGGACAAAGCATCTTAAACTGCAGGCTGTAGGTTGGGTTCTTTCATCTCTTGTCGACCCACCTACCAGCCCCCACGAGAGTTTGAGCAATCCTTCAAGTTGTATAAAGTGGTTTCTCAATCACACAGAAATTTGATTTTCCTCAAGTATCAACTCAACTTTATCTAAAAACCCATCTTAAAGTTAACTTGCAGGGAGCTGAGGGACTGGGGTGATGGGGGTGTTCAGGGCCTCTCTTGGGAATGTCTGTGGTAAGACTACACCCGCCATATAAATCTTGTCCAGGAAAAGAAAAGGAGCCAGGCTGTGTAGGGTAGAGTTACTCCAGCTGCCTGGACCCCCTGCTCACAGACTGGGGAGATCAGAGGGGAGCCAGGCCAATTTGATTCCAGGCCCAGAAAGCCCTATTTGAAGCAAAGCCTCTCAGGTTTCCGAAGAGGAAGGTTTGCTGGGGAGCTGGGAGTGTGGACTGAAGGAGGAATTCCGAGCTCCGTGGTTCCTTAGAGAAGCCAAGGGCAACAGACTGCATAAGGAACCAGACTCCTTTCTACCTCAGATAAGATTGAGGCCTCTGTCTCTGAAGGTGCTATTAATATCCTGTTTGGTTTAAAAGGAGCTAGTGCTGTTCTTTACTACAGAGTGAGAGTCAGAAGAGATAGGGACTTCCCCAAGGCAGGATGACCCCGCGGTTATAAACCCAAGGAGGGAGGTCCCACCTGGGCCTCTGGGGAACTCGGTCCCACTCCAGCTCCGTAGCAAGGCTGCTACAGCGGCTCTCTCTTTCTCACTATGTAATCGCATTTAATAAAACATGAATATTGTACAATAAAGACTGCATTTTTCATAAATCTGTTTGTGAGATCAAGTGGTAGGCTTGAAAATATGAAATATGTATCAAAATCTATTACAGCCTCCTCTGGGCATTTTATATAAATCTTTACCTGTGAGAACATTTCAGAGATAGAATCTAGATTCCACAGAACACCCAAAGCTTTTCCTCTGCTGCATTGCGATATCAGCATAACATTTTTAAAAATTCAAGTTAACCTTTGGGATTCACACGCCCTGCACCATCACCCTAAGAAACATGTTTCCATCCCCATGAACAATTACTGCAGTTGCCCTGCATCTGAAGCACTGCTAGCCCCAACTGGCAGGCACCAGCCAAGCTCTCCCGGGTCCACAGCACCCCGAGTACCAGCTCCTAGAGCCAGCTCCCCACTGCTCCCTGCTTCCTTCTGAGAGGAGGGCCCATACACACCACACGCCTCTCCCGCCTCTCCCCAGCCCTCATTTTTCCCACTGGGGTCCTTGGGTCTTTAGGTATACAATGAACAATTATCTAGAGCTAGTTAATTCCCCATGGACACTCTCCTTCTCACATGCCCATCCATACTCTCTCAAACCTCTCCCTCCTCATTTTCTTGCAACTCACTGGAGTTGCTGTATTAGAAAAAATCTCTGTCCTCCTTCTAATCCTCTCTCTCTTCCATTGGGGATCCAAATATTAACCAAAATTAGGGGTGAATGTCATAAAAGTGGTGTTGATAATCTAAGTGCATCCAGGAAAGGGGCATGCCTGCATTTGCCTTGGAGGTAAACGCGATGATGCTCTAGGGCTGTGTCTGAAGCTCTGAGAAGTCCCCAGAAGCACCTTTCCATCTCCAGGAGTCTCCAACAACCTCATTCTATTTCACCAAGGAAACCTGCTTTCCTCATTACTAGCATTCAAGATGAAATTTAAAAATACTATCTTACTCACTGTGACTGTTTTTCTGTTGTCTTCCATACTAAAATCCTTGATGTTTGTTACATTTCCCTGTGCAATCAATTCACCCAGATTTCAGCTTCTCATGAGCTGGCCCACCTGGTAAGCTAGCCACCACTTATTTGTAATGCTCTCCATGGAGAAGTGTGGTCTGAACACCAACCGCCAACCAATCACCCTACACTGCTTAGGCCCCTGCCAGTGAGGGGGTCACCTTTTGTTCATCACTTCCCCTCCTGTCAGCCTCACAGCCTCACCTCTTATAGCCACTGCTGTAGAAAGCAGGTCCCTGTGGGTTGCAACCAACTTCTCACAGGTGTGAACTGCCAGCTTCTTCCCTCGGCACACCTGTCTCAGGTCTTCTCTCTGCTGCTGAGCTGTGGCCCCCCTGTGGGAACTATCTCACACACTTACCACCTAGAAGTGCAGAGAGTTAATGCCCTGGACTCTCAACCCATGTTGAGAGCCCAATGAACCCATGTTCACTGAAGCCCATCTGGGATTTGTCACAAATCCCAAATTTTGCTCCTCTGGATACCCGAACCAAAAATATATTTGTGACAAATCCCAGATGGGCTTCAATGAACATGGGTTCCATAAGGACTCTGAAGGAACAGTTGCCCCTTGCTCTAGATTGAGGACAAAAGATAGTTTATTATACAGTTAACTTATGTATAATTACATAAAACTATCTCTATGTGATGTAAAAAGATGCTGATATTAATTTTCAAATCCTCACACATGAGAACCTCTTTAACTTCGTGTGGAGAAAATGCTGTATTTGCTCTGGGCTGGTCCAGATTTCTAGGCTTTTTTCATAGGCTGGTCCTGCATTTTCTCTTCTCTGGATTTTGCTTGACCCACAAAGTTTGTGCAAGGATGTCGTTTCTAGGATCAAGTTCAAAGCTGAGTCCCAGTGGTTTTATTGGCAGGGCTGCAGAAAAAGGCTTGCTTCCCTCTAGTACGCTCTCCAAAGTAAGTTTGGAGCTCCCATGTTGGTACCCCCTGCAGCCTCTATAGCTCTGGGCTTGCCCTGAGTCTGATGATCTCTGGTCCCTGCTCTGGGCACTTACCTGCTACTGAGACCAGAGGGGAGATCCATCCTTTGGCTCTGCAGAGAAGAGGCACTTCCTGAGTTTAAGCTGAAAAGGGGTTCAAGGAGCAGAAAGAGTGTCCTCTCTCTTCCTGAACTCAAAACACCCTTCCTTCAGGCAGCACTGTGGGTTCACTAACTACTTCCTGTCTGAAGCAGTGTGAGCTACAAGAAGGTGGAGACAGCCATCCTGGCTGTGTGTGGTTGGATGTTCAGAACTCTGGGAAGCAGGTGAATGTGACCTGTGGGAAAGGATGGGAGGTGCTGATAGAAGGGAATAAAAAAGGGAGGAAGTTGGCAATCCCTCCTGGCTCCGGAAAAAGCCTTTTGCCCAGGTGTTAGAAAATGTGACAGGGTGGGAAAAGGAAAGCAAACGCCAGACAGGTTTGGCCCTTTTATGAATGTTCTAGTTCCGTTAGCTAGAAAGAGTCTAAGATGTGAGTTATTTTACTTCAGGAAGAGAAAACCCCAAGGCAAAGTTTCAGTTGGGGACCCTGCCTGGAGGAGGCAGGATGCTTTTCTACCCTCCTCTCCCCTTCACTTCTGGAAAGCACTGCCTGGAGTTTCCTAATTGCCACAGGACTGGCTTAGCCCCCAGGGTCTCTGGGAGACACTGTCTGAGGCCTGATGGGGATCACCAGGCTGCCGCTCCTGCAGAAGCAGTAGGTGGCTACAGAATGCCACCTAGAGGCAGAAGTGGCTAAATATTCAGAGGGACTCAGGCCAAAACAAGCACCATAGCCAGATCCTGTCCACTTTTCCCATCTTCATTTGTTTGCTTTAGTGAGGCCTAGGAGGCCCAGCCTCATGCCCCTAGCCCTCAGTCCCCAGCCCTGGACAGGCTCAGGCACAGTCAAGGCCCCTTGCTCCCAAGGCCCCAAGTGCAAGCTTGACACTGGGAGAGGCCAGCAGAGCCGAGTTCTGACAGCTTCCTCTCGATTTTGGGGTTTTGTTCTTTTCTTTGCATTTAGTCTCACCAAATGTATATTAACCCTACAGACTCTTAGAACTCCAAGAGGGACTATTTTTAAAAAATAAGTCAATACAGAATAAGTGTAAAACTCACACTTCCTGGCCCAAATGCTATTGCTTCCCTTGATTCTTTTTTTAAAGAATCTATTTTGTATACAGCTAGGAGTGTGTCTGGCTTTGAAAACAGTTTTAAAAATCTAAAACACCACCCCTGGTTCTTAGAGTTCCCAGACTCTTAAATCTGGTGGGCCCTCGGCCCAGAAGAAATGTAGTGCCCCCGTACCCAAGCTAATTTAGCCCTCATCTTAAGCGGTGTGTGAATCATTCCTCTCCCCAGTCCATCCATGGATGGATTAAAAATCCCTCTGTATCTGTCCTACGCCTGGGGATATACTGCAAACTGCAATCAGTCCTGTAGAGCTGGTTCTAATATGTTTTTAGATGCTTTATTCTCTACAGAAAGTCTAAGGGCACAGGGCACAAAGTCTAAAGGCACATGGCCTTTGCCCATGCTATTCCTCTGCCTGGAACTCTCTACCACCCCTAATATCCAGCTATCCATAGCTGCAAAACAAATCACCCCAAAACACAATGGGTTAAATCAATAACTTGCTACTATTTTTCAAAATTCTGTGGGCTGACTGGGCTCACATGGGCAGTTCTTACTCCGTTATAGTAAGATAATGGCTGGGGCTGAAATCCTCAAAAGGCTTTACTCCCAGGTCTAGGGCTGCTGGGATGGGTAGAAAAGCCTGGGGCTGATTAGATATCTCCTTCCATGCTGCTCTTCTATGAGGCTAGCTGGGGGGGGGGGGGGTGCGGGGAGAGGGTTTCCTCACAGCGAGTGGTCTCAGAGTAACTGTACTTCTTACATGGCATCTGCCTTCCCCCTGGACAAGTGTCCTAAAAAGTCTGGGCAGAAGCTGAAGAATTCTTACAACTTAGCCTCAGAAGATCCAGAATATCACTTCTGCCACATTCTATAGGTCAGCCCAGATTCAAGGAGAGAAGAATTAGACTCCATATTTCAGTGGGAGGAGGAGCAAAGAATTTGTAACCATCTTGAAACCACACAACCTGTTTGTCTGGCCAAGCACTACTGAATGCTTTCAGTTTCATATTAATGCCATTTTCTTAGGGAGGCAAGGTAATTGCCCGCCTTAGAGTACGGTAATCATATTTTTCGTACATATTTGTATAGCGCTCTCACACTCTTTCTTCTCTCACAGGCGCCTTTCATATTTCCACAGTTGTTTAATATTTATCTTCCCCAAAGACTAAATTCCTCAAGGGCACAGGCCATGTCTTTTATTCACTACTGGTCCCAGGCAGTCATACAACGTCTGGCAGCATGTTTGACTTCAGAATTGAACTAAACTGAGGTTGGGTTTTCAGTTGATCAAGGGAGGGAACATGGAAAGATTTGCAGGAAGGTTGAAACTAATGTAGGTGTGTCTTCATGTAGCTCCCTCTTCATGTGGCCTTGCTTGTCATCAGTTTGATCATGCCCCTCCCTGAGCTCTCTAAAAGAAAGGCCTTCATGTTTCAAGAGCCTGCCAGTCATGTAGTTTGAGCCCCAGAATGAGGGAGGACTCAGATGGGGCAGATCCTAGGGGTGATCTATGCCTAAGGAATCTGGTCTCCCTGGCAGCATGCGGCAGTTGTTGTGTGGGAGCCGACAAGAGGTGGCCATTCAACCCAGCTGTCAGGTCAGCAGGCTCTGCGCAGTCACAGGTGTGCTGACAGCTGGGCAGAGACCAAGAACAGGAAGTTCAGAGCAGACCCTCCTCAGCAATTGCATCTCCGGGGGCCTTAGGGTCAGCAGATGGTGTGACCTCATCCCGCTGTTGCTAGGCCATGGGGTGGCTCTTTGGGACTCCAGGCTGTGGGGCCCCTACTCTTAGACTGCAGCTCTAAAGAGGCCACTGACACAGAGACGGGGGCACAGGATCCAAGACAGGCAGCCAACTTCCACCAACAAGGTATGAGGTAGGGCCTGGGTATGAGACAGATCCAGGTCCCCAGTCAACACCACAGGTCAGGAAGAACAACTTTCCTGTTTAGATCGCTCCTGCTAAGCTCTGGCTGCACTTCTGTGGTAGCCCCTGCAGCGTTTGCCAAATATTTTTGCTCTCCACCTTCTGAGGACATGGTAGGATTGTATTTCCTGTCCCCCTTGTGGTTGAATGGGGTCATGTGACTACTCTGGCTAATGAGTCGTGGGAGCCAGTGGCATGCATCCCCTCGGCCAGAGCCTGGAATTACTGGTGCATGACTCTGGGAGATCTCCTTCACTAACCAGGCCGGGTCTCTGAGTCACTTACGATGAACAGCATGCCCTTGCTTCCCATAATACCTGTGTAGCTGATGGTGCATAAAAATCTGTGTTTTAAGTACCTGACACTTTCCAGTTCTTTGCTGCTGTAGCACAAATGGGCCTGAAGTTTCTCATTTTGGTTGCAAATCAAAAGCACGCAGGGGCTTTAAAAAGTCCTGATGCCCACTTCCACACCAGAAACTGGGTTCATTGGTATGAGTATGCTGGGAATCAGGATTTTTTAAAACTGAATTTTTTGATTTAGAATACCTTCACATTTACAGGAAAGTTGAGAAAGTAGTACAGAGAGTTCCCATATGCTCCTCACCAAGTTTCCCCTACTGCTGATCTCTCACATTACTATGTCACTACTGTTGAACCAATATTGACACATCATTACTAACGAAGGTTTGTTCATTATACAGAGGCCCTTAGTTTTTACTTGGTCTCCTTTTGCTGTCCCATGGTACCACCTAGGATGCCACATTACATTTAGTCATCATGTCTCCTTAGGCTTCTCTTAGACTGTGATAGTCTCAGACTTCCCTTGTTTTGGATCACATTGACAGTTTTGAGGAGTACTGGTCTGGTGTCTCGTAGACTGTCCTTCAACATGGGTTTGTTTGATGTTTTTCTCAAGCTTAGACTGGGTTAATGAGTTTGGGGGAGGAAAATTCCACCAATCAAAGATACATGACTTATCACTGTTTATGTTGACTCTGATCATCTGGCTGAGGTTCATCTTGTCAGGTTTCTCCAAAGTAAAGTTACTCTTTTCCCCTGTTTTCATTAGACTCTTTGGAAGTCATTATGCATAGCCCACACTTAAGGGTAGGAGTTGTGTTCCACCTCCTTGCAGGAGGAGGACCTACATAAATTATTCAGAATTCTTCTGTATGAGAGATTTATCTACTCTCCTATTGATTTATTCCATTATTTATTAGTATCTGTATGGACTCATGGATATTTATTTTACACACTGGCTATGGTCCCATATTACATTGCCCAAATTGTTCCAGCTCTGGCGACTGGGAGCTCCATCAGTTGGTTCCTGTGTCCCTTTGACATATTCCCATCACTGTAGTGAACACTTCCTTATTCTTTGGTACTACAAGATGCTCTAGGCTTCTTGATCCTTCCTGCCCCAACCCCAGAACATTAATTTCTTCAAAAAGCCACGCTTCCTTTTATTGGAGGATATTAGAAACCAACACCCAGGTGCTTGGTTAGAATGACAACAGGATTTGTCATTCTAATGTGCAATAAAGTTGGGGAGCTACGGGCTAAACTCACAACGGTTCTCAACCCTGACTACACATAAGAAGCACCTTGAATGTTGACTACAGCATGGCAGTCGGCTCCCCACAGGTCCATGGGGAGGCTATAGGAGGTTATATGGACCCCATAGGTCCATGTTCAAGTTAAAAATTCTACAATCATAGTCCCTCCTCCTCTTACTACCCACAACCAGTTGGTTATGGATTTTGTCTGAGACTCCACAGCATACAGTACTTATCACATATCACAAAGTATTTACCACATAAGATACCCATCCATTCAATTGAAGATTTTTGGTTTTTGTTGTTTGTGCAGCTATCTGTAAGTACTATTTATACCAATGTTTCTTGGAGTTTAAGTGTCTTAGCAGAATTTACATCTGGTGCTGTTGCTAGAATTCTCTCTGCTCTTTCCCCCTTTCCCCGCACCCAACCCCTGCCCTGAACTCAGTCCTTCTCTCAACATTCAAAGAATATGAAAGGTGGAGAAATCACTCTTAAGGCACCAAGGTCAGCTCAGGATCTGACCCCAAGGCATGGGTGAGCCCAAAACACTGAGGTGACCACTTTCTTTCCAAGACCAGAAAGAGAACTCTAATCTGACTTGACGCATATGTGTGTGTGAGAAAGAGAAAATACATGAGTGCCTGCGAGCATGTGAAATATGTGAGTGTGTGTGAACTGTGAGTGCATGTAAGTCCAGGTGAATGTGTGTGGTTGAGAATCAGTATGCAAGTGTGTGTGAATATGGTATATAAACTTGAGTTTGTGTGTGAGTGTTAATGAATGTGAGTATGCATGTGAGCGCACGTGAAACACTGTGAGCATGTGGGGTAGGGACAAGTCCCAGTGACAAAAGCTCCCCAGCCATCCTCATTCCTCACACGATCTCGAACTCCCAGCTGACTATATCCGCTCCAAACTCACAGGAAACGGAGGGGACCCGGGTGTCATGCGTGGCACAGTGCCAAGCCTAGTCTCTCACCTCCTCCTGAGAACCTGGGTGCAGCACAAAACAGTCAAATATTTTCCTCTTCTGTCATCACTAACTATAGCTCCACAAGTTCTCGGATTGCTGTGCTAGCTCATTGCCATAATTAGCAATTTTCTGATATCATACTAACACTAGTTAATTATTCCCTCGGAGACAAAGCAAATTCATGGGATGCCGAGGGTAAGTGGATAAATTCTGCTCCGGAGAGAAGCTCAAGCATTTGTTGTGTATTAGTCACACTGCAGTGTGGCCTCAGACAGGGCTCAGTGGCGTGGAGCAGGGCCGTGGGTGAGGACCTGCAGGAAGGCCTCGGTCCTTACACTGCTGTCCACCAGCCCTGCTCCTCCTCCACCTCACAAACCCTGGAAAACTCGGGAACTTGTTCTCCTCCTGTCCCTCACTGATGCTGTGACCAAGCCCACCACAGCCGGGCCCTGGGCCCCAGTGTGAGGAAGGAAGTTTGTCATCTCCACCCTCCTCAAGCTGCCTCTGCTCCCCAGGGTCACCCACCCCTTCTATGTTCCAGCAAAACTAACTTGTCCTCATCCTATCCTCAGGGCCCTGCTCTGTGTCCACTTCTCCCCTCAGGGACACACAAATACTTAACAACAAGGTTGCCTGTGATCCCCTTCTGCAAGCAGGGCCTCCTGGAGGGGTGTTAGCTGCTGAGGGGGGACAAGAGAGGGGCGTAGGCACAGCTGTGGCTCCTGAGGCACGGGAGCAGTGCCACTTCTCCTCTTCAGAGACACTGAAAAAGAGAACTGAGAGTTCTCGGGGCACATCACTATGTGGGACACACCACAAACCTCTCAAAGGCCCGTTGAGTGAAAAGAAGTAAAGCAACCCACAAGGCTATTTTTGCCTGTTACTCTATTGACTGAGGCAGACATTGGGTTTTTTTGCCTCTATTACTCAAATAACAACCCCAGTGGTGTCTTCCTTTCACAAGTGAGAAAGTCCCTTGTTGGTGGAAAGTTTAGGCTTGAGATCTTTTACCTTGGGCTTCCTCTCAATTCCCAAAACACAGAGGGGCTGCAGGGTGTTGTTACAGTGCGTCCAGGGTGGTGAGGCACATTCACTCCTCCCTGGCTGCCCCCCAGCAAAGGCCTTTTAAGACCCTCTTGCCAGCCACATCCTGTTTGGTTTGGACACCTTCACCAGGGAGCCCTGCCGCCCTGAAACTGAGCACGCTGTCATGAGGGGCTGTGTTGGGCTGTGGCTCGGTATGTTCTATAGGCCCAGGCACCTGGTTGCTCAGGGACAGTGTGACTCTATGGCCTGGTTTGTTGGGACAGTCTCTGATGACACCTCTTGTCCTGAGGAATGGTCTAATAACTCCCCAGTCTTCATTTGGACAATAACTATTGTCACCCTACTCGGTAAAGATTTGAGGGCCAGCACCACTTCTTTGGCCTCTGAAATCCGGCCAGTCTAAAGCATCTCCTCCCCTGTTGGAGAGCGGTAAGCTTGCTTCCTGAAGCTCTGGAAAGTCAGAATAAGGTGAAGCAGAGTGAAAAGGTGTACTGCTGGAGAGAACAAGCCGCCCTGTCCACGTGCAGAGATGTAAAAGGCCTGTGCTGCACACCCACGTCTGTTCAAAGCCAGCCCCGCTCTTTAAATGCCACTAGCATCCTGAAGCCTTCCTGTATGTCTTCAACCAGAGCTATCCTCTCACTTCGAACCCTCAAATCCACCTTGAGCATCTTTTTACCTCCTTTTGCATGTTCCTTCTGAAATATTGGAGAGGCAGCACAGAGCAAGACCCAGGTGTATATTAGCCTCAGCTCAAGTCCCAGCTCTAACAGAGTAGCTCTGTGACCTTGGGCAACTCACTTCACTGCCATAAGCCTCAGTTTCCCCATTTGCAAAATGAAAGCAACAGAGGCAGCCTCATAGAAAGAAATAAATGAGTGAATACATGTGATACACTTGGACGTCTAACACCTCTATTAGGTATTAAGTACTACATCTTACCTTCCTTTCTAGATTTTAAGCATTCTTCCTTTAAAAAGCAAAATTCAAGGTGATTTGTTGAGTCTTGGCTACATGCCAGGTGCTTTCACAACCACTGTCTCACCAGTCCTGGGGCCAACTCTGAGAGCTAGCCAACTCACTGGCACTCTTTTACAGGTGGAGAAGAAGAGGTTCAGAGACTTTAATTAATTAGCCCAGGTCACACAGCTTAGTAATTAAAAGATCAGAGATGATTTAGAACACAGGTCCTACCTCCAGCTTGTCACACAACCTCCCCACCTACCTCTACAAAAATCTTATGATGACAAATAAGCCTTTGTTCTGACATACACTGCAGTTTAGCTATAGAGGTTTGTAACACATGACATTTAAAATCAGTTGTGCTCTTCAAGAAAAATCAAAGAGATTCCAGGCATCAATTTAAAGGAAGGACAGTCATTTACACAGGCCAAGAAGCATTAAGAGCTTCAGCCAAAATCAATATGCTACTGCTCCCTATACCCGGCCCTGAATATGTGCCACTGAGTCTGTTAATGGCCTTGACTTCTAGATCGAGGAAAAGATGTTCAAACAAGGTTTGCCATTTGCAGACAGAGCAAGTGAATGTTGTTTCCATGTATAAGATTTATTTTTGAAAAGAGGAACTATCACCAGCCTCTCCTGGGTTCTGCCACTTCCCCTCTTGTGCCCTCAACATTCTCCTCTGTACAATGGGACTGTATGGGGTCATCTCTAGGACCCCAACAGCTCTTACACTTTGCAGGGGACCCTGAGTCATGTATCTTAGATGCTTCAGATTACATCTGCTTTCTAGGTTTGCCTGAACAAGTAGGATAGTGGGTTGAATGGTGGCCCACAAAAAGATATGTCCGCATCCTTATCCCCAGAACCTGTGAATGTGAACTTATTTAAAAAAAAAAAAAAAAAGTCTTTGCAAATGAAATTAATTTAAGGATCTTGAAATTAGATCATTCTGGATTACCTGAGTGGGTCCTAAATCGAATAACAAGTATCTTTTAGGAGACACACAGAGGAAAGACACAGACACATAGTGGAAAAGCCCATGTGAAGACGGAGGTAGAGCCTGGAGTGAGATGCGGCCACAAGGCAAGGAAGGCCAACAACCACCAGAAGCTGGAAGAGGCCACAAACAGATTCTCTCCTATTGCCTCCAAAAGGAGCCCAGCCACAGAACCCCTAGAATTTTCACTCCTGGCATCCGGAACTGTGAGAGAATAAATTCCTGTTGTTTTAAGCCACCCGTTTTGTGGTAATTTGTTCTGGTAGCCATTCAGGAAACAAATATAAATAGTTTTATATGAACACACACTCACTTTTAAAACACAAGTTGGCTTCATCTATAAATGTTCCTAAGAGGAACTATTGAGTGGAATTACTGTGACTGAAATTGAGATCAGCCCCAGTCTGTTAGAACACCTAAAAATTATTTCCAGTGAAAGGAAGAGGTGCCTGGGGAACTGACTGGACAAATCCCCTCACACCTTTACTGAAGGTACTCCAGGAGTACACATTGGCCTTAATGTTGCTCCAAACCAAACTGTCAAGAGAACCTTCAAAGCCTACCTGATCCTTCTCTTATACAGCCTGGTTAGTTTTTCCCACTGTGTTCCCCAGAGGGTCTTTCTCCAGTCCCACAGCCTGCCTCACATCCAGCCACAACCACGCAAATGGAGATAATGGAGGCCCAGGCTGAGTGTCCTCAATTTCCCATCAGGGGCCTCCACCTGGTAAACAGTCATTTCTTCCTTCCTGGCAGAGGAATGTTCCTCTCTCCAATCCAAGTCTCATCGTCCTCCCAGGTTCTCAGTCCCATCCGCTCCTGCCTCCTCAGGACCTCTGTTTCACCCTTAGCCAGTCTCTGTCATCTCTCCCTCTCTATAGTGTGCCTTCCTCTGGAAGAGAAACACGATGGACAGGCACTCTCTTACATGAAAAAACTATTTGTACCAAGGGCATACAGGCAGTTCCTGGAAGAAGGTAGTATGACCAACAGCCCACAAAATGATGCTCCTCAACCTCACCAGGAGCAGGGAAATGCAAATTAAAACCCCAGTGAGCCACCATTTCAGTCATGTCAGATTGCCTGAAATTAAAAACAATGCCCAGTGCTGGTAAACGATGTTCACTGTAGCTTTGTTTAGAACAGTGAATGGAAAAAACCTAAATGTACACCAGAGGGGGGGGATCTATATATTGAGGCACAGTCACACACCAGGGACTCCCCACAAAGCTGAGCGTAGCAGCCTGCTGCAGAGGGGAACAGGACAACGTGGAAGGTTGCCTAGGTTTGAAAATGCGTACTTGGGTAAGGTTACTTTGTTTTACTGAGGAACTGAAGACAAACAGTGCAAAGGCAGTACCCAAGTTTAAGCACAAAGCGAGTGGCTGAGATTCCTTTTTATCTGTTTGGTTCTTTTCTTCAAAAGAGTCCCACCTTCAGTGGTCTTGGTACTCTGCACAGAAGGAAGAGTTGAACATGCTAGAGAGAGAGAGAAGGTTGGATCCTAGCACTCACTGCCTAGTGGAGTGTGTGTGCGCGTGTGTGTTGTGTCTATGAGAGAGAGAGCACACGTGTGTGTGTGTGTGTGTGCACGCACACGCCTGCATACCCTCATGCCCCTATAAGGCTTTGGAGGGAAGATACACCAGTACTTGAACATCTATTATCCTTTTTCATTTCTTAGAAAGAAATACAAATCAAGTACAGAAACCTGTTAGAATCTGATTGAGTTGATAATGGAGCCAATGGCATGGAATGTATTTTCAGTGCTTTTCTGTATTATGCAATATTTCACTTAGAAAATCTGTCCTTCATCCAAATGGCCAACAGACACATGAAAAAGTGCTCAACACCACTCGGCATCAGAGAAATACAAATTGAAACCACAGGGAGATACCACCTCACACCAGTAAGAATGGCTAAAATTAGCAAGTCAGGAAACAACAGATGTTGGTGAGGATGCGGAGAAAGGGGAACCCTCCTACACTGTTGGAGGGTATGCAAGCTGGTACAGCCACTCTGGAAACAGTATGGAGGTTCCTCAAAATGTTGAAAACAGAGCTACCCTACAACCCAGCAATCCACTCCTGGGTATTTACCCTAAAGATACAAATGTAGCGATCCAAAGGGGCATGTGCACCCGAATGTTTATAGCAGCAATGTCCACAATAGCCAAACTATGGAAAGAACCTAGATGTCCATCAACAGATGAATGGAAGGCATCCAAATTGGCAAAGAAGAAGTCAAACTCTCACTCTTTGCAGATGATACTATATTTTATGTGGAAAACCCAAAAGACTCCACTCCAAGACTGCTAGAACTCATACAGGAATTCAATCAAGTGTCAGGATATAATATTGATGCACAGAAATCAGTTGCATTCCTATACACCAACAGCAAAACAGAAGAAAGAGAAATTAAGGAATCGATTCCATTTACAATTGCACCCAAAACCATAAGATACCTAGGAATAAACCTAACCAAAGAGGCAAAGAATCTGTACGCAGAAAACTACAAAGTGCTCATGAAAGACATTGAGGAAGACACAAAGAAATGGAAAAACGTTCCATGCTCATGGATTGGAAGAACAAATATTGTGAAAATGTCTATGCTACCAAAGCAATCTATACATTTATTGCAATCCCTATCAAAATACCATCCATTTATTTCAAAGAAATGGAACAAATAATCCTAAAATTTATATGGAACCAGAAAAGACCACG
>CM052811.1:71109749-71160479 GCA_028533885.1 Nasua narica
AGGCTGCACCCCTGCAGATGTGTTCATAGTGATCACAGCCACAATCAAAATGCAGGGACTCAGCTGGCTTCCTGAGTGGCTGATGGGTTGATCTGCAAGCTACCTCGATGAACTGAAAAGTGAACCACCTAAGTCAGGGACTGGTATAAAATTTTAGCACGGTACCCAAGCCTGAAAAGCAGGTGACGAGATGAGGAATTTGGGATCAGATTTTGCAAAAGGGCCACGGGAGATGCAGGACGTGCCCTACAGTATTATCAGGTCGCAGCTGTGGCTGGGGTTCCACGCCAGAGGTTGCAAATCCTTTGAGGACTCCCAGACATTACTGCGTTTCGAGGACTCTCTCCCTGGATGGCTTGGTGAATACAATAAAGCTGTAAATGGAAGACACGTGCAGTCAGAAGGGGGCGTGAGTGAATAAAGAGAAACACCTGGCATCTGGAACGTGCCCACAAGGTGTCTCCCCAAGGCCTGGGGTAAACCCAGGGGCATCAGAGCCCGCCCTGCCCAGAACAAGTATGCTCAACTCACCCCCACTCTTGGTTCTGCGAGTCAGGCCACCCCTGCCCTCCCCCTTCAACCTGACTCCCCTGCCCTGAGCTCCCAAGATATGAAGCCAGAACCATGTCTGTGTCCAGACAAGAGAGGGGGTTCCGGAAGGGCTGTAGTAACAGCCAGATGCCTGGCTCTGTGCTGAACGCTTCACGGACGCTCCCCGTCAAGTCCTCACGGTAACCCTAGAAAAGCAGGCGTCATTCTCATCCCTGTTTTACAGGGGGAAACTGAGTGCAGGGAGGTTAAGAAGCTGTCCCGAGTGTGCCTCCCAAATGGAACAGTCATGCCTGTGCTTTCCTTCGCCATCTTTACTGCCTCCCGAACTGACATGGAAATCCAGAACCCACAAAGTCTCCTTCCTCGATCTGAGAATGTGGGGAGGATGTTCAGTTGACAGGAGTATCTGGACAACTTAAGAGGTGTAGACCTGATCAGTCCCGATGAGTTGTCCCCTCAGAGGTCTCCGTGCAGCCCCATGGGCAGAGCGCTGGGATGGGGGGCTTAGTGTGGGGCAGGGGTCACCCCAGCTGGGCTGCAAAGGCTGCTCCCCCACTTACCAGATATGTGAATGCGGGCCAGGTCACTTCACTTCTCTGAGCCTCCCTTCCCTCCTGGTTAAAATGGGATAACGGTTCTGAGAACCTCATGGCTCACGTGGAAGAGCCAGTAAGTTGGTGGCTGGGCACCCAGAAAGGGCCCACAGATGTCAGCCGCCCTGGCTGTTCTTGTTGTCCTATTATCATTACTGCTATTATTACTTGTGCAACCAACAGGGACCATTACCATTAGCCACTGAACGGGTATCAGAAAGCCACAAAAGATCCCAGCATCCACTTCTAGCCCTGTGGCTCCTCCTTTTTTCTTTTTTTAAAGATTTTATTTATTTATTATTTATTTATTTGTCAGAGAGAGAGAACAGCACAAGCAGGGGGAGGGCTAGAGGGAGAAGCAGGCTTCCCGCTGAGCAGGGAGCCTGATGCAGGACTCCCATCCCAGGACCCTGGGATCATGACCTGAGTGGAAGGCAGACACTTAACTGACTGAGCCACTCAGGCGCCCCTCCTTTTTAGGATTCTTAAGGAAGCATACATTGTTGCAGGTGGAAATCCAAGAGGGAACTTCATTACTCATTTTATGGCACCAGTAGAAATGAGTGTGCCTGGTTAGCCTTCACTATCCACTGCCAGGGGCCCGAGCAGGGAGCTGAGGGACGGGAGAGGAATGCCTGGAGTCTGATGAGGGGTAGGGTAAGGGGGGGGGGGGGGCCGGGATGCCAGACAAGGAAGAGCCACTAAGGAGAACGACCCTAGAAGCACCTCTGCTAGCAGAAGGATGGCTGGAGCACGGGCCCTGCGCCCACACTTCCTTCGTACCACTGCGGCTCTGACATTAATGACATCAACGTCACCTCTGCACCATCCTAGAGTTGTCCCAGCTGTCCTGAGCTCCCTGGCTGCTGCTCCTCCACCTGCCTCTCCCAGAACGCCGCGAACATATCCAAACTCACGTCCGAGCCCGCCATCCTCTCCCCCAGGCCCGTCTTCTTCCTGGGCTCCCTACCTCGGGAGCAACGTGGTCATGCTGATTGCTTGCCATGTGCCTAGGTCCGACAGGTGCTCTCTGCACATTAACTCCGAACCAAAGCAGATAATAGATTTCCCACATTATAAATGAGAAAATAAAGGCTCTAGGAAGTGAAGCATCTCAGCCAAGGTCACCCAGCCAGCGCGAGATTCAAACCCATGTCTGGGGTGGCGTAGCAATGACTTTTCACCAAAACCAACCACCCAGCAGACAAAGGAAGATGCTCACGTCAGGACTCTTGGAGTCAAAGGCTTTGGCCTTGACTTAGTGTAGTGGGTATTTGACCTTTTTAGAGAACAGACTGATAGCTTTTATCAGTTGTGAGCCAAAAAAAAAAAGATCACAAAGGAATTCCAATGTCCTGCAACAATGAAAATAATAAAACAGTAATATTCCAGCAGCCTGGTTTTTGCACTAAGACACTTGCCCACCGACTTTAGGGAGGGGCTCAGCTGTGTCCTGGTCAGCTCAGCTTTGCAGAAAAGGAACATCTTCACCCCTTCCATGGCAGCTCCTTTCTCAAATCCAACCCTGCCTGACAGCCCCCCCCTCCACCGCTCTCCCTCCCCCCCCCAGCTCTGGTGTCCCTTGATTCCTGAGTGCGCAGTGACCCCATGTGGCTGTTTCCCGGTGCAGCCACTTGCTGATTGTTCATTGTTTTAAAAAATCATCAGATTGATGTCTTTTGCTAGAAGTTTTGCTTTTATTCCACCGAGGAGGCAGGCAAAACAAGTAGCTCTGACTGAGAAGAGACAGGCTGAACTTAGGAGAAGAAATACCGTTCCAGCATGCTGACCACGGGAACCCTTGAGCTCAGGCAGTTGGCTGACAGCGTCACCTTAAGGCAGCGTTTGAAGGACAGCAAGTCAGGGCGGCGGTGATCAGGACAGCTACCTCAAGGTCCATTTCTGCCCTCTATGCACCCCTCCCCCTGGCTCCTTCCCCCACAAGGCCACCACCCCCACCCCAGACCAGGCTGCTGCCTCTGGAACTTCCAGACTCAGGAAGTGGAAATGGGGGCCTGTCATACAAGAGCCGGGAAGGTCCATGGGGGTGATCTAAGACACCCCTTTATTTTATAAATAAAAGTTAAGGCTGTAAGTGTTAGGAAGTCTCTCCTTAAAGCCACCCAGCAAGGATTTGCGTATGGCTGCCAAATTATGGTGGCTTAAAGAAGGTAGGGGTTGTTTTCTCTCATATTGAGATGGGGAAACTGAAAGGGACTCCATTTTTAGAAAGCCTCCGTCTCTGCTGTTTTGCAGCTAGGCCTTATTTATCCATGTTCCATATTTTGCATCTGAGTAAACCAAAGAAGCCATGTTCCCACTTCCAGGGGAAAGCAAGAAAGTTCATCATTCTCTGAGTTTTGTCCTCGGCCCCCAGACACCTGATAATGTGTAAGAAGAGCCAGATCCCAAACATGTTCCAGGACATTAGCTTCCAACAAAACTCGGCTGATGCTGGCATCTATACCTCCTGCCTTTGGTGATTTATGGAATAACACCTATCATTCACTTGTCACTTGCCTTTGATTGGACCCTACCCTGGATTCCCGAAGGAACACATATCCTGGAACCCCTTTCCAATATAAAGTCCTAAACCCCACGTGACCAGGAGACTCCCTCTCCTTTCCTTTCCGAGTCTCACATTGTGTCTGATACACTCTATCACTATTCAATAAACTCTGTTTTTACTTTCTCCAATTCACATTTGATTTCTATCCTGTGCAAAGCCAATGACCCTGTTGGCTGATCCTGTAGGACCCCCTTTGGGCCTTCAGACCCAGCCTGCCTGACTCAATATCAACTGCAGTCCCTCAGAGGTGGGGGGCGGGCAGGACGGCTATGGTGGCTCCACAATGTCATCTGAGACCCCAACTCCTCTGCCCTCTGCTTCATTAGCCCTGAAGAATAAATTCTATCTACAAGGTTACATCATGGTCACAACATGGCTGCTGGAGACTCACCCCTTGGTTCTGAGTTCCATGTCGAAAAAAGTAAGAGCAAGAGTAAAACCTCATTCACCAGAGATGAAAACTTCCTTTTAAATAGCTTTTCCTCACTGAGAGTTATACGTAACTAATGAATCACTGAACACTACATCAAAAATTAATGATGTATTATACAGGGGCTAACTGAACATAATATAAATAAATAAACAAACAAATAAATAAATAAATAGCTTTTCCTATTTTCCAATAACTTCCCTTATTTCTTATGGGCCATCCCTATCTGTAAAAAGAGGTTTGGAATTGCAGTTTTGTAAGCGGGGAACATTGCTAAGAAAGAAAGGGAAGAGGTCAGCTGATACGGTTCCAGCCTGGGAACAAGCAAGGCTCCCTCTTCCTTATTCAAGATAAGGAGCCCAAGATCCATCCAGTTTATACTGGTTTTCAGAGCATGCCCATAGCCCCTGTCCTTGTTCTAAGAGAAACTCTCGACATCAAGGGCTGAATTCCATCTCGTTCTGATTTTAAATCTCCACCCCAAAGCGAACATGGGATGCATGTTGCCTATATGTTTGCTCAATGCGTGGGCTCCATCTTTCCTCATGAGTAGTCCTAAGTTTTCCTGCCCTTCTCATTAATACGTATTTCATCTCCTACCCTGAACTTCCCCTTTAAAAAAAACACGCTCCTTAACCCAGAACCCAGGAGATGGTCTTCGGACATCAGTCTGCGGGTTCCCCAGGTTGCCGGCCTCCTGTAGAAAGCAATTTTCCTCTCCAACCAAGGCTTGTCTTTCAAGTATTGGTTTTTGAGCAGAGAGCCGCTGAACTTGGCTTTCAGTAACAGTCCTAACATTACAGCGCGAGGCGCAGGGGCAGAACCATAGGACTCCCCTGTGTATTTTGCTCTAGGGGCTCCATTCCAAAGCTGCTCCCTGGGCATTTATCACTGATTTATCCTTGGCAGTCATCATTGATCCCTCCCTGAAGTGGTGAGAAACAACACTAAAACATTCTTTTTGGAGGAGTAGGGAATTTCTGCTGCCACCGCCACTGTTGTAAAGAGTAGAGCATGAAAGCGAACAGCCTGGTCTAAATAAACAAGTTCGCCCAGGTGCATTTCACCCAGTACCTTCCTCGGCTTCCTGACCTGCTGCTGACCTTGTAATCTCCGTGAAACCTTCCATGTGACTCTCGGCTATTTCAGGTTGACATCCCTTCAGAGTCTGTCATCGTTTACTGTTTGGACACTTGAGTCCAGAATTGTAAGAAGTCATTTAAATGTATAAAATAGAACAATCCTTTGCTTGTATAAAAGGCTCTTGGCTTTGGAAAAGAACTCCTTTAACTGGAGGTCTCCAGGATTTTTAAGTATAAAATATTTTTAAGTATTATCTACTTGGCAAAATCGCCCTAGGACAGAGAAACTTAAAATGAGACTATGTGATGTATTGCCAGGTGACAATCAAACGGAAATCACGAGACAGCACAACATAGATCAGTGGGAAAATGGAGTTGCATTTACAATCAGAATTTTCCCATTCGCCTCTCCTATAAAGGGAAGTCCCACGCTGCCTAGCATTTCTGATAATGAAGAGAAACGTTGACACACGGGCCTCTGGAAGCACACTGCTCTACGATCAATTGCCTGGGCAATGGTATTTGTGTTTTGTTCTCCTAAAGACATTTGTCATGGGATCTCACTTAAGACTTTTATTATTTTGGTGAAGTTCTTTCGAAACCCATCTAGTACAGGCAAAATGCCTGAGGGGAACCCCTGCGGGCTGCGTGCTCAAGCCTTTGCAGTATGCAGCGCGTCCAGCAGATGGCGCATGACATCTCTTGTCCATCTGAAGTGCTCTTCAAAAATGGAGGCTTCCTCCCTCATTCCCTCCCTCCTTTCCTCCCTTCTATTCTCTCCCTCCCTTCCCTGTCCCTCCCGTTCTTCTCTTATTCATTGATTCACCAAATATCTATGAAAGCCCCTAGCAGAGCTCTGTGCAAGATAGTGGGGAAATGAGTTAGGACAAGGTCCTTGCCTTTGAGGGGCCTGGAGCATATGAAGAGAAATACAACAGACAATTGAGGCTGGCAGGTTGCTAAGGAGTAGTATTATTCTTGAGCTCGGCCTATAGGTTTTGGAGTTAGACCTATCTTGTCTGTCTTCAGGTCTCAACTGCACACTTACTGTGACCTAGTGGAAGTGCCTTAATGTCTCAAAGCCTCAGTTCCCTTATCTGCAGAATGGGGATACAGTAGATCACTCCATGAGGTTTTCATAACGTTGTAATAAATGAGTTAATATATATATGAAGCCTTAGAACATGAAAATTCTCATAATGTTATTTAACACATGTAACTTGTTCTCTCCTGCTTGCATTTATTCTGTAGGCATTTGCTGTATGTAACCACATTAAAAAGACCATCCTTGTTTTGAGAGGTCCACTCTAGATATAAGGAACGCACCTGTGCTCTAGGGAACTGTGCTTAGTGTGAATACTTGTTCAATATATTTCTGCATACCTTCCCCAGTGAAAGAGTAAGAATCTGTCAAAACTGAAACTGTAAAACCAGCTAAGACAATAAGGAGAAAAAAGCATTCTTGACATTAGCCAGGCTGGGAGGACAGACTTGGAGAGCCAGCGGCAGGGTTCCCAGGAAATTGCATTTCTCCCAAAGGTCAGGCTGCAGCAGGAAAATGCCATCTAACCCCTGACATCCCAGACCCACTTTGTTCCTCTTCTTCTTTACTAGGGATACCCAAATGCGGAACCGCTGTTGCTTGGGAGAGCACCGTACTCTGTGCTAATACTAACCCACGTCTCCTCCTCCCACCGCAGAAGGAGCAGCCAGCACACCACTGACCCACTCCCCTAGGCCCTCCTCACACCCTGCAGAAGGGGCCTGAGCCTTCCAAGAGTGCTCCACCCTCTCTTGCAGAGCATTGCTCCATGGCTCTCTGAGAGCGTCCTTCCAGGCAATAAACAGGACTTTGTCAGACCACAGGGGGTGCCTCTAAAAAGGGAGATTGACGCAGCTCTTCCAGGAGCATCCTGGGGAGAGGAATTGTGTTCGCTCACAGATGGGGGCACAGATGCCTCAGGCCATTCCCTCCCCTGGCCCATCCTCTGGGTTTAGCACGATTCCCTCCAGGTCGAGTGACAATCTACCAGGTGGAGGGGGCTCTGGGGCAGGTAACACCTGTGCAGCCTTGAACATGGGTTTGAGGCTACCCCACGCTCCATTTCTGGGACCTGGGCCAACAAATGAGTCTGGCCCTTTGCAGGCCCATGGGGCTGCTAGTTCTGACTCAGTGGCTGGTGGCTCTGCCGCTTGCCAGACAGTGCTACTGCTCCTCTGTGCCACCGAGTGTGTCCCCCGTGCCGCGTTAGGGCACAATGGGATACCAGGACCCTCACTCTCCTTGAGTATGGAGGGGTGAGAGTTGCTGCTCCTTCCTGGCCAGGTGGGCTGTTGGGGCCTCCGTCTCATTCTCTAGAAGGAGAGCCCAGCATGCATGATGCTGGGTCAGAGCCCCCATTTCACAACTGGGAGGAAGAAGAAAAGTGGATTCCAGGAAAGGAAATCTGGCCTGAGTATCCAGCAGGACAAGTTGTGAGTGTGGTGAAGTTATGTGGGGGACACCTGGGTGACTCAGTCGGTTGAGTATCTGATTCTTGGTTTCAGCTCAGGTCATGATCTCATGGTTCGTGAGACTGAGCCCCACATCAGGCTCCCCGCTCAGTGTGGAGTCGGCTTGAGATTCTCTCTCTGCCCCTCTCGCCCTCCACTCATGTTCTAAAATAAATAAATAAATAAATCTTTAAAAAATACATTTCACACTACCACCCATGCCATACTATAGTTGCTCAGGACTATAGCTGAACGTATTCTGTATGTAATGCATTCTGCAGTTTTCTATTCTCTTCTGTTGTATGTCATTGCTTGGAAATGACCATCATAACCCACTAAATTGACAATACAACATAATAGTGACCCCAAGCTCGTTGTCCTCAATGACAATGGCTCCAGGTGTCCATAGACTAAAGTGCTTCCCAGATCCAGTGGAGCTCAAGGAAGGGCACTTTTGGTTACACTGGGGCTTAGGATCCCTCTCTTCCCACTGAGCTGGGAGCAGCAATTTCCAGGGGTGGGACACTCAGGACCCTCAAGTGGTTTCAGCAGAGCATTGGGCTGGGGGGCTCTCTTTCTGCCCAAACTAAGACTCCCCCAAAACAAGTGGGAAATGGGGGCCTGGACAGTGCTGGGCCTGGCTTAGTCATTTGGCTGGGGTGGACACCGAGGAGATGACTTGTCCCTGAGCTCCTTTTCCTCTTGGCTTTGCTGATGCCCCTTGCCGCGCCTCGGGCTGAGGCTTTGGAGCGTGCTTTATTAGCTCACCTCCTGTGGGCTCTGCAGCTCTCCCCTCACTACCATGTACAGGAACGGCTCAAAAGGCCACATGCTGAAGAACAGTCCAATAACATCATAACTTATTTGGGTGCTACATTTTGCTTGTATGTAGCTTTATTCATGGGTTGATTTCAATTGCAGCAGAGACCTAGGGAGGGCCTCAGGACCTCTTCTCCTGTAAATAGTAGCTCGGGGTGGGGGTAGGGGGTGGGGGGAGGGTCCTGCCTTGTTTGGAGGTAGGTGCCAGGAAGAAAGCACCATGGAACCAGCTCTAGGTACGAACCAGGTATCCCCCAACCTAAGTACCCCCTCCCTCCCCGCAGCTGCAAGGCCCTAGCTCCAGCACACGGGTTGGACTCTGGTGGCCCTTGGAGGTGTGCTGAGCTTCGAAGGGTCTGCTGTTTATTTCCAGGGCTGTGTTTATGCTAAGTGCTCAGCTCTGCTCCTCAGGCTCTTACTAGAAATAAGCCCTTTCTCATAAACGCATTTCTGAAAGAGTGACAGAAGGTGACGAAGAAGCAAAGGGAGAAGGACCCGGAAACACAGCATGGACCTGCTCTCCTGTGCAGCTCCCCCCTGGGGGCGCCTGTCCCTGGGAAGCCTGTGCACTTGATAGCTGACCTACAGCTCTGAGGGAGCCAGCGACGCGGTGGCTGCTAGGGGAAGAAATCTGCTGCCTGCTTCTGTTTCCTGTCCAAGCCCCTCCGTTTCTTTTGCTCCCCCCCTCTTCTTTCTGAAACAATGGCCCATCACTCTGCTTTTTCCAAAGGTAACTTCCCGGGTTTCACTTGAAATACAGAGCGCTGACAGTGCCAGGCGGTGCATGTCAAGGCAATCTTAGGTGAAGAGCCACAGGGTGAGAAGACGCTTTTTCTTTTGTCTAGGGGGTGGCAAAGGGGGTGGGCCAGGTCCTGGAGAGACCCATTCTGGAGTATATGCGTTTCCAGCTGCTGCTGGCAGAAATGACCCCAAATTCGTTATCTTTCGGTTCTGGGGGTCAGAAGTCTAGCACGGCCCTCACTGGCCACCCAAATCAAGGTGCCCTCAGGGCTGCCCTCCTTCTGGAGCATCTAGGGGAAAGTCCGTCTTCCCAGCGTCTCCAGCTTTGCCCTGGCTGGGTTCTCCAAGCCGCCCACATTCTGTTCTCAAAGCCAACAACCGCACGACTCTGTCTCTGCTTCCGTCATCCCTTCTCCTCCTCTGACTTTCCTGCCCCCACTTTTAAAGACACTTGTGATTACACTGGGCCCCCTCAGATCATCCAGGATAGCCTCATCTCAAAATCCTTAATTCATTCAAGTCTGCAAAGTCCCTTTTGGCGTGTAAGTTAACATCTTCACAGGTCTTGAAATGAGGACAGGAGCATCTTTAGGGGGTCATTCTTTTGCCTGCCCCATGGGCTCCCACCAGTCAGCCTGTGGGTACTTAGCCAGGCACTGAGCTCGTAGGCTGCAAGTCACGAGGAGCATGGGAACCTAAGTCAGGCTTTTCTGCATGGCTCAGTCTGGGTTTGGAGGAACTATTGTTGGCCAAGAGAAGTCCGTCCCGTCCTTGCCCTCTGCCCTTGTTTTGTCCCTGGTCTCTGATGGCCCCGAATGTCTGATTTGGTCACAGATGCAGGCTTTTGCCATCAACACACTCTGCAGCCCATGTGTTTCCCTGATGTGAGTGATGTGTGTGACATTGCAGGCACAGTTGTGGGGAACAGACTCTAGATGGAGTGTGGTGTGCACATTGTTAAGGAATGCACCTGGAATCAACACTATGGAAGGAAGAATCAACACTCCAGTCAACACTGGAGAATCAGTCCTCCACTGAAAGGGAGCTGGGCAGCACATTCCAGCGTTGTGCCTCTCAGAAACCTCTCTCCATATTGTTTGGGAAGCAACTCCTTCCAGATTCCGGCAGCTCTCTTTTCCCAGAGGAAACCGAAAACAAGATAGGTAGGGTGCTCTGCAGCTCCTGCCTCTGTTGCTGGGCCCTGTGCGTTCTTTCCACTGGGAACACGGCCCCACATAAAGGTGCTGGATCCTGCGTGTATCCTGCCCCCTGGGGGATGGCATCTCATTTGTGTAAAGCAGTGCCTCCAAGGGGGCACTCTTCCTGTAACAGACTATACCAAGTTGCCATCAGAGGCTCAGTGGGTTAGGAATCCACGGGTACGGGCCCACTCCCGCCTCTTTGCCGTGAAGAGGATCTCTAGAGCGTCCGTGATATGTGAGCCCCCCCATGCTGTGCATCACACACTCCCTAATCATGTAATGGTGGTTCTGTTGTCGGGAAAGGGAAATTGATACCCAGAGTGTCTATTTCTTTTGGGGTGCATTACTGGCCCTTTCTGTCTTGAAGCCAGATAAACCACTTGTCGCTGCCCGAGGGTCCACATATATTCCAACTTTGGCCTACATTTCTTTCCACCCAAAATGGACAACCAGGTGTTCTGCCCCAAATTCTGCCCATTGGGGGTTTTGCCCTCCCTACTCTTTGAAGACCACCCTTGGTTGAGGCTGGAGACAGCTGTACCTCTTTCTGGGTTACACATCCCTATCAAGCCTACCTATGAACTAAGATTGGACTTTTCCTTCTTCCTTCATCTGGTCACACAGAATTCCCAAGACAGACCTAGGTAGGAACTGCCAAGCTGTGCTGGTACAGGCCTGGGGGATGAGGAAGAGATCTTGGCCACTGGCTGTGGCCCTTGCTGTGCCCTCTGCTCTTGCCTGTGACCGTAGATGTCCACGTCCATCTTCAAATGGATTCTTGCCAGGCCACCTGACCCTTTGACTTGGGTCTGTCAGAACCCAGCTCACCATGGGCACATGTGGCTGCGTGGTCACTTATGCCCCCTGGCCCAGGGTTCTGTCTCTGCTGGGGCCCATGTACATAGGAGGGTTTTTGTGTCTTTTTTAAGATACATAGTTTTCTTCTAGAAAAGGCATAGGTTTGCTCTCCAGGGGCCAAAAGGGCATGTGTGCTGTGATTCTCCTATTGTAGTCTGCCATAAATTCTGCCCAGCTCCTTGCCCATCAGCGACACACCCACCTGGTTATATGGTCTTGAGGTCAGAGACCCTTGCAGAGGCCCTCCCTGTCCTCTCTGGGCCCCACCCAGAGCTGGTAGTTCATGTCACCCCTCACATTTGGTTAGATATGTATAACATGGTGTCTCCAAAATCTAAAGGGGGTTTCAAGAGGCCGTGCTGTTTTCTTGACCATGGGAGGGGCAATAATTTGTCCTTTACTTTGGACAGGATGTTCTGGATGCCTCTCATGACCGAACCCCCTCAAAATATCACTGCTTTAGTAAGCCCTGGGTCTTTGTGGGGTTTCTCTCCCATCTTCTGGAATGTGTGTGTTACCTGGCCCTTCCATGTGCTAACCTCTTCTTGCTCATCCAGTTTGACTGGGATCAAATCAGTCGTGCCGTGGATACTGTGATGTTCTGCAGAACTCCTGGATGGCCCAGAGCACTTCAGACTATCTTATGAAGAGGGCAGAAAGTCAACATTAGTTCAAAGGCAAGACTGCAAATGTATGCATTGTCTGTTTCATGTGGATGCAAAGGGCCTCTTTTCTGATAGGAAATGATTTGCTGAATCACTCTCAGTGTACCATGTGCCTCAGCACAAGTGACCATGTCCTAGCAAAGACAGAACATCTGGTGTGGCAGACTGTAGTCAGGCCTAATACTCGGTTGAGTTTAGAGGAGTCTGCTCTCATTGGCCAGGATCCACTAGGACTTTTCCAGAGCTAGACTAGTACGTTAAATGGAGATATGATGGGACCACTATCTCTGCATCCTTTTGATATTGAACAGTGGCACAGATTTCTGCCATCTCACTGAGACAGGATATTGTTTTAAGTTACAATCTTGGCTGAGGCAGAGGGGGAACCGTGTCAAAGCTTCCACTTGGCCCTCCCCACTAGGATAGCTCTGACCTCGCAGGCCAAGGACATTAAAGTAGGTCTATTCTGTTTGTACGCTCAGACACCAGAGAAATGGCCACTGGGAGGATCTGTGAAGCAAACGATCCATGGTGACTTGGATCCTGACTGGGACTGGGACTGCATTTACTACTCAGTCCTCATCTGCTTCACTCCAGTGGCCACCATGGTGCTTCGTGTGCCTGGATAACAATATGGACTTGGATCCTGTGTCCAAGACTCCTTGAAATATCAAGTATTCCTCTTCCCCTGGTGTGCTGTTAGCTAAATGAATGTCTGGCTGAAAGTGTCCTTGGAAAAGGACCTGGGGAAACTTACCATAGTGTGACAGTCCCCTCCCCTCTTGGAGAGCTGGTTATCTTCATTATTCAATAGGTTCCAGGCCTGAAACTGACTTAAATATGAAAGTTGGGCAAAGGAATGTGAATTTGTATCAGAGCAAGTCTCCTTCACCTCTTGATTTCTTTTGGTAATACAGACTGAGTAGCTCTCTTGTTGGCAGTCCTCATGTCTGTGGGCCAATAGCATGCCTCCCTCCACACCTTGGGCATCCCCACACATTACGGTAACTGTTCACTTGGCTCCTGGCAGTTCCATGCTGTCACGTGGCCTCTATCACTTTGGAATGCTCTTTCCTATCATCAGGTCTGGGCTGGATTTTAGAGCTGCTGGGAGTCCTTTCACTGGGGCACTCTCCCATCCCCTGGGTTCCTTATTAGTGTATTAAATAAATCCTGAACCCTAGGAGACTGCTCCCAAGTTGATCAGCTTTCTTTTAAGCAGGATATATTCCAGTCCCTTTGATGGAGCATCCCAGAATCCCATCCCATCAAGCCTCCTGCCTTCTGCTGGTACACATGGGCTAGGTCTTTCTATTGCTCTGGGATGCAGTACTCTCTCCAACTCCCTTATCAGACTCAAGAATATTCCTGGGTGAGTTTTACTGTGATATAACCCTATTATAGGCTTAGTGACCAGGAGGGTAGGTGAGGTACGACGAGTAATTAGAGGATCCTGAGGGGTACAAGGTGCTAGCTCCTATAGGAAAAGAGCCTTTGTATTATCTCTAAGCTACCTCTATGGATACATCATGTAAATAAAAAATAAATCTTTGCCATTTGAAGACAGTGAGATTGGGGGGAATGCTTGTTACTGTAGCATCATGTAGTCTATCCTGCCTGATACATCTGACTTCATGCTGAAAGGGAAAAGATCTTTCAAGTCTCAAGAACATAAAAAGGAACTTTTTTCCCAGAACGGTATACATTTTCTTTTTTAAATGTGTTGATTAAATAGTCATTCTGAGCACACATCAGGTAGGTGAGGTAACAATTTTCTCCATACCTCCTTGGTTAGTTTCACCAAATTCACTGGCTCAGGCCCCAGTTTGCTAACACAGTCACCAGGCCTGGAGGGAGGCCCAGAAGAGGGTACTGAGAGGGCTGGGAGTGGGCAGATGTCTGGACAAAAAGCCAAGGTTAAAACTTAATTAAATAAAAAATTCAGTTTCTCAGCCACGCTAACCACCGCTTACATGCTCCACAGCTACGTAGGGCTAGTAGCGACTTTACTGGACTGCACAAGTAAACATTTCTATCATTCCAGAAAATTCTGTGGGACAGTGCTAAAGGTCTTAAGATTAGGCACTCCATGAAATACCTTGGAAAATGCCTGAATCATCCAGCTCATATATAAAAGAATATCAGTTTAGGTTTTCCCAAATTTGGCAGCAATCCTAGTAATTTAAATGGCATAACCAACAACTTGTGGAAACTAAAAGAAACTTCTAAATCAGAAAGTTCTTTCAACAACTACAAGAAAGGAAGAATTTAAATATCATTCTCTTGAGAAACTAATACAGAATTATCATAGGAAGAGGTGATCAGAGTAAATGCAACCAAAAAAAAAAAAGGAAGAAAATGTATCTTAAAGGTGCCAGACCATTAATAAAAAGTTTTCAGTATTTTGCAATGAGTGTGGTATGCCAGCTTTTAAAATTTTTAACTTACTCCTTTTAAATTTCTAAATTAATATTCATTTTCATAGCCTAACTTTGTATTTGCGCTTTTATACTCCTTGTCTTATAAAGTCCTATCCCCCACTCACTCCCCCAAACAACTGTAAAAGCCTCAGTTCCTATAAAATCTTATATGTCTTGGATAGAACCATTCTTAAAAAAGTAATTTTGGGGGACGCCTGGGTGACTCAGTCAGTTGATCGTCTGCTTTCGGCTCAGGTCCTGATCCCAGGGTCCTAGGATTGAGTCCCACATCAGGCTCCCTGCTCCGCGGGGAGCCTGCTTCTCCCTCTGCCTGCTGCTCCCCCTGCTTATGCTCTCTTTTCACACAAATAAATAAATAATCTTTAAAAAATAAAAGTAATTTGTGTTTTTCAGGCAAAACTACTGATAGGCTCTTCCCTGATTTTTCTAATATTGAATTAACTTGGAATGGCTCCACATTTGTATTGGGTTGAATAGTGTTCCTCCAAAATTCATATCCAAATAGAACTGTGAATGTCACCTTTTTGGGGGACAGTCTTTGCAGAAGTCATCAAGTTAAGATCCTGTTGGATTAGGGTGGGCCCCAAATCCAATGATGGGTGTCCTTCTATAGGAAGAGGGAGTCACGATCACACACAGGGAAGAAGGTCTTGTGATGACAGAGACAGACATACAGGCAGGTTGCCACGAGCAAGGACAGCTGGCAACCACCATGACGTAGAAGAGGCAGGGAAGGATTCTAGAGCCTTCGGAGGAAGTGTGGCCACGCTGATGTCTTGATTTGGGACTTCCAGTCTCCAGAACTGTGAGAGATTAAATTTCTGTTGTTTTAAGCCACCGAGTTTGTGGTAATTGGTTGAAGCAGCTATAGGAAATGAATACAATATTCTACACATTGAGTTGATAATTTCCAGTCGTTGTACTTATTACTTGGGTGTAATTATTTATTAAAGAGCATTTACAACACTGTAAGTTTTATTTAGTCCAAATATCACATCTGAGATCTAGAATTCCAACAAATGAAAATCAGCAGTACAAGAATACATGAAGTAAATATTCTAACATTTAAGACTGGCCTCACTTAAGCAACAGGAAATGCCAAATATTGTTACTACATCTTTAACCCTGACTTGAGCTTAAAAAATAAAAGGCCAGAAGAATAAGCTACATTACATGAATGTGATAACACACTGTCTATCTCTAAACAGATAAAAGCGTAATTTTTAAGTTTATCTATATTGACTTATTGGTTCAAGCCTGCTCTTCTAAGAAGAAAAAAATACACATCAAATTTTTAACGGTAAAATCATTTCACAGCTATAAAAGATGCTAGTGACACCACCCTCTATACTAGCAAAGAATAGTATACAAATAGAGCTTTCCAACCTGTTTATTAATAATTTTTTTTCCAGAGTTCGGTGGAAAACCATGTGTATGGGTTGGGGGGATAGAAGGTGAGTAGTATGAGAGGTAAGACGAGCCAGTCACTTATCACACTGCTAGCACACAAACCTTGAGCAAACTATTCAAGTTAAAAGACTATGGTAAATGACAAAGGCCCAGTGCAATATTTCAAATGATCCCTCAAAGTGAAAGGTCAGAGATAATCCATGTTGCAAAAGCCATTTTTGTCCTTAAGGGCCACATCTGCCAACTCAGCCTCGTGACTTAGACTCCCTCAGTGGATTCCGGTGAGACCTAGGTTCGCACTCTTTACCTGGGGACTGTCTGATGCCCAGGAGCCTCCCTGCTCTGCAGAGCTATTCCTCTGCCACAGGACGACAACAGGGCTTCTGCTGCTGAGCTCTGCACACACACAGAGACCTGTGCCCACGGGCCTGGGCCCCACTTCTGCAAGGAAAGACCTACTCATTGGAGAGCACGCCTCTCTTACAGAGGGTGTCGCCAGAAATGCTAGAATGCACTTCTTTAATCATACTTTAAAATATTTGTGACATTTTGGCAGCATTGGGGCCTTGCTGACTGTGGAGAGACTGCTCCCCCGAGTCTGGCCAGGTCTTAGAGACAACAAAAGGCTCACCATGGAAGACAACTTTCATAAAAAAACAACCAAACCAGAGCCCCCACTCTCAGCTGCTTCCTCTGTCTGGTTCTCGCATGTCAGGAGGCAATAGTCCACTTGCTCTGATGACCCAGGGTCAGCACCATTGAGGTCAATCAGCTCTATAGCCGAGAGCCCCCGACATTACCCAAACTGGCCAGTCCTAAGAAGTTCCTTTGCCCTGCCTGGCCCTTCCTGCAAAAACACGAAAGGCCCTCCCCCATACTTTCCCAGTGCTCCTGCCTCTGCCTCCTGAGTGGCTCTGGTACGTCTCCCTAGTGCGTCTCCCTTGTGGCATGGCACTAGCTTTTCCACGTTGTCACTCAGTCACCTCTATAAATTAAAATCCTGTGGGTAGATTTTATTACAACTGGTGCAGCAAGAAGGGTGACTGGTTTTGACAGAGGGGCCTGCCTCTTCACGGCTCCTGACCTACTAAACAGACTCACTAAGTAGCCCACACCGGCAGGCACTGGCACACGTGTCCTCTGGCAGCTACCATCCACCATCTGCTGACATGGCCTTCCAGCCTAACTTGTAGAGGACCTCAATGGCACGCATGTCCATGGTCCTCATTTACTCTTAGGTGCTATGACCTATGCTGCTGGTAACCCACATTCCCTGTCGGAACCTTGTGGGATAAATAACTGGACCCAAGGCTCCCACATGATTCCCCACCTTGATATGCCTCATTTCTGGACTGATGGCCCCTCAAGGACTAGGATAACTGGCCAACACACAAGGCAGAGGCCTTTCCCAACCAGGAGCAATGAGTGACTTCCTCCAACAGACTGTGCTGGGATGTGAGCTGACTGACCACGCCAGCAATGCGGGTCAGTTGGGGCTGCTCAAGTGTTACCTCCCTCCTCAACTGATCCCATCACATTGATGCCAACTTCCTCTAGACTATCTCCCTGTTAGAAAGTGTCTCTGGCAGAAGTCCAAGTGTTAGTGCCCAGTACACTATAGGGATCCATCGGTGACACGAGGCAGAGCACCCTCCTCATGGAAACTATGGCCCCCAAAAGTCTTAACAAGTTGCTTCAAGGAACATCTGGGTGGTTCAGTTGGTTAAGTATCTGACTCTTGGTTTCGGCTCAGGTCATGATCTCGGGGTTATGAGAAGAAGCCCCACATTGGGCCGTTAGGTGTGGAGCCTGCTTAAGTTCTCTCTCCCTATGCCCCCTCTCATGCTTTTTCTTTGTCTCTCTAAAAAAGAAAAAAAGTTACTTTGAGGGTAGATCTCTTTATTGCATTTCTGCCATTGTGATTTGTCCCCAGACCCAATGAAATTTAAGAAACCCCTTCCATGGAGACCAGTAGCTCAGTGTTCAAAGAAAATTCCATCTCAATAAAAAGAGAAGAAAAAGGACAAGGGCAGAGAAGTAGTCTGTTCCTGCTCCAACCTAGGACCTGAGGAAGGTTCTCAACTCATCCAAGATGGTAAATCTCCTGGCCTGTGCGTCTGGGCACTCATGAGTGCTTCTGCCTATCAATACGATATGAGCCTCCTCCTTAAATCTACATGGCCACAAACTCAGGATACTGCCATTACCGCTCTCCTGGATGCAACAACAAATGATATAACAAAATTTTATATAACAGATTATGTAGCGTAATTATATTTGGAGCAAGTATAAAATTTATACACTAAAAGATTTATATAACCAGGAGATTAAAAAATGCTCATTGGTTTGTGTGCCTCTACAACCTTAGATGTAGGTCCTAAATTAACTTGAACATTTTGGTAAAATACCCCAATGACAAAACTTCTTGGACTTAATCAGTATGGTGGGGGGGAATTATACCTGGGGAATCTACTAAGTTTAGACACTATAGCTCTTATAATCTGAAAAAAAAAGTAACCAAGTAGAAAACAGGAAAAAAAATATAGGTCTGCTCACCATAACTGTAATTTTGTCTCAATTTCTTATAGTGACAGTACCAACTCCCCTAAAATACTGCCTGTATAGACACTCTAACACAATGAACAATAAATTAAAACTAATGTAAGTCTTTGTCACTTATAAATTAGATTGATAAAAATGGGACTCCGTGATTCCCCCCCACCTGCCACCATTAAAATAGTTTACCTGGCCCAATGTAGTAAGGCCCTTCAAGAATTAAAATTTATTCTATAAAACCTAATTCACAAAGGGGTGATTATCCCAGTTGCTTCTTCATTTTTACAGCTCAAATTTGCCTGTTCTTAAACCAAGAGAACATAAAGGTCCTTCATGGTGGATTACTGCCGTCTTACCGCTATGGTCTCATGCATTACGTCCCTGATACTCAATATTCAATATCTTAAAATTACTAATTCTTTTCAATCATTAACCAGTAAATATTTTGCTCTTGAGGTTCAGCTAGTACACTCTGCTCAGTTCCTACTGCAACAGTCTCTCAAGCACACTTCACCTTCACCTCAAACCTCGAAGGTGAAGGTGAAGGTGAAGTGTGGCCACCTTCTCCAGGCTCCCTGTGGGGTACCTCAGCAACTTTGCAGACAAGATCTCTGCAGCAGGCATCCTCTCCAGGAGCACAAGTACAACGTCACAATGACGCCATCCTTGCTCCAAGGAGCTTCATCTGAGACACTCACCAAGGACATACAGGCCTAACATCTTTCAGTACTTTTTTTGGGTTCTGATGACCACAGAGTCCTCATTTACAAATTGTCCGTAATCTCACTGATGCTGCTACTTACAAATCAGCCCCCTAAAATGGAGCTCCCTTAGAAAAAACTTCTGAAATCTGACCAAATTAACATCAACAGGCACTGCGCTCAGAGCCTCCTTCACTCAAGAGATTGGGGCAACCTCTTCTCAGGTGACCTGGCATCTGTGGACCCCGACATGGCTGTAAGTGGCCTAAAGCCTTTAGATGCAAGGAACTGACCCTCTCAGCCTCAGGCTATGTACCGTTAAAACAAAAAATGCCTGGCCATGTACCAGACTCTCCTGAAAACAGAGGCTCTTGCAGACGCTGGGCTGCATCTCTGTATCCAGATGAAAGTAGGACCCCACAAGGTCCGCATGGGTACTGAGACCTCCCTGATATAGAATGGAGCCAAACTCAGACTCTCTGACACAGTCCACCTACAGGCAGGGGCTGTCTCCTGTACTCAGTCCCTTGCCAGATGCTACCGTGCTTGAGGTTACCCTCCCCAGACCCTTGGCTACCTGAGGAGCCCTTGGGATTAACTGAGTGAACAGCAGTAAAGGTTCATAGACCACATGAATGGCATTGCCCACCTTCATAAAAATGACGGAGAGCTCAGAGGAACCCGGCAACTTTCTATTTCCTAGCCAGTATGTCCTTCTAAATAAAGGAGGGGACCCCAAGGGTAGGCACAATTGGCCAAACCTTAGGCAGTCATCTTAGCACTGGATGCTCTGCTCAGCAAACATATCACAACTGTTGTCCCTGTCGGGATAAAAATCTCTGGGAATCTTGTCCCTCACAGAGAGCTACGACACAAAAGAAACTCACACATACACTAGGCCCACAACAGAAGCCCTTGCCAGGACACTCCTTACTCCCCTGGAGGTTACAGGCATTATGAATAGTAACCAAGACACACATATCACTTCTCAGAATATGCAATGCTGGGCTTTTGGAAAAGGTGTTCAATAGAACTTTTGTGTCCCAGTTAAGTCCCAGACAACCAGTTTAATTGAAAAATGATAATCTCCTCAATTCATTTTCAAATTCAAGTCTAGCAAACAGACCCCTCAATAGGCCCAATCACGCCCCAGACCTTAATGTCTCTTAATTCAGGGCCTCTTCACTGATTCGTCTCTCATACAACCTTTAAAAAACTTCCCCCCAAATTATCTGGCAAGTCGATGGGATACGTGGTCCCAATGCTCATTTCTCCCACAAAAACAACAAAAGCAACAAAGAAATAACTACACACCAATGGAAACAGCTCTGGGAAAGTTCTGGACTGTAAAAAAGCAGCAGCAAAAACCCTGCAGAGCTCAAAACCAGAGGATGGCCACATGGAAAAGTGTAGGAAGCATTTTTACTTGCACCACCCCAACCCTCAGTCTAGAGAGCCTCAGTACCAGGAGGGATCCCCTCAGAGGGACTGCACCCCACAGGCAAAGGAGAGCAGGGGCCCCCAGCAGTGGACATTTATAGCCTTTGCTACTGGACCCCCACAGTCTTCATCGATGCCAGGCCCAGCTGACGGAGCTGCTAAGGGTCGCACAGGGTCTCCTTCCCGGGGCTGGAGCAGTCCCCCTGGTGAGAGCTGCCCCCAGGCTCCTAAATCACGGCTTTGACCCACCAGCACATGGTTGTGCTCCCGCAGCTCCGTGTCCAAGTCAGGGCTCTGACCCACCGTTACGAGGGCAGAGCCGCCGCTGCTCTATACCTCATCTCCAGGTCACGATCTGACCTACCATCACAGGCCAAGCTGCTGCAGCTGGGTCCCAAGTCACAGTTTCGGCCCACCATGACCAGGGAATGCTGCTGCACTGCCCTCTGACTCGCCTCCCATGTCTTAAGTTAGAGCGTTGGCTCTCCAGTGCAGGGGCTGTGCTGTTGGGACTACTGCTCTCTGCCCTGCCCCCACGTCCCAAGTCCAGGTGCTGACCTGCCATCCCAGGACATGCCACTGAAGTTGTGTTCCCTCTCTGGTTCCTGAGCTAGAGCTTCGATCCAGCATAACTGGGGCCAAGCTGCTGTTATTGTGCCCCCTGCCCCCTGGGGTCAGAGTTGGAAGTTTGACACACTCTCCCAGGGTGTGCTGATGCTGTTCCCTGCTCCCTGGACCCAGGCCACTGCTGTACTCTGTCATCCTAGGGTCTGTGCCACTACTGCATACCATGCTCCTGGGGCTCAAGTCATGCACAAGCCCCAGACCCTGGATCCATGGGAGAGCTGCAGGGACGTGGGTATCCCAGCTGTAGCACGTGCCCCTGAGCCTCAGGACCCAGGCATGATGGTGGCTGTGCATGCAACCCAGGCCTGGACCACAGCTCCACTGAGGATCAATGTGCCGACTTGGTGCCAGGAGGGATGCTTTCAACTAGAACTTTCTTCCATGGGCAACAAAGGAGAACAGGACAACCTCAGCAACCTTCACTACCGAGGACTGTGTTAGCCCTAGGCACTACTGCCACCGGCAAGTCCTCCCCAGTCTAGGCCAGCAAAGGTCCACACAGCCTTTACTGACAGTGACCTCATCTAATAGGCCTATGTGAAGACTAGGCCACTGTACTCTCCCCAGAACAAGAAATGCAACCTACTCAGCTAGTGCCCTCACAGCCCATGTTCAGGTAAAAGTCTTTTCTCACCAAAACTAGTCTGAAAAGGCTGGAGGAGGTAAATTCTCCCTCAAATGCTCAGATATCAATATAAACCCATTAGAAATACACAAAAAAAGCAAGGACACATGTCATGTCAAAAAGAACATAAAAACTTTCCGGCAACTGACCCCAAGGAATTGGAACTTTTGTGAGTCACCTGAAAAATAATTCAAAATAATTATTTAACAAAAGCTCAGTGAAAAACCAAGAAAACACAAATCAATAAACTCAGGAAAATACTGCATGAATAAAACAAAAACTTCAACAAAAAATTAGAAATCAGGGCACCTGGGTGGCTCAGTTGGTTGAGCAACTACCTTTGGCTCAGGTCATGATCCTGGAGACCCAGGATTAAGTCCCTTATCAGGCTCCCGGCCCCGTGGGGAGCCCGCTTCTCCCTCTGACCGTCTTCTCCCCTCTCATGCTTTCTCTCTCTCTCTCTCTCAAATAAATAAATAAAATCTTTAAAAAAGATTAGAAATCATAAAAAAAAGAACCACAAAAATTCTAGAGGTGAAGGATACAATAAATTAAATGAAAAATGCAATAGAGAGCTTCAATAGCAGGCTCAACAAGCTGAAGAAAGAATATCTGTACTTAAAGACAGAGCATTGATATTATCCAATCAGAGGCCAAAAAAATAGAGTGGAGGAAACCTATGTGAGTTATGGGACACCAGCAAGCAAAAAATGTTCACACTGTGTGATCGTTGAGCATCTGCCTTTTACTCAGGTCATGATCTCTGGGTCCTGGGATCAAGCCTTGCATCAGGCTCTCTGCTCAGCAGACAGTCTGCTTCTCCTCCACCCAGTTCATGCTCTCTCTCTCTCTCTCTCATTCTCTCTCAAATAAGTAAAATCTTTTAAAAACTGTTTCATATTATGAATGCCACAGAAGGAAAAGTGATAAAGAGACAGAAAATCGTTTAAAGAAATAATGGAAGAAAACCTCTGAAACTGGGAGAGTGAGGGATCATCCAGGCATATGAAGCTCAAAGGTCCTGAAACAGATTCAACGTAGAGAGATCTTTACTGAGACACATTATAAGCAAAGTCTCAAAACTGAAAGACAAAGATGGGGCATCTGGGTAGTTCAGTCATTTAAGCATCTGACTGTTGATTTTGGCTCAGGTCATGATCTCAAGGTTGTAACATTGAGGCCCACATTAGGCTCCATGCTCAGTAGGGAATCTGCTTGAGATTCTTTCCCAGGGTGCCTGGGTGGCTCAGTTGGTTAAGCATACAATTCGTGATTTTGGCTCAGGTCATGATCTCATGGGTCCTGAGATCAAGCCCCACATGGGGTTCCACATTCAGTGGGGAGTCAGCTTGAGATTCTCTCCCTCTGCCCCTCCCCCAACTCACTCTCTCTTTCTTTAAAATAAATAAATCTTAAGAAAAAAATTCTCTCTCCTTCTCCCCCTCCCCTACACCTCTTGCTCTCTTTCCCTCCTTTAATAAATCAATTAATCAATCAATAAATCAAAGACAAAGAGAATTCTGAAAACACCCAAAGAGAAAAAAGACTCATCATGTACAGGGAAGCCCCATAAGGCTATCAGCATATTTCTCTGTAGAAATCTTGTAGACCAGGAGAAAATGAGAAGATAAATTTAGAGTGCACTAAGAAAAAAACTGCCAACCAAGAATGCTTTGCCCAGAAAAGCTGTCCTTTAGAAAGGAAGGAGAAATACTTTCCCAGATACACAAAAACTAAGGGAATTCATCATTGCTAGACCTGCCTTACAAGAAATGCAAAATGAAGTTCTTCAAACTAAAACTAAAGGATGCTAATTAGTAATTGAAAACATATAAAATACAAAATTCACTGGTAAAGATAAATATATAGTCAAATTCAAAATACTCTAATATTGTAATAATGGTGTGCAAATCACTATAAAGATAATGGAAAAGACCAATTAAGAGTTGGGTTTTTTTTAAAGATACAACTGATAACCCTTAGTCTTAGCCAGACTAAGAAAAAAGTGAGATGATCCAAATACACAGTAAACAAAAGATAAGAAATCACAAATGATACCACAGAAATACAAAGGTTTCTAAGAGACTGCTGTATTTATGCCAACAAATGAGAGGACTTAGAAGAAATGGATAAATTCAAAGAATTACACAACTTATGAACACTGAATCATGAAGTAATAGAAAAGCTGAGCGTGTCAATAACAAGCAAGGACACTGAATGAGTAATCAAAAATTCTTAAAAGGAAAAGACTAGAACCAGATAGCTTCACTTGCAAATTCTATCAATCATTTAAATAATACCAATTCTTCTCAAACCATCTCAAAAAATGCAAGAAAAGGGAACATTTCTAAACTTACTTTACAAGGCCATTATTACTCTGACATAAAACCAGGTAAGGACGCTAAAAAAGAAAATTATAGACCAACATATCTGATGAAGATAGATTCACAAAATCCTCAATTAAATACTAGTAAACAAATTCAGGAGCACATGGAAAAGATTTACCCATGATTTACATGATTTTTCATCAGGATCAAGAGGGGTTTATCCCTGGGATCCAAGGAAGGTTCAATATATGCAAATCAACCAATGTGATACCTTCATTAACAAAATGAAGGATCAAATGTATATGATGTTTTCAATAATGCAGAAAAAGTATTCAACATCTTTTCATGATAAAAACTCTCAACAAATTAGGTGTAGAATGAATGTTTCTCAACGTCATAAAGGCTATATATGACAACCCCACAGCTAACATCACACTCAACATTGAAAAGTTAAAAGCCTTTCCTCTAAGATCATGAGCAAGATAAGGATGCCCACTTTTACCACTTTTATTAAAGACAGTACTGGAAATCCTAGCCACAGCAATTGAACAAGAAACAGAAATAAAAGGCATTCAAAATGGACAGGAAAAAGTAAAATTATCTCTTATAAATAGAAAATCCCAAAGGTCCTACCAAAAAACTGTTAGAACTAATCACTGAATTCAGTAAAATCCCAGGATACAAAATCAATTGCATTTCTATACACTAACAGCAAACTATCAGAAAGATAAATTAAGAAAACAATCCCAATTACAATTGCATCAAAAAATAATAAAATACATAGAAATAAGTTTATCCCAGGAAATGAAAGACCTGTACATTGAAAACTATGAGACACTGATGAAAGAAATTGAAGACACAAATAAATGGAAAGGTATCTTAGGTCCTTAGATTTAAAGAATGGATATTATTACAATGGCGTACTACCCAAAGTGATCTACAGATTCAAGGTGGTCCCTATCAAAATTCCAATGATATTTTTCACAGAAATAGAAGAATCCCAAAATTCATATGGAAGCACAAAAGACCCCAATAGCCAAAGGAATCTTGAGAAAGATATATGAAGTCGGTAGCATCATATTTCTGCCTTCAAATTACATCACAAAGTCACAGTAATTGAAATAGTGTCACACTGGTGTAAATAGCGCCATAGACCAGTAGAACAGAATAGACGGCACCAAAAGAAACCCATGCAGATATGGTCAAGTAACCTTAACAAGGGTGCCAAGAAAACAAACAATATGGGAAAAAGATAGCCTCTTCAATAACTGAGGTTGGAAAAACTGGATATCCACATACAAAAGAATGAAACTGATACCTATGAAAATTGATTCAAGGGCTGCCTGGGTGGCTCAGTCGTTAAGTGTCTGCCTTTAGCTCAGGTCACAGCCCCAGGGTCTTGGGATCAAGCCCCGCATCGGGCTCCCTGCTTGGTGGGAAGCCTGCTTCTCCCTCTCCCACTTCCCCTGCTGTGTCTCTCTCTGTGCTCTCTTGCTGTGTCTCTCTCTGTCAAATAAAATCTTAAAAAGAAAAAGAAAATTGACTCAAAATGGATTAAAGACTTAAATGCAGGATCTGAAAGCAGAAATCTCCTAAAAGAAAATGAAGAGAAGAAACTCTTTGACATTGGTATTAGCAATGATTTCTTTTTGGGTAAGATGCCCAAAGCACAGGCAAGGAAAGCTAAAATAAACAAGTAAGACCACACCAAACTAAAGTGCTTCTGTACAGCAAAGAAAAAAATAAATTGAAAAGACAACCTATAGAACGGGGAAAAAAATATTCGTAAACCGTATAGGAAATGAAATGAACTCACATAAAGGAATAAAATTCGTATTTTGAAGAAATATCTGCATTCCCATTTTCACTGTAGCTTATTCATAATAGCCAAGATATGGAAACAACCTAAATGGGTTTCAACGGGTGACTGGATAAAGAAAATCTGATGCACGCACACACACACATATATACATACACACAGTGGAATATTATTCTGCCTTAAAGAAGGAAATCTTGTCATTTGTGACAACAGGGATAGATTATGCTAAGTTAAATAAGCCAGACACAGAAAGACAAATACTGTATCACTATATATGGAATCTTAAAAAAAATAAAAAAGCTGATTTGATAGGAATAAGAAATAGAATGATGGTTGCTAGGGGTTGGAGAGAGGGGGAAATGGGAGGATGTAAGTCAAAGGGTACGAACTTTCAGTTATGAAAGTTCTGAGGATTTAATGTATAGCATAGGGACTAGTTAATTATATAGTATTGTGCTCTTGAAAGCAACTGAGAGTAAGTAGATCTTAAGCATTCTCATCACACACAATGTGAAGTGACCGATGTGCTAATTATCTCAATGTACATGTATATCAAATCATCATGTTGTACGCTTTGAATGTATGTCATTATACTTATCTATTTTTAAAAAGCTGGAAAAACATTTTCTAATTGCCCTTTCCTCTATTTAAAGGAGAGTATGTGCTTAGATGGCTAACAGACACATGAAAAGATGCTCAACATCACTCATCATCAGGGAAATACAAATCAAAACCACAATGAGATAGCATTTCAACCTATCAGAATGGTTAAAATTAACAACACGGGAAACAACAGGTGTTGGTGAGGATGGAGAGAAAGGGGACCCCTCATGTACTGTTGGTGGGAATGCAAACTGGTGCAGCCACTCTGGAGAACAGTACAGAGGTTCATCAAAATGTTAAACATAGAGCTACCTTACAATCCAGCAATTGCACTACTGGGTATTTACCCAAAGGATACAAAAATACAGATTCAAAGGGGTACATGCACCCCAATGTTTACAGCCGCATTATCTACAGTAGCCAAACTATGGAGAGTTTGTCCGTATGTCCACTGGTGGATGAATAGATAAAAAAGATACGGTGTGTGTGTGTGTGTGTGTGTATACATATATGTATACGTTTGTGTATGTGTACACACACATATACACACAATGGAATATTACTCAGCCATCAAAAAGAATGAAATCTGGCCACTTGCAATGACATGGATGGAGCTAGAGTGTACTATGCCACGTGAAATAAGTCACTCAGAGAAAGACAAATACTGTATTATTTCACTCATATGTGGAATTTAAGAGAGAAAACAGATGACTATATGGGAAGGGAGAAAAGAAAAAAGGAGAGAGGGAAACAAGCCATAAGAAACTCAACGACAAAGAACAAACTGAGACGTGATAGATGGGGGTAAGTGGGGAATGGGTATTAAAGGGGGCAATTGTTGTGATGAGCACTGGGTATTGTATGTAAGTGGTGAATCACTGGATTCTACTCCAGAAACCAATATTGCACTGTATGTTAACTACCTAAAATTTAAATTAAAAAAATTAAAGGGGGATATGTGTTACCTTCATGTATATTAAAAACTCATTATATGTTAGTCCATCTAACCAAGTTTCCCCCTCTCTTTATAAATTTTTCTACCTTGCCTCCATTCCACAGGGGCTAAAGGCCAGATTGAGGGCACATATTTTTTTTGGACCCATTAATCACAGATATTCCCACAGGCCAGGCAGCTGCTCAACCGATAAAGGACCCAAGCGAACCTAAACCAAAAATTAAAAACAAAAACTCTCCCAGGTGTAGCTACCCACTGTTCTACTGACTGTTGGTCTTATTACTGCTGGTCTGGTTGCTTCCATTGGTTTGCAAACACCTCAAGTAAACCACTGTTTCAGGCAAACATAGCAAACATTGAGACCCACATCAACCTGAGTGGGTACCCATTTAAAATGAATACCCCAAGTCCTACACCCTAGACAACATCACTTTGGCTCAGAAGTTCACTGTTCAGATGACATTTCCCAGACCACGAACTTGCTAACTGGAGACAACTCTACTTTGGACACTAGAATTTATGCCCATAGACTGCCTTTGCTAAGCCACAAATTGGACACAGGACATTTTTACTTCTCTTCCTTCAATAGTAGGGATTCTATTATGTTTCTGAGCTTGCTGCCTGGTTAGAACATTACCCTGGTCTATTCCTTGCTCTCTGCCAAAATACATAAGCCTACACTCCCATGCCTAAAGTGAAATCTGATGGAGATTACTATCTGTACTATTCCAAAAATGAATGGTGATTATTACTTTCCCCAGGAAGCACCTGCCTTCTCTCAGTCAACCCCTCAAGTTTCTAGGAGAGGACCACTCACTCACTCTCCATTGCCTTCTCCTACTGCCCTTTTCAGCTTTCCACCAGAACCTACCTTGTATCTCCAATCATAACACTCCTTTCCCTTGGTTACATGCACTTACCACTTAGTTATTAATGTATTTACTAAATTATCATATACTCCAATAGCATAACTGTTGACCTGCCGTCTTGACTCAAGAAATAGATCAAGATATTATTACCACACTCACACTTTTCATCCACTTTACAACTCTGCTAAGACAGCACTGAAGATACCCCGCAAGACTCCAGATCTATGATCTTGGCTAATGCATGTCAATGGGAACCTCAGTTATGGACCCGCCTAAGGACTTCTTACACCCCCACTTGTGCTGCTCCTTTGAACTCTCATAATAAAACATCTTGGAGGACATTAGGGGAAGGAAGGGGAAACTGAAAGGGGGAAATAAGAGCAGGAGATGAACCATAAGAGACTATGGACTCCAGGAACAACCTGAGGGTTTCAGAGGGGAGGATGGTGGGGGGATGGGTTAGCCCAGTGATGGGTATTAAGGAGGGCACCTGTTGCAATGAGCACTGGGTGTTATACGCAAATAATGAATCATGGAACACTACATCAAAAACGAATGAAGTACTGTATTGTGACTAACATCACATTAAAAAACAAACAAACGCTTTCTGTGCTGTTCAAGGTAGCTATGACTTACTCTTTAATGTCTCCATTATCATCACTCCAAAGTTTCCTTAATATGACGGCAAAACATTGGACGGCAATCATATTAATCATGTGTTAAAAAAGACTTTACGATATTTTGACACTCTTTGGGGGCCTCACTGGTTGGTGAGACTGCCCCCCTCCCCAAGGATGGCCAGTCAGAGGCAGGAAAGGGTCCACGAGGAAGCATACCTTTCATATGAGAACCAATCAATCCAGAGCCCACCTCCTTGTCCGGCTCCTATAGCCCAGGAGAAAAGAGTACTTGGCCTTAATCACCCAGGGCTCAATAGCAGACAAGTAGATCCCGCCCTTATAGCCCAGAACCCAACACCACCATCCAAACTAGGCAATCCCAAGCTGTTTCCCCTGCCCTGCCTGGTGTTTCCCACTGAAACACCATAAAGGCTCTCCCCCCGACTCCTGCTTCTGCTTTCTGGCTCTGGTGCTTCCCCACGCGGCCCTGAGCGCATACCTCTCATTTCTAGTAGAAATATGAGTAACAATAAACTTTTCTTTCAATGGCATGGACCTCTGCATTATCACCCAGCCACCTTTAGAAATTAAGTCTTGGGCATAAATCAGAGCGATGTCCCCAACTAGTCTATCTGCAGTGGTGGCTCATGAATTTCTTCAATAGCTTATGCTACTGCAATATTCTAATACTTAATATGTTGATAGTCACCTAAAAGCAGATTCACTACTAAAAGCTACTTGACAGGATTTAGCAGACGCGGTAATTTTTTTTTTAGCAGTTGAGAGGCCAAAGTTAAGGTGAAGTTAAGGTGGAAACACCTCCTATGAGTCAGAAGACAATGAATCAGAATGAAGCATTAGCCCCAGTAGAGACGAGGTGATACTGGGCAACAATCAGGGTTCAATTTTTCCCATATGGCTGGAACAGCTCATCCTACCCATTCAGATCTAGCCTCCCTGGTTTTTTAGCTCTGATGAACCACAGAATCAGAACAAGGTCTTCTCAGAGGGGCAGAGCTACAGAGAAAGAGTTTTCTGCAAGCTGCCACTGCTATCCATGTTGAGAATGGGAGGTGGGGATCTCTCTACCCTATTCCATGGGGGCATCTAGGAAAAATCAAACCTCATGCCTTAAACAAATAAAACTCACCCACATTTATTTTCCCTCCTAATGCTCTTTCTTCTTCGTATCTGTCACATCTAAATTTTAGAGTGCTACTGACCAAAGCAATTTAACATTAAAGGAGAAAGGAAGAAGAAACAGATGAGTACTTTTTAAAAGCAACTTAAAAATCATAATGACTTCTATGTAATATGCTAGTCCAGGCAATAGAGTATTTTGATTAAAACAACTACCAATTTTATAATTTTATACACCAACTACCAATTTTATAATTTATTTAAACTACCAATTTTATAATTTTAAGACAAACTGATACTATCATAGTTCATGGTAATTCTACCGTCTATAATTTTGTTCCTTGGTGATTCAAAAGTCCTATAGTAAGACTTGATATATGTTTAATAGTTGAGATACAACTTACTAAACAGTTTTGGTGCTTTTTGGTTTGGGAGGTAGGAAGGGGTGATGCTTAAGAGAAGAAAGGACACCTTTGTGGTTATAAAAATAGGATAGCACTCCAAAAGTTGGCACATGAATTGGTTATGAACCCCTTATGTGGCTGCATGGATAAATCTTAAAATTTTTAAATTTTTAAAATTTGGAACTTTAAAATGTTTTCTAACTTTCAATTTTTAAGATGAGGACTCATAGGGAATGTGATGCTCTAAAAAATCTCATGAGCTTTTCAAAATACTGCCCATCAGGGTATCAGTTGTATTTCAGACATAGGCAGGGATGGAATTATAAGTCAAGTCACTTAGGAGAGTGAAATGGAAAAACACCTAACAGAGTGTACAGAATGCACTTCAAGTAATATACAAAAAGATGCAAAATTACTCCCCCACACTGTTATTATTACTCTAAGTAGATTGTTTTTATTCTGATGTAACTAGACCATTAGTGTTGAAACATTTTCAGTAAAATTAAATTTGAATGTTCTGACTCTGAATGAGACCTTATTCTCTGAGAAATATTGGAAATGACATCGCCATGATAGAAAAGAGGTGTGGGGAGGGGGAGCTGTTCCACTGCTTTAGCTAAATTTGTAGCAAATTTGTAGCAAACTGGAGTTTACATTTCCTTAAGTTTGTAAAAAGTAGCTTCCCTCAGAATATGACTTGAGATTATTTTCCTGGTCTAACTTCCTGATAAAGAAATGTCATCTAGGGACGCCTGGGTGGCTCAGTTGGTTGAGCAGCTGCCTTCGGCTCGGGTCATGATCCCAGCGTCCTGGGATCGAGTCCCGCATCGGGATCCTTGCTCGGCGGGGAGCCTGCTCCTCTCTCTGCCTCTGCCTGCCTCTCTGCCTGCTTGTGTTCTCTCTGTTATATAAATTAATAAAATATTTAAAAAAAAAAAAGAAATGTCATCTAAAGGGGCACTTGGGTGGCTCAGTCATTAAGCGTCTGCCTTCGGCCCAGGCGATGATCCTGGGGTTCTGGGATTGAGTGCTATGTCAGGCTCCCTGCTCAGTGGGGAGCCTGCTTCTCCCTCTCCCCCCTACACCTCCTCTGCCCCCACCCCACTTGTGTTCTTGAGTGTGTGCTCTCTAATAAATAAATAAAATCTTTAAAAAAAAGAAGAACATCATCTAAGTGCTTAAGAAGTGCCCATCTGCTCCTGCTCTGCTCTAAGCAGAGGTGAGATGCTGGACAAAGCATGAAGTGGTCACAGTCCATTCCCTTGGGTGTCAAAAGACAAAGACATGGCGCCCTGGTGGCTCAGTGGGTTAAAGCCTCCACCTTTGGCTCAGGTCATGATCTCAGGGTCCTGGGATCAAGCCCCACGTAGGGCTCTGCTCAGCAGGGAGCCTGCTTCCCCCTCTCTCTCTGCCTGCCTCTCTGCCTACTTGTGATTTCTCTCTGTCATATAAAGAAATAAAATCTTAAAAAAAAAAAAAGACAAAGACAACAGAAACTTTTGTTATTCTATCTGCATCATTACTGCCAAACAGGCTTTTACACAAGAACCCTTGGAACAAGCTGACAACTCAGAAAGAGGCCAACAGAATCAGGAAGATATAAGTTAATGGTTCTGGTCAGAGATCTGTGCCAGTGATGCCATTTCCAGAGTAAGGCTGAGAAAGCAATAGCATCTGATGTGTACAGGACAAGCACTGGTACTCTGAGCACAGAGATTTAACTTCAGGAAGGCTCCTGGGAAAACTATGATCACACTGTGGATATTTTATAGTCTCTCAGATGGAAATAGCAATGATATGGTTTTAAGGTAGGAAAGATTCTCCAGAAGAAAAAGAAAGAGAATGGTCCGTGCATACCTATTTTCATGAACCATTCCCAAGAAAGGTCCTCTGGCATACTAGACACAGTTTTGCTTTCTTTTAGATGATCAGGCTAAGACACAATGCCTAAGAAGGTTGGATACTATCACGACGACCACATAAGTCAACAAAATATTTTAGAAATCACTTGGCCAAATTGCCTTTAAAACATATTTAAGATGCAATTTGAGATTCGCAGTAAGTGAGGCACTAGAAACATCTGACTGGAAGTACTTTCACGTTTTCTCTTTATGACTAAGTTATTTAAGAATAGTATTTTTCTCACTCCCATAATGGAACTGAGCTTTAGCTATTGAAAACTCTCCTACAATTAAAACGAAACACAATTATAAAGTCTTTCTAATAAAATGCTTGATGGATTGATAAACCAACTTTTGACATTATGAAATATATTTGTTAAAACTCAAATATCATACATCTTGAATGAATAAAGCAAAACTTACAGCTATGATTTATTCCCTGGTCTGGTCCTCATCATCTTTCTGTTAAGAATATCCACAGCATACACCAAGAAGCCAACTCAACACACCAGCTGGTTAGGCCAGGGAGAACAATTCAGTATTTCAGGTTCAAATGGTTATTCCAATTAATAGTACCAGCTTGCGTCAGAGGCTGAAGTTGTCCTGTATCGATCTTTACAGATTAACACCAGGTCTGAGCACTTCTAAAACTTCTTTTCGAAAGACACAAAGTTTTAGGTTGAGGACGGAGGAAAAATTTGCTCAATCTTTTACATCCTATCCCCACCTCCTGCTTCTTGCCTATTGTCCTGGTGTGTTTTCCTGGAATAGATGCCCATTCTATAGCAGCTTTTTCACATCTTCATGTTTGAGTGGATGCACGGTGAACTCAAATGACTGATGGGCCTAATTTCAATGCAAACCCTAGTAGCAAGAAGACAATTTCCTAAATGCTTAGTACCCACCAAATTAATGAGACAGGGTTATGCTTCAAAGGAGTTTTTTGCACTAGTTTGGTTGTATGTTTGACACCCCAATGCACGTACAGTTTTAGCTAACTTTTGCTCACTCTTTCTTGAGTGTGTAGGGATATATATCCTCAGGTCACCTACACTGGTTCTCAGGTTCTTCTCTATCCAAGGTACACCTTTGTGTATTCTGACACCCGTTTGATGACAACATGCAATGCACAACATCTGAACTACCACAGGACACAAAACACAGTTCTATCTGGCAGCTACTACTTCTTGGGTGACGACTAATTTGGGCTCCTGCACCGGGCCACAGTTTGATTCCTCCACTTCACAGACAACTTCTCAGTGACACACAAAGCCTAAGCGCATTTCCAGTCAGCCTGTGCTCTGAGAAATCAGCTTCCAGATAAAAATGTGGTTTCCCCCTTCCCGTCTTGCCACCAAAGCAAGCTGTTTCCATCTTCCACAAAGCAAGACACTGTACCAGGGAGGGGGTCTTTCTTTCTTGCAAAACCTAAACCACTCGCCCAACCATCTGTGGTGCTCCCTGCTGTCAGCAAACTACACCCTTGGGTGAATGCTTAGGAGAGGTTCTCTTAGGTTCTTCTCCAACCATGGGCTCCATTCAAACTTCAGGCTAAATTTGCACAGAGTCAGGTTCCGTGAGGCACGGACTTTTCAGATTTGAGTAGGAGTCAATGTTTGCTAAGTGTTCCATTTTGTAACCCTATCAACAAGCGTTTTACAAAGCATGATGAATGGGATGCTACTCTCCATGCCTAGCGGCTCCTCACAAAAGTACAAGGGATTCCAGAAACCTTGACAGAGAGAGAGAATCAATTATTTCTCTCCCTGCTATTAACCAGCTCCTGTCGACTGTTCATCTTACGCGTGATGATGACTAATATGCGCCGAATGGCAAGCAGACGCTCTTTAAGGGAGATCATGCCAAGGATAGCCAGCTGAGCCTTGCGTTCCAACGGCAACACCGCCAGAATCCACCAGGACCATGCAGGACCGCTAGGGTTACTCTGCAAAAGAAACGAAATCAAAACAAATTATCACCTACAATATAAGTCTCTTCCCCCTATACTGTCCTTTTGTTTCACCAACTAGGCAGGAGCCAGAATTAAATGCCACCTTCTATTTTAGGTCTGCTTCCCATCCATTCAGCCCTGACATAGAAAGTATTTTCCTGTTACATATTTAAATGTGGAAGAATTCACAAAACAAAGAGCTTGCAAAAAGAAGCATCTTTTCACAGGGAAATTCCACAGATTAATTGCTTCTGTTCTCTCAAATTCTAGTTGGGAGTATACACCACTCAGACGAAGAGACCATAATTTTTACCTCTATTTCCAGTATTTTGTGTTATTGTTTTTTAAGTTTTAAATATACCATAGAAAACTCAATATTAGGAAGGCTAAAAATATGTGCACAAGTTTGATTATTATAATAAAATAAAGCTTTTAATAGCTATGTGATGAATGTGCATATGTAGATGAAACATCTATATATGGATTGTTGTTAATTATATATACAGGAATCACTATGAATTAACTGTATAAGAATTCTTATGCTAACTGACAGAATTTATTTCACATACCCAAACACACATTTCTGGACTGAGCTCTAAGTAAAGCTGGTCAAACAGCTAGCTGTTCTCAGCATTCCTGGCATTAAGAACCAAGCTATCTAGGCCACCCTGCTTCCTGTCCTGGATTCTCCTCCAAGACCACCACAAAGGTATACAGAATCCCTACCGAGAACTAGAAAGGGAGCACTCTGGTGTCAACTTATCTTAGGAGGAGGAAGATTCTAATGAAAGATGAGGAGTATTATATTTTAGACAATTTTTGGCTTGCAGAAGGATGGTTCTGAGTTTTGGAAAAGACATAGGTGGGGGGGCGGGGAAAGACAGAAATCCTCAAGAGATAGGAAAAGAACATGAAAATGGATAGGAAAAATACAAAGGACAATTCATCTTCCCCCAAACCTGCTAAGAGAGCTGGTCCTCCAGCCCTACTCTCTCTGCAAGATAGGTGAACACGCACAGTAGAAGGAACTACATGCTCTCAGCCATAAGCCTGAGCCATCCCTGCCTGGCTTTGTCACCCAGAGGAGGCGGGGGGGATTCGTTTGCACTTAGAACTGCTTCACAGCCTGAAGCCAGGCATTGCTTGAAGAGCCAGGCTCCCAGAAAGCACGCTTGTAGGGCACCAGAGAAAGCCAGGCTGGGTAGAAGGCAGGAAGGCTTCTAATTTAACAAGAGTTAGATTTTTCTCCTCATTTATTCAACACCTGTTTATCAGGTGCAAGGCAATCTTACGTGCAAAACACGGAGGGTTCAGCCAATATACAAGGATTATTACTCTATAAATCGTAATGATTTAAACAGTTGATTTAAATAGCTGGGAAAAGAAATAAAACAGCTGGTTTAGATAGTGGGAGAGAAATAGAAGTACTACAGCTGACAGCCAATCAGAATAAATTCTTTTTTGATAGAAAAGAAATTACCTTTATGCAGTATTAATCAGAAAGCATTGACTGTTTTGCTCCAAAGGCACATGCTACTATATTAGGTGCTTCTTTGGGCTGTTGATAAATGAATTGGTTTGTAAATGATCATGATGGAGTATATTGCATAGTACTGTCTAATTTTCCTTCAGAATAATATGTCTTAGCACATTACAAGCAGCAAATAATAGCATTATAAAAGAAACAAGGAGACTATACCTGAGGCTCAGCTTCCCTGTCTGGCATTAACCCAAAATGGCTTAAAATTTGTTCTTTCATGTGATCCTGAAGTGACGTAAACCAGGAAACTGACTGTTGATAAACTGAATCATGAAGGCTGGTAAGTTCTTCATATGCTGGACCTTCCACCTGATCAAGGGAAAAGAGACCACCATTTCAACAGTTCATTATTACACTTAAAATGTAGCGACATCTGCCACATTTGCTAGACGAATTTGTGGTATTTATTTCCTAGATAATTGATCAGTGTTTATAAACCTATTATATGCTCAACATCAAAATCTGTACTTTTCTTATACAGTGAAGTCTATCTCTCCTGTCTATCTATGACATCCTGATTTTTCTCTTAACAGTATAAACATATCCCACGTTACGATGAGTAATTTTCAGTGGCTACATGCAATCCTATATTTGAGAATTTACTCCACCATCCAGATAAGATATATTTAAAAGTAACCCAGCAATATAAATATTTAAGCAAAAAGGTGGGGGGGGTTGTTTTATTTTTGTTGTTGGTGGTGAGAGAAGGGGCCGCCATTCTCTCAGGACAATTTCCTAGAAATAGAATTGCCAAGTTAAAGACTGAAACATTTAAAATACGGTATTCCATATCACCAAACTACATTCCAAAAGACATATTACAGCAATCACACATTCCCTGCATCAGCCTTACACAGCTGTAGGCCGTGATGCTTTAGATTTACCATGCTTTGCTCTGGGTGCGCATCTCACTGCCAAGTCATTTTAAGTATGCCCCAATCCTACTCAGGAACACCTAAGTGGGAAAAGCACTGGGCTGGGGACCAAGGGACTCAGGTGGGTTCTGGCTTCATTACTGATTCTCAGGGGCCAGTCACACAGCCTCCTGAGGTTAGGGTTTTTTCCGTCTACAAAATGGGAATAAACCACTCAGGTCCTTTCTGGTTATAAAATTCCAGTATCTCTGAAAACTAGGGTATACTGAGGAATTAGATTATAATGCATACAACCATTCTCAATTTGACTTATACAAATTAAATATTCATATATAGTAAATGATTTTCTTTTTAAAAAAAAAAAACCACCAAAATTATTTTGTGTTGTAGCCATGTAAGCGCTCATTTTAAACACATATACCACTAAAAATCATCATCCACAACAACAATCAATAAACCCTTTCCTGAGATTTGTTACTGGGGCAGAGAACAATCTGGGTAGAAGGACCCTGAGAACAGTCACGCTTAGTCACATCCCTTAAACCCCACTCCCCATTTACTGAAGAGACTGTCTTTTTCCACTGGCTATATTTTCCTGCTTTGTCAAAGATTATCTGACCATAAAGTTGAGGGTCCATATCCGGACTCTACTCTGTTCCACTGATCTATGCGTCTGGTTTTGTTCTAGTACCATCTGTCTTGGTGATCACAGCTTTGTAGTAAAGCTTGAAATCAGGCCCCTAGCTTTTTCTTTTTCAACATTTCCTTAGCAATTCACAGTCTTTTCTAGTTTCATACAAATTCTAGGATTGTTTGTTCCAACACTTCGAAAAATGTCAGTGGAATTTTGATCGGGATGGCACTGAGAGTATAGATTGCTCTGGGCAGTAGAGACATTTTAACAATGTTAATTCTTCCGATCCATGAGCATGGGATGTTTTTCCATTTGGATGGGTGAGCCTGGTGGTGGGTTTTAAAGAGGGCACATATTGCATGGAGCACTGGGTGTGGCGCATAAACAATGAATCTTGGAACCCTAAAAAAAATTTAATTAAATTAAAAAATAAAAATAATAAATAAATAAGTAAACCCCACTCCCCGGTCCTATGGTTTTAGGGTTGACTCGCTGTGCTTGGCCTCCTGCACCCTGAGGCCCTGTGCTCAGGATGACCAGAACCAGCAGCTGGAAAAGGGACAGTGCTGGTGCTGTGGGTGTGGCTTTACTCATGGGCCTTACGAATGTACGGCCCATGGACAGTGGAATGCACTGTCCACAAAGTGACTTCCAGTGTGATGTCAGACAGGTAAAGGCTCTCACTTTCCACGTTTCTAAATGTGAACCAAAGAATTCAAAAGAGGCATAGCGTAATTCCAAGGATTTCCTCTTTCTAGATGGTTGTCATGTTTTTCTCGCAGGATAATTTACATATGGAAAATGCATCGATCTTAGTGGTTAGCTTGGAGTACTGTCAGCTGTGCACATCAGTGGGGTCACGAGCCTCAACAGGACATGGGACATTTCCATCACCCACGATGTCCTTCCACCCCCAGCCAGTCTCTGCCCTCCAACACCAGCGACAAGTGATGCATCATCTTGGGAGTATACAAATGGACCCACATAGCATGTGTGGTTGTGTGTCCGGCTCCCCTGGCTTAGCATCACGCTGAGAGATGTGTTCGCTGAGAGAATGAGGAGATTCTTTCACGTTGTTCTGGGTGTGAGCAGTTCCTTGGTTTTTACTGCCACGTGGTTTTCCATTAGAGAGACTACAGTTCATTTAGCCATTCCTCTGCTGATGAGCCTCTGCGCTATTTCTTGGTTTGGGCCATTAACGAACAAGATGGCTAGGGACATCTTTTTACCCATCTTTCTGAGAATCCCTTCAGAACATTTTGTTAGTCTGTCAAAATATGGGTTCTGATATTTCTATTAGACATACCAATATTTCTTAAGGGGTGAGAGATCCAAACCTTTTACGCTGTGCTTTAGAAGGCACTTTTAAGCACGGTTCTTATATCGTATCTCATCCTGAACTAACACCAGGATCCAGAACAGGGATGGACTACTACTCACAAGTCAAACCTTGTTCACTGCCTATGTTCATGTAAACAGCATTGTCTTGGAAACCAGTCATGCCGACTCATTCCCAGACTGCCTACAGCTGCTTCTGTGTGGCAGTGGCAAAGCTGAGTGGTTGCCACAGAGACTGCATGACCTGGAAAGTCTCTAGCATTGACTGTCTGGGCCTCTGCGGGAAAAGTCTGCCAGCTCCTGAACCAACCACAGAGGCATTTCGCAATGTGCAGCAGTAAGGTAATTTTTCTGAGGAGGACACGTGTCCGCCAGCTCCAAAACAGGTGCAAAATCCACGGAGGTATTAAGTAACTGAGGTGCTGAATTAGGGAAGGTATAAGCAATATTGTCTGTAAAAATCCAAGTTTTTCCACACGCACAGGAAAACAAGGTGACTGACCTCTAAACACACAGCTGTAAAAGCAACCTCACCTTTTCGTCTTCAAGATACTCGATGTCGGCTGTGTTATAGCCATCTCTGTGACGGTGGCTTAGAACCCTAAACCGACTAATCCCAATGGCATCCACAACCGAACTCCCATCAGGAAACGTTCTGACGTCCTTAATCTCCAGCATGCAGCCGTACTCCGAAATCCTGACAGGACAGTCGGGAGAAATGACTGTGATTTTAAAAACGCAGAAGATCCAGACAAAACAAACAGTGTCTCCACGAGGAACGAGCAAGCTTATCTTCTCTAAGAGACACCGGCAGATGATTCCTTCTGTTAAATGTGAAACATACGGGTGTACAAGGGCTGCAGAGGGAGGGCTGGCAGGAAAAGGGCCCTTGTGCCTCAGTCGTGCAAACAGGCTAGTGCTTTGGAAGGACCCGAGAAGTGGAGAGAGACTCCTCAGTCCCCTTGGTCAGGGCACCAGCAGGGGTTACAGAGAGCACAAGGTAAGTCTGGGGCCACTCACAGATTCTGCTCCCTCTCCTCCGTCTCCACTGATGCTGGTCAGCCCTGTCCTCCCCCAGCAAACCACTATGGAAAGTCATCTACAGTCACTGCCTTTACCTCCTGTTCCCTCCAGACCCCACCATTCCACTGAAATGACCCCACTGGAAGTCACACAGGACTCTGGCACGGGTCTGCTGATTTGCTGCTGACCCAACACCCTCTGCTTGCTCTCTGGTGCCCTCCCTGACCGGCATAGCCCTTCACAGCTTGCCTCTGTCCTCCACATGTGCCTCACACACAGGGCCCGCCCAGGGTGGCATCCTCTCTCCAGAGCTGTCCCGTGTGATCTTAACCACTCTCACTTTTTTAACTCTCACCTGCTTCCTGGGGATACTGATTGAACCCATCCCATGTCAAGCGCTATACAGAGCAGTTTATAATAGGTTCTCATGCAAGCCTCACAAAAGCAGGAAGGTTTGAAACCAAACAATGTATGTAAGGCCACAGTAAGATTTATTTATTTTTTAAAGATTTTATTTATTTATTTGAGAGAGAGAGAGAGAGTGAGCATGAGAGGGGAGAAGGTCAGAGGGAGAAGCAGACTCCCTGTGGAGCTGGGAGCCCCATGTGGGACTCGATTCCAGGACTCTAGGATTATGACCTGAGCCGAAGGCAGTCACTTAACCAACTGAGCCACCCAGGCGCCCCACAGTAAGATTTAGACCTGAGATCTGAACCCAAGTCTACCTAATCCTAAATTCCAAAATGAATGAACAACTTCATTAAATACCTTCAAGCTAACGATGAGTGACGGTTCCCAAGTCACACACTTGTAAGGTTGGACACCTCTATTTGGATCTCTCCTAAATGATCCTAAAACGATCTCTTCCTGCTTATCTAACAGGGCTATCTTATCCATAACCGTGGCATGGACAGAGGTGCCCTGAAGACCCCCTTCAAGGGAGGACTTACTGTCCCAGCCATCAGCAGACAAATGCCTTCAAATGTCAGCTCCTCCAAAACCTGTCTCAGCTGCAGAAACTGTCTTCCTAATGAGCATCTGTCCTGTGTGTGGACAAGAACTTGTGAATGAATGCAAATCCCCCTTGTATCTGAGGTCATTAGAACATGGCCCCCCCAAAACTAGCTGAATTCTACCCACACACTTGCAGGTCTCCTTCTCCTGGGCTCTGCCACAGGTAAGCCACACTTCTGCCTACTGCTCTCCCTGGAGGGATTTGCCTTTCCTCACTTGCGGTGAACAACCTCTGCTCACCAATGGGTTCAAGAAACTTATGTCCTATAATTTATCTGGGGTAATGCTTCTCTTAGTGTTCTGTACCATTCATGGAAGCAGAACTGCTGGAACTTATTTTTTCACTCTGCTTTTGCTCATTTTGATGAGTCAAATTTTAATATATTCAAATTTATTAATCTCCTCTTCCACGCTATGTGCTTTCAGCATCTTATATATATAAAAAAAACTTTTCCTTTTCCTAATTATAGTCTCCAATATTTTAACATTTTTACATGTTGTTTTTCACACTGAGAATGTAAATAACATGTGTTAATTTGTGTATATGGTGCAAGGCAGAGAAAAGATTATTTTTCCCCATTTGGACTGCCCACTAATTTTCTAAGCACCTTTCAAGTGAGCAGCTTGCCTTTTCTCAGAAAATTATATGTAAGTATGTGGTCCATATATGAGTGGATCTGTTTCTTAGCTCCATATTCTGTTTCAGTGATTTACTTACTAGGACTTCTAAGTTTATTATGGGATTGTTTTCCCATCTTACTCAACTGATTTCTTCAAAACTACCATAGTCTTGGTCTTATGCTTTTCCATAATAATTCTAAGATCAGCTTGAACAATTCCATGAAAAACCCTCTTGAAATGTTGACTGAAACTACTTCAGTTTATAGACTAATTTGGGTAACACTGACGTTTCTATGACATTGAAATCTACGCATTCACCCATGTATATAGTATTTCTCTCCATTTATTTAGATCTTCCTGAATATTTTTCAATAAAGCTGTACATTTTTTTCTATGAAGGTCCTAACCAATCTTTAAAAAGATCTGTTTCGGGCCCCTGGGTGGCGCAGTTGGTTGAGCGACTGCATTCGGCTCAGGTCATGATCCCGGAGTCCCGGGATCGAGTCCCACATCGGGATCCCAGCTCCATGGGGAGTCTGCTTCTCACTCTGACCTGCTCTCTCTCACTCTCTCTCTTTCCTAATAAATAAATAAATAAATAAAATCTTTAAAAAAAAAAAAAGATCTGTTTCTAGGTATATATGGTAGAAACTAGTGGGTGGGTCTACATATCCATTCTCCCTTTCTTCCTGGGCACATGGCTGGGCTACATTTCCCAGCCTCCTTTGCAGTAGGTAGGAGCAATACGGATGTGTACCCCTTTTCTCCAGAATCCTTTCAGAGCATATGTGGCTCTTCTACTAGCTAGAATTTGCATGTAGTGACCTCATGAAAACCATGCAGTAACGACAAAGCCCTGGGGGTTAAGGAAGCTAACAGATTGGGAAGGACGCAGAGTCCCCAGAGCAGCCATGGAGGGAGCTGCCTCCCAATTTGGTGTAAAACAAGGAGAGGTAAAAACTTGAGAGCTGTTGTTATTGTAAGACTGAAATTTGCCTGGCTGGATAGATGGAGGTTTCATTTTTTCAGCAAATTTTTTAGACCTTAAAAGTTAGACTGGATTTGTTTCCATGATGATGAACTAGAAGTGAATTACAGGCAGAGAGTAGCATGGAGGTATGGATATGAACTATATTTAGAGGAAGGCAAATAATATGGTAGTAGATTAGCAAGTATGATGTCTGAGAGAAAGGAGTAGGAGATGAGGCTAGAGAGAAGGCTGGGATGACATCATAGATGGCCTCGGACTTATCCACTGCTACGTAATGGGAGTCACCAGAAGTTTTCAACATCATCTTAAATTGTTCTTCGAGAAAAATAACAAGTTATGTATTTATTTAGGACCCTCTGAATGCTGAAAAGTCTTACCCTGCGTGCTCAGCAGACAGACACATGCCAAACCGTTTGGTGCCAGTTTCCATGCATCTTCTTATCATAAGCCGATAGCGGGGTTCAAAGACATGAAGTGGACACGGGACGGTGGGGAAGGCCATGGCACACACAAAGATGGGGACATCTCTGGTCAGACTGTTGGGTGAGGGAAAATGGAAACTTAGAAATAGGAGCAGTTAGAAACAAAAGGGAATATTAGTCACTGTAACATAGCAAAAGCTAGCCCACCTCAATTCCCTCATTTACAACATAAAACCCTAAGGCCTGTCTCCGTCTTTAGTGGGGAAAGGAAGCCAAAGACCACCTCATGAGAAAGTTTTCAGCTCACCAGATTTCCTGCCAAGCATGTCTATTTAATTTGATGAGACAGAACATGCTGGATTGTATTAATTTACCTAGAAAAAGTTTTGGCTTACGACTATAACAAAAAATTCTAATGACCTTGAGAGCATTATGTGAAGTGAAATAAGTCAGAAAAATGAATATTGTATGACCTCATTCACAGGTAGAATCTTTAAAAAGAACAAAACCAAGCTCATAGATAAAGACAACACATTCGTGGTTGCCAGAGGCTGAGGTGGGGCAGGGAGATCGGTGAAAACGGATGAAGAGAGTAAAAGGTACAAGCTTCCGGCTGCAAATAAGTCCTGGGGATATAATGCACAGCATGTTGACTACAATTAATAATACTGCATTGCATATTTGAAAGTTGATAGAGAATAGATCTTATAAGTTCTCATCACAAGAAAAAATTTGTTAACTATGTAGAGTGATGGACGTTAAGACTTATTGTGGTGGTCATTTTGCAATATATATAAATATCAAAGCATCATGTTACATACCTGAAATTCATAAAATGCTATGCATCAATTTTACCTTAATAAAATAATAAGAAGAGAAAAAAGTTCTGGTGAAAGCAAAAACTACACAGTAGTCAAAGGTAATGAGTTCTAAATAAAAAGGAGTGGAAGAATTATAAGACCTCAATAAAGTTTGCTACAACACACAACTATGATCACTTTAAAAGATAAAAACAACTGTTGAGCCTATTCCAAGGGGTAAACCTATTTTATTTTCCCTCCTGTTTCTATATACTATGCCTTTACAATTCTGAAAAATTCAGTACCACTTACTTAGATACAAAAAGCAACTACATAATTTTGTGAAAACACACATTTTTTTAACTGGGCTCCATACCCAGCATGGGGTCAAACATGGGGCTTGAACTCAGGACCGTGAGATCAAGAGTCAGGCACTTAACCGACTGAGCCACCCAGGGGTCCCATGAAGACACACTTTTGAAATATTTCTTATGACCCTTTTCAATTAGAGGTCCATAAATTCTTTTTTTTTTAAGATTTTTATTTATTTATTTGACAGAGAGAGAGATATCACAAGCAGGCAGAGAGAGAGGGGGAAGCAAGCTCCCCACTGAGCAAAAAGCCCGACATGGGGCTCCATCCCAGGACCCTGAGATCATGACCTGAGCCGAAGGCAGAGGCTCTAACTCACTGAGCCACCCAGGCGCCCCAAAGTTCCATAAATTCTTTGCAATTGGTATTTTTTCTATTTTTAGGTCTAATTTCTCTGCTTAGGGGGAAGAAAAAACCTAAAATAAAGCTATGAATGCAAGGATTTCCTTCTTTAATCTGAACTCAAGACCAAATACATACAACATGAGAACTTACTTGGATAGTTCTGTCATTTCTTCATCATAAATTCTCTTCCTATCAGAGAGTTCATCAGATAAATATCGAAATATTAATTCTTCGGCCAGAATAGTTATATTAAAATTTCTGCTTGCCAACAACTGTAACAAAAGGAAAAGGAAACGTTAAGTAATACCACATGGTAATTAATTCTAAAGGACAAAGCACTCTCTCCCTAGTAGAAATGGTTAAAAAAGACGGAGGGGGTGGGGTCTCAGGGAAGACAGAAGGATAGGGATGGAGAGCCTGGGGGTCAGCCAGCCTGGGGTAGGGGTAGGGACCCGGGCAGTTCCTCCCCTCTGAGAAAAGGGCAGGAGGCGTTCATCACCTGGAGGAAGGATGAGTAAATCCCAGCCCAACCAGCTTCTGCATTCTCAATAAAGTATCACAATGTTAGGGAAGGGAGAGGAAGTGAGTAGGATATGTTGCAAAAGAAGAGAAATGGGAAATAGTCATCTGAGAAAGTGGAAAATAGAAGCTACTAGAGAAGCACAGTAAGTGTGACTACTAATGTTTTGAGTCTAAGATTTAAGACTGTGAATTTAAACCGAAACCAATCTTCCCAATTTTGTGGCTTTTGCTCTAGCTTTGCTTTGTTACTTATCTGGACATGTGTGAGAGGCAGAGTTGACTTTGGCTTGGGAAAGGGACTGAGGGACCAAGGAATTAGAGCTGGATGTGAAGGGAAATAAATAGGTGGAACCTGAATTAAAATGTGCCAGGATCAGTGGCTGGAAGGGTCCTACGTAGCTGAAGATCTATTATTCTGTGTGTGCATGTTTGTGTACTACTTTTATCTTAGGCCTATGGATTTGCAAATAAGAGTTCTTTTTCACTAACGTCCTAATATATATTAGGTACCAACTGCAGATGCTTCATATACATTAAGTTAGGCCCTAAAAGAGCCCTATCCCAGAAGAATTGTCTACAGTGCACTAATAGAGAAGAGGGGTCTCAGATAGTTGAGGGACTAGCGTAGAGCCACAGAGGCATCAGGACCAGGACCTCCAGGCCGGTACTTTTTAATATGCTGCTATTGCTTTGTTAACTTGCTGCATTCCTGGGCTTGGGCTGTTCTACATATTTCTAACAGTTATGTCTAGGTGAGTCCTAGACATCCTGCCACGTCTCCCTTTAGCTTGTTTGAAACAAGCTACAGGTATTGCTGTCACTAAGAACTAGGAGTTCAACCTCAGGGACACAACTGTGTGAGACCCTCAGTAACAGAATAACCAGCAGAAACAAGTTTAACTTAATTCACAGTATTATCAATGACACCCGTATTTTACATGGTTAATGTATTCACTTTACTCCATTTATATTTACTCTTTGCTTTATTGAAGAGTAATACAATTTGCTTTACTTAGAATTATGTTACCTAAGGCTTCTGTGCATACCTAGATAGCTGATGGTTCGTGTTTATGATAACGTATGTAAAAAAGTCTAAGCTCACGAAGCAGTTTCTGCGTTGCAGAAAGAGGGAGTTGTGGCTTTTAATTTTAGTTGGTTTTGTTATACTCTAATTTCTGCAACACTAACACTGCAACGTTGAGGGCAGAGCTTGCCCTCAATCATTCACTCATTCATTCATTCGTTCATCTAATCTTTCATTCCACATGGATTTCCTGAACTTCTACTACGTGTTGTGGCCCCTGGAGATAGAGTGAAAACAAGACAGTAGTCGTCTCTGTACCTAAGGAATTTATATTACAGTGTCAACCTCGACGCACTGCTTTATCACACAGCCCTCCGTCAGAGAATACTGAACACCGAAGTGAACGAAAGGTCTGTGTTATAAAGAGTGGTCATAAAGACGTGCATTTTACTGTCTGAGAATAAACAAACCACCTCCAGACCCACTGGCCCAGACAAGCATGGGTACAACAGGGCCAGCTGCTATTCCACTGTTAGCAAGAAGAGAGAGCAAACACAGCGCAGTGGATCTGCAGACAATTCGCCAAAGGAAACTGCTACACAGACTCGAAACCACCCACCATCATGACAGATGGTGCACAGTACAATGAATCATTCTCATGATGAGAGCCCTGAGTAACCTAGAGAGTTTCAGGATGTATACAATTTAAAAAAGCAAGTATGTACATAGAATGATTTGGAAAGGTCCCAATGGTAATAATTTATTTTAACAAATTTTGGCATTAAACTGAGTTACAATTATTTAAAAATTCGCAGTAGTATCTCCTTCACCATATCAAATTAAAAAATAAATTTTACTGGACATTTGTTTTAAAAAACCACTTTATCCCTGGGCACCTGGGTGGCTCAGTTGGTTGGGCGTCCGACCCTGATTTCGGCTCAGGTCATGACCTCAGGGTCTTGAGACTGAGATCCTCCGAACTCAGCGGGGAATCTGCTTGAGATTCTCTCTCTCCCTCCATCCTCCTTCCCCAGCTTACACCGGCACATGCACACACACTCTGTCTCTAAAAATAGACAAACAAATCTTTAAAAAACCACTTTGGCCTACTTAAGGACAAAGTGGTTTGTCCTACAAATCTTTAAAAACCACTTTGTCCTATATTGAGTATAATCTCTAGAATTAATTTAGGAAAATAGTATTATTTTATGTATTACCCCCCACTACAAGTAGTTAAATAAGTTGCTATGTGGAAGGTTAGTGGCAATACAGTTGATATATAATCAAAATTTGAAAAGTTGATCAGAAAGCCTTTAAAAGCTTTTAAGTGTTGTCTTTGTATTTATCATACCTAATATATGGATTTAACAGTTTATTTTTTATTTAGACATAACTAAATAGCTTCCCTCCATGGAATCTTAAGTATTACTGGCTTTGGTCTCAGACAAAAGACACAACTAACAACACACCAAAAGGATTTCGTAGTAGTCAAAACTGATCAAGTCTTTGATCCTATGCAAAACTGAATACTACAGCATGACTTCCCCTTGAGATGAGGTAAAGGACAGAATCCTTGGCACATATGAAGTGTGCCATAATGTTATCTCAACCGTTTACGATTAACATATGATGAGGACTCAGTGATGTTATCTCAACTATTTATAACGTTGTAAGAGTTCCAATTATGTTACTTGTTTTCAGTATATCTCGACTATAATTCATGACAAAATTTCCCTGAAGTTTAATTGTTTCTGTGTCTAAACTTCCGCTTTTCTACTTTTTGAGAAATCAGATAGGAAAAAGACCTATCTTTGACTGGAGAAATTCAACTTTCTTTAGTAAGTGGGTCGTATAAGCAAAGCCAACCCCAGAAATGAGCATCTACTGAGGGATGAGAAGAGGGGCCGAATGGGCCTGTTGTTTCAGAAGAAATACTTACTTCTGAGAGTTTTTCTTTACACAGTGGACAATGTGGGGCATGGTCGAGGCAGCGCTCAAGGCATTTCAGGCAAAACATATGTCCACATGGTGTAGTGACAGGCTCAAAGAGCAACCTGGAAAATATATCTGAGTTTTTAGCCAAAAATGTCCAGAAGAGATCTTCAAATAATCTATTTATTTTCTAAGAATGCCTTAAGACAATTCCCTCATGACTGTAGAAATTACTGATATCCATTTCCATTGAGATTTTCCTTATCAAATTTTTAGAAAACAAATCATGTATTAATAAAATATACACAATGTCTCTGATAATAAAAAGCCCACTGTGGTTAGGATATCCAATTCAGAAAGGATGAGTTTTTCAAAGAGTTGCACAGGTTCTCTGTCATCCTACCTCATGCAAAGGGCACACTCAAAGTCAGTTACATCTATGGAGAGCTCTGGACTTTCTCCTATGTTAGAGGTCATGTTCCTTTGAGGTGAGGAATCTGCCTCTGAAAAAGTTTAAAACGCTATCATTAACATTGCTCACCCGGACAAGATCATGCAGCAGCTGCATTTCCTCTGGCTATAATGTGTTACACAAATATAACAAATCATGCTGGGCAGGATAGTTCCTATCAGATTAACCATATAAAACAATAATTTATCTGGACCGTCAGCATGAATAAAAGTTAAAGTTATAACTAAATTTTCCCTATTTCTGACGATGAAGTCTTTGTAGGCTTAGCCATTTTAAACTGTTTATCATCATAAACCTGATCTATTCCTTTCATTATTCATTTTAAACTATCTGTATAAATTTTTTTATATTGAATATTAGCTAACAGTCTATCATTATGGAGTCCTACAACTCTGTGACAAAATCGCTTACTGACCTTTCTTGGGAACTTTCCCAGGGCCATTCGGCTCATGCACATCCTCCAAATCGTCTGGAAATTGTCTCTTTAAACCAGTGCTGGGTGCTACTGGAAGGATACTGTCTAACACTTCTTTATCCTCTTCAAGGTGCAGACCCAGTATAAAATACAAAACTGAAGAATTGGTATTTCTAAACACATCAGATTTCTCAGATGGACTCTGGTTAAATTGGAAAAAAGAATCCTGAGTATTAAAGAAATCATAGCATAAAAGAAAACAATAATCCTGCAGCGACCTTTCTTAGAAATCTCTGGAAAAAAGAGGGCTTATGCTCTTCCTTCATGATAGATTTCATCTATTAACTTCCAAGATGAGCTTCACACTTCCCATGGTAAGATACAGAATAATTCTTTTTGAGACAGATCAACTGAGCATCCATCTTTACATATTCGAATCATCCTTCTGCTTTTTCTCCAAGCCAAAATAAATTCAAGTCTCCTGATACCTGGGGTTCTTAATGTGTGATGTCCTGAATGCTTCTACGTGTTTCTTTCAATCGTTTTCATTACTTCTACCAACTTCCTTTAAAAGGTTCAACTTTCAGGTTGAGGAGCTAGAGACCGGTCTTGAGAAGTACTTCCAACTAACATAAGGCCACAATCTTGTAAGTGGCAAGAATATACAAGAATAACTTGCAAGTGTTCAAAATTAAGGAATTACATAAAGCTTAATCAAGACAATACTGCCAAACACATGCAATTCATTACCTTCGAACCCCCGGCACCATCGCCTTCTTCCAGTGGCTCAGTGTTTACGTGGCTGGCACACTGAGCCTTTAGCCTGCTGTTCAATATTCTGCTTTGGATGGAAGATGTCAAATTCTGATGCACATTTTCTGAAGCTGGAAAAAATACCTCACATATTACCTATAAAATTTCCAAGAAGAAAAAAAAGTATTTTAAAACTCTTTTGAAAAATACATATCTTAAACATCCAAAGGAAACTAGAAGGCCAAGTAGACCTAACACATTAAAAACAATAATTACCATATTCCAACCGCCACTATTTCAAAACTCAAGTTTCTGAAACCATTATCAATGCTTTAGGCATGTTAGCTACCAGTCCCTTTGCAGCTTAGTCTTACCAGTTACAAAATAGGAACATTACCATTTCTTTCTGCCGGGTCCTTACATATCTGCAACAGAAAATCACCCCTAAAAGTCTCATGATTAAGAGAAAAGAGAGATTGCAGGGATCCTGCAATTAGAGCTTGCAGGGATCCTAAATTAAGTCCAAGCTGTGATCACCCACAGGACTGAGATATTTCTAGAGGACTGCTCAACTTACAAGAGAATCAGAAAAGCCACCTAGTAAAGAAGTTTAAAGGAAGACCAGGTAAAGAGCCATAATTCTAGTCCAAGAGCCATGGCCTAGTGTTTGCTGGTGGTGGGAAGTGACTGCCAGTCCCCCGATGGTCCTGCCAAACCTCATGGACTCAGCTGAATCCGAAGGCTAAGAGAGGTACAAAGGAGAGACAGAAAGCTAATAAAGAACCTGTCGCTGTTCTTCATGTGACCTGTCAGTGCGCCCGCACCCGTGACCCCTGTATCAAGAAGGAACAGCACTCAGCAGGAACATCAGTGTCCTGAGCACTGGCTCTGAGGCGCTCCAGTAGAGCAGCAGAAGGCTGCCCGGGAGATCCCCACATTTCATGGGCATCAACAGGCTGGCAGTGTTTGGGCCCTGAGACAGAAGACATCTACCACTCACAGAATGCTACAGGGAAAAACATCAGATCTGAGATAGTACCACACAGACAAGAAGGACCCCAAGCATGACCAGACTTAGATTGTGGCCCTGAGACCTTTGCAAATCTGCTGGATTTTGAGCTCAGGCTGAATTTTTTTTTCTCCCCAAATGTTTAATTTTTCAGTGTTACAAGATTGATTGTTCATGCACCACACCCAGTGCTCCATGCAATACGTGCCCTTCTCAATACCCACCACTAGGCTTG
>CM052811.1:71160979-71238332 GCA_028533885.1 Nasua narica
TTTTATTGTTGGAAGTTCTTTGTAGGATTCTATTAGATTCTTCTCATATTTGTCTCTGTAATATGTCATTATACAGTAAATTACAGATTAATCATTTCCAACTGAAGACTAAGTGAAAGTTCCTTAAATGCACAATTAAATGCATTCTTTTTTATTTTTATTTATTTTTTATTAACATATAATGTATTATTTGCCCCAGGGTACATGTCTGTGAATCATCAGGCTTACACATTTCACAGCACTTACCATAGCACATACCGTCCCCAATGTCCATAACCCAGCCACCCTATCCCTACCCCCCATGCCCAGCCACCCTTAGTTTGTTACGTGAGTTTAGGAGTCACTTATGATTTGTCTCCTTCCGGATCCCATCTTGTTTCATTTCCCTCCCCCATCCCGCCATGACCCCTCGCCCTGCCTCTCAAATTCTTCCTATCAGAGAGATCATATGAGAATTGTCTTTCTCTGACTGACTTATTTCGCTTAGCATAATGGCCTCAAATGCATTTTCAAATACAGAAATAACCTTTAGAGATTTTGGAAATCTCAAAAAAAAAAAAAAAAAGTGCTGCTAGAACTATAGCTCGAACTTAAATACTCCTGCTGCAAATATGGGTGAGACTGAAGATCTTCCACCTTGTTCCCACCTTGCCAGAGTTGATTCTCTTGAATCTTAACAACCATATCACATGCAAGGTGGCATGCTCTGGCATGTTAGGTTTTATTCCTCGTGTTTCTTTTTACTTCCACATTGCAGTAACAGTGGTGATAGCAGACTTTTCTCCTATTCTTAAATTTAAAAAAGGACATGTGGAATGTTTTAACATGAATTATGTTTACTGTAAGCTCCTGACAGAGAATATTTATCAAATATATATTGATATATATATTTGAAATATAAATATTTCAAATATAAATATTTCAAATATATTTATCAAATATTATATATATATATATATATATAGCAAATATTAGTTTCTTTCTATACCTAGTTTTCTATGAAGGCATTATAACCGGTGGGTGTTGAATTTTATAGTATGCTCTTTCAGTATGTGAGAGATTACTTGGGACTGTATCTCCTTAAATCTGTCCTTATAGTGAATTATATTGAACAATTTGTCTAATACTGAATTGGTTTTTACCAACTTAATTTTTTTGTTTCACCGTTTTCTTCATTATTTCTTTATAACTTATGTTAGCTTACTTGATCTTGACAAAATATTTGGAGTTAAAAACACTCTTCATTTACATTATTTTTAATCATTCTTTTCTAATGAACGCATTTAAACCTCTACTCCTCACATTCTAAAGTCTATTTTTACTCAAATCCAAAACAGTCACTTCCCATCCAGACACTAAATGAATCAAACTGTTTTGTTAACTTCCATTATTTGGCAATCCATTTATGAAGCCAGAACTTCATAATTTAATCTTCCAAAACATTTCAAATAAATCTCCATACATTTCCTAAGCATTAAGCCTTAAGTTTAATAAAACTGAGAGAATTTTTGGAGGAATCACAAAAAATAAATGGAAGAAGAAAAGCAACTTAAAATTCTTTGTGCGGAGACAGTTTATGGAAGAAAATTGCGTGTGTGCACCTTCCAAGAAACTTAGAAAAATACCCAAACAGTTGATCAATTAACAATTATATGGGGAAAGAAGTCAAAAAGAGTACAGTTTGAGAACCAGGCTTTGTGAGGAAAAGAGTCTACTCTCTACGTTTGTGTTTAGGATTAATCAAAAACTGTTCTCCAACTGCAACCCAGGGTCATCATCATGCTGGGAGCTAGAGTTACCACCATACGATCTGTCAAATGAGTGGGCAGTGATGAGAAGTAGAGAAGTCTACAAGTGTTATTCAGAAAGAGTTTAATGAATTGATACACAAAGTAATGACGGCTAAGTAGTGGTCCTGGTGAATAGAAAGAATAAATGGCAGTACTCTTCATGGGTTATTTGTTCAAAGTGATGTAGGACTTACAAAGTCAAAGCTACAAATCCTAACTGTGTATCTTGAACTTTTTATATACATATACACCTGAGTGATCACCACCTAGATCAGGGCCTAAGAAGGCTCCTTTGCACACTTCCCCAGGTAGTACACCTTTCCTAAAGGTAACCACCATTCTGACTTCTATCACCATAGATTACTTTTACCTGCTTCTGAACTTATACACGGGGTTATATAATAGAATTTACTCTTCTGTTTCTGTCACTATCATTCTCTGAGATTCCTCAATATTGATGTGTGTGTCTGTTTCTTAAAAAAAAAACAAAACCTGCTGCACAATACACTGTATGGCTTGATTTATATACTCACTGGCGGGTTGTTATCCAAACATTTTTGGCATATATATATATATACATACACGCATATACATATATATACATATACATATATATATACACACACATATATACATACACACATATATATATAGCTGCCATGAAGATTCTTATAGATGTCTTTTGTTGGCATAAGCATTAATTTCTATTTGGCATACACTGAAAAATGGAAATACTGTGCCAGAAGTTATGTTTATGTTTAGCTTTAGTAGGTACTCCCAAACATATTTAACTTGCACCAGTTTGCACTTCCACCAGCAATGTAAGAGTTTTAATTGCTTCCAATACTTGCCAAAACTAGATATGGTTACTCTTTTTCATTTTCAGATATGCTTTAATATCTTAGTTTAAATTTGCATTTGATCAGTAATTACATTGGGCACCCTTTCATATATTTATTGCCCGTTTTGATGTCTAATTTTATAAAGCATCTGTTTACCTCTGACTATTTAGACAGACTTCCTTTTTTGCTCTTGAACTATACACATTCTTTTCAATATTCTGAATTGACATTCTCATTTAGATACATATTACAAATACCCATCACCTTTTCACTCTTTTGGGGGGGTCTCTGAGCAACAGAAGTTATTAATTTTAATTAAATCAAATTTATCTTTTCCTGTGTGTTTATGCTTTTTGTGTCTTAAAAAGTATCACCTATCCTAAGTTTATGAAAATATTCTATGATTTCTTTTAGATATATGATTGTAATTTCCACATGTGATGTGCAATGGGCATCTAGGTTCATTTTTTCCCAAATGGATAAGCAACAGACTATTTTAACAATTTTCCCCCCTTTTAATCTATTGGCATCTTTGTAGCAAACCAAGTGACTGTCTATGAGAGTCCTTTTCTGTGTCTATACTTGGGCCAATACAACTCTGTGCTAATTACTGCAGCTGTATTATACTAAGCCTCTGTATCTTGCAGTGTCAGTTCTCCAGCTTTGTTATTGTTCCTCATTAGTGCCTTGGCCATTCATCAACTTCACCCAAACCATGAGCTGAGATTTTGACTGAGAATGCACTGATTCTGTAGCTCAATATGCACAAGACTGACATCTTCCACTTATTTAATTTCTTGCAGAAATGTTTTGTATTTTCAGTAAAGAGGTCTTGAACAACTTTTTACTGAACAACTTTTAGTAAACAACAATTTACTACGAAGACTTTTTTTATTATATAAATGGGTTTTCTATTTAGTTTTTCACTAAGTTTATATAATTATCACTGATCTTTCTGTATTCTTATAGTCAACAGTCTTGATAATTCACTTATAATTTCTAATAGTTCAAATATTCCTCTTAAGTTCCTATGTACTCCAACATGTCATCTACAAATGTTTTCTTTTTCCAACATCAATACCTTTTTTCTCCTTGTTGCACCAGCTAGAATCTTAATACAATGCAAAATGGCAGTGATGGCAGTGAACACCCTTATCACTTTTTCTTTTAGTGGGAAAATATTCAGTATTTCATCATTACGATGGTTGCTACAGATTTTTTTTAATTTAAATTCAATTTAGTTAACATATAGTGTATTACTAGTTTTAGGGGTAGAATTTATTCATCAGTTGCATACAACAATATTACATCAAGTGCCCTCCTTAATGCCTATCACCCAATTATCCCTTCCCCCCCACCGCCTATCCAGCAACCCTCAGTTTGTTTTCTAGAGTTAAGAGTCTCTGGTGGTTTGGAATCACAGTCTGTTTTTATCTTATTTAACTTTTCTTTCTCTTCCCCTATATTCAACCGTTTTGTTTTAGATTCCACATATAAGTGAAATCATACGGTATTTGACTTTCTCTGACTTATTTCACTTAACGTAATATCATTTCCATCCATATCATTACAGATGGCAAGATGTCATTCTTTTGATGGCTGAGGAATATTCCATTGCATATATATACCACATCTTTATCCCTTCATCTGTCGATGGACATCTGGGCTCTTTCCATAGTTTGGCTATCGTGGACATTGCTGCCATAAACATTGGGATGCATGTGCCCCTTCAAATTACTATTTTTGTATCCTTTGGATAAATACCTAGTAATGCAATTGCTGGGTCATAGGGTAGCTCTATTTTCAACTTTTTGAGGACCCTCCTACTGTTTTCCAGAGTGGCTGCACCAGCTTGCGTTCCCACCAACAGTGTAAGAGGGTTCTGCTTTCTCCCCATCCTCGCCAACATCGGTTGTTTTCTCAGTTGTTAATTTTAGCCATTCTCACAAGTGTGCGGTGGTATCTCATTGAGGTTTTGATTTGTATTTCCCTGCTACAGATTTCTGTAGATATTCCTTAACATATTAAGAAAGTTCCCCTGTATTTCTACTTTCCTGAAAGATTTTAACACAGGTCATATGACTTTTCTCTATCCTGTAGATGTAGTGAATTACACTGGCTGATATACAAGGATTAAGTGAACATTTTACTTGATTGCGATGTGTTTTAAATGTACCATGTATTCAATCTAATATTTTGTTTCCCAAAGGTAACCACTGCCCTTACCTATAATTTGCTATAGTAATTTTGCCTGTTTGGATTTACAAATAGAATCACATGGTAAAAATGTTTTTTGAGTTAGGTTTCTTTCACTCAACATTATGTTTGTGATTTCTCCACACTGTAGTGTGTTACCACAGCTGGTTTACTTTCTTTTTGTATAGTATTCCAAAAGGCAACATAATATAGCCACTCATTGCATTCTTATTGGACACGTGGGTTGCTTCCACTTCAGGACTATCTCTACATAACGATATACACTCTTGCACATTCTTGTACATTCTTTTAGTGCACATACATGTAAACTTCATTGAAACTGCTCAAAGGACGTATTTAACATATCAAATACTACCAATATTCCAGGTGTATAATTTGCAGACCTATCTGCAGCATATAATAGTTCTCATTTTCTCCATCTTCTCCAACAGTTGGTATTGTGATCTTCTAGATTTCCAGCAGCTGTATTTTTTTTTATCTTTAAGATGTATTTATCTTAGAGCATGGGGGAAGGGGAGAAGGAGAAGGAGAGAGAGAGAGAAGCAGACTCCCCACTGAGCAGGGAGCCTGCCACTGGGCTTGATCTCAGGACCCTGAGATCCTGACCTGAGCCAAAATCAAGAGTCGGATGTTTAATTGACTGGGTCACCCAGGCACCCCAACACTGTTTTTAAAAGTTCTATACTTCTATTGTCTAAGACAGCAGCCACTAGCTACATGTGGCTGCTGGGCAAAAAAAAATGGGGCTGGTGCAACAGAGGAACTGAGATATTTACTTTTTAATTTTAACTAATTTAAATTTAAACTTAAAAGTTGATACTCTATTGACCAGTGGAAAACTTCGAATCTGGAACAATTTCAATACGCCAATCTACTTTTTCAACTCTAAATTCTATGAAATTGAAATATAAAGAATTTCTGATGAAAATTTTGTATCCAAATTGGGGTAGGCAGTACATGTAAAATATACAATGCATTTGAAAGTTTTTTTTTTTAAGTAAAATCTCCATTTTTTTACATTGAAGGTATGTTGAAATAATATTCTGGATGTATAGGTTTAAAAAATATTAAGATAAATTTCATCTGCTTCTATTCGCTTTTTACATGTGGCTACCAGAAATTTAAAATTACGTATGTGGCTTACACAATATTTCCACTGGATAGTGCTGCTCCATGCTACATATACATAAATAGGATAGATGAAAATTAAAAAATATACAGCCTGCTAAAGTGTGGATATTGGCTGTAAAAATGGTACAAAATACTTGTTATATAACGCAACTTCACTGCTCTACTCCAACAAAGAATCCCCCAGTTTAAATATAGGTGTGCCCTCTAAAAGAGAAAACCTTAACTCTAAATTTAAAATAAAATGCATAATGACTACGGCACACAAGATTCTTTCAGTAACAAAAAATTAAACCAAGTCTTCTTGGCTAGTGATTTAAATCATATATAACCTCCAGCAAAAGAAGTCTGGTCTTTTAAACTACGTATTCTTAACAGGTGGGGGGAGGGGTCAAAGAGCCTGGTGCTGGTCACAGATTTTAGTTCTTTTAAAAATTAAACACACACACTAGTTAATATAACTATCTAATAAGCTAATCACACCATAATAACGTCTAATGCCCTTCGAGAGAGAATATACAAGTAATAAAAGCAGAATGGAAGGGGATCTTTCCTGAATTCTTTAGCTGAAACCCCTAGAGCAAATCCTCCACATCACAAGGCACTCCGTTTGTGCGCCTCTAGGGTGTTAGTTACTTGCATTTTCCTGCAGGACAAATAAAAACACTTGGTCATCCTCCCACTTCTAGACAGCTGAGATGAGTGAAAGGCAGTCTCGGCCTCACAGAGCTACTCAGGAAGAATGCGGAGGTTCTGCAAAAGACTGGACTAGTGATGCGCAACTGGCCTCTGACACCAGTCACCCCGGTTGCTACTTGACCTTAACCACCTTCGGAGGAAAACAACCCCTAAGGCTGAACAAAGCTCTCCACGTCCACCCCGGCTGCTCGACAGGTGGGCAAGTCTGGCGGGCCAGCTCCCAAGGCCGACTTACCCAGATCCAGAGCCTGGTCGCACCTGAGCAGCGCGGCTTCGGGCTGCTGCTGGCGCTGGAAGCTCCGCGCCTGGCCCGCCAACCTGCGCACGCGGCATTCGGCCGGGAAGCACTTCTCCAGCAGGCCGCTCAGCACCACGTTGACTCGCCGAGCCTGCGGCCGTGCCGTCCCCGACTCCACGCAGCGCTTGCACACCGTCAACCCGCACGGCAGGGTAACCGGCTTGTGGAGCAGCCGCTGGCAGCGCGGACAACCCAGCAGGTCACGGGACGCGATGGGCGCCGAAGCCGGCTGCTCCCCACGGGGCTCCTCGGGGGCGCGGCCCGGCCTCCCGGCCGGCAGCCGCCACTCTCGCCGGCCCAGGGCGCACGCGAGGCCGCCCGCCAGCTCCCCCAGCTCCTCGGGCCGTAGCGCACCGAGCCGCGCAGCGCCGCGGAACGCGCCCAGGGCCTCGGGGAAACGGCCCGCGCGAGCCAGCGCGTCCCCCAGCCGCAGGCACAGGCCGCGGTCCGGCTGCGCCAACCCGGCCAGCATGGAGCGAAAGAGCTCCGCTGCCGTATCATACTCGCCGGCGCGGAAGGCCTCGTCGCCCTTCTCCAAGCGCTTGGCGAACGGCTCCCCACAGTCGCAGCCGGGGCACTGGGGCGGGGGCGGCGGCGGCGGGACCGGTTCGGGGCTCATACCCGCGGGGCAGCGGCGCCGTAGGCCCGAAGGGAAGAAGCCTCGGCGAAAGGATGCTCCGCTGCCTGAGGCCCCGCGGCGGGAGCGCGGCCGCCGCCTTCGCCGAGAGCCACGCGCGTCTGGGGGCGGCCGCTGCGGGCCGCGGCTACCACTGGCGGGGGCGGGCGCAAGGCCGAGGCGGTGTCCCCCGCGCGGCGTGGGCGGCAGGTCTAGCAGGGCCACAACCCCTGCCGGGCGGGGGCGGAACAGACGCGGCCCGAGTCCCCGCGCGAGCAAGCGCCCTTCTCGCCCCGCTCGCTTATGTAACCCAGGCGGCCTGTGAGAACGTGGCGACCCCTCCCCACGTCCGCGTCTCCTGCAAACGCTGTCCCTCCTCGTCCCGGGGCGGCCGGGCGCGCGTGTGCGTGCGCGTTCGCCTACACGCGCCCTTCGCCGCGCGCTCTCTTCCCGCCGCCGCGGCCGCGCCCGGAACAGGTGTCCGCTGATGGCCCAGCGCCCAGCTCTCCTCCAGCCTTTCCCCGGAGGCCTGGCCGCCCGCGCAACCTGTGGCCGTGGCCGTGGTTAAAAAGGGAACCGAGGCAGTTACCAAGCGCGTCACGAATTTGATTCAGGAAACTGTTTTAGGCGACAGAAGAGCCTGAAGTGGGCACGGAACAAATCTCCAGCAAGCTTTCTAATGGAACTCTAAATTTTACACCGGACATTTTAGAATTGGAATTTAGAACAGTAGTTTTAATAGAGAACCTAAAGAAATCCCTAAAGAAATCTCAGGAGGAATCTGAGAAATGGACAATTGTACTGCGCCCCGGATTTAGAAAAGCAGAAATAGGATTTTTTAAAATGTCTCCCACCGTGGACGACTGTAGACAGAAGTTGCTGGAAGGAAGGAATCAAAAGCTACATTGGCGTATGTTAGAAAACCTATTATGGGTTCGGGCTTTGGTTGGGTAATTTGGGCTTTGGTAGGTACGGTTTTATACTTGGGTATCTTAATAAATCTTTAAAAGGAGAGCAAACCAGAGCGAGGATGAAGCTGCACTTCTAACATCCTCTCACCAAGATTGCCCCTGGTTTCCCACGGTAAGTATTCTCCCTCACTGCAATGAATAATAAACCAAAATATAAATTATAAAAATATAAAGTACAGTGTGCCCGGTGGTTTAGGTTATTGTGAATTGATAAATCGGATGCATGAAAATTGAGAACTTCTCTTCTTCATAAGAGACTGTTAAGATAGGCCCTATACTTCCTGAAACCAATATTATGCTATGTTAACTAACTTGAATAAAAAAAAAAGATATGCCCCACACTTGAAAAAATATTTGTAAATTATGTATCTGATCAAGGACTTGTATAAAGTATATATAAAGAACACTGGAGGGGTGCCTGAGTGACTCAGTGGGTTAAAGCCTCTGCCTTCCGCACAGGTCATGGTCTCAGGGTCCTGGGATTGAGCCCTGCATCAGGCTCTCTGCTCAGCGGGGAGCCTGCTTCCCCCTCTCTCTCTGCCTGCCTTCTGCTTACTTGTGATTTCTCTCTCTCTGTCAAATAAATAAATAAAATCTTAAAAAAAAAAAAAAAAGAACACTGGAAACTCAATAATAGGAAAACATAACTGACTTAAAAAGTGGGCCAAAGATTTGAAGTCACTTAACAATAGAAGATATATTGATGGCAAATAAATACATGAAAAGATGCTCAGATAGATTATAGTTGCCTAATACAGGTTGTAAAAATAGGACAGCTCAAAATTATCACAGGAGTGCAATATATTGGCAGCTGCTGAAGTCTGCTCAAGTAGAATGTGATTTTAAGGTATTTTGTTTCTATTTTTTTAAAAATCATTTTGAAAATTAAGGCAACAAGCAGGAACTTCTGCTCTGACCTCAATTCTAGGAGGAAGGTACTATTTGGCAAAGTGGGAGTGATGTGAACTTGCAAGAAATTCTTTGTTAGAGTGAATTATGGACAAGGAAAAAGAAACTGGTATTATTTAGCATGTGCCTTAAATCTTAAAAAGAATATTTCATAATTTCCAGAGAAAAGATAATCATGAACTATGAAGAAACTTTATAAAAGAAAGAAGACTCACAAACATGAATTTCTGCCAATGTATTATTAATTGAGGTCACAGTGGTAGTGGGACCTGAGGGTAGGTTCAGATACACCCAACCTCACAGGATGTTACAGACTTTAGCTTTCATTTTGAGTGAAGTGGGATGCCATTGGAGGGTTTCAAGCAGAGGGCTGACATGATTTGACTTACATTTGAAAATGTTCACACTGGTTGTTATGTAAACCTATAGCAGGTCATTATATAACCTCAATAATAATGTAAGAAACTTATAACATACTTCCACTCTCCACCCCACCTTTTGTGTTATTCTGTCCTAGATATTTTTTCTGAAAAAAAAAAATCTTTATTTTGCCTTTAATTATTTTTAGTGATCACAGAATTCTAAGTTGAAATTACTTTCTTTCAGCAATTTAAAATGTTTTCCATTGCCCTGGCTTACATAGTTTCAGATAAGAAGTCTATGATTATTCTTTGTTCCTCTTTAGGTAATATGTCTTTTGTCTTCTGATCACTCTTAAGATTTTCTGCTTCACACCGTTTTCAAGAATTTCATGTATCTTACTGTGTTTTTTGCGGGAGGTGGTTATTTTCATTTCTTGGGTTCATTGAGCTTCTTAGATTCAATGAATATATATACAGTTTAGATCAAATTGGGAAATTTGGGAGCCATTATTCCTTCAAATATATGTTTCTGTCCCTCCTTTTCTCCTTTTGGTAGTCAAGTACACTAGAGTACTTGATAATCCCATGGGTCACTGAGGCCCTGTTCATTTATTTTCAGTCTTTTGTATCCCTGCGCTTCATTTTGGATAGTGTTTTGGATACTCTATGACATAGACAAATGTTTATGAGATGATACACAATAAAATATATTCATTAAAAGCATAAATTAAAATATAAAACCAAAATTATACAATATGACCTCAAAATTGTAAATGCATAGAAAAATGACCAGGAGAAAATATTGCAAATATTAAGAATTGGGTGTTGTTTCCAGGAAACAGGATCATATGAGTAACTGTTTCTCTGGTCTCCACTTTTACAGAGAGCATTATATTGATATATTGAGTTCAAAGTAAGAATGACAATCCCTTTTTATTTATTTATTTCTTGAATGATTTGAGTTATTTATTTGAGATAGAGTGAGAGTGAGACAGAGAGAGCGCGCACAAGCAAGGGGAACAGCTGGCAGAGGGAAAAGCATGCTCCCCCTGAGCAGGGAACCTGATGCAGGCTCAATCCCAGGACTCCAGGATTCTGACCTGAGGTGAAAGCAGCCAATTAACTGACTGAGCCACCCAGGCGCCCTGACAATCCCTTTTAAAAAAGCAGTACAGGGCGCCTGGGTGGCTCAGTTGGTTGAGCGGCTGCCTTCAGCTCAGATCATGATCCCGGAGTCCCGGGATCGAGTCCCATATCGGACTCCCGGCTCTGCGGGAAGTCTGCTTCTCCCTCTGACCTTCTCCCCTCTCATTCTCACTCTCTCTCTAATAAATAAATAAAAAATCTTAAAAAAAAAAAAAGCAGTACAGACCCTCAGATGACTGAGCAACCCAGGGCCCCTATATCACTTTTATCTATTTATTTATTGATGAACACTTGGATGCTTCCATAGTTTGGCTATTATAAATAATGCTGCAATAAACATAGGAGGGGAGGTATCCCTTTGAATTAGTATTTTTGTATTTGGAGGATAAATGCTCACTAGTGCAATTACTAGATTGTCGGGTAGTTCTATTTTTAACTTTTTCAGGAACCTCCATGCTGTTTTCCACTGTGGCTACACGAGTTTGCATTGCCACCAGCAGTGCACAAGGGGTTCTTCTCCACATCCTCACCAAAACCTGTTGTTCCTTACGATGTTGATTTTAGCCATTCTGACAAGTGTGAGTTGATTTCTTATTGTAGTTTTGATTTGCATTTCCCTGATGATGTGTGAAGTTGAGCATTTTTCATGCGTCTGTTGGACAGTGAGATGTCTTTTTTGGGGGGAAGTGTCTGTTCATGTCTTCTGCCTGTTTTCTAATTGGATTATTTGGTTTTGGGGTCTTGAGTTACATAAATTCTTTATATACTTTGGATACTAACCCTGTATCAGATATGTCATTTGTAAATATCTTCTTTCATTCAGTAGGTTGTCTTTTGGTTTTGTTATTTCCTATACTGTTCATAAACTTTTTTTTTTTAAAGATTTTATTTATTTATTTATTAGGAAAGAGAGAGAGTGAGAGAGAGCAGGTCAGAGTGAGAAGCGGACTCTCCATGGAGCTGGGAGCCCGATGTGGGACTCGATCCCGGGACTCCGAGATCATAACCTGCGCTGAAGGCAGTCGCTCAACCAACTGCGCCACTCAGGGGCCCCTGTTCATAAACTTTTTATTTACGGCTGATACCAGAGAAATTACTGCCCATGCTCTCTTCTATGAATTTTATCATTTCAGGTCTCACATTTAGATGTTTAATCTGTTTTGAGTTTATTTTTGTGTGTATTATAAGAAAATGGTCCAGTTTCATTCTTTTACATGTAGCTGTCCAGTTTTCCTAACAGTATTTGTTGAAGAGACTGTCTTTTTTCCATTGGATATTCTTTCCTGCTTTGTCAAAGAATAATTGACTATATAATTGTGGGTATATTTCTGAGTTTTCTACACTTGATCTTCGCCAAAAGGCTGAGAAGCGATTTATTTCTGGGTTTTCTATGCTGTTGTATTGATCTATGTGTCTATATTTATGGCAGTATCATACTGTTTTAATTACTACATCTTTGAAATATCATTTGAAGTCTAGAATTTTGATATCTTCAGTTTCGTTTCTCTTTTTCAAGATTACTTTGGGTCTTGTGTGGTTCTATACAAATTTTAGGATTGTTCTAGCTCTGTGAAAAAATGTTAGTATTTTGATGGGGATTGCATTAAATGTGTAGATTGCTTTGGGTAGTATAGACATTTTAACAATATTTGTTCTTCCAACCCATGAGCATGGCATGTCTTTCCATTTTTTTTTTCATTGTCTTGAATTTCTTTTGCCCATGTTTTATCGTTTTCAGAATGTTGATCTTTCATCTCTTCGGTTAAATTTATTCCTAGACATTTCATTCTTTTTGGTGCAATTGTAAATGGGACTGTTTTCTTACTTTCTGCTGCTTCATTATTAGTGTTTAGGAATGCAACAGATTTCTGTACATTAATTTTTTTATGCCGTGACTTTACTTAATTCATTTATCATTTCTAGTAGTTTTTTGGTGGAGTTTTTAGGGTTTCCTATATATAGTGTGTCATCTGAAAATAGTGAGTTTTACTTCTTTACCAGTTTGGATGATTTATATTTATTTTTATTGTCTAGTTGTTGTGGCTAGGACTTCCAGTACTATGTTGAATAAAAGTGGTGAGAGTGGAAATCCCTGTCTTGTTCCTGACCTTAGGGGAAAAGCTCTCAGTTTTTTCCCATTGAGTATGATGTTAGCTGTGAGTTTTTCATGTAAGGCCATTATTATGTTGAAGTATGTTCCCTCTAAGCCCACTTTGTTGAGGGTTTTTTTTTTTTTTTTTTTTTAAGATTTTATTTATTTGGGCGCCTGGATGGCTCAGTTGGTTAAGCAACTGCCTTCAGCTCAGGTCATGATCTCAGAGTCCTGGGATCGAGTCCCGCATCGGGCTCCCAGCTCCACGGGGAGTCTGCTTCTCGCTCTGACCTTCTCCCCTCTCATGCTCTCTCTCACTGTCTCTATCTCAAATAAATAAATAAAATCTTTAAAAAATCCATTCCTTTAAGATTTTATTTATTTATTTGACAGAGAGAGAGATCATAAGTAGGCAGAGAGGCAGACAGAGGGAGAGGGCTCTCCTGCTGAGCGGAGAGCCCAATGTGGGGATCGATGCAGGGCTTGATCCAGGACCCTGAGATCATGACCTGAGCAGAAGGCAGAGGCTTAACCCACTGAGCCACCCAGGTGCCCCTGTTGAGGGTTTTTATCATGAATAAAAGTACTTTGTCCAATACTTTTTCTGCATCTATTGAAATGATCATGTGGTTTTTATCCTTTCTCTTATTGATGTGATGTATCACGATTGATTTGTGAATAGGGAACCACCTTTGCATCCTGGGAATAAATTCTGTTTAATTGTGGTGGATGATTTTTTTAATGTATTGCTGGATTTGGTTTGTTAGTATTTGGTTGAGGATTTTTGCATCTTTGTTCATCAGAGATATTGGCTTGTGGTGCACATGCTCTCTGTCTCTTTTTTTTGGGTATCTTTATCTGTTTTTTGTATCAGGATGATACTGGCCTCTTAGAATGAATTTGGAAGTTTTTCTTTTTTCATTTTTTGTAATAGTTGGGAGAAGAATAAATATTAACTCTTCTTTAATTAGCAATAATCGCGCCTCGGATAAACCTCATTGGCTACGATACTGCCACTGCACAAAGTTAACTCTTCTTTAAATATTTGGTATCATTCCCTTTGTGAAGTCTTCTAGTCCTGGACTTTTGTTTGTTGGGAGTTTTTTGATTACTGATTCAATTTCATTGCTGGTAATCAGTCTGTTTAAATGTTCTTTTTTTTTCTACTTCACTTTTAGTAGGTTATAGGTTTCTAGGAATTTACATATTTCTTCCATGCTGTCCAATTTATTAGCATATAATTTTTCATAATATTCTTTTATAATACTTTGTATTTCTGTGGTGTCTATTGCTAGTTCTCCTCTTTCATTTCTTTTTTTTTTTAAGATTTTATTTATTTATTTGACAGAGAGAGAGAGATCACAAGCAGGCAGAGAGGCAGGCAGAGAGAGGGGGGGAAGCAGGCTCCCCGCCAAGCAGAGAGTCTGATGTGGGGCTCGATCCCAGGACCCTGAGATCATGACCTGAGCCAAAGGCAGAGGCTTAACCCACTGAGCCACCCAGGCGCCCCGTCTCCTCTTTCATTTCTGATTTTATTTGGGTCTTCTCTCTCACTCTCCCTCTCCCTCTCTCTCTTTGATGAGACTGGCCAGAGTTTTATCCATTTTGTTGATCTTTTCAAGGAACCAAGCTCCTGGTTTCACTGACGTGTTCTATTTTTTTTTTTTTTTTAGTTTCGGAATCATTTATTTCTGTTCTAATCTTCATTATTTCCTTCTTTCTGCTGGTTTTAGGTTTTGTTTGTTCTTTTCCTAGCTCTTTTAGGTGTAAGTTTATGTTGTTTTTTTGTGATTTTTCTTGCTTCTTGAGGTAGACTTGAATTGCAATAAAATTCCTTCTTAGAACCACTTTTGCTGCATCCCAAAGGTTTTGGACCATTGTGTTTTCATTTTCATGTAATTTTTTATTTATTCTTTGTTTTCTTGGTTGACCTATTCATTGTTTAGTAGCATGCTATTTAACCTCCTTGTATTTGTGCTCTCTCCAGATTTTTTCTTATGGTTGATTTCTAGTTTCATAGTGTTGTGGTCAGAAACGATGCAAAATCTTTTTGAATTTGCGAAGACTTGTTTTGTGGCCTAATATGTGATCTATTCTGGAGAATGTTCCATGTGCATTTGAAAAGAATGTGTATTTTGTGGAAGTTCTGAATACATCTGTTAAATCTATCTGGTCTGCCCTATCATTCAAAGCCACTGTTTCCTTGTTGATTTTCTGTTTGGATGATCTGTCCATCCAGGTAAGTGGATTATTAAAGTCTCCTACTATTATTGTGTTGCTATCTATTAGTTCCTTTATGTTTGTTATTAACCGTTTTATGTATTTGGGTGCTCCTATATTGGGTATATATTTATAATTGCTCTGTCTTCTTGTTGGATTGTCCCCTTTCTTGTTACTTAGTATCCTTCTTTTTCTCTTGTTACAATATTTCTTTTTTTTTTTTTTAAGATTTTTATTTATTTATTAGAGAGCGAGAGACTGAGAATGAGAGGGGAGAAAGTCAGAGGGAGAAGCAGACTTCCCGCAGAGCCGGGAGTCCGATATGGGACTCGATCCCGGGACTCCGGGATCATGACCTGAGCCAAAGGCAGTTGCTCAACCAACTGAGCCACCCAGGCACCCTTTTTTTTTTCTTTTTTAAAGCAGGCTCCCCACTGACCAAGGAGCCCGACATGGGACTCGATCCCAGGATCCCGGGATCATGACCTGAGCCGGAAGCAGCCGCTTAACCGACTGAGCCACTCAGGTGTCCCACTTGTTACAATATTTCTTTTAAAGTCCATTTGTCTGATATAAGTATTGCTACCCGAGTTTGAAAAGTAAAATGCATGATATCATTTTGACATCATTTGCATGATAAATGTTTTTCCATCCCCTCACTTTCAATCTGCAGGTGACTTAGGTGTGAAATGAGTCTCTTGTAGGCAACATATAGATGGGTCTTATTTTTTTTTATCTACTCTGTCATCCTATGTCTTTTGATTGGAACATTTAGTCCATTTACATTCAAAGTAATTATTGATAGATATGTATTTATTGCCATTTTATTACTTGTTTTGTGGTTGGTTTTGTTACTTTTCTCTGATCCTTTCTTCTCTTGCTCTCTTTCATGGTTTGTTGGCTTTCTTTAGTGATATACTTGGATTTGTTTCTCTTTATACTTTGCATATCTATTACTGGTTTTTGATTTGTCGTTACCATTAGGTTTTTATATAACATCTTCTGCATATTGCCATCTATATTAAGTTGATCATTGCTCAAGTCTGAACCCATTTCTTACTTCTCTCCCCCACCCCATGTCCTAGGTGTATGGTGTCATAGTTAACATCCTTTTATTTTGTGAATACCTTGACTGATTTTTACAGAAATACTTATTTTTACTGCTTTTGTGTTTTTTACTTTTCATACTCTCACTTATGACTTTTTCTTTCCACTTAAAAGTCCCCTTTAATATTTCTTGTAGGACTGGTTTAGTGGTCATGAAGTCCTTTAGCTATGGTTTGTCTTGGGAACTCTTTATCTCTCCTTTTCTTCTGATGATAGCCTTGTTGGATAGAGTATTCTTGGCTGCAGTGTTTTCCCTTTCAGCACTCTGAATATATCATGCCAAGTTCTTCTGACCTGCAAAATTTCTGCTGAAAAATCTGCTGATAGCCTTTGGGATTTCTCCTTTTATGTAATTGTCTTCTTTTCTCTTGCTGCCCTTAAATATTTTTCTTTATCACTACTTTTAATTATTGTGTGTCATGTGGACCTCGTTGGGTAGATTTTTTTGGGTAGAATCTCTGTGCCTCCTGGATCTGGGTATCTGTGATACCCAGATTATGAAATTTTTCAGCTATTATTTCTTCAAATAAATTCTCTACCCCCTTTTCTCTCTTCTTCTTCTGGGACTCCTATAATATGAATGCTATTATGTATGATGAAATCATGAGTTCCCTAAGACTATTCTCAGTTTGCATAACTTTTCCCCTCTAATTTGCTCACTTTTATTACTTTCCGTTACTCAGTCTTCCAGGTCATTAATTCATTCCTCTGCTTCATCTAGCCTGCTATTCATTCCATCAAGGGTATTTTAAATTTCACTTATTATCTTCTTCATCTCTGATCTTCTTTTTTATCTCTTTATAAAGGGTCTCACTGATGTCCTCCACTCTTTTCTCAAGTTCAATGAGTATCTCTATGATCATTACTTTAAAATCTCTATCAGGCATATTACTTATATCCTCTTCACTTTGGTCTTTTGTGGTGGTATGGTCCTGTTCTTTCACTGGGGATATTCCTCTATCTCCTCATTTTGTCTAATTCTATGTCTGTTTCTTTGTGTATTAGGAAAGTTGGTTACCTCTCTTGCCCTTGAAAGTAATGACCTTACAAAGAAGAGGTCCTGTAGTGGCCTGCAATGCAGTGTGTCCTGTTCCCCAGGACCTGGTGCTTCAGAGAGTGAGTCCTATGTGTGTTGCTCATGCCTTGTTGTTTAGTCCTGGCATCTTTACCTTTCAGTCCAGTTGTCTGCAGAAGCTCTCTTTGCCTGTTGTGAGCAGTGTTTGGTCCCTGGCCAAGTGGGGTACATTTTAACAAGGTTTGTGCTGGTCTGCTTGCAAAATGAGACCTGCCCCCACTGCCATTGGAACTAAGGCCATGCAAAAATTGCAGGTGGGAAGTCAGGGTGCTGGCAAGTTTTGTGCTCTTCTTCTCAGGTAGTAACCCTGCAGCACCAGGACTGAGGCAAGCATGACTGGGAAGTTGGGATCTGCTGAACCATCGTGGGGAGCTAACTTGGTGTAAGCAAGTTAGGTAGGAAATATTAGTGCCATGCTGGCTCCCACAGGTGGTACTGTGTTTATGCTTGGGAGGCAGAAGAGGGAAATGGTGCCTGCTAGTTCCTTTGTTCCTGGAGGGGTGATTCCTGTGATTCCTGCCTCTCTGGGCCACACCCCGAGATGAGTAAACACTCTCCCTCCAGTTTGCCCCTGACATTTCTTCAAACTGCTTCTTCCCTGCTGTATCTCTGCTGTTTGTCATGCTGTCTCCTTAACAGTGGGGTCTCATATTCTTAATGCCCTGCAGGCCCTCCCAGAGCCAAGCCTTCTGATTTTTAAAATTCTAGGCTTTAAGTCCTGCTGGTTATAAGAACTCATGAGATTTGGCCCCTCTCACTTTTCAAAGCCAAATGTTATGGGGATTTGTTTTCCCAGTGCAGACTTCCTAATGTGATAATCTGTGTTTTGCCCTTCTCCGTGCCAACTGCTCCCTACCCACCACTGACAGCCATGGTCCATTTCAGTCCCAAATCATATCTTCACCTTCCTACTTTCTTTGATGTAGCCTCTTCTCTCTTTAGTTGTGGAGTTTGTCCTGCCAGCCTTCAGATCATTTTGGAGGTTATTTTTGGGTTATGTTGTATCCATGGGACAAGGTAAGTTCAGGGTCCTCCTACTCCACCATCTTCCCAGCCTCTCACCCCCACCCCATCCAGTAATCTCAAAGATTGTTTTTAATCTCTAGAAATTCCATTTGGTTCTTTTATATATTTTTTTCACTTCTTTCCTTACTATATTAATATTTTCTTTTAAATAACTTAAACAGAATTATAGTAGTTCTTTTAATGTACTTTTCTGTCAATTCCATTATTTCTGGATCTGTTTCTATTGTCTAATTTTTCTCCTAGGTATGAGTCACATTTTTCTGTTTCCCGGCATGTCTGGTAATTCTTAATTGGATCCTAGAAATTAGAAATTTTATTTTGATGAGTATCTGGATTTTTGTTATTCTTAAATGTGTGTAGGGCATTTTTCTGATAGGTTATCTTCAACTCTTTTTTTTATGTTTTGTTATGTTTCTTTTAAGTTCTGTTATGATTCATCTGGCTCTGGGAGTTGCCTTTATTTTAGGGATAGGGCAGCCCCATTTAAAAAAATTTTTTTTTAAGATTTTATTTATTTGACCTTTTTATTTTTTTAATTTTAGGGCAGCCCCACTTATAAGATGTGGCTCTTTTTGCAGTTTCTATTGAATGGCTTGCATGATAATGGAGGACTCTTTATTGTACTCTGGCTAATGGTGAATTTGCATAATTTCTAGGACTGTCTGAATTCTGGGAACTATTCAGCTCATTACTCTCTGACTTTTGTCCTACCTCATGGAATTGCATCCTGTTATTCAGGAAAGACTCAAGGAGACACCCATGCGAATTTCTGTGGCCCTTTGTGCCCCTCATTCTGTTACTCTCCTATTTTGTACTCTGCCCCACAGCTTCCAGTGGCCTGTACTCCTATCTCTGTCTCCTAAACTCCACGAGAATTTTCTTCTCTGTTTGGGATACCCTCCCTGCTCCATGATCCAAACAAAAATTAGAATAGATGATTAAGATATCATAGGGATAAATATATATATACTTTTTGCATGCATGGAATAATAGAGAATAAGCTGTCCCATATATACAATATTTACTACTGAAACAAAAACAACCCCTCTCCTATCTTAGGATCTAAGTTTCCCTAAGCTTAAGGTTAATCTGATGAGCAGATGAAGTAAGCCCATGGAAGAAAGCTATTTAAGCAAACAACTTTTCTTCCCCCAGGCATTTCAGAAGAAAAGCAGGGAAAAAAGAAACTGATATTTTAAAGTTTCCTTCAGGATCTTCTCTCAGTAAGATTAAATTAAAACTACTTCAGTGTAGCATGGATGTTAAGTGAAATGACAACGCAGGAAACATGATGGGAGGATGACTAGTCTGAGAATAAAGAAACTTGGATTCTAGTTTCAATTATAAACTGTTACTCTGTGATTTGTGGCTTTAATTCTCTTATCTATAAATGAGGCACTGACTAGTGTTCCACCCAATCCCAACTGTTTTCAGGATTGAGTAAGCTAGTATTCACAGAGGTGCTTATAAAGGGTCAGATTGAAGGATTATCATTATTAGAATGATTGAGATTAAATCATTTTGGAGTAATTTAAGGCATCCATAGTGATATGTCCAATTAGGAGAAGCCAGTCAGATTACACATCACGAACATGGCAAGGGTCAGTAGGCTTGACAAGGGGTCTCAGATACAAATAAAGTCTGAGCAGAGTGGTGGGTGAGTACCCCAAGGCCAGACTGCAGGTGCCCCTGTTTTTGTCATGATGGGACCCCTCAGAAGCCAACCTTCAGATATAAGTCTGTTGAATGCTATCTCCTCGGTGCTGTTTTAAAGTCTCCTTTTGCGGTTCACTATTGTAGCAAGCTCTGTCCTTCCCAGTTAGTGCTCGTGACCCATCCCAGCTCCCTCCCACAACATCCTGGGCTGGCTGGGCTTCAGGTCCTCTCCTTGTTGTTCTGCCCCCATTAAGAAGTATCATTCCTGGGCTACCCACCCAACCAGTTGGCATTCTTCTGGACTGTGACAGTCAGAAATTCTAATTAACTGTTGCCTGATTATCAACCTAATTAAGGACACCTGCTAGGGAGATTAGCCCCTCTGATCCAGGTTCCTGCTGTAACTGTCACAGTTAATTTATTCCTAGATAATCAAAGGCTGACTATGGCCTTGTTTTCACCATGATGTTTGATTATCTGTAAACTGGCTTCCCCTTGGTAATCTGGATAATTGGGAATAGCCTATGCTACAGGGTAGGGCAAGGTGGGACTTCTCCAACTTTGCTGCTCGGAAGGAGGCATCTACCAACTAGCATCACTGGCAGCTACTGAGCAATGAAAGATCACGGGTCCTGCCTCAGATATATTGAATCAGATTGTGCATTTTAACTAGAGCTGCAGTGCTTTGACTTTGAGAAACTCTGTTCTAGATCAAGTCATACTCCTCAGAGAGTAGAGGGGAGTTGCCAGAGGCACCAGCAAGCATACAAGCACAGCATCTCCCATCTCCCATGAGAAGATCATCAAAGGGACATGACCACATTGGAAGAATGAAGGGGAAGACAATTACCACCGACATGGAGGGGAAGGCATTGGATCACTCCCAAGGCCAGAACCAGAGGATTCTGACGACCTGCAGGGGAAGTTCCCCTTATCAACAGTGGGGCAGCCCACCTAACCAAGTAAGCTCTAAGACATATTAATATGAATAAACCCTGGTTTCTGAATAATTTTAATTTCAAAACAGCAACAGTCATCCAACACACTTAAACCAGATCAAAATGAACAAGACTGTACAGAATAAAGCAAGGATTTATACCACAAAGCCAAAAAAAAAAAAAAAAAAGTCAAAATCTAAGAATAAGAATACATTAAAACAGATGACACTTATATACTCTATTGTTAAGTCTTTGTCCTCTTGGTATCAGGAAGAACAGACAAGAAGATGTCATCACAGAGGAAGGGTGGAAAAAGTTTAAGATAAGGAATTAGAAGACTTGGCTTTGAATTTTGGTTCCACCTTACTTCCATATTTCACAGTTTCTAGCCTTCAACTTCGTTGACAATCTTTGATAAAATAGGTTCAAAATACAAGTCTCAATGGGGTGTTGTGAGAATCAGCCAGGACAGCTGGAAAACACCATCTTTGCCAGGCACCCCCATCAGCGTACAGTATAATGTTCATTCCTTCATTCCTCAATGTAAGATGATGTTGCTCTTAGCAGGGCCTGGGGTTGGCTGCACTGCTGGGAAGGCTATAGGCCAAACTCCTGTCTCTTGTAACACCAAACATTCTCTGTTAGAAAGGAGTCATTTTCAAGTCTTTGGGTGGAGTTCTGGTTAATGTGCCCAAGAGTAGGGACCCATCCCAGCCCCTGTACTGGCCAGAAAGATCCAAGACAAAAGTGAAAATCATCACTTCTAGCCAATTTTGAAAAACGTGAAACTCCCCTCCTGTCCTCCCGGTATTTATATGTTTTCTGCAATTTTGCTTAACATGGAGAACTTGCTTTTTCTCAGTCCAAAGGGACCTAGCTATACTCCTCTCAATTTTATTTTATAGCTAACCTGATCATATAAAAGGGATTCAGGGTATCCTGATATATTGCAAGTCTTAGCAGAAAATCAGAATAGAAAAGAAAAAAAAACAAGCATAGGAGGCAGATAGAAAATTTATACATATTATTTTTAGCCAAGTGAAATGGAAAGGAAAAAAAAATAAACTGGAAGAAAAGAGGTGGATAAAATCGCTGTGAGAAGTTCTGATTACAAAATAAGACTTAGGTAGCAGATTTTATAAACCTACATGCTGAGCCAAATGAATATTCATTCGTGCAGCCCATAATGCAACAGCAGTGAGAGCAAGGAAGAGACAGGCCACAGACGAATGAGGCATTAATAAAACATTAAAAGCCTCTTCTCACTGGATGGTCAGTACAAGATGTGCTGAAGCATAAAAATGTGCAATTTAATAAATAGTATGGCTGAACAAGTGGGTGGAAAAAACATTCAAATCCATGTAAATCATGCTGAAGATATTGTTAAAAGATTTTATGAAAAGCCTTGGGAAAAAAAATGCTGATCTGCTCACAGATGTTGGTGGGCAATTTTGTACACATTTAGGGTTTTAAATTAGTTTTCCTCTTCTAAATCATTCACTTTGTTGTTAAAAAAGTGCTGGGGGAGGAATGCTCAGAAAACATACACACAAAGGAGGGAGGAGGCAGGGGAGGAAGAGAAACTAAAAAAAAAAACAATTGGGACTTTCCTTCTATTTGAGATAACAAAAGAAAAGGATGTAGGGATCATAGTGAACCTCACACACAAAAAATTAAGGCAGCATTATGGTATACTTAGACAAAAGTTAAGTATATTTGTTGCCACAGTTAAAAACAAGAATACAGTGTGTTTTAGAAAGAGCACTAGGCAGGGGTTAGGAGTTTTTAGAAGTTACTGCCATGAACACTGTGTTCATGAGGATTTTATTGTTCTATTCAGGCTCAGTGGGAAGTTGTGCGGGACTGATTTCTGCCAGAGCTTACCAGTGCACATTAGATAAACCAGTAAGTTAGTTCATATTGCTATGAAGAAACTCCAGGAATCTGCATATTTTTCTTGATTTATTTAAGCCTAAACTTCCTCATCTATAAAAGAAGAAGAATAAATAAAATGATTCTTCCATGAGATTCAGAGGGAACCTGGGAGCATAGCTGAATTGGACAGGATGACCACTGTCACAGCTGGGTTCTGTGGTGAAGAGAAGTATCCAGAACGAGGGGCAAATCAAGTCTATCTACTTGAAAAGGTCCCATTCAGGTTCTAGAAAGGCCAATATAAACACCATGTTTGAGGGATAAGAGCTAGAATTAAAGTTTGAATCTCAGAGTCAAAAATTCCAACTCAAGACAAAGTTCAGAGTAATAAATTTGAGGAAAAAATAAAAAGAAGGACTTCTTATTGAGGCAAAATTCTCATGGAATCATAATTTTCTCTTGCCTTTAAATCTCCTCCTAAAAATGGATACAAAAATGAAGCAAGCAAAAGAAAACCCATGGACCACTTCTTCAGTAAAACTAAGTGGCAAGATATCCCACAAGACCTAAAGTATGTATAAGTAGGACAGACCATCTGCCAACAAGAAGGCCTTCACAGGTCCCACATGAGATATGCAGTTTGTGGAGGGGAAAGAGGAGCACAACAATGGACCCCCACTTGTGTGGAAACCCATAAAAGTGGGTCTGAAAACAATTGGCAGAATGGGACTAGTCTCTACAGAAATACAACAGAAAAGTCTCAGGGCGAGCTCATAGTATATTCTCTAATAGTGTAGATGACAGAGGGTAGAACCGATAAATGTGAGGATAGATCCATAGAACTCTCCCAACCTAACCAGCAAAAAGTGACTCAGAAGAACGGACAGAGTCCTACAGAATTATTATGAATAATAGAAGATCTGGCATTGTTATCACTGGAGTCCCAAAAAGAGACTAGAAGGAAAGTGGAACTAAAAGAATACTCAAAGAAATAATTAGTGCACATTTGGTGAAAGATGCAAACTTGCAGATTCAAGAAACATAATGAACCTCAAATAAAATAAACCCAAAGAAAATGAAATCAAGACATATGGGATTAGTTTTCTATAGCTGTCATAACAAATTACCACGAATTAAAAACATAACGAGCTTATTACCTTATAGTTCTATAAGTCAGAAATCCAGTATAAATTTCATCAGACTAAAATCAGGTTGCTACGTTCCTTTTTGGAGACTGGGGGAGAATGTGTTTCCTTGCTTTTCCCAGATGCTCATGTTTCTTGGCTCCATCTTCAAAGCCAACAATGTCACATTTCTCTGTGCCTTCTTCAGCTGTCACACTGCTCTCTGACTATAGCTGTGAAAATTAGGTTAAGGTCTCTGAAATGGGATGATTATCCCAGATAAACCAGGATAATCATCCCATTTCAGAGACCTTAACCTAATAAACACATCTACAAAGTCCCTTTGCCATGTAGGGTAATGTATTCACAGGTAATAGGCATTAGAGTCAGGATGTCTTTGGGGGTGTTATTTTGCCTACCACAGGCATCATAATTAAACTTCTGAAAACCAAAAGCAAAGAAAAAAATCTTGAAAGCACAGATAAATGAAGCACTTCCTATGGGGGAGCACCAATTAAAATGACAGTGGGTCTCATCTGCCATCATGGAGACCAGAAGAAAGACCATATTTTACAAGTGATGAAAGAAAAAAAAAAAAGTCAGCTGCAAGTTCATTATAACCAGTGAGATATTCCTGAAGAATAAAGGGGAAATAAAGACCTCAGATGAAGGACAACTAAAGGAATTTGCCACTAGCTGATTTACTATCCAAGAACAGAAAATGACAGAATGTATGGGGAAAAAAAAAAAAGATTAACTATATGCTGTTTAAAAGAAATTCACTTCAAATTCAATGACCTTAGGCAGGTTGACAGTAAAAGGATGTAAAAATGGAAACATCAATTTAAAAATAAAAATGTAATAATATTATTAAAAAATATGTGTAGTGATATCTCCTATTTCATTCTTGATTTACATTAAAATGATTAAAATTTACTTATTTTTTAATTTAGAATTTTAATTTTTTAGACAGTGGACTTTACTAACATGTGATCAAGTAGAACTGCAGCAAAGAAAATTCCGAGATACAGAGAGGCATTACATAACGATAAAAGAATCAATTCACTGAAAGACATAATTATCCTAAGTGTGTATCAACCAAACCACAAAGACTTAGAAGAAATGATACAAAAACTTATTGAGCTAAAAAAAAAAAAAAAGAAACTGATGAATCCATAGTTATAGTTGGAAACTTTCACATCCTCCTTCAGCAACTGATAGAACTACCAGACTAAAACTTAGCAGGGATACAGAAAATCTGAACAATATAATCAACCAATGAATCTAATTGATATATATATTGCATACTATACCCAATAACAGCAGAATACACATTCCCCCCCCCAAAATCCATGAATATTCATAATTTAGACCATAACCTGGGTCATAAAACAAATTTCAACAAACTTAAATTGCATCATAAAGAATATATTTTCTGACCATAATAGAATCAAGCTACAAATTAGAACAACAAAAAAAGTTATAAACATGAGGAAATGAAACAATACACTTCAAAATAACCATAGGTCAAAGAGAAAGTCTCAAAGAAAATTTAAAATAAATACACAGAACTGAAAATAAATTAAAATACATATCAAAATATGTGAGATGCACTGAAAACTTTTTTTTTAAGATTTTATTTATTTATTTGACAGAGACAGTGAAACACAAGTAAGCAGAGTGGCAGGCAGAGGGAGTGGGAGAAGCAAGCTCCTTGCTGAGCAAGGAGCATAATGTGGGGCTCGATCCCAGGACCCCGGGATCATGACCTCAGCTGAAAGCAGATGCTTAACTGACTGAGCCACTCAGGCACCCTGAAAACAATTCTGAGAGGAAATTTCATACTACTAAATGGTTATAGAAAAGAGCAAAGGTCTCAAGTCAGTTAGTTGAGTTCTTATCTCAAAAAAAAACAAAAGACAGAAAAAGAAAAAAAAGAAAAATAACTCCAGAAAAAGTATAAGATAGGCAAAAATAAAGATCAGAGCAAAAGATGATGAAATTGGAAATAGAAAAATAAGAGAAAAATCAATGAAACAAAAAATGTTTATTTGAAAAAAGTCATTAACATTAATAAAGCTCTGGCAAGATGGACAACAATAAAAAGAAGGAAGACACACTTCAGAAATTATATAGGGACTATTACTACAGATTCTATAGCCATTAAACAACTAATAAGAGGGTGACATGAAGGGAAATGTAATAGTAAGTACCTTCAAACATTATCTTCTCCATAAAAGCAATGAGAAAATTGGCAAAAATTTTAGAATCGACTTTTTTTTTTTTTTTTGGAACTTTTTGGCAAGGTTTTGCAGCAATCCAGGATGTATTTAAGATAAATGTTGGAATCTCAGTAAGAACAGTGGGCTTTTTGGTGTTTTAACTTGGTCTACTCTCCTCTACTCTTTTTTTTTATTTAAGATTTTATCTATTTATTTGAGAGAGAGAGAGAGAGGGATCACATAAGCAGAGGGGGGGCAGAGGGAAAGGGAGAAGCAGGCTCCCTGCTGAGCAGGAAGCCCTACTTGGGGCTGGATCCCAGGATCATGACCATCGCTGAAGGCAGACACCTAACTGACTGAGCCAGCCAGGTGCCCCTAGTCCCCTCCCTTCTTGCCAGCCCCAGAGTAACCTTGAAAAGCAAGAGCCCAAAGTCACGGTGAAACCCAGCACCTACCAGCCATTGAAGAAGGCAGAATGGGGTTAGGGAGTGCCTTTAAGGCCTCACTCACAGGGAACTGTCATTATTTGATAAGTCTGGTGGTTCTCTATAAGATCCTACTTATAAAGTTATCTTTATTTGACATGATTTGTAACTCACCCGGTACAGAAAAGCCTGTCCTCTATGGACAGTTGTAGAAAACATTTAGAAGCAATTGTTCAAATTTACAGCTGCCTGAGCAGACATCAGCAGACTAACCATAAAGCCTAAAAGTAAAAGCTGGTGAATGAGATACCCATAAGGCTTTTTAAAAGCTCCTATATATTCCTGGGAATTGCCTATCTAAATGTTGAAAGTATGCCCCAACACACAAAGAGCACCTTAGAGGAGATTGGAAAACTCACCGGTTCTAGACATTTAAAAAATTGCTGTCTAATTAATCACTAAGCTAACCAAGCAAGGACTTCAGCAATGACACATGACAGAAAGTAGTCTCTACAGAATTATTTTGGAAAAGTTATTAAACAAACAAATGACAATAACAACAAAAACCCTGGGGAGGGAAGAGAATATGATTTCCAGAACTGCCACATTATGTTCTCTAAAATGTTCCAGTTGTCAACAAAAAATTGTAAGACATGCATAGAAATAAGAAAGTAAGACCAATACCTAGGGGAAAATAAAACAATCAACAGAAAATGTCCTTGAGGAATCCCATATGTTGGATTGCTAGATAAAGATTAGCTGTTTTAAATATATTCAAAGAACTAAAGGAAACCATGTCTAAAGAACTAAAGTAGAACAATGCTTCACCAAATAGAGAATATAAAAACTTGTTCTTTTCACAAAAGCAAACACATACTTTTCAAACATACAATGAATATTCACAAAAATTCACGGAGGAAATCTCATCAAAAATTTCAAAATTGTTCTATAGTCCAGATTCATTAGACATACTGTGATGACACTGGGAATCATTGAAAGTACTGAACAAACAAAATAAGAAATTCTGGTAATTAAAAAAAAGAAAAAGAAATTCTGGTAATTGTACATGGTCATGTTAAAAGGTAATTTTAAAAATGTAGCTATGATAATAATAAAAGACCAACTAAAAGACTGTGCTGAGAGAAAAAAAAATTAGAGCCTTAAGGAAAGATTGAAAGACTAATAAATTTCATGCAAAAGAGGGAGGGAAAAACCCAAGAGGATAAGTTCAAAGAAAGCAAACTGAAGTAATAATAAAAGAAAAGCAAAATATTGAAGTAACAGACAATAAAATAAGTGAGTGGAGTTGATTAATATAAATCAAAAAGAGATTATTTGAGAAGACCAAAATATTTAACAAATATTTAAAAGTATAATCAAGAAAAACAGAAAGAAGATAATAAGAAAAACAACAGGAATTAAAGGAGGGTTAACTACAGATCCAGAAAAAAAAATTTTTTTTGAAGATTTTATTTATTTATTTGACAGAGAGAGAGATCACAAGTAGGCAGAGAGGCAGGCAGAGAGAGAGGAGGAAGCAGGCTCCCCACTGAGCAGAAAGCCCGATGCAGGGCTCGACCCCAGGACCCTGAGATCATGACCTAAGCTGAAGGCAGAGGCTTTAACCGACTGAACTACCTAGGTGCCCCCAGAAAAGATTTTTAAATTAGAAATTGATATTACTTTACTTCATTAAGTTTAAAAGTTAGATGAAATAGATATATTATTATAGAAATTATCAAATTTGGCTGAAAGTAAAGTGAAAAATTTGTACAGACCAATAACCATAAGAAAAAAAAGAAATAGAATTCAAAATGCTATTCTCCCTGCCAAAGGTTTAAGGTACATTTAGTGGTTTAGGTATAGTTTCTGAAATCTCTGGGGAACAAATATCTTATACAAACTGTTCCAGGGCACAGAAAACAGTGGGCAGCATTGCTTTATGCTCAGATGAGACAAAGAAAGATAAGAAAATTATCTTTCTCACTTTGAATCATTGGTTTAAAATACTAGCTGTCAGGAGTGCCTGGGTGGCTCAGTCAGTTAAGCACATGACCCTTGATTTCAGCTCAGGTCATCTCAGGATGGTGAGACTGAGCCCTGCATCGGGCATGGGGCCTGCTTAAGACTCTCTCTCCCTCTCCCCCGGCCCCTACTCGCACTCTCTTCCTGGCACTGCTATTGATATGTTCCATAAATATATAATTTTTTCTGTTATAATTATTTCTGTTATTGTTAAGGAATTTTGTTTCCCCTTGATTGTGCTTTTTTCTTCCAAGTATCTGATGTTTCTTAATTGTGAGCCTATTCATCATTAGGTTTCCCTGTTCACATGTCAGTAGCTGCTGTTCTTGTTTACAGTACTCTGCCTTCAGTATTTTAGAGGAAGGAGGAAAACTTGCTCCCAGGGGAGCTGGGCAAGAATGAAGTTGGAAAGAAATAATGAAAGAAGTGGGAAGGAGGGGTAAGTGTGCATGCTGCCAGCCCTCTTTTTTTTTTTTTTTTTTTTGCTGCCAGCCCTCTTGATCCAATCTTTATGTCTATTTTAATTTCCACTACTTTAACTTCATCCCACTACAGACTTACGGTGCCGGCATTTAAATAGCCATCCTGAGATTACTTCCTATAGGGGGTTCAACTTCTCCAAAAATATATTTGCTTAAATTTACACTTTTCTCATTTACCCAAAGGACACTATTCGTTGATTTTAGAGAGTATATTCCCTGGAGATGGGCTCTATTGCCGGATTACAAGTTCTTTGTGGATCTTATGTTGAGCATTCTAAAATGATTGCTGTTTGATGGTAACGAAGACAAGGATACTGCGATGCTCTATTCAATGCATCCTTCTCTTTCTGATAGTGTCACTGAGCTGACAGTACTTTGGAAAGCCTATTGGTGTCCATTTATCAACGTCAAAGTGAAGAATACTTTCATTATAAATTCTATAGCTTTATTATTTACTAAAGTAACCAAGGTTTTCCTGATATTAAGTATTTTTAGCCTGGATCACCTCTTAAATACTAAAACTTGAGGAAATGCCATTAGGTTTTATAGCATCACATCCCAGCATTGTCGCTGGTATTATTCTTACTGAAAACAAAAACAAAAACAAAAAACAAAAGGAACACAGAGTGGTGAAATAATTAATCACATGCTAAGGCAAGGAAAGAAGCAAAATAAGACGTTTTTTATGGGGAAACCCCTATACTACCCAATAGACTCTGATGCCAGCCCTTGATCAGCACTGAATCAAACAATTATACCTACACTACAACTGTATTGAGAAAATACACTGGTGCCGAAATGAGTAGGACTCTCTCTGCATTAAAGCTGAATGATAGATGAGGAATTCCTATAGGATGGTGATGTGAAAGCTGGTCAACACAGTTAACATTCCCCATCATTGCTATTATATGCTGGCCCTTGGCAGATTTTTTTTTTTTTTTTTAAATCAGGCACAGGCTTTACAGGCTTTAGAAGTATAAAAATAAGCTATGGGAAACACTGCAACCATCTGGGACACAGATGCGCGGTGAGCAGGAGACTGTGGATTTCTGTAGAAAGGGACCACCAGTCATTCTTCAAACGTGGAACTTGTTGCCAAAAGTGGAAACCAGCTCTCAGTGTTAATGGAGTTATTGGCTGAGTGGTAAGGAGGCTATTGATTGGACAAAAGCTCTGTGGCCTTTTTCTTCTTTGGAAACTCTCTGAGCCTGAGCATGCACAGCGTTACAATGGACATTTCTCTCCACAAATATTTTCCACAATGCCCTGGCAAATCTTCCTCACAAAGTAGTCCTTAAATACATAACTCAGTTTCATACACCACCTAGCAATCAGTTTCCATTCTCCAGAATCATCTGGTAAAAAAGCAAGCAAGTAAGCTAAGAAGAAATTAAAGACACAAAACAGGCATACCTATTCTGCCTTCTCTTCATTCACAGCTCTTTCCAAAAGGGCCATGTACCCACTTCTTGGATTCACTCACTATACACCTCTCTGCTCTTTACTTATGGCATTAAAGGTGTATCTACCAGGCCTCTCCAGGTGACTGCATTCACATTCAGGTTCCCACCTACATTTTTAAAGCCACCTTCCATTAATACTGGGGGAGGCAAAATCAACAGGAGGCTGTGGCTTCTGTGCACAGGAGACAATTCTCTTAGGTGGTATTGTTATGCCCAGATTTTGAGATCCCCAAATACCACCAGGGAGCCGAGTCCGATGCAAAAGCAAAAGAGCCCTTTCTTCAAGCTAGCTTGAGCTCTCTCACACACTCACCGACACGGCATGGTGTAGAGAAAGAGAGAGAGTTTCAAAAAGCGCAAGGGGTCAGTGGCCAATGAGTTTGTAACACACAGAAAGTTGCTTAGTAACTGTTTAATCTAGCCTATCACCCTGGCCAGAATTGGCGCACAAGTTTGGCCGGCAAAAGGCGGAGTTAATATTCTTTCCCAGGCAGGGGTTCCACGTTCCTATTGGCTAACCCAAACCCAACCCATAGGCCCTCTGGGCTAATTAGCTCAAGGGAGGGCTGAGCCACACTCAGACCCTCCCAGAGGCAGGTCCTGCGGGGGGCCCACACACAAGAAGGCGGGTTTAAACAAAACAAGCCAGCCCTGCTCTGCTCCTTCAGTATAGGTTGAAGGTTGTCAATGAAGTGTGTACACGAACACACCAGCCAATGTATGGAGCACACAGCTTTGACAGAAGGAAACCCCCAGTGAGCACATGAAAGTAGAGCCTACATTTCATATCTGTTTGCCAAGACTAGAAGCTACAGGCTTACTGCAATGGACAACAGATAGATGGATATGTGCATATGGGTCCGGATAGACACATATGCACACACATACAAATGCACACACAGAGAAAGCTTTTACTGCGTATATTATTTTTACTGGTTACTGGGCTCTTGTGAAGCAGGAAAGCCTTTCTGTGGAATAATTAGTCTATCTGTAAGGTTGAGCAGCTGTTGAATAAGAACACCGCTCACAAATGCTACATGCCTAAACATTGCTCGGTTTCAGTTCGCTGGGTTTTATCGATGTCAGTGAGTGTGCAATTGCTCACAGACATGGGGAAAGATTTCTTCTTTTGAAACTCACACCAAAGCCTTGAGGAGTGTCTGTTCAGGCAGAGATTTTTTTTTTTTTTAATTTTATTTGACAGAGACACACAGAGAGAACACAAGCAGGGAGAGTGGGAGAGGGAGAAGCAGGCTTCCTGCTGAGCAGGGAGCCCGAGGCGGGGCTCCATCCCAGGACCCCGGGATCAGGACCTGAGCTGAAGGCAGACACCCAACGACAGAGCCACCCAGGCGCCCCAGGCAGAGGTAGATTGAGTCCTCTGCGGTGGTCGACCAATTTCTCCACTGCAGGTGAAGACCACCCTCCACAAAAGGAATAGCTCCTCTGGGCCTGCAGTCGGTCCCCATTCCTTCCGGAACAAGACACAGAGTTAGCCTGATTTGCTCCAACTCTCCCTGGGGCAAGCATGAGTAAAATCACAGGGGAATTGTATGAAGACCAAAACCAAGGGGTTCCAGATTTAAAACAAACCACTATCATCGCCTCCCCCACCCAGGGGGGAGCTTCTATGATTCTAATGATTAATCTAATGATTAAATCTCAGTCTTTTAGGGCCTGTGTCTCTAGGCTGTGACCTTCACAAGGATTCTTGGTATTATTATTATTATTATTTTACCATTAGGGTGAGATAGGAAGGATTTAGGGGGCTGGAATTGGAATTGGATTAAAGCCCTCCTTCTCTACAGGATAAGGCTCTACTAAAGTCTCCTCCCCTAGAAAGTAGGCCTTTCTTATGGAGAATGTTTAGCACAAATCTCTCTCCTCCACCTGCCAGAGCCAGCAGGAGATATCTCTTGACTCTTTACTGTAAGAAACTGGTGGGGTTCCTGGAAGTAAAACCCTTGAAACTGGATTTTTGTTGTGTTGTTGTTGTAAGGACACGAGTGATAACTTCCAAGCTCTTTACACATTGCATTTGAAACTAACAGTCTAGTTGTATAATCTTGCACTAGTTAACATCTCTGAATCCATTTTTCCCTTTATGACATGGAGATAGCAAACCTTTTAGGCCTACTTCATGTCATTACTTACATTAAAATGCTTTATAAATGGTAAAGCACTAAGTTACATCGAGGTTATTACCAACTTGTCAATGTCCCCCACAAATTTGTGGAGTTGTCGCCAGGAAATAACTATTAAGCCTGGAATAACATTTCCTAGCTCCCTTGAAATTGTTCTGTTCCCAAAGAATGAAGTAGGAGACATGTGCCCAACTGGTCCATAATAATGTTCCCAGTGCTCCTCCGTGCTCTTTACCCTTCTCCTAGAAGCAGAGGATAAGACCCTGGAAATGATGGAACCATATGATGGAAAAAAAATATCCCTGCCTACAAGGAAGACTATTGGGTTGTTATGTACGCAAGAAAATCATTGTATTGTCTTAAGCCAATGAAATCTTGATGTTTTGGTACAATATTGAGTGAAACTGTCACTTGGGATAAGGATGACAGAAAAAAGAGACTGTTTTGTTACAGAAATTGAGTGTTTGAAGATTCCAGACAACACGAAATAAGATTAAAAAAATACCTGAAACAAAGGCCCATTAGGATTTGTCAGGTAAACAGTGACTCAGCCTGAGGAAAAGAAAGATTATGGATGTGATATTCTCATCCAAGCCTTGTTTAAGACGGCTTTAGGACAACTATTGAGAGGGAGATAGGCTTGGGGGCAAGGAAGCAAAGCTGTATGTATTTCCTGCTCCTTCCCTGCTCCTTCCCTATACCTGCCACCTCCCCCTGAAACTCTCCCCACTTACCATGGGGCCTGTGCAGCCCTGTTCTAGCATTTCCCATGCCTCTCCTCTCTTGTGAGCTTGCTGTTCCGGGTTCAGGTCTGCAACCTCACAACCCTGGTGGCAAGACTCAGAATATGTACCTTGAACTACTAAAATTTCATCCAGTGGGTGGCGAGGCTTGCTTCCTATCACATAGCCACCAACTTGATTATTCCCCTGTCCTAATTCAGGTTTCTGGTATTTCTTGCTTCTGGAGATTCCAGCTGAACAGGCCAAGCTGGGGTTTAGAGGGAGGAAGCAGGGGTAAGTTGGGGGGGGGGGGAGTAGGGTGAAGGGTCGAGTGTGGGGGATGGGAAACCAACATCCCTGAGAACCTTCTGGGACACCTCCCTGGTCCAAGGCTCTTCCTCCCATGCCCCGCGTTGAAGGCTGCGGCATGCAGTGATTTGCCGCATCTCTGTGTACTGTTAGTCACTATGAAAATCAAATTCCATCTTGGCTCTCAACGCTTCACTGTAATGGTTTTTGGGGCTAAGACCAATAAAGCTAAAATGCGTGAGGAGAGAAATCCTATAAGAGAAAGCAATTTAAGGTACAAGCCTATTAAGTCAGCCTACAACCATTAACTTTTAAATTTAAGGATTGCCCTCCCTATCTTAAGACCACTCCTGGGAGGCAGAGTGGCTTCTTGTTTCTTTTAAATCCAGGCTTAATGTTACTTCTGAGCTCTCACCTAGACATTTCCCAGGGGCTGCCCTCTGGCTGCCCATCTCTTCCTTACCCAGAGGCAAAGGATGTGCTCCCGGGCAGGTGGTGGCACCTTCTGGCCTGGCCCCGCCCCAACCCCCACTGCAGCGGAGAAGGCCCCCAGTGATTGGGACTGTGGGAGAGGGAGGTCCTGGGTGCTGCCAGTTAAGGATACCGGGAAGGACACAGCCAGGTTTGCTCCAGGATGCTGCTGTAAAGCTCCCTCTGAGCAGCCGTGTGGGGAGAAAAAGCTGCTTCGGGAGACAGAGGCATGGACACCGTCTCAGGCTCAGAAGGGAGGCAGTGGGTTCTGGAGGTGGAAGGAAGCCAGAAGACCTCAGTGGGGGGTGAGGGGCTGCATAGTTCCAGGGGGCCACCGTGCAGGGTCAGGAGCTCCGCTGGATAGGGAGGGCTGTGGGAACACAGGTTTTGGACACACTGTGGAATGCCCAGGAAATGTTGTGGTGGCCGTCTCCACTCATGTGGCAAAATGTTAGGAAAATGAGCCAAATGCTAGAGAAAAATGACTAAATCTAAATGCCAGAAGTGGGGGGTGGGGAGTGTGGGGGCTGGCACCCCAGGGTCTAATCTTTTGTTTCTAAAAGAAAGTGCTATCTTTTTAAGTTAGGACTAACTTTAAGGCCTTAAATTCACATATGTTATTCAGACTATTACATTTCAAATAGAAATAGGTAATTAGCTCATCAGGTATGAAATGATTTTAACAAGACTTAGCTAGAACTTTCTAGAAAAATAACTCCTGTTACATCCTTTGTGTCAGCTGGGATGAAAGGCTACAATACTGGCCGCCCTTCATCAACGCAGCCAACAGTCACACTTGAGCCTTGCTTCCCCTCCAGTCTTGTCACCTGCAGCCGTCTACGCGGTCTGAGCCACCCCTCACTGTCTCCGGGCCTCAAGGACCATGTGTGGCCACGGGGCACCTTCCCTGGAACTGCAGCACATGGCACGTTTGGCACATATTTTTTTATTTTCTTTTACTTTCACATTTACAAACTCAGGAAGCCATTTGGAGAAAGGGGAGGTTGAGGCTGCCTGGAAGAGAAGCTGGGCTCGTGGGCACCGCACAGAGTCGGGCACTTAGGACTTCTCACAGGGAAACCTGGCCTGTGTCTCAGGAGCCCTCATTGTCACAGACACCTGAAATAGCTGTGGCCTGCTCCTTCATGCCTGGAAGATGCCTCAGTCCGGGATTTTATTGCTGGTGAACTTGATTATCCAACTTAAAGTCCAGGACGATGGCCTTATCAGAAATGGGTCCAGTGGTGAGCCTTTTGTGCAGATGAAAGGTAACTGGCAGGTGTACACCGCATTGATTCTGTGGTGCCAGCCTGGGGCCTGGGCTTCCTTGTGGCCGCCAGGGAGGGCCCTGGAGATAGGTGTTGTCCATCCGGAGGGGACAAAGAAGAGAACAATAATCAGGGCAGGCGTGCTCAAACCCACAGCAGCTGGAGCGCCAGAACCCAACCAGCGTTCCCTTTCCCCCTGCTACAGGTCCCTTAAGCGCCCCCCCCCAAGATGTTCCCTCTCTCAGGTGGAAAGAATGTACACTCCCCTCTTTCCAAAGTTGCATCTCTTGGGCTGAGGGAGACAACTGTTTGGCAGGCAGTTTAGAAACATGGACTAGAGGTACCTAGGCATAATCCTGGAAAGATGGACCGCCAAAAAGTACCCTCGGGTCACCTCTGAGTTTCACAGGAACAAAACAGTCATGGAAAGAATGGTTTGCCTCTGTGATTATAGCAGCGCTAAGATGAAAGCCAGAGGTGTAATTTTATTACTCAGATTTGATCCTGTATTAGCCCCGTGCGTTTTTTTGCAGACCATTAGCTTCTCCATCTCTTCTCAAAGTGCCGGGTGCCATTCTCGCAAGGCTTCAGTGACAGGCAGGACCACCCCCCTCTCCAGGGGAGCCTCCAGTGGGTCTGCCTCTTTGACAAAGGAGGGAAATGACTCCTCCACCATGTAATTTTTCTTCCCAGACTGTCGGGACTGCAAATGTTTGGTCCCTTTCCCCTTCTGAGGGGAGTAAAGGCCCAATGGCATTGATAGGGGAGGGGGAGATCTGCCCGGGCCCTCAGTGCACCTTATGTCCAAACTAAGTTGTACCGATCAGGGTCCAGCTTCATCGGCCGAGGCATGCCCAGGTCCAGGGGAGACTGCGGCGTGCACTCCAAAAAAAGTGGAATGGAGGACAGGACATTTCTGTGCTCACATCTCCCACCTGGTTAGCCTCTGGTCTAACAGATATTTGAATTCACAATTCTACTCATTAGTTTAGCAAAAAATCTGGCTTCTGATATCCGAAGAGTTTAAAGTCCCCTTCAAAACGTGCATACAGGCGCCGGATGTCTCGTTTGCTGATGCCCAGGAAGTAGCGCTCCACCTTGGTTTTATTGTACACGGTAATGCCCGGAGGGATGGTGGGGTAAGACACCAGGTGGTCTATGCCGGCTTCTTTTAAGATGTATGGGGCATCGTCCTCCAGGGTCTCGTGGTGACCAATCACACTGTACTTTATCTCACAGGGTGCGCACAGCTCAACGTACGTCACCCAGTGAATGATGTGGTCCCCAAACTGAAGGTCCAGCCATCTGTGGTTTGGATCTCCCAGGTACCGTACAAAATCTTCAAACTGGATGCCCCTGGTCTCCGTGCGGTTCCTCCTGTATTTCCTAATGATGCCCGGGGCAATTTCGTGCCTGTACCACGGCTCGAAGCGGGGATTGTGAACAAACTTATCTTTAAATGCAGAAATCAGTCTTTCGAAGGGATCTCTTACAATAAAAAACTTAAAATATGTTTTTAAGCTAAGGAGAGAAATGAAGAGAAACAAGCAGTTAGGCTGCTGGGCGCCAGTGGTAACCAGGGGGACGTGGCCCGAGGGCAGGGTGCCTGCTGCAGCGGCAGCGGCCACGGCAGCTAGAACATACTCTCCCGTGAGGAGCGAGTTCCGCGCATTTCTGGGTCCACCCAGCTGCCTTTGGCAGCGGAACCTGTCACTGGCCATCTTACAGTAAGGGAAGAGAGGCTCAGAAACCATAACTGTCCCAGGCCACAGGACTCATCATCCCAGAGGGCCACCGTGAAGACACTACTTAGCTCAAGAGATATTCGAATATTTCAAAACTTCAAAGATGTTTGAAAGTCCTGTTCTTGGGCAGAGAACTGATAAGGTCAGGAACCCTGAGTGAGGCAGGAAGAGCAGGGTCCAGAAGGAGTTACTCGAAGGGACCTCTGTATACATACAATTCACGGTTGCCAGGGGAAGGCCCAGCCAGAGCAGGGGCCAGATAAGAGAAGGGGGTGGGGGGAGGGAGGCTGCGGCTCTAGCTTCCGGGAAGGCAGGCCATTCTGACGAGGGACGAGGGAGGCCATTCTTCTTGGGCCCAGGGGCGCTGCCAGCAGTGGCGGGTGTGGTGCAGGGGCAGCCGCGGGACAGGCCTGCTACAGTGCCAACAGAATAATGATGGCACTGGCCACAGCCATAATTATGGTGCCTGCTCCACGCCAGAAACCGGCTCAGGGCCCTGCACACCTGAGTTCGTCTTCTCTCACAAGAGGCCCAAGACATCAGTGCTCAGGAGGACAGCAGGCCCGCACTTAGCTGGGAGGCTCTCCGATGCTGCATCTAACAGCTGCATTCTACAGGTTTTGCACAAACCGGAAAGACTAAATAACCAGCACCAGAAGTAATGAGAATCAAATGGCCAAAAAGCAAGGGCGGTCAAAGTTCATTTGGTGCCCTGACTTCTACTTGCCACTCATGCATTCGGATTCCTTCTAAGCCTTGTTCTGCAGGGTCATTTCACAGCTAATAAAAAGAAATTTTCAGTTTACTAGCTAAGTAATTTTTAACATGCCCAATCTCTATTCTTGCTGTGATCAGTGAGGTTTGATTCTCTTTGCCTCTGTTAGGACCAGTTCCCACCACCTGTCCTCCAGGCAGCTACCACGAAGTAGGTGCAAGGCCTCTGGAACAAAATAAAAGACTAAGTGGGCTTCTCCTGTAATCCAAATCCCTTCCCTGTGACCTGAAGGTTCTATTCAGTAAGGAATCCATAAAACTTAACAGAACCAGAGCAGGACAAAAATGACTACTCATTTCTATTAAGAAAATTATGTAACCTTTGCTTTAATGGACTGCATGAAGGTAAGGGTGGAGAAGACTTTCTGAAATTCTCACAAAGGTTTGTGAATTTAAATGCACTGAACATGGGGCATGTGCTTGGCTGCCTTTCGCCAATGTAAACTAAAAGCCCCCAGCAGTCCTTGGAGCAATTTGAGGCACATGGCAAGGACAGAACTGAGCCTCAGGTTTTACCAAAATTCCCCTCCCCTTAGGAACCTACTCCTACCGCTTCTGAATTTCTGCATCGCTGAAGGAAGAGAGACGAGGGAGGCCATTCTTCTCATGGTCATGAACCACATTTTCGGGGATCTCTTCAATAGAAGGAAAAGCGCCTGGGAAAGAAACAAGGGAGGACAGGTTGGTTGCCTCAGTGCTACCCTTAAAGGAAGATGCCTGGTCTCTTATCTTGGGCCCCACATTCCCCACAAGCCCCCCTTAAGTCCCAGTTTAGGTCTTTGAATCCAACTGCTTCTGCCAGCAGGATGAGAGAATGAAGAAAAGCTTCTGGTAATCCATAAGCCAACTAGAGGAAACAGACGAGTTGGGGTGGGGGGAGTGGGAATCAAGGGGGAGAAACACTGCCAATACCTACCCCTGGCAAAACACCTGAATTAGGTGAATCTGACATTTAAAAAAGATCCCTGTGTGCAGAACGGATTCCTAAAATGAACAATACTCATTCTACTTTGAAACTGGGGGAAAAATGCCAGAGCAGCAGGACCGTGAAACATACTGCTGGCTGATGCCCCCGTCAGGGGCCCATCCCCCCCAACAGGCTTGTCTCTCCCAGCTCCACATCCCTAAGCCCAAGGTGGTTCCTAAGCAACCTCACCACATACCAGACTGGCAAGTGGCAAAGCCGAGTGGTACTGGGAAAACCTGGCCAGTGCTGTGGAACAGTATTATATAGCTGAGGCAGGGGACAAGGAGGACAAGTGTCGGGGAAGGCAGGGCAGGATCAAAGCCACAGTGCCCAGGTCGGGGCTGCTGAACTGAACCTTGGGTGCACCCCACCCTCAGGTTGGTGGACTGGGCGGGTTTTTCATTGTCTTCTCAAGACAGACACAAAGCATTGGTATCCATGAAGGTTCTAGCCAAGCCTCCACAAACCTTCCCATCCATTGTTGATGCTTGTTGTGTTAATCCTGCCGTGTTGAAGTCTGGCAAGGAAGGATCTCTGTTGGGCCATCTACACAGCGGCCACTGGCTTGACTGTTTGATTCATCCCTCCCCCCAAGTATATAAGCACGAGTCCAGACCTCTGTGCACAGTGCTATGGATGGCCAGGAAATGAGCAAGATGAAGATCTGCTCCCAAGGGGATAATGGAACAACCAGCTCTGAAGACTTCTACCTGGACCTGCTCAAGTCCCTGTCCCCATGCAGGTGTCTCTGAGGATGACTGAAGAGATCCATAAGGACCATTCTCTATTTTATGACCTGGCAAACCTGCCCTCATTTTTATCCTGTACTTGTAAACTGGTGTTTACTTCTTTAAAGTCTGATGCTTTGTACTGTGGTGGCAGATTTTATAAGACTTTTTCGTGTATTCATTGTTTTAAATTTGATTTGTGACCTCATTTTTTGATGTCAAAAATCCAACAAACTGTCAGATTACTCAAGAAGCACATTAATTATACACCATAAGATGAAGCAAGTGTCTCCTTTTTCCCCGCAACCACAAAAAGGCCAAATGAAGCAACCATGAAAAGGCCCATTGACCACCAACTCTGAGAACAGCAGCAGGAGTGGTGGGCTGAAGGACAGAGACCGCAGGGCCACCTCCCACGGAGCTCTGAGGGCTGATTCCTGGTCCTGGAGTCAACTGCTGTCGACTGGAATTATGTTCCTTGAGGCTGAAGTTAACAGAGCCATAATTATCTTGGACCAATTCAGGGTAATTGGAGTTTAAACAAACAAACATGGTATCTGAAAAGAGCAGTGAGTAATCAAAACCTGTAGAGTATGAGGTCACTTTTCAATGATCTAATTTGTTCCCAAATAAACATCTGATTTCCTGAAGCAAGTCGATTCAATCTTCTGAATATGGAAGCTCAGTGTAAAATGGGGACACCTTATTTCCAGCCTCGTGGCACAGAATACTTCATCTATGGGTGAAGGGGCCCCCAGGCCCACCTGGCAGGGCTCCCCTCCCAGGCACGGGCCCAGGCACTTCCCCTACAAAGGGGCAGCCAGGGGGCCAGTGAGTGTGGAGCCTCAACGTACCAGGACAGAGCTAACCACTGATAAGGCGCAAGGCAGTGCATCGGAAGAAAAGAAGAGGGATCAGCCCGGGGGAGGGGTGGTGGAGGGGGATGGACAGGCTGCTTGAGACGGGGATTCCACTCTGGAAACTAAGGAAAGGAGATTCTGACCACAGGTGGGGCCCTTTGAAAACCTCAGTATCTAAAACTTTCAAGCCACCAGCTTTTAAAGTACACCGCCAACAGGGGAAACACGGCAGAGAACCATGTATAAGGTTACCAGCCCCTCCAGGACAGCCGTCCCTGCCTTTGGCCCCTCTCTGCTGCCTCCACTGCCCAGGGCACAGGCCCCTCCCCGCCGCCCCAGCCAGGCAAACCCTGCTGTCCACTGAACACAGATGCCCACCCGGCCCTGCGCGCACCATTTAACACGATCAGCACTTTCTTCCACTGGGTGTTGCCCACTTTAGGAGTCTGGCAGAAAAGAATCTTGTGCTTGTCACAGACAAATATCCGGTCCAGGACAAACTTGGAGACGGCAGTGTGCGAGAGATTCTTCAGGGCTTCATCCCTGCAGACGTTTCTGATGAGTTCCAAGCGCTCCAAATAGACGAGGGGTTGAACAAGCCGGCTGTCTGAAAGCACCTTCCCGGTTGGCTGCAGGTAACAAGGAGGCAGAAGTGGCACAAGGGCTGGGTCAAGAGCAAACAGGAGAGGGCCCGCAGGAGCCACCCGGGGAGGCCCTGCCCCCTGCCCCCTGCCGTGCTGCCTGCGGAAACGCAGAGGGCGAGAACCAGAGCTGCCTCACAGGAAGGGGGAGACTCTTTCGGGGGCATTCAGGCCACACGGACGGGCTCGACCAAAGCTCAGCCAGAGACGGAGATTCCTTCGCCCTCAGCCGCTTAGACCAAGGAGGAGGCGCGGGCGAGAGGTCGGCCTGCCACCTTGTTGACGGCAGGCATTAGGGCCCGCAGTGTCCTGGACACACAGCAGGATACGCTGCGGTCCAGGATTTTAGTGAAGGCCAGTTTCCGCCCCCTTCCTTCTCCCTGGCATTTCCCTCCACCAATTCTGAGTGTACGTATGCGGACGGTAGCTGAGGACCAGTCATCTACGCATGTGCTGTTTCAATGATACCCTGGTACACCGGCAGAATGGTTTATTAACTGGAAAAACACACCCTCGGTCATTCAGTACGGGTCTTAAAAATGCTGAAGCCATTACTCCATCTCCTCAGCTACGAGCTCGTGGTTATGCCTCTCTGGCACACGGTTTAAGGAGAGGGCTCTGCGTGGTGGTGGTGCCCACCATCCTGGCACCGTGGGCAAGGGCTGGAGCACAGCGCTGGTTTCTGCCGTGTCCTCCCACCAGGCGGGGAAGTCCGTGTGAGCGCTGGGCAAAGGCTCTGATCCAGAAACCCCTGCCTGTCAGGAAAGCGGGCCTGGGAGCGAGCGGACCACGGAGCCCATGGGTGGGGGCTGGGGGGGTGCATGGCGTCCGGCTGGGTTTCTGAGGTTGGGGTGCAGGCTGCACAAGGGCACTGCCGACGCTGCGTTTACTCCGTGACATCTCAATTCTGAAGTGTCTGATCACCTTGGAGTTACCCTGAACAGGTCTCTTAAGCTTTACCCCTCAAAAACAGAGTAATTTCCAGTGTGTGTGTGTAGCTAGGAAGGTTCCTCTGCAGCCTTCACACACTGAGTCATAGCTCTCCCTACATTGGCTCGAGCTGGCCCCCAACACTGCGGTTGTTGTCCGCAGCTGACCCTACCTACCCCTGCCTCAACTGCCACTCTTGGTAGGCAGCTCATTTTTAATACCTGGGTGCTGGTCGGATTTTTTCCATAATGTTCCAGCATATTACAAATTCTGCCAGGATAAGTCAGAGTGGGCTTTTCTGCGGATTTGCATGGAAGGCAGGGAGCCCTTTCTACCTGCATCCTCAGCTCAGAAAATGTCCTTTTTCCTCAGGACGCTTAGGCAGGGGTGGAGCTCATGTGCGACAGTGGTTGGAAGGTCTGAGGTTAAGAGGCAGGCGGGGGGTTCTGGGTCAGAGAGCCCTGCAGTCACATGGATTTTCCCACCTGGTGGGAGGACTCCTTAGAGCAGAAACCAGCACCGATGTGCCCCAGCTTTGCTCACAGTGGCTACGCTTATATACGATGGACACCACTACTCAGTAGAACCCGTTCCCTCTGCTTACAAATAGTTTAAGAGGCATAATCGTGTGCTTACTCTGGAGATGAAAGTCTTATCCCATATATTTGTTATACTGCAATGACTGCCCTTAAAAAAGGAAACATACTGGGCCCCTGGGTGGCACAGTTGGTTGAGCGAATGCCTTTGGCTCAGGTCATGATCCCGGAGTCCCGGGATCGAGTCCCATATCGGGCTCCCAGCTCCATGGGGAGTCCGCTTCTCACTCTGACCTCCCTTCTCATGTTCTCTCTCTGTTTCCTAATAAATAAATAAATAAAATCTTTAAAAAAAAAAAAGGAAATATACAAAAGTTCTGACAGTGGTCAAAGAGTTATGGATTATGATGGGCCATAGTTGATGTTTTTTCCCTTTTAACGCAGGATATTTCTTTAAAATATATGAGTAGATCTTCCTTCTTCATAAAAAAAACCTTGGTTTAAAAGTTTTGGCTGGTGGGGGGAGCACCTATAAAGACTTTTGAAAGTTCTAGAAAACTGTTGCAAGTCCTTTGTGTCCATTTCTACCATATGTGGGTACTTTCTGTATCCAAAAGTGGCTCTGCAAACACAGCACATTTTTGTCTCTCTTCCTTCAGCATGATCTTCACCAACTAAAAGCCACAATTCTACCAGAACCCCCTCTGAATTTCCTTCCAGGGCTCACCTGTCCCTTTCTTACCAGCCATGGCCCCCTTTTCTAGAGAGATAGGCACTATTTATACTATATATTAGTATACTAGTATATTTATACTAGTATATATATTTACTATACTATATATTTATACTAGTATATATATTTATACTATAGCCACTATACTCTAGCCACTTCCTGAAGTGCCCCATAAATCAAAGATGAGTCGGTATGGTTGGCAAGGAAAGTAGACGCAAAACGGGTTCATTTGACTTTCCTTCTTACGAGAAAGTGGACTTAAAAAAAAAAAAGATGAAAAAAAACCAAACAAACAAACAAACAAACAAACAAACAAAAAAAAGATGAAAAGCTCAAGTTCCTAATCATGCCAGATACACTTTGGGATGGCTTTAGCACCCAACACAATTATCTATAACGGAAAAGGGCTTTTGTTAACACTCGATTCAAAACTCTACTGCTCTGGCACTCGGCGGAATGAACCGTTTGACAAATATTTATCGCGTCTTTACTCTGTGCTTGAATGCAGTTGCAAGTGTTCTGTGGAGACACTGGGAAAGCCTCAGCTGAGGAAGAACGTGTGTGGCGCTGTCCACGTGCGTGTGTGCGTGCGTGTGCGCGTGTGTGTACACACAGAGGTGGGGGCAGGAGGGGAGGGAGACAGAGTGGGCAGCAGGAGACATGCCAGCAGTTCAGTGCCACCCTGTCCTCAGTGAGTTATTAACCCTCCCTGTTCACATCACGGTGGGATGTCTGCCCACAGAGATCTTCAGGCTTTCCAAGAAGCATCCCAAAAGGCAGTTCTGAATAAAGAGTCTGTTCCTTCAACTCCACTCCTTTGGCCTCCTCAGTTGTGGCCCTTTTCCTCAGCATTTTGAAATGTTTCTGCTACTGTTTATTGTCTATTCATTCCCTTTAAGTTACACAGAACTTCTTCCCAAGAATTCAAACCAGACAGTCCCCTAACTTTAATGAATGGACCAAAATGCCCTTTGTCTGTTAAAATGCAGTAGGGCATTCAGGCAATCCATTTATGGGGCAGTTGTAAAACCAGTCCTCCCCCAGGGACTGGGTCAGTTACAAAATGGAGAAAAGGACATGGTCTTCCAGAACACATGGGAACAAGAACACTGGAAATATTGGGATGACAGAGGTTTCCACCCCACCACCTTGGCTCCCTGGTCTTCCCTCATGGATCTGCCATAACCAAACTCCCTGACATACTTTCTCACGTGCTTGACTGAATTTCCTGGGTTTCCCTGGTCAAGGGAAGTGCCTTGGGAATGCCTAAGGGCTACTTCCTGAGGTCAACACATTCTAGAAATGAGGATGGGCACCTGCATACTTACCTGGCTCTGATCCTTCACGGGGACCTCCCTTCCTCCCCAGAGAGCATGAGCACCAGCCTGCCACACTGGCTCCTGCCTTCTGGTTTTCATAAATGGAGTCTAATTTAACCTCATTCCCCTCCCCCCCCCGACATCAACTCTTGCTCACTTCTCTCCTCTCCTCACTCCATTCCAATTGCTTCAAACCTCAGCTCTAACCTGGATTGCGGACGACATTCAAGACCTGTGCATCACAGGGCAGTACCTACCTCCAAACAAGTGCTCTTGAGAAACTGAGGAAAAATCTCCCTTGTTTTCAAAGCTGTTGTTTTTCTCAAGCTTAAGCATTGCATATAAAGAAAAACCATTTCTCATTCAGTTGTGCTTATGGACTGGCATGGTTTTGTTTTGCAAATATACTAAACCAATTTTAATGACTGATACCATCTTCCGCTCAAATATTCAGCTATATTATGCACAAAATAAACTTTCTTTTGCAGTTTTTAAAAACTGAAGTGTAAGCAGAACACATTATATTAGTTTCAGGTGTATAAACATATTGATTCGACGCCTACACAAAATAAACTTTTAAAGGCAAGCTACACAACCTGATCACATTTATAAATATCCTTTCTTTTGGGAAGACAGACAGTGAGTTTAAATATCTAATGACTCCTGGTTTCAGAGAATCATGTCTGACTGCTGTTTCCCACTCCCTTTACCCTGCATCTGAGTTTCATGAGCATCAAGGAGACAGAGTAGCAAGAACAGAGGATAGAGGACATGTAGTTGAGAGTCCCAGCCCACTACTTGCTGTCCCTGACATACTGGCTCTGTTCCTGGAGCCTCACATTTTCCAAATGCAAAATGAGAGTAAAAACGGGAGCCTGGGGGGCTCCGTTGGCTAAGCAACTGCCTTCGGCTCAGGTCATGATCTCAGGGTCCTGGGATCGAGTCCCACATCAGGCTCCCCGCTCTGTGGGGAGTCTGCTTCTCCCTCTGCTTCTCTCTGTCTCTCATGAACAAATAAAGAAAATCTTAAAAAAAAAATGTGAGTAAAAACACTTACAGCTCAGAGGGCTGTTTCTGAGGACCAGTAAGATTAAAACCCAGCAAAGTCTTCTGTAGACTGCAAGGCATGTTCTGGTGCAGTATTTCCAACCATGATTACTCCCGCAGGCCCACAGTCTTTGCAGGAAGAGTGCTCCTCCATCCCTCAAGAGTGACCCCCCGGGATGGTCACTTTTGTTCCTCACGAGCCGCAGCAGCCTAGCAGCACCCGGTTTCAGCGCACCGCATTCCTCTTGTGAAACTCTTGCCCCATCTCCTTGTCATTACTGATCCCAGTAACTAAACATTTCCTTACCTCCTTCTATTAAGGCCACCCTCCTACTTCCTACCTCCTACTTCCTGTCTCTGGGGTCCATCCACTCTCTTTCCTTGCCCCGGAAAGCCTCAACCTAAAAGCAGCATTCCAGGCCTGCTTCATGGAGTTCTGCAGCCATAACCCATCAATCAGTGACTTACAACCTATAAACTCCAACAGCATGACACTATGGCCAGGTGCACACTCTCTAGACTTTCTTGGGTTCTAATCTGTTGTCCTTATCCTGCAAATCAAGGACAGGAACTGTCTCTTTCCCTGTGGCTTAATGCTGGGCTGATAAATATCTTACAGCTCAGTCTACCACTTCATTCCTTTAGGCATACCTGTGACCCAAACTTTCCAGACCCAGAATGGGGGTTAGCGAGCAAGAGGGGAATCTCAAGAGTGTGCCCCCCATCATGGCTGGGGAACGATTAGGAATTTTTGTGTAAAAGGAGCCCGAGGAGGAAAAGTCAGAATACCAAGGAAAGTGAGCACTAGGTACAAGTCAGCAGCCTCGGGCCCTGCCACTAAGTCCCACACAATTTGGGATGATTAACCTTTTCCCTAAAGTCTGTTCTCTCATCCAAGCCATCCAGAAGTGAGACTTGCTGCTCTTCTGTTCAAGAACCCTTCTAACTTTAAAACTGCATGATTCTGGGTCACAGACTTTTCCCCACTCCCTTGGTTTTCTCCTGACCTAGCCCACCATCCTCCATTCCCCCCCACAAGGCTCCTTCTCCGTTGGTCAGGAAATCAACACAATCAACATTTACAGAGGATCCAGGATGTACAAAGCGATGAGGAACATAAAAATAGATGTGACCGTGCCACCTCCGAAGAGAAGCTAAAAAGATGAGCAGGAATGTGCCGAAGTGACACAAGCCACAACTCTATAGCAGCAGAATGGGACGGTCCGAGGACCCCAGCTAATGCGAGCATAAACGGGGGGGAGGCTAGTGCCATGGGATGGGAGTACGCGCTGGAGCCAGCAGGGGTGGGTGAGAAGGGGCCACCACAGCTCAACTGGGAAGCAGCAGCCCTGCTCCCTCGCCCCCCACCCCCCACCCCACTGGCCACGTCACAGAGGACAGTGCCTTCGGCGTTGCTATGCCCACCTTCAGTTCCTCAGGCAAGTGCTTCTCTCCGGGCAGCTCCCCTGCATCTGGCACAGCCGTGAGGAACAGGGACTCCCGTCTGGCGCTGAACGCTAGGAGGAGCAGACACACAGGTCAGCGGGACACAACAGAGGCCCCGGAAATAGGCCCGGCAGCCATTTGACAAAGGTGCCAAATCAGTTCAGTGGAGGAGAGTCCCTCCAACAAATGGTGCTCCAGCAACTAGAAAATCTATAGAAAAGAAGAAAAAAAAAAGAACCTTTACCTGACCTCACACTTTATTCGAGAACAAACTCAAAATGGATCAGCATTTAATGTAACATGTAATAAAACTTTTTTAAAAACATAGGAGAAAATCCTTGGAAAAGATCTCCATCTTTTCCTGGCTCTCATCAAAATTTAAAACTTTTACTCTGCAAAAGACCCTATAAAGAGGATGGAAAGACAAGCTATATGCTGGGGGAAAATATGTGCAAATCAAATATCTGACAAAGGATTTCTACCTAGAATATGTAAAGAATTCTCAAAACTCTACAGGAAAAAAAAAACCCAATTAGACTCTCTTACACTGTTGGTGGGACTGCAAGTTGATACAGCCACTTTGGAAAACAGTGTGGAGATTCCTCAAAAAGTTAAAAATAGAGCTACCCTATGACCCAGCAATTGCACTATTGGGTATTTACCCCAAAGATACAGATATTGTGAAAAGAACGGCCATATGCACTCCAATGTTGATAGCAGCAAAGTCCACAATAGCCAAATTGTGGAAAGAGCCAAGATGCCCTTGAACAGATGAAGGGATAAAGAAGATGTGGTCCATATATACAATGGAATATTATTCAGCCATCAGAAAGGATGAATACCCAACTTTTGCATCAACGTGAATGGAACAGGAGGAGATTATGCTAAGTGAAATAAGTCAAGCAGAGAAAGTTAATTATCATATGGTTTCACTTATTTGTGGAACATAAGGAATAGCATGGAGGACATTAGGAGAAGGAAGGGGAAAAATTAAGGCAGAGACTCAGAGAGGGAGACAAACCATGAGAGACTATGAATTGCGGGAAACTGAGGGTTTCAGAAGGGAAGGGGGTTGGGGGATGGGTTAGCCTGGTGATGGGTATTAGGGAGGGCACAGATTGCATGGAGCACTAGGTGTTACACACAAACAATGAATCATGGAACACTACAACAAAAACTAGTGGTGTACTGTATGGTGACTAACATAATAAAAAAAAGAAAAGAAAAAAATAAAAAGAAAATGGGTAAGACATGAACTGACATTTTACCAGAGAGGATCTATGATGGCAAATAAACACATGAAGAGATATTCAATGTCATCAGGCAAATACGAACGAAAACAATGAGATACCACTACAATCTATCAAAATGGCTAAAATAAAATATAGCAAAAACTCCAAATGCTAATGAGGATGCAGAGAAACTGAAGAACTTACATGGCTGGTGGAAATGTAAAATGGAATAGCCACTCAAGAAAACAGTTTGGTAGGGGTGCCTGGGCAGCTTAGTGGGTTAAAGCCTCTGCCTTCGGCTCAGGTCATGATCTCAGGGTCCTGGGATAGAGCCCTCCATTGGGCTCTCTGCTTAGCAGGGAGTGTGCTTCCCCCCTCTCTCTGCCTGCCTCTCTGCCTACTTGTAATCTCTCTCTGTCAAATAAATAAATAAAATCTTAAAAAAAAAAGGTAGATAGCAAAAAAAGCGTAAAAAATCGACATAACAAGCATAAGCAAAGGCACATTTATTTCATTTAAAAACCAATCAAAACCTACTCCTCTTGGGTCATGAACAGCAACAGCACTCACACAGGCCTGCAGCCCTCCACCTGTATGGGTCGAGCTGCTACACCTCCCCCGAGCCCCAGCCAGCATGCTGTTAGTACACACCATGGCTTGGCGTCCTCCCTGCTCAGGGAGGGTGAAGACATCTTCCAAGTACCTGACAACAATAATAATCCCATCTCCCTGTCCATTATATACCTCTGGGTTATCAGACTCCACTATAAACTTTTGCCGCACCCCTTTAGGAATGCCACTACAATCTCTGGTCTAGTCTATGTGTGATTCAAAACACCATCCCAACCAAAGCTGTACACAGGAGCTGCGCCAAGGTCAGACAGCCCTATCTGCGGTATGAAACAAAAACAAAGCATCAGTGCCCTCAGCCCTCAGAGCTCCTGAATGCACTCTGAGAACTCCAAGAGACCACCCTCTATCCATCCTCCTCTGTGACCTTATCGTCTTTGAGCACTCGTGTGCTAACAAGAAAATTCACATTCTACTGTCTGGTCACTTCGTGTTCTGACAGTGTCTTCTAAGACAAGCACTGCAATGCCTAGCTCTGCCCCAGGCTGAATGGGTTTTGCAGAATCCTAACCTTCCTTAAGAACGTTTTAGATGGGACAATGTATCTTGAATTCTAAACAGCTGACTTCTCAAGGAATTTCTGAAGCAACCTGTTTCCCATACTTGAAAGCACAGAGAGCAGGCTTTGGCGGCCGGGGAAATCTCATCTTCCAACACGACACACACCAGCCAGTCACCCACCAATTTTTATTGTTTTTATGATTTTAAACTTCTTGCTCTTTGCTCTGGGTCCTCATTCAAGTGGCTTCGGGTAAAACTGGTAACATGGTTTACGTTTGGTTTTTTCTGTTGCTCTGCTGACCACCGTTTATTTTCAGCAGATGCTATTAGCCCCACTATGATCAAAGGACAGTTTCTTTCCCCACCCTGACCCTCAGGAGCAGGCCTCTAGCACCAGGATCAAAGATTCTCGGCCTGTAGGATGGCCAGGTGTCCTCAACGTTTCAGATCACTTTTGTTACAGGCATCGTTATATTTACAGTGTTTTATAAAATGTCTTTACATTTGTCAAGTGATGCACCATCTTGTTCTTCTAGAAGTGAACACATCTGTGACTCTCCCTGACCACACTGTGCATCAGTCCCCCAGTGTCAGTCACCTCCCCATCACACGCCCGGCAGAAGTCAGGCAAAGACATTCAAGGCATGGGCTCTGCCTTTAAGGAGCTCACGGCCAAGGTGAGGGGCTGAGTGGAGGCAAAAGATTGGAAGAGGAAGCTGAACTGAGCTGAGAAGAAAAATCAGTGTCTACACATACACACTGGATTCACAACCAGATGTCGGTTTTCATTTCTGGTCTCACCATACCATGCCACCAAATTCCCATCACTGAATGGGCTTTATTCCCTGTGATACAGTCCAATTATAACACCCGGAACCTGGTTCCACATAACACTGAGGTTTGTTAACGGGGGTGAGTCATTGCTGCCGATATCTCCGTGGCTTCATTGCTGAGCTGAAGAGAGACCATAACACTACTTAAAAAAATAAATAAATAAACATTTAAAAAGGTAAGTGAGGCTTTAAACAGCATTTCAAGACAAATCTCTTCCTATCAGCTTAAGCGTCAGGGAAATCATGAGGAACAGGCAGGTGAGAAGAAAACACACACACACACAGCGACAGACTGGAAGAGAGCCCCGCTTCCCTGAGGTCAGAGCTGCAAGGAGCAGCCCCACAGACACCGAGTTATAATCGGCTCTCCGCACGCTGAGACCAAGGACCTGCCATCTGCTTTACAGGAAATGGAACTTCACCATTTAGGAGACCGCGGTGTTGTCAGTCTCTTCTTTGTGATGACACTTCACGTTGGGCTTTTGGTTCAAAAACCAAAACACTGTGAACATGAAAGAAATAAATCCCAGCACCTGAGAAAAATCTCTTCCAGCCACATGTTTACAAATGTCTTTCAGTTACCTCTACAGCTCCAAGATCCATCAGGGGGTTTAAACGCCTCCCTGGACAAAGGGGGCCCCCTAAGGCTAAGTGGCTATTCCTCTCAAACCACAGCCCTAGAGGGGCAGGAGATGCCCTCTCTTGGGCATCTCAGAGGCTGCATGTTTAACTTCTCATGGGTGCTCTATCCCTCCTAGGTCACCCAGATTGGCAAGACACCTGCACGAGAGCTCACTTCCTTCCTTCAGAACTCAGCCAGTGAACATCCATCTTCATGATCCCAACCAGGAGCTTAGGGACAATTAGATAAGTTTTGTGCTGAAGAAAGGCTGGGTTATGTTTTGGGCCTGACAACAAAGGGTTCTCACTCTAAGTTTCCTGCAGAGTGTGGGGCTGACACTGTCCTCACCGGTGGCCCCCCTGCTTCCTGGAGGTGGGAGGGGGCAGTGGGGCCAAGCATGCACTGGCTCGAAGGTTCCCACCAGAAGTTGTCCGCACCACTGTGCTCCCATTCACTAACCACAGCAACCACACCGAACATCCAAGGACGCAAGAACTATTTCGTGAGCAGCACCTAAGACGACCACAGATTTTTCCTCCAGGTTTAAAATCCTAAAGCTTTTCATCCTTCCCTGTAGGTTTCACCTTCTACCCCTTTAACTGTTTGCTCCACACTTCACAAAACCCTCTAGAGCTTCTACACTTTCCTGAAAGTGTTCAGCACAAAACTTGCCACATCCTAGCAGAATGACACGCTGCTTATCAGATACCACTGAGGAATGACATGCTCTTCAGAGGCTATTCTGCCAGAGAACATTACAATTCAAAGGCACACATCTCAATTATTTTTGGCGGAAGTCTCATAAAATACAACACCTATACTCCTAGTTTTTAAAACAAAGTCAACCATAAACAATATAACCTCATAACTTGCCTTTGAAGTGCCTTACTTACCAGGAGGTGACATTTAAGGGAATCATGAGTAACACGTGTGGACTTGTGGTAACAACAAATTCATACTCTTCCTGCATTTGTAGTTCTCTAGAGCTGTGCTCCTAGAGATTCTAACTCGCTTGGTCTCTGGTTGGGCCGGCAGAGAAAGGTTTACGAAGTCCTGCAGATAGTTCTAGCGTGCCCCAGGGATGAGAACCACTGCTCTAACTCTTAATGAGGGATCTCCATCACAGGGAAGTGGAACTGGACTGGAGCAGCTAGAGAAACACCTAAATGGTCAAGCTAAGATCACTGTCTCAGCGTCCAATGACCCACAGAGACAGTGTGAGAGAGAGAGGGAAAGAGAACGAATGGGAGCAGGACGGGTGGGGCGCTGGGAAGCCCTCGGCACAGCAGGGAGGTCTCTGGGCTGGAATGGAGCCCAGAGCCTGCTGGCCACTCAGAGGGCACCGTTCGTGCAGCTGCCGGGAGAAGGGAACGGATGGATACTCTCCTGATCCCCCCTCCTAAGGGCCACTGCCCACAGGAGAATGTGTGAAGGGTTGTACAGTGTGAAGATCTGTGCACACCCATGTTGGCAAGCATCCTCCCTATGAGGCAGATGTTGTCGCGCCAGCCTGAAGCTGCTCATGAGCCTTTTCAACATCTCCTGTTTGCCTTGCCTCACTGTGCCGTGGAAGGAATCGCCTTGGGGTGCCAGGTGTACCTCCTTATGTACACCCAGCTACCGCACATATCAGAGAGCCTCACTGTACGTGGGTCAGTCTTGGAGCTGTCAGAGCATGTCCACTTTGTAGGAAAAAAACCACTAATGCCTAGGTAGGCAAAGGTCAAAGGCATAAACTAAAGTAAGGTCTTCTGAATCTGGGTTTGGAGTTCTTTGTATGTCTTCATCTGAACACCTACGTCATCATGTCAAGGGGAGTTACCTCAAAACTTACCAGACACAATATTTAAATCACCTCCCAGCGAACCGAGGTGACTTCCAAACACGTGACTACCAGCATGCAGCACCAGCTAGAACACTGGGATGCTGGTCAACCACTGCAGGGTCTCATGACGACATCGAGCAGGGCAAAGTCCCAAGCCTGGGGTCCAGGAGATGACCTGGCAAATGGTACTGCTGGGAAGAGGCCACCAAAGAAGCCCACAGAGAAAGCATGCTCCACCTGCGCCCAGCGGAGATGCAGGGAAGATGCTTTTGTCCCATTCCACCTCCTCTTCTGCACCTCTGTAACATGAAGGATTTGGACGCCATGACCTTCGAGGTCACTTCTGGCATTAACGTTCCTTCAATTCTGTGGCAAAGGTCATCTGTGCCTGTACCCAGAAACAACACCACAACATTGTCTGGATTAGTTGAAATCCATTCCACGAGGAAGCATACCTACCATCGGGGTCTTTAAAGGTCAACGTGATAAATTTGCTAGCCACCATGAACATGAAAATCACCCAAAAGCATGCGGCCAACAGAAGCCACTGGTGGTGCATGTTGTCAAATGTCAGCCATTCAGTAATTCTTCCTGGAAAACAAAAGTGAGATGCCCCTGGCGCTTATAAATAAATCAATTAAACAGAAGGTAATAAAAAAACAGCTGATTTTAATTAACAGCTTCAACACACATATTTAAAATAATTTTTCTATGGATATAGGGGTATTTTGACTGAGTATTTAAATTTTATTCTTAATAACATGAAGTTATCGATCTGATAATTCAAGCAAATTTAAAACACTAGTAGTGTTACTACTGGTAGCGTTACTACTGGTAGCGTTACTACTAGTGTTCCACTTTCTAGTGGAAAGGAGCCGTGTCTATTTGTTTTTGGAATACATAAGATTTTGCTTTTGCAGATTTGCCTCAGAATTCCTTTCTGGCACAAGCTAACATCAAACATACTCCTGGTACCCAGCAATAGCCAGCGCCTGGAAGCAGGAGGGCAGGAGTCTGCCAAGGGTTGGACCTTTGCTGTGGTAATTTGCAGAGGGCAGAAGCCATATTGAGGCTGTTACATGCAGGCCTTGTGTAAAATCGGGACATGCTGACAAGATAGATGCAGCCACACCTAAAGAATCTCTGAAACAGTGAAAATCAACACTGGAGCACCTCTGTCTCCATTCACTTGCCTGCAAGAGTCTGCGCAGAACCTTGGGGGTGGGCGTTTTTCATGCTGTCACTGCCTGAGAGTGAGGCGCGGCATGTCAATCCTCAGCAGGTCATGCTGCAGGGGACACACAAAGAGCCGGGAAGTCACAGTCAATTCTGGGCAAGAGAGACAAAAGTAAGTGTGTTTCATTTCACCTTTAACACAGTGCTTCTTCAAGCCAAACCAAACCACTTAAAGAGACCATGCTGGACCGGGTTGGTTTCCACTAGTCAACTGAGGCCATCCATCACTCCTGGGCAGCAGGGAGAACTGGCCCTCTCAACGAGGTGCTGATGACGTATGATTTCAGACAGCTTCTGAATGCTGGATGGGCCAGAGCCCAGCGGGGACCCAGGTAAGCAATTCTCCTCCTTGTCTCAACACCATTTACCTCCTAGAATCTTACTGGAACCAGGCATCTGAAACCTGAATTCCCTCCACCAAGTGATTATCCAGCCTTTACTTGAATATTCCCTGTATTGGGGAGCTTACCACCTGAGATACAGCCTGTGTATCTACTGGGTGGTTTGTGAGCCACCCTCTGTAACCCTCACGTGCACACACATTAGATCCACTGTGTTTCCTGGGGTCTGCAAACAGGGTTGCCAGATTAACTAAATAAAAATGTAGGATACTGGTTAATTTGAATTTCAGATAAATACAGTATTCTCCCTTTATCCAATGGGGATACTTTCCAAGAACTCCACTGGATGCCTGCAACCGCAGAATAGTACCAAACCCTGTATATTCTGTTTTTTCCTATACATACATACCTATGGGAAAGTTCAATTTATAAATTAGGCACAGTAAGAGATTAACAATTATAACTAATAATAGAGTTATATCAATATACCATAACAAAAGTAATGTGAATGTGGACTCTCTCTCTAAATATTTTATTGCACTGTACTTACTCTTCCTGTGATGATGTCAGGTGGTAAACTGCTTATGAGATGAAAGTCAGTGAGGGGAAGGACGTGGGCACAGTGACGTTAGGCTACTACTGACCTTCTGACCATTCGTGAGGAAGATCATCTGCTTTTAGACTGCAGTTGGTGGGGGACTACTGTGAATAATGTCTTAGTAGAAGTATATCCCAAATATTATATGGGACATATTTACACTTTGAAGAGCAATTTGTTGTCTCTCTGCGTTTCAAATTTCACTGGGAGTCCCAGATTCTCTCCGGCCGCAGTGCCCAACACGGGGCATGCCTACTCCTGTCTAGCTGCCTGAGGCCAGTCTCCCTTCCTCCCTCAGTCCTGCTCCTCCGAGGCACAAAGGAAAGTGCCTAGAGGGCCCCAGCACTCACCAGCTCTGTGACTCAACAAGTCACTTAACCTCCCTAAGCCTTGATTTCCCACCTCTGAGACAAGGCCCTCCTCCTTCCTGGGCGATTGTAAGGATTAAATAGCCTGTATCCACGCCCCTATAAACAGAAACTGACCCTATCTGACTTTCCAATTTGATCTGCAAACAGCCTTCTAAGTGTAGTGTCCAGAAATGAATGCGACAGTGTGGTCTCCCCCAAGAAGAGGGGAAAAGAAAGCCAGACTCATCCCAGGGGACTCAAGTTCCTAATCCTTCTCTTCCAGAGACAAGTGAGGCACAGACTGTGCCCGGCAGCACAGGGCACTGCAATCCTGTCCCTATAAGACAGTGATACTCAGAGGGGTCCATCCCCATGGGTCACAATGGGAGCACTCCACCCAGAGACCCCAAACGCGGGTCTTTTTTTTTTTTAAGACTTATTTATTTATTTATTTGACACAGAGAGAGAGAGAGAGAGAGAGAGATCACAAGTAGGCAGAGAGGCAGGCTGAGAGAGAGGGGGAAGCAGGCTCCCTGCTGATCAGAGAGCCCGATGGAGGGCTCCATCCCAGGACCCTGAGACCATGATCTGAGCCTAAGGCAGAGGCTTTAACCCACCGAGCCACCCAGAGACCCCAAATGCAGGCCTTTTTTAACAGAAGGGCAAAGGGGCAGAGGAGCCAGTGTGGGCTGGGGAGGGAGGAAAGAGAAAGGAGACAAGTACCAGGCAGGAGGCAGGCAACCAGAAGACAGGGGCAGTGTTCCTCTGTACCAGTTTTCGGGAAGCCTTAGAGGCCAAGGGACACTCTGCATGCTGAGTGGCCTGGGGCTTGCAACCATGCTTTGCTATGAGAAGTGCTGTGGACAAGCGAATACAGATGAGGGGAGCCACCTGGGGCTGCCTCCCTCACACCTGCTTACTCTGCAGAGCAAGAGAGCCTCCTGGCACTGCTCGCTCACGGTGCCCTGCTCTGCTCAGACCTAGGCTTCCGGCCCTTGAGCACCCTCCTGGGCATCAAGCCGGCACTTGGGATGTTTTTCTGGCTTAAGAATTTTATCTTTCCAGTGGGAACTAGCCATCCGAAGGGCTCTGATTTGAGTGTGCCCGCTGAGCTCACCCCTACATAAAAGTAGGGAGATCACGAATAAACAGCCTTACATGAAAATGAAGGGTCATATCATCAGCTCTTCAGGAAGACAAGGGGCTCAGAGACAAGATTTCTACATCTGGGCTCGTTGAGATGCGAGACCTGCATTATGCTAAGGCCATGCCTACCTTCCTAAGGCTTGGATTTTAATTTCAAGCCAGGAATGCTTTACTCTTTCACTCAGGCCTGGAGTGGCCTGAGGTGGGGAAGGGGGGGGATGTCTAATTCTCTTCTCCCAGAAAATCTTCCCAATTTTCACATCTGTAAGGATAAAGTCACCACTGTATACCTACCAGTGTGCTGTGAGGCCCCCATGAGACACAGCCTACCGAGTACCTCCTCTACAACTTACAATCCATCAGTCAATGTCTTCTTTCCGATGGGGAATTTTACTTCAAACACGTTTAACTTTGAAAGTGACTTCAATGAAACTCCTACTGAACTAGGACATCTAGAGTGCCTCTTCCTGCTCTGAGCCTGGCCACTGCACTGAGTCGGGAGAAGGGAGGTCTGCAAGGCCCCCTGCCTCCCTCTCATCCCCGTCACAGCCCACCTTGACAGGGCAGGGACAGCCCAAGACACCTGGGGACGCTGATCAGGATGGCAGATGTGGAAAGGTTCACGTGCATAAGCCCTAGCCCCTGCCAAAATATGCTCTCTTGAGAAGAGGACTATAACATTACAGGCCCTGACAAAGGTCTGACAATGACTCTGTGCCCTATTGCCTGAGTGTGGTCACTGTGAAAGGCAGCTAAGGAGGGAGCGCTCTCTGCTGGCCAACAGGCTTCTGGAAAGTGGAGGTAAGCAGGGCCTCCCACGCACAGCAGAGGAAGAAGCAGCTCTCCCTACCGCCCATTCTGTTGGAACCCCCAAAGCCTCTCTCCATCACTCCACCTAGTTTCACATCCTGCACTGTACCTACCAGAGCCTGTTTTCACTTGTTCTCCATCTGTGCCGCCGCCCCCTCCCCCAGAATGTTAAGTGCCCCCCAGTACACCAAGGACTAAAATAGTGCCCCGAACAACAACCATTATTTGGTGAATGCTCATATACACCTAGAAACTTATTAGGAAAACTCAGGAGAGCTGAAAGGTACTTCTGAAGGCACCTTTCCCAACCTTCTACCTGAGAGTTCCCGAACTCTTTTTTTTTTTTTTTAAAGATTTTATTTATTTATTTGACATAGAGAGAGAGATCACAAGTAGGCAGAGAGGCAGGCAGAGAGAGAGAGGGGGGAAGCAGGCTCCCTGCTGAGCAGAGAGCCTGATGTGGGACTCGATCCCAGGACCCCGAGATCATGACCTGAGCTGAAGACAGAGGCTTTAACCCACCGAGCCACCCAGGCGCCCGAGTTCCCGAACTCTTTAAAGGATGAGGCCGCCAAACTCAACAACCTCAAATTATTTCTTCAGTATCCACATGAAAGTAGTTGTATATTTAATACCTATTATCTGAGTCTAGAAAAAAATTAAAAGCTACTAGGACTTCAGTATTACTTGAAAATAAAATTACATTTTATAAATCACAGCACTTAAAATACATTTGAACAGATAAACAACTTAAATATACTGACGGGGGAGGGGCGGATAAGAAATCTCATTGGAGTCCAAAAAAAATTTTTTTTAATTTTAAATAAAACCGTGTGCTGAAGGGCAAGCCAATTACAGAGATCCAAAATGTCAACTTATATCCATAAACAAAAAAGGCAAGTTGCAAAATTGAACATATGATCCTCTCTGTAAAAGTTATATATGGGAATGTATGTGATTATATACATATCCAAATACATAGATGTATGTAATGCACAGAATAAAATTTTGAGATGATGAAAGCAGTTATTTTTTGCTTTGTACACTTACATATTAAAAAAAACTTTTGCAACAAACATGTTTCCATTTTATAGTAAAAACTAATAAAATATATCAGATGCCACTCATATACATGCCACCTGGTGTTTTTATTTCTGTTGTTTATTTTTTCTACCTGACCACTACCGACTACAGTGTCCTTACCACTTGGTAAAGTGTGGGAAAGGATGGTAAATATTTTTCTAGCTGGGAGAAAATGTGGCTAAGTAACAAAATCAACATGTATCTGAATATTTAGTAAATACATCTCTGTCTTCATTAGTTTTTTGGGTTTTTTTTTTTAAGATTTTATTTATTTGAGAGAGAGAGAAAGAGAGGGAGATCACAAGCAGGGTGAGAGGCAGAGGGAGAAGCAGATTCCCCACCGAGCACGGAGCCTGATTTCCAGCTTGATCCCCAGGATCATGACCTGAGCCGAAGGCAGCCACTTAACTGACCGAGTCACCCAGGTGCCTCTGTCTTCATTAGTTTTTATTTAGCTTTTAAAAATGATCTAATATTTAAAACATAAGTGCAGAGACAACTATAACAAAAACAGATTCTTGGCTCAATAGTTTTGCTATACTTACTTGAGTGTTTTTTTAAAGGAAAGAACGTGTTAGAAAAATAAGGTTGGAGCCCCTCTCTGCCCCCACTGGGCTCTAATCTCCCTGCATCCCAGACCTACTCCTCCATAAGGGAATTACACTTTGTCAGACTCAGGTCCTCCGAGTCTGCAGCGGCGGTTTGGAAGGTGGTCTTCCCTGCAGAGAGAAAGGTGAGCCCAGCTGCAGAAGGTGGGAAAGCATGCTCCCCCAGGGCCTGGGTGCTTTCTAGGGAGGCTCCTGCGGGATGGGAAAGTCTGGGATAGAGAGATACACTATTTTTAAGTACCTACCTTTTTTCCCTCATGGTCTATAGTGAAGAAATTCACAAACTACACATAGACTTAAGAGAAAAAAGCTGTTGAGGCCAAAATTTAAATAAACCAGGACTTGTTCACTGAGTCATGTACAGTGTGCCCCAACCAGAACCAGTAAGACTAAAGCCTGGTCCTTCTCAAGTACCCCTCCCTTCAGGCCCAATATCGCTACAGTTCATACAAACACGAGTAGATGTATATCTGCATACACTTTTAAAGACGCAATTAAAAAAAATAATTATCTGCCAAATACATCATGAAAAGGTATATTCACCCATCGAACAAATCAGGTGCCAGGGATACGACCCAGAGTCCCAAACCAAACACACAGGCACAGTTTATGTCCTTACAGAGCCTGCCGTCTCACAGGGAGACCCACATGCATCAAAGAGTCTATCCCAGAAGTGGGGTGAGGTGGAGACATGGCTCTGTGAGAGGGAAATACAAAAGGACAGAACATGGGTGGAGAGGTCAGGGATAGCAGTTACATAAGGAGGTGCCCAGAGCAAGGGACCAGCAGGGAATGGAGGCCTAGGAGTTAGGCAGGAAAAGCCAGGGGCCCTTGAGTAACCAAAGGAAGCCCCAGGGGCTGGAGTTTCTAGGTCAATATTAGAGATGAGCAAAAGCAGCTATGGTCAGAGAACACTGCACCCTATAGAGCACTTACGGAATTTAGTTTCACTTTGTGAGCAATGGAAAGCTAGTGAAGAGCTTTCCTTGAGAGGAGGGGTAGCAGTGTCACGATTCCGATTTAAATTTTGAAGCTATTTTTCCAACAGCAAAAATGTAAAGCACTATCCACTTGGCCATTCCCCAGCCTCAACGTCATTTCCGTAAGTGCAGCAGGAATGTTCTAACACAGCTAAGCCTTCCGCATCACCACCTCGACGATGACCACCACCACTGCTGCCATAATCATCATCACCACTATCACGTCATCTTCATCATCTCCCCCCATCAAGGTCTCTAAAAACTAGCACGTAAACTTGTAAGATCCACAGTATCTGACAGGTTGGGTTTTCCCAAATCCTGAAGATCAGGGGTTCCAGTTAGCCATAGCATGTTTCTGCTTTGGAAGTTCATGTACTCTGCATCTAGGCATTTACCTAACGATGGCTGACTTTATGTGTAGGTCAGTGGTTCCAGCCCTGGGTGTACATTAGAATCACCTGGGGACCTTTTAAAAAATATAGCAATGCCCTGGGCCCCAACAACACTGAACCCAAGACAATATATATTGCTGGAGATGGATCCAGGGCTTGTTTTAAAAGCTCTGCACAGGATTCTAAAGAGCAGCCAGGGCTGAGAACGGCCGGTCCAAGCCCCCAGCCCTTTAAAACGCAGATTCTAGGCATTCTGACATAGTAACCATTCTCCTACCACCTCTTTCCTTTATAAAAATGAAAACTAGCAGCAAGAGAATATCTGTCAAGGAGCGTCCATTGATGCTATGAAAAAACAGCTTAAAGAGGTTTAATTAGACTCAAAGACCTCCATCACTGTTCCCACTTACTCTTCTTTCTAGCCTATAGGTAACTAGATTCTGTCCCCATAGTACCTATATGTAGCTAGATTCTGTAGAATTAGGATTTGGTCTGACCTTGGAAAAATCACTATAATTTGCCCAATTTGTGTAAACAAAATGAAAGGCATTCCAAATTCCCTTAGGCCTAGCTCCTCTAAGCCCACCCCACTAACTGCATTGTTTCCCTGAATATACCAATTCTTCACGGGGTTTGCTTTCTGTACAAGGATGACACCCTCGAGGCTCGTGATTTCTGTGTGCAGAGAGACTGGGGCCTGGAATGAACAGTCCTTCCTCCATGGCTCTTGCCAACGGCCACTGCTCTCCCTGCAGCCCAGTGACAAATGGCCTTTAAAAAGCCTGACATTTTCTGTAATTAACTCTCCTTTGTTCAAGGAGCCAAGACAATTCCCAAGTTGCCTCTTGCAGCTAATGGTGGCACACCTGAGTGTTCCCCAGGCCCCCGGTGGTCACGGTGCACTGCCCTGAACTGAGCCCCCGGACCCCTAGGAGCCAGCATACCCATCTTCAGAGCTTTCCTATTTCTAGTCATTAAATGAGATTTTCACTTGGAGATGTCAGATTCTGAAACCAAGCCAGAGGCCTGGACTCGTAGAAAACCCACAAGTCAGAAATGATGGTTAAGGTGGTTTCCCTTCTTATGGGGAAAGCAGGGTTAGGGAAGCAAGAACATAGCTGAAACTACCAGAAATCTCAGTCTTTTTTTTCCCTCTAAACTAAAAGAAAGCACACATTTTACATGTTTGTAATAACTAACAATGGGTTTGGTATTATTAACATCTTCTGGGGCACATTTTCTCTCCTCCACATTTTCAAAAAGATGCTTGTAAATCCACTTTGGTCAGCTGCCAATAATATTCCTGGCAGTGGCTTTTCCTTGTGTCTGAGTTGTCCTCCAAAAGCACAAAACCTTTTTGGGTTTGTGCTGAAGAGCCTGACTTCTACTTGTCTTGTTCTACTTCTGCTAAGCATACTCAACTTAGTAAAGGTTCTGAAAAGTTCTGTGGTAAATAAGCCCATTTAACTCTGTTTAAATAGCTTTTTTCCAAATGTCTTTCATTCTTTCAGCATTATTGACCAAGTGCCCACTTGGAGCCAGGAGTTGTTCTACGCCCTGGGGATATGGCAACATATATACTCCCTGCTCTCATGGTACTTCTAGAGGCGGACAGGGCAATAAACAAATAGAGCTATTAATATATATGATTGTACCAAGTGAGAAGGGCCACAGTTAATAACAAAGAAGGGTAAGGGGAATCTTGAGAAGAGACAGAACAGAGTGAGGGAAATCATGCAGCAGCTTAGTCGGTGTCCAAAAGCAGCAAGGAGACAATGTCCCTAATGCCGAATGGCCCAGATAAAGAGTACTGTGCCTGTCAAGGGTCCTTTACTAAGCTGGAAACTCCTGGATCCCCCACCCCCAACACATACATATCCCAGGGAAAGAACCACATGTCTAGTGTTCAGTTTTTAACATTCATTCAAAACCTAGCCAGGCACTAAAGGAAACTTCACAAAAAAAGCCTGATAATGCACAAGGAGTTGGTAGCCATGGGGCGGTGGGGGTTTGGGGGAGGGGAGATTAGCAAGAAGTTAAGGGCTAGAGCAACCAGAGACATTTTACAATGAAACCTTCCATTATCTTTGAATTTTGAACTAAAATGTTATCACCTAATCAATAAAATTACTAAATTACAACATAATAAAACATTGCATATGAATTTATAAAACATATAAAGTGCCACAACACTACGTGTGATTTATAAATTCATGGGGTTTCTTCTTAGATTGTTCAGAAACTTCCTTTATCTACTTGGTCATAATCATTACAACTTATTGTCTTAGAATAACCGATCATCCTTAGTTACCAGCATGAAAACACACTCCTTCCTCTGTCCAGCTGAAGGATGTATCTGAGGTTAAGACACATTCTCATGGGAGCACCTGGGTGCCTCAGTTGGTTGAGCCTCTGCCTTCAGCTCATGATCTCAGGGTCCTGGGGTGGAGCCTCAAGTCAGGATTCCTTCTCAGCAGGGAGTCTCCTTGTCCCTCTCCTTCTGCCCCTCCCCCCACTCATGTTTTCTCTCTCTTTGTTTCTCTCTCTCTCTCTCCAATGAATAAATAAAATCTTAAAAAAAAAAAAAAAAAAGACATTCTCATGAGTAACAATAATGAACAGCAAACACCTGCCTAGGGTTATCTACATGTCTGGCACCACTCTTAGCAAACCAAACTCACCTAATCCCCAGCCTGGGAGGGTGCTTCTACTATTATATTTAAGAAAACATTTCTAAGTATCGAGTGTACACACTCCTATTTAAGAATTTTAAATTTCATAAAATCTCCATACAAGCAAGAGAAGAGGCAATGAGATTAGAAAACGACATGAATCTCAAATAACTAGTCTCAAATCTCAAATAACTAAGGAGCTCACATGCTCCTTCACATACCTTCTGAAGCCTGGGGTCCACATTTGTTTGCAGTATTTGCTTTGCCTGAAATTCTTGGTTCCTGTCACTCTACAGGATAATTAAAAAACAATAAGCATCATTAGAAGTGATAAGATCAGGGACGCCTGGGTGGCTCAGTTGGTTAAGCCATTGGCATCGGCTCAGGTCGTGATCCCAGGGGGTCCTGGGATCAAGACCCATATCGGGCTCCTTGCTTGGCCGGGAGCCTGCTTCTCCCTCTGCCTGCTCTGCCTGCCGCTCCCCCTACTTGTGCTCTCTCTCTTTCTCTCTGACAAACAAACAAACAAACAAACAAACAAACAAACAAATAAATAAATAAATAAAATCTTAAAAAAAAAAAGAAGTGATAAGATCGACTTACCTACAACTTGGTTTATACTTGGGAAACAGTTAACTACTTTGATTATTCAAGTACATTTTGCACAACAGGTCTCTTACAGATGGGGGTTATACTTGGAATTCCTGGCAAATGAATAAATATTCTAAATGTGCCAAAAGAGGTAACTATTTAAAAGACTGTTCCCTGTAACTTCAAAGGAAAAATGAAATAAGTTTTGTAGCAAAAAGAATCAAATCCTATGATATCTATTTTATATGTTTGACATTGGGTAAAGGATTCCTGTAGAGGATGATGGGATGATGAAATCTTCCAATGCAAGATGTTCTCTGGATTTCGAATTTCTTTAGGCTTTAACACCCTGGCATATTCTAGCCAAATGACACATCATGAATGAATAACTGGAAACAAGCCGAACTCGTGGAATTAGATTACAGATTTAATAGAGTTGGCTGGCAAAATAAACATACAACTCATTTAACACATAATACAGCCCAAACTGCCTGGGATACATATAGCATAGTCTAGCTGTGTTTCCTTTTACTCTGAAGAGCTCAACGTTAAAACTAAAAGCAATTTCATGTTATGCAGATGGAAAGATTAAGCTTTATGTACTCACATGCAGATTCTTCCAGACCTGTATCAGAAGAAAACAGACTCTTTCCTTTCTGCAATCTTGAAGGTCCTGATTTTACCCCTCCCCCGTTTCTATTTCTGGCTCTCTCCCACCTTTTTATTGTCTAACCTCAAGCATTTGAATACTGATCTGAATATACCTGCAAATTGCCTGGGATATTTCCTGATTCTTTCTCTCCTTTGTTCAATTTTGCAAACCCTCCAGTTTTCATTTTGGGCAAGGAAAGAATTTTTCTTTCAGATATTTCTTTGAGAGTCTATCCTTCAGGGTCAAGAGCAAAGATGGAAAGATTTTTCTTTCCATCTTGAAATTCCAATTTTGAGCCAAGATGGACTCATCATTACAATGGTAGAAAAGAGAGAAGACTATTTTCTCTCTATCTTTTCTTTTTCACCCTGTCATTGAAAATTTCAGAGTAGGTACTGGAGATCAGCAAGCCGGACCTAAACTGAGCTGCCTAATTTTAAGGATGTCTGAGACATTTCTCACCCTGGCAGTTAAAACTGGCCAATACCCAACTCTTCATGGCCCAAAGCCCCAGACTTTGGGTGTTTCAGACAAAAAAGCCCTTTATGACAGTCTTCCCCCTTAGCTAACCAAACAGAACCTGGCTGCACTGCTTTCTATTCACTGCCCGGCCCTTTCCTGCCTCTAGAGACTTGGAAAACAAAAACGACAGCTTTTGGAAAACCTGGTTCATCTTCCCAGCCAGAAGTACAGAAATTTATACTTGAACCTCCAACTTCTGACCAGCCTCTCAACTGTCAAAATCAGGGCTGAGAGCACTCTGCAGCCTATCTGCCAGGAAACATGCATTTCCAACCATCCTTTCCCCTCTGACCGACCAAAGACATACTTAACTGTGCACTTAGGAAAGGGTGCACATGTTCCTTCTTCCCTGCTCTCTCTCTCTAAATGTTCCTTGCACCCAAGGGGAACATTTTCTTTCTCTTTGCACCCAATCACAAATGCAAATTCTCAGCCAAAGATAAGAGAAGTAAATTAAAGATCACCAAGTATCAATCATTCCACCGGTCACAGCACCCCGCAACAAGGACGCCGCCTTATTGCATAATTAACGTGGTGGAGGTTCTTCTCATTAATCCTAGCAACTAGAGAGGTCCTCAAGTCACCAAAACACACTGGGATGGTGCTCACAAAGAAACGCCGGTTCGCCCCGTTTTCCCTCCCACCCACCCGGGATGGGGTGGGGGTCGGGGCCCCGGGGTCTACGAAACCCACACCCGCTCGTCCCAGAGCTCACCCACTGTGGAGTCGGAGCTCGCCGGGGTCCTCGGGCCCTTCCGCGCCGCGGGCGGCGAAGCTCAGCCGGGACCTCCCGGGCCTGGGGGCAAAGCGTGCAGGGGAGCGCGGGAGGCCCGCCCGGCCCGGAGGCCTCGGCGCCGCCACAGGCGGCCTCCGCGCCGCGGCCCGCCCGGCCCGGGATGTGGCGGCCGCGCGCCGGAAGGAGAAAGCCGGGCGCGCGAGGCCCTCTCGGGGATGGGGGCGAGCCCGCCGCCGCCCCACGCGGCCCCCGCCCGCCAGCCAGCGCGCGCCTCCCGCCGGCTGTGCGCGCCCCCGCCCCCACCGCGCGCGCGCCGCCCGAGGCCGCGCGGGGAGGCGCGGGGCGGCGCTGGGAGACGCGGCCATAGGGCTCCAGGACCCGGTCTACCTTGGCGCGTCGCCATGGTCTGATTCTGCGCCCAGCCCCTGCGCCTCTCGTCTTCCCTGTCGGAAAGAAACTCCATTGCAGAAAAATACAGAGAAACGTGCGGCGGAACCAGATCCCACCGGGTCTTCATCGGAAAACAGGTATGATGTTTGAGAAGAAAAAAAAAAAAGTCCAAACTTGGAAAAATGAAGAAAAAAAAATCCAAACTTGGAAAAAGGCAAAACTGCTTGAGTTTGAGGTACCTCCCAGCATTTTCTGATGACCCTTCCTAGTAAAAGCAGGACCTTCTGTTCTTTGCAGACCCCCCTCAGCTGACAGTCTTTAGGGATGTAACTGTTGTCTGGTTGTAGTTGTTTAATGCGCAGCTGAGAGAGGCCAGAACAGTTTACTGCCCTAGAGCGCTGCGCCTTCTTAACCTGCAGAAGTAAGAAGTTGGGGTTTTAGAGCCTGGTAGAGAAGGCAGCCCCAAAGCTATTGGGGGGCTTATTGCCTTTCGAAAATAAACTAGTTTTTTTGACCTAACCTATATGCTTGTTAACTCCCTAGCTGTATCTCTTTAGCAAACGAAGTAATATAGACTTGTGTATGCACACATAAAACTTGTCGAGCTTTCAAGGAACCAGGTGTTTTTTGGTTTGGGGTGTTTTTGTTTTTGTTTTTAATTGTTGTGTGTTTGTTTTGTTTTGTTTTGTTTTTTGCCTACCCTGTTGGTTCCCTTCATAAGGAGTTAAACATACTATGGATGGGGCGCCCCATTTCAGAATTTCACTTTTAACATGATTACTAACCCTTGTGGCTTTAGGATGGCAAGGTGTTTTACTTGGTCTTTTGCTCACTCATCCCGATGTTTATTAAGGCCTTTCTTTGGGCACTGTGGTTGACATGAGACCGTTACCTTTTCCTTGAGGATTCGAATGGACACACAGACACGGGAGAAACACAATTAGTAAATTTGGAGCTCAGATGAGACAAAACATAATGCAGGGTTGAAGGGTCCAGGCTCTGGGAATTAGGCCTTGCAAGTTCAAATCTTTACTGCACCACATATAGCTTGTGGCTCTGTCAAATTCTTTTATTCTGTGCTCCATTTTCTTCGTCTATAAAATGAGGATCTGGTACTAGAGAATATTGGAGATAATGCATTGAAAAATGCATAGCACAGTTCTCTCCCAGTGATAAATATTACAATAAACATAAACTACTTTTATTATTGTTTATTTATTGCATTCCTAAGGTGCTGTTCAAATATTAAAAAATATAATTCTTTTTAGGGGCTTACACATTGGTGACTAAAGTAACTGAGTATTTTTCTCTCTCTCTTTTTAAAGATTTTGTTTATTTGACTCAGAGAGAGAGAGAGAGAGAGAGAGAGCAAGCACAAGCACGGGGAGAGGCAGGAAGGGAGTAGCAGGCTCCCTGCTGAGCAAGGATCTCAGGACCCTAGGATCATGACCTGAGTGGAAGGCAGCCCCTTCACTGACTGAGACACCCAGGCACCCCTAACTATTTTTCTTAGGGTATTCCCCAAATTATTCTAGTTTTTTGTTGTTATTGTTTGTTTCTATAAATGGACTTCAGGAAAGTATTAATATGTTTGTTTCTATAAATGGACTTCAGGAAAGTATTAATATTTAGTCTTTATTACAGGAGGATAGTTTGTAATGTCCTGGTTCTCAAGTGTGATCCTTGGACCCTTCGGTCTGTAATGTCAAGACTGTTTTCCCAGTAATGCTAGGACATTGGTTGTTTTCACTATTTAGACATTTGTCCTGATGGCACAAAAGTAATGGCGAGTAAAATTGATGAAACTTAACATAAATCTAGGCAATGGAATAAAATGGGATTGGTGGGCATTGCATTTGTCACCACCAAACACTTGCAATAAAAACAAACTAAAAATGTCACTGAAGAATGACCTCCATGAAGCGGTTGTACCCTTTGGAACGGGATGGGAAGTACACACAAGGCCTCCTGCTGCATACTGAAAGTATGGTGGTCATCTGGAGGCAAAGCTCTTGGGTGATGGTTTGCAATGCTTTTTTTTTTTTTTTTCATGGAACACCGTTTTTACTTGAAAGAAGAACTGACAGACAAACTGTGGTTACACAGACTTGGGCATTTGGCAGACATTTTCTCCAAAATGAATGAAATGAGCCTGTCACTTCAGCAAAACAACTGATGGTATCTGTTGCCAGTGATAAAATTCAGGCTTTCAAGTGAAAATTCAAGCTTTTGGAAAACCTGTGTCTGCCACTAGGGTTTTGACAGTGTTCCAATATTTAACGATTTTGCTGATGTAATCAGTGATGATGCTAACAACTTTTTCTTTCATTCTATTTTTCTTTTCTTCTTGGTATATTGTATGCTGATAGATTGTGGCTCAATAAGAAATATATATATATATTTACAAATATATATATATTTATACAAATTATATATATATAATTTGTCCCTTTCCAGGGTTCCTGACACAGAGCTCCTAAAACTTTTTTATAATTTCCTGAATGATAGTAGTGAAAGGAGCATCTTTTGTTCAAATAGGTAGCCTTTGTTTCTTGTTCCTGACACAAAAGCTCCTAACACCTTTGGAATTTCCTGGATGAGAGGAGCATCTTTTGTTCTAATGAGGCAACTCTAGCTAGCTTGAGATGGGGACTGGTCACTGCAAAGAGCAAACCTTCATTAGAAGCCCAGGACTTTCAGCTCCCACTTCCCCCAACCTCTGGGAAGAGGTGAGGGGCTGGAGAATGAGTTAATAATCGATCCTGCCAATGTGATGAAACCTCCATAAAAACACTTAAATCATAGGGTTTGGAGAGCTTCCACCTTGGTAAGCTCCTTGAGGTGCTGGAAGGGTGGCCATGTAGAAAGGGCATGGAAGCTCTGTGCGCACAACCCCCCCATAACTTAGCCTAGAAATCTCTTCCATTTCGCTGTTCCTGAGTTGTGTCCTTTATTATAAATCAGTAATAATAAGTAAACTGTTTCCCTGTGTTTTGTGAGCCATTCTACTATAATCAAAACTGAGGAGAGTATGTTATGGGAACCTGTGATTTGTGGCCCTAACTTGGGGACCCAATATTTGTGACTGGTGTCTGAAGTGGGAACATCCTTGTGGGACTGAACCCTTAATCCTGTGGAGTTTGATGCTAACTCCAGGGAGTGTCCGAATTAAATTAAATTGTAGGACATTCAGTTAGTGTCTGGAGAATCAGAGAATTGGTTTTTGGTGTTAGAAAACACCTGGGCTGCAGGGTGCCTGGGTGGCTCAGTGGGTTAGAGCCTCCGCCTTCGGCTCAGGTCACAATCTCAGGGTCCTGATATCGAGCCCCACATCTGGGTCTCTGCTCACCAGGGAGCCTGCTTCTCCCTCTCTGTCTGCCTGCCTCTCTGCCTACTTGTGATCTCTCTCTCTCTCTCTCTGTCAAATAAATAAATAAAATCTTAAAAAAAAAAAAAACACCTAGGCTGATTAATTTTAATGTCACAGAGTATGGAAGTTCATTGACATGGTTTTAGATTCCACATTGTACTAAACTTTAAGAAACTACAACTTGCTGAGTTCAGGTTTAGTATTAAAGAAAAACACCCAAAATTATCTGAAACGATTATTAAAATACTTCTTCCTTTTCTCCTTATCTGCATGAAGAAGGATTTTCTTCATATGCTTTGACCAAAATAACATTGCAACAAATAGGTGCAGAAACAAGTATATAAATCCAGCTATCTATTAAGCAAGACGTTAAAGAGATTTGCAAAAAGATAAATGATGCTAAGTTTTTGTTTTAGAAAATATAGCTATTTTTCCTTAAAATATATTATTTATGGTACCATATAATGGGAATGTTATTATTTTCAAGTGAATTAATAAATAAACATTTTAAATTTCTCAGTTTTAATTACTGAATCTGTAAGTTTAGATAGATATCCAGATTAACAAAAGCTCTTTGCATTCCTTGAGAATTTTTAAGAGTGTAAATGAATCCTTAGACCAAAATATTTGAAACCTACTGTTCTAAAAGAAACCCAGATTCTTAATGGTAAAAGAAAAATGTACCAGATTCTTTCACCTTCCACAACTGCCAAGTGTATATCTTTAAAGTCAAAGCTGGAGATGATACTATGAAATAATGGAAGTCAACCACTGACCCACAATATTGCCATCTGTTTGAATCAGACCAGTGGAATAAGCAAATAGATACATCTAGAGAAACCTAAATGTCCTATGGAGATACAGGTTATATATGAACCATGCTATGAAAGTAAGAATTTGCCAGTTCCTCTGAGCATTCTTTGGTAATAAGATTTTATAAATTTATCTCCAGTACTTTGTTTTGGCCTAAGCCACTTGGACTTGGGGTCCAAGTGTCAGGTAGATTATTTTTTTCTTACCACTTTCCTGTCTCCTCACTATGCCACAGGCATTCTCCGTGTCAGCCCAGGCAGGAGACAGTTACCACAATACTGGCTGTCCCCTTCCTGAGCTCTCATCTCAGTATTCACAACTGCCATCAGCCACTCACGACTTCCTTGGGTTTTCTTTTAAAGAATGTGTTTGGATATTATTTCTCAGCCACCTTGGACTGTAAAGGCAATGAGAAATTGTATACAGAGAGCACACATCCAAGTTCCTTTTCCTGAGCGCACTGAAAAATTGCACTTGGCTCCCTTGGTGGGTATACCAGGAGAGTCAAAATGAGATTTTTTTTAAAACGGAGTTGAAGTGAGATTTTTTCCCCCAGGTTAAGACTTTAGAAGAGTTGTAGTGGCCACAACCAGGCATCTCTATGTAGTCCTAGGACTGTAAAATGTTCAATTAGTTAGAGGGTTCTTCTCAGTAGACATGTTATAGAGAGGTAGGAATTATACAGACCCACCCAAGTTGATGTACCTTTCCAATTTATAAATGGCCCTGTAATTCAAAGGTTTTTTGTTTGTTCATTTGTTTACCAGGAGGCAGTGGAGTGAAATAGGCTGGATTCGGTGCTTTGACCCTCAGAAAACCTCCAGTGAGTTTATTATAGTCTTTATTGGGGGTGGTTTTGTTTTGTTAATAATTTCTCCTAAATTAGTTAAAATATGATAGGGCTTCCCATTAGGAAAAAATTTGCCGAGAGAATTTATTTCATATTTTAGTTCTGAGGCATTTTAAGTCCTACATTTTGAATTGTTGAAAAGATATTTTAAATATGATTAAAATGAGGAAAGCCAAAGAGATGCTGGACTCTTGAGATGGGAAGGCACACCCCACTGTCAGATTAGACTACATTCTCCATGTGATTGGCTAAAGGATAGAAGATTACATCGAAAGTAAGGTGGCCACATAGAGTAAGTTTGGGCCATGTGACTAGGCCAACGAGATGTACACAGAAGTGATCTAAGCCACCATCTTAGGGCTCACCATTGAGAACATGCCAGGTGATCCTGAAGTTTTCTTCCTCTAATATGTGCTATGAAGAAAGCGAAAAGACAATCCATAGAATGGGAGAAATTTTTTGCAAATTATCTGATAAGGGACTAGTATCTAGAATATATACAGAACTTCTCTAATTCCATAACAAAAAGATAAAAAACTCAGTAAGAATGGGCAAAGGATCTAAATAGACATCTCTCCAAGGAAGATACGCAAATGGCCAATAAGCACATGGAAAGGTTCTCCATATCCTTAATCAGTAGGGAAAAGAAAATCAAAGTCACAGGGAGATACCACTGGAATGGCTAAAATCAAAAAAGATAAAAGCAAAGAGTTGTGGAAATGTTAGATGTATGGAGGATACCATATAATCTAGCAATTTCATTCTGAGGTGTATACCTGAGAGAAATGAAGACTTAAGTGCACACAGAAAACCTGTATGTAAATGTTCACATCACTATTTATAATAGCCTAAGAGTGGTAACAAATGTCCATCAAATGAAGAATGAATAAACAAAATGCAGTATATCCATACAGTGGAATTTGACTTAGGAAGAAAAAAAAAGGAATGACATGGATGAACGTTGAAAACATTATGCTAATTGAAAGAAGCCACATACAAAGAACCACCTATCCTATGTCCAAATAGGGAAGTCTGTAGTGACAGAAAGTAAAATCGTGGTTGCCTGGGGGCTGGAGTAGAGGTCAGGAATTGGGAATGACTATTAATAGATACAGGGGATGAAAATATTCTGAAATTAGATTGTGGTGATTGCTGCACAACTCTGTGAACATACTAAAAGCCATTGAATTTTTAACGGGTGGGTTTTAGGGTATGTGAATTATAGCTCAATAAAAATGTTTGTTAAAATGTGGATGTGTAATGATTTAGAAAAATACCTTCCCATATATTGCAGTTCGCTTCATTGTATCTGTTGAATAGAATGGTAGGTGGAAAAATGCTGAGCTAATACTTAGATGTGATTTCCAATCTGGCTTTCGTGTAGGCTGGTAAATCACTTAACTTCTGAGCCCCAATTTTCTATAGGAAATCAGAATGTTATTTTGAATGACTGCTCTAATAGTCAATTATTCTATAGAAGCTAGATCTGTTCAGAGTTGTTATGGAGGATGTACATTTATATCTGGGTTTAAGTCCTGTAACGAAAATAGCAAAGTGGGGAAGAGAAAATGTCAGAAACATTCATCTAAGAAGAAAATAATATGGAGAAATAAGGAGATTAAAAAAACAAGTAAGAAAATTTTTTATGTATGTGGCATACAGTTTCATAATTAACTATCCATCCAGCTGGTTGAAAATATAATTACTATTTTCTTTTCAGGCATGGCAAGATGGGACCTACTTTTACATCTCCTATAAGAAACTGCCAGTTAAAATGAAGTTACTATTATCTTTTTTCATATAGGCAGTGCTTCTCAGAAGGCAACACAGTAAGTAATGTAGTGCCAGAGTGGCCCTCTGAAAAACTGGTCCTCACTTCTGATACTGAGTTCACAAAGCATGGAAAAATGTATTCTTCTCAGATAAGATATGTTAATAGCAAAGCATGAATAGGCTGAGAGTATCAAGAAGTAACAAACGCCTGATGTCCCATGACTAAAGATTGTTTTAGGATTGTTATCAGAAAATCTCTACATCAGGTGGAAAATTGGAAATTCACCACACATATGCTTTATTTTCGTTACCATCCAAATCTTCCATTAGTAGTAAGTTACGGAAGTGCGTTGATTCTTCAGACCAGGAGGGTACTACTTGGTTCCCATCTACTATTCATTCTCAAGTCTTGCAGATCATCAGGGAAATGTGTAAAGATAATGCAGGTCAGTGGCTCTGTTCCCTAGAGTTTCTTTCTCAATAGGTCCAGGTAAAAAGTCTAGAGACCTAATTTATTTTTTTTAAGATTTTATTTATGGGTGCCTGTGTGGCTCATTGGGTTAAGCCTCTGCCTTCATCTCAGGTCATGATCTCAGGGTTCTGGAATCGAACCCCGTGTTGGGCTCTGCTCAGCAGGGAGCCTGCTTCCCCTTCTCCCTCTGCCTGCCTCTCTGCCTACCTGTGATCTCTTTCTCTCTCTGTCAAATAAATAAATAAAATCTTAAAAAAAAAAAAGACTTTATTTATTTGACAGAGAGAGAAAGAGCATGAGCAGCGGGGAGGAGGATGAGGGGGCAAGAAGAAGCAAACTCCCGGCCTAGCAGGGAGCCCGATGCGGGGCTCAATCCTGAAATCATGACCTATGCCAAAGGCAGACACTTAACCGACTAAGCCACCCAGGTGCCCCTGGAAACCTTAATTTTTAAAAGCTCCTCAGATGATTATGAGCAATCGAGTTTGGGAATACTTGCCAAATCAAGGCCTTGAATTACTGGATATCTTTAGTACTCAGAGTCCACAGACTGTAAAATACTACTGATGGAGGACTCCAACCACCTCCATTTTTACCTCAGTCTGTACTTTCTAATTGATTAAGTTCTTCTTTCCAGCCTATCTCTTAATCCAGGCAAAAGACCCTGCAGGCAAAGCATCCCATGATGGGAATGGAAACTACAGCTCTAGCAATAGATACTACCCTGTTGCCAGCAAGATCCCATGTATATGACTCCAAGATGATGATCAACCTGACTTTTGTTGCCCCCTGGCATGTACCCGCTGACCTTTGTCCCACATTTTCCTTATGTAAACCTAGAAGTATTTTCAGAACTTTGGAGGCAGTCTTTGAAATGATAGTCCAATGTCTTCCCAGTGTTGGCCTCGCTGAGATAAATTCCTTCCTTGTTTAATTGCCACTCATCTCTCTGCCTTTGGATTTTATCGGTGGCGAGTGGGCCAAACCTGGTCCGTTTGGGATGCTACTGCACCCTTGTGCCCCAGTTACACAATGTTAATTTCTATTTAATTTTGGAGACGGGGGTGGGGAGAGTGGCGCCTGGTTGGCTCAGTGGTTAAAGCCTCTGCCTTTGGCTCAGGTCATGATCTCAGGGTCCTGGGATCGAGCCCCGCATCGGGCTCTCTGCTCAGTGGGAGCCTGCTTCCCCCTCTCTCTCTGCCTGCCTCTCTGCCTGCTTGTGATCTCTCTCTCTCTCTCTCTGTCAAATAAATAGTAAAATCTTTAAAAAAAGATTTGTGGCTACAGGACAGAGAAACACTATGTTAATTGTACCAAAACTTTGCAAAGTGAAAATAGTAATCATACATCCATACAATTACATACCCTTCCTTTTTCAGCACCACATTCAAAGTTTTAGCCTAAGTTCTCTGTTTCCAGAGTCTTAAGAGTCTACTGATTCCCTGGCAATGACACAGCATCTTGAAAACAAGCTGCCATTATTAACCTATGCTCATGTTCTTGATTGCTTGAAAGCTCTTAGGATTGCGTGATTCAAAACACACTGAAGAGAATACTAGTGTTTTATTTATTTTTTCCATTTGGTCAAAATCTGTTTTGTTTCCTCTTCCCTTAATTGACTCACTCATGACTGGATGTTCAAATGTTTCTCTTCAAAGTTTTTGACAGAGTAGTTCAAGGCATTGGAGTAGACTGTTGCAATATATACATTGCTTATAATTACCTTACCTAGCTTTGGAAGTTCTGTGATCTGAGAGGTTTGTTAATTCCCTCTGTCTTGAATTGACTTACTTTATATACCCAAAGACCCAATTTCTTTTTTCTTTTTCTTTTTTTTAAGATTTTATTTATTTATTTGGCAGAGAGAGATCACAAATAGGCAGAGAGGCAGGCAGAGAGAGAGGGGGAAGCAGGCTCCCCACTGAGCAGAGAGCCCAATATGGGGCTTGATCCCAGAACCCTGAGATCACGACCTGAGCCAAAGGCAGAGGCTTTAACCCACTGAGCCACCCAGGCGCCCCCCAAACACCCAGTTTCAATACTGCATCATGGTGGTAAGCCTTTTCTTTGTTAATGAAAATTGGTAATCCAAATTCAAGTTAAAATTCAGCCACATTAGGGGCCATCAAAGTAATTTACTGGAGATGACAGTGGGGTGAACAGATGCCTTGTCTGTGTGAGTTTGTAAAGCACAGCCAATGACAACTATGTGACAACCTCCTTTTCATTCAAATGGCTGGCAGATTTATTTTGCTATTAGTTATAAGAGGCAGATATGGATGTGGGTGATACCCTAGTTCCTAGTAGAAGTTAAGGAGAAGGATGTCTTAAGAGGGGCTACTACTCCCAACTCTCTATTGAAACCACTCTCTCAAAGGCCACTAATGACCAGATTAATTCATTCACAGACATTTATCAGATGCTTACTATGTGCCAGGTATTGCATAAATGCTGGAGATCCCTAGATGAAGAATAATAGTAATTAATCATAGCAAACATTTATGTAGTGACTACTATAGGCAAGCACTGTTTTTCAGACTACACATAGCAACCTATTAATGGGGTCACAAAATCAATTTAGTGCGTCAGAACCATCATTTAAAAGAACAGAAGAGAGTTGAAATAACAGGGTGGTTCCCTCATATTAAGATGATAAAGAGCTTACGGCCAGCTGCGCCCAAATGAGCCATTTTGGCATGAACGTTATTTTGAGTTAAAAGCAATCAAAACCCAGCAGATTCAGGAAAAGCTCTATATCTCCTCATTTACTGCCTGCTAGTATAAGGAAGAGACCTATCAACAGATTCTTCTTTACCTAAGAAACTTATCTGCGTAAAGGGCACCTGTGTTTTCCAAACATCTCCTTCCTGCTAATGGTCTTTCTCCCCTTTGTATCCTCAGACCCCTTCCCCTCTCCTCAGTGCCTATAAGTATCATGTTGCCTCATTGTCTTTGGAATTCCCATGTCTGTGTAGATTCCTCATGTGTACACTATTAAATTTGATTTTTTTTCCTGTTGATCTGTGTCAAGTCAACTTGATTCTTCTTAGTGCAGGTAGAAGGATCTTGAAGAGCAGAGGAAATTCTTCCTTCTCAACAACAGTAAGAATTGGTTTCATAAAACATTTATTTCATATACATATACACTCATGCATCTATGTCCAGTGGTCACAATATAAAATGTATTTCCTATTGTTTTGGTTAAAACAGTTTTAAACCCACTGATCTAGAACATCATTACTAGAATGCATTATAAGTAATGTATCAGTATGCATTACTTTTATTTTATTTTTTTTCTCCCCAAATACGTTTATTTTAATTTTTCAGTGTTACAAGATTGATTGTTCATGCACCACACCCAGTGCTCCATGCAATACGTGCCCTTCTCGATATCCACCACCAGGCTCGCCCCCCCCCATCCCCTCCAAAACCCTCAGTTTGTTGCTCAGAGTCCACAGTCTCTCCTGGTTCATCACCCCCTCTGATTTCCCGCCATTCACCCTTCCCTTCCTTCTCACGATGCCCTCCATGATTTTCTTTATACTGCACCATAAGTGAGACCATAAGATAATTGATTCTCTCCGCTTGACTTATTTCACTCCGAATAATCTCTTCTAGTCCTGTCCATGTTGATACAAAAGTTGGATATTCATCCTTTCTGATGGAGGCATAATATTCCATTGTATAGATGTACCACATCTTCCTTATCCATTCATCTGTTGAAGGGCATTTTGGTTCTTTCCACGGTTTGGTGATTGTGGCCGTTGCTGCCATGAACATTGGGGTACATGTGGCCCTTCTTTGTACTGCATCTGCTTCTTTGGGGTAAACACCGAGTAGTGCAATTGCAGGGTCATAGGGTAGCTGTATATTTAATTTCCTGAGGAATCTCCATACTGTTTTCCAAAGTGGCTGCACCAACTTGCATTCCCACCAACAGTGGAGGAGGGGTCCCCTTTCTCCACATCCTCTCCCGC